>JAHMRZ010000010.1:7500-1207500 GCA_021020635.1 Fusarium sp. PT
TGCATTGAGTTAGTTTGCTTAGTTATATATTAATTATTCTAAAGAGTTTTAAAGGCATTAGATCTTCTTATATAACACCTTGATCAAAAGAGGCGAGGGGCAGTAGTATAGCTAGGTATTCTATAGAGCGGTATATTTTTAAGATGTAATTAAATAATAACTAATTAATTATAGGGCAAGAGAGTTTATAAGGATAATATATAGATATAAAGTATCCTATTAGGCTAAATGCAGATATTCTATAGTGCTATTAGCTATTGTAGTCGCCTTCTGGTTTGGTAGCCAAGGAAGAGACGGATTTCTAGAATAGAAGTCATGATTGTGATTGTGTTGTGTTTTTCCAGGTTGGATTGCTTGGCGGGGTCTCTTCTTCTTATACCTCTCTAGAGAGTGCATTTTCGGCGATTTGGGTCATAAGCTTTAGTGGTCATTGAGGCCAAAAAGCTTGAAAATAGGCATCTGTGAGGGCATTAGAATATAATGCTTAAATCTGTGAAAAAAAGGCGTTATCTGAATTTCGGTTATAACCTTTTTCAAAGAGGCCACATCACGATATCACGACGTAGTTGCCTTCTATTAATACTGATTAACGGCGACCTAAATACTTCTCGTGGTAGCATTTTTGCCTAGATTCTACTTAATTGCTTTTAGAGATACCTCCCGCAAAATGTCTCAAGAAACAGTGTCTTTATATATAATAATTTAAGTCTATATAACTTATATTTAATAGATAGTTAGATCTATAGCTTCGCCGAAGAATAATATACTATCTTAATAGACTAGCTACTGTATAGTCCTGATCTTAACCCTATTGAAAACCTATAGGTAATTTTAAAAGAGAGAATTTATAAGTATTATATATATCTTATATATCTTCCTTGTATATAGGAAGCTTTAGATAAGTTAATTAAAGCTACTATTAAAGAGTAGGAGTAAATTAGTAAAGAGGTACTTTATAACTATATTAATTTAATATATAATAGACTTTAAGCTATAATTAATACTAATAGCTAGTATACTAGGTATTAGCTATACCATTTTAATCTTCTGTCTCAGCGCTATAGAATAATATATATAATATATTAGTTGGCCTTTGTTTTACTATATAATATAAGTTAGAATATATAGTCTCAATCGGGCCAAGTAGCTATACCCTGGGTTAACTTGGGATATATTAGAACTTTTATATCCCCACTATATACCCCACTTGATATATACACGATTAAGCCATTGTCTTCACAACGTGGCGTACACCCCACTTATCAGATCGATCTAGCCGCAAATAACCATTGCACCACAACAGGTTGCCAGGATGCGATCAAACGCGTTGCCGCGCTTACTGCCTCAATGTTGACAACCGTTTTATATAAACTTTATCGGTTTAGAAACTCTTTACCGATTTATATAAGTAATATCACTTAATTAATATCACTCGGTTAATATCACTTGGTTAATATCACTTGGTTAATTTACTTTATTAATATTTTCACTAACTGTAGTACCCTTTTAAATCACTCGGTTTATAGTAGTCTATTTTAAAAAGAGGACTTTTAGTTCTAATTAATTCTCTTCTAACCTTCGAAGACATTCTTCTAATAAATCTACTGATAGTTGTCGACTAGGGTCGCTCTCTCCCAGTATGCCTGCTTCAATCATAACTACATTCTTAATTATTTCAATTGCATCCTTAACTCGTCCGTTAATAAAGTATGCTCTTGCTAGTTCATACTCGGATGTAAGTCGTTTATAATCCTTCTCGTCTAGTGTCTCCTTTTGAACTTCTACCACATGCTCAAATATCTCAATCGCATCCTCAACTCGTCCGTCATTAAGGTATGCTCTTGCAAGTTCGTGCTGTGATATAAGTCGAAAACGGTCCTTCTCGTCTAGTGTCTCCTTTTGAACTTCTACCACATGCTCAAATATCTCAATCGCATCCTCAACTCGTCCGTCATTAAGGTATGCTCTTGCAAGTTCGTGCTGTGATATAAGTCGAGAATGGTCCTTCTCGTCTAGTCTCTCCTTTTGAACTTCCACCACATGCTTGAATATCTCAATCGCATCCTTGATTCGCCGGTCATCAAGGTATGCGCTTGCAAGGACGTGCTCCGATGTTAGTCGAACACCATCCGTCTCGGAAAGAAGGCTCTGGTTCCACCAGCACACCTCCTCAAAACACTTAATTGCTTCTTTAAACCTTCTATCAGTCTCAAAAGAGACCCCAACCTTTTCAAACAGACAATAAGTTTCATCCACATTATTCCGAGAATCTTGGCCTAGCAGCCGCATCGCATGTGGCAGGTATTCCTTTCTCGAGCTGTAGTGGGCATCACTGTGTGTGGGGAATTTTGCCGCAAGATGGCATGTAGCGTCGTAAGCGACCTGCCTCCTCAGCCCCTGCTTTTTAAGCCATCCTCGCGTTGCCAGGTGCACGAGACTATGCATGTCAAATACATTGCTTTGTCCCCTGCGGGCCAGAAATGAGTAGCTACAAAGCGTAGCAATAGCCAATTCTAAGTCATAAGGCTCTGCATCATCGGGCAAAATCGACTGAGGAATTGCCTTTGGCTCAATGCATGACATAAACGACAACAATTTAACGGCAAGCTCATCTGACTTTTGGATCTGGTGGAAAGACACGATCCATGTTGTTCCTACTGCGTTTTGAGGACCTCTGTATCGGGTGTTGTCTCTAAACTCTTTTTCAAGAACTCTTGTGTCGTTCTCGGCATTTTGCAATAGGCTCAGATATGTCCGTAGAGGCGCTCTGTTCTGATTGAGGTATGCGGCAGCCTGCGTGATAGCCAATGGGAGGAAAGTCAAGTATGTAAGTAGCTCAATGGCCACTGCTTCGTCATGATACAGTTGTTTCTGAGACAGTGAATTCATCAAGAGGTCCATTGCTTCTTTCTTATCCATCTGCTCAATGTCGATCACATCATATTGAGCAAACTCTCCAGCTACTTGTCTGGACCGTGTCGTCAGTAGAATCACACCGTTTTCGCTCTGAGGCAGAAATTCCTCTAAGCCTGGCTTATCGATAGATCCCAGGATCAGCTCCTGATCGTCGGCGTTGTCCACAATCAAGAGCCACTTGCCAGCTTCGGCTGAGCTAAGGTGCTGGCAAACTAAGCCCTTCACATCGTCGTCCTCGCTCCTCTTCTGTAACCCAAGCTCTTTGGCGATTTGAGCATAAGCACGTTCTGCGCCCTCATCACTTAAAACTGGCAGCCAAAGGATCGAATATTCTGGCTTGTTCTTTTTCACCTGGTAGGCAAAATGCAAAGCGATTTGAGTCTTGCCGATTCCACCTAGCCCAACAAGTGCCACCCTCTGGGTCTGTTCTTGGCCAAAAAAAGCATCTTCCAGTGCATTTAGAACGGTTGTACGACCAGTGAAGCGCGTGTTTTTGGCGAGCGGGATGTAATAACATGGTTCACAAGCTTTACCTGGTGAACTTTCAGTCTTCAGGGTCGAACTTTGGTCTCCATCATGCGCTGCATATCGTCTCAGGATAGCCTTCGCCACAGCGGCAGCAGTGGCAGCAGCAAAGTCTTGCCAGACTTTATTCTTGTGGCTATCTGTATAGTCGCAGATCCCCTTAATAATGATGCACGGAATTTTATCCCATACTCCTGCCCCTTCTATCTCGAACGTAATGAGATCATTTTGAGTTGCGATTTGATCTCGATCCTCTCCACTCTTTATGACTGTGTTGCCTGACCCAATTCGACCGATGAAGACCTCTGGGCAAAAATCTCCACCCGGGATAATTTCCTCTAAGCGTTCCCTTATAGTTAGACTTGCCGAATCGCATCCGGCCTCTGCACATGAAGCCGTAGAAGCTAATTCACAGAAAGCATCAGGGCCATCAGTGCACACGCTGCACCACTTTCGGTGTTTGTGAGCGTATGTCGCAGGATATAGCTTGTCTTCCTTCGTTCTAGGATATTGGTAACTGGCTTGTCGTCTTTTCTTCTTCCTGGCCTCCATGGCAAATTCTTGCAGATGCTTGAGATGCTTTGAAGCCTCGGCCTGTAGACGCTCTCTCATGAGTTCGGTTTTGAATACTGTAAGCAGACTCCTTATGTCTTTGTTGGCTCTTCCAAGACTGTCTTCGACTATGTTCTTGATGGCAAAATACCCGGGATATTGCCTGCCGTAGTCATATTGTACGATAGCTTTACTGACTACAATATCGCCAAGATACACATCGAAATTATTGATGTGAGGTATCCCGCCATAAATGCCGACGAGGATATTAAGTTTTAGATCAGTATAGCTGGATCGCAAGCTGGCAGTTACGGCTGCTGCACTATTGGTGCCCATACTCAGAAGAACAGCCAGAACAATGTCATGGCCCCCGATCCGTCTAGTGATGTAGGTATTCGTGTCGCCATCCGCTCGGCCGTATATATCGCCCTCCTCGTCCCAAAACTGATCAAATAGCAGGTTGACGGCATTGGCCTCGCGAGGTAGAGCGCAAATGATAGCTATCTCGAAGTCACGACGGTCCTTTGGACGGAGTTGCCGGGAAAATGAGGTTGACATGACGAAAGTGACGCTCAGTTAACCGATGAAACCAGACAAACAGCAACCGCCATCAACAAAATTATCCAAGATTAACGTGTATCGGAACAAGCATGCAAAGGGTAAAGATTTTGCGATCGAGAATAGTTTGTACAGTATGGTCGACAGTGGAGTAATCGAAAATTGAGAATTAGATGAACCTCAGCGTAATCGCCTGCTGTTGGTAGACTAATTGAGAGGGAGAAGAAATCCCAGGCAGTCATCATGCGGGGAATGTATTGAAACCCCGCCCCCGCAAGGCATATTTCCTTTGCTCGTGACTATAGATCATCCCTGTCAAGACTGCGTCCACCACCAATCATACTGTTTAAGATCCATGCGAAAGCTTGCTAATATTCAAGGCTGATTCACCAGAATGTCTCAAAAAGTCCTGTGGAAGATCATGCGTCATTTTAAGTAAAACTAGCACACGGCCCGCTCCTAGCGTCATCTGGCGATAATCATAGAACATAAGATGGGGCTACAACTGGAACGTAGCATGTGAAGAGGATAAAGTTATACCTATTTCCGAAGTCATCCACGATGTGATGCGATCTAATTTATATGAGAAGAGACTTTGTTGTGTGACACAAAATGCTTTTTGTGGGATTATCAAGCAATTGGTTCTCTTTGACTGCCGCCCCCGCAAGGAAAAGATCGCTCTTTCGCACCCCATAGACGGGGCATCCTTTCCCGTTGTCTTTTCTCTTTTGTTCCGTGGTGATTGGGTGTTGCAGTGATATTGAGCAGTACGGCACGATAAACGACGACGACAGCGATCTTTTCAGCTGGAGACGGAGGACCAATGACTGAGGCGCCAATCTCGATCTGACGTCACAATGAACAACCGTCCCTGACGCAACTCCGCTTAGCCAGATCCGGAATAGTCGCTCCGGTCGACCCTTGTTGTAAGTCACCGAATGGAATGAAAATTTCGGCTACAGTGAAGCAGCCCCGACTTGTATACACTACTTTCTCGCATGGAAGGTTAAGTTTAACAATATGTGTATTAGTAAAGACACTGGGCCTGACATCATCTTGACGCCTGGCGCCTGGTGCGTGTTGGACTAAGCATCTCTTTTGCGAGTTTACCTAGCCTAGACCAAAGGAAGTTGCCCTTAGACAGGATTTTCAAGATGGAGTATGAGGAGGCATTTGGCTTGACCTGTACGAAGGACCAAACCTCGTGCAGATTCACCTCCAACAGGACGCCTAGTTCTTTAACTGAGATCTAATCTGAAACTTCCCGCCTCCATATCGTGAGACCAAACCTCAACATTGCTTTCCTAACGCTTACTCCCTCATCCATAATGTACCAAATTATATGCTAATATGGTATGTCTGCTGGTTGTGACGGGAAGCTACTAATAGCATGACTACCGTCTTGAGGAACTGGTAGAAGATGTCCTGGTGTCGCAAGATTGAGTAGCCACATAATTCCCAGTATGCCCGCCACTCGAACCTTTGGTCCTGTTAGATATGTAGAACCTCGGACCTTTTCCTTCTCAACAGCGCCTAGCTTCTGGTAATCCTCTCCATCTGTAACTTCTGTCATGATCAGACTTACAACATGAGATGTGGATTCCGCCACGGAACTGCAAACCCATAGAAATATCGGAACAACAAGAACCAATGTTCTCCAACGATCTCCGAAAAGAGAACCATCCCCAAAAAGACCATCCACGATCAGAATCCCATTACTATCTCCTGCCAGCAGAAGATGGAATTGCAGTATGTACAACTCCAAGGAACAACGTCCTAACCACGCCATAGCCATTGAGTGGTGGTTCCGTACTTGTGAACAGAAATTGCGTAAAGCGATAAATGCTAGCACCGGGACAAAAGACATGAATGGATGCCATATCTTGTACTCCGTCTGGTTAAGATGTGCTGTTGCTCTGAAGTAGTGACCAATCGCAAAAACACCGGCCATTGCGAGGACCTTCGCAAGTCCACTATGAAGCAATTTCTTCTTCATCTCATTGTTGATGACAGCAGCTAGCATACCAACATATACCACGAATATGTCGAGTCGGACCCGGTATTGCCACTCGCCGTCGCTCCACTGGATGTTGAAAACAAGTCTGAGAAGGCGGAATGCCCATTTGGTGAAAGGAGTCGCCCAAAAGACCGTTGAGACTATGACACACGAAAGACAAATCTTGGCTATCACCATTTGTGGATCGCTGTTATACTTCTTGGCTCCAACTGCCATAGTGGTATATACTACTAGGAACCAAAAAGACACGAGAGGTGCGAAATAGTAAAACATATAGTCAGTGTCCATGAAGTACACGAGTAAGCATGTAAGGATATTCAACCTCAAAAGGACAGCTGCCACTCGGTTGAATGAGAAGTCGCCCCTTTTAAGGAAGTAGAGAGTATGTCCGTAACCAGTTTGGAAGAGGTATGCTGCCACACATACACGAATGAAGAAGAATGTGGTGTTTTCCATGGTTCCAGTCCAGTGGTAAATAAGGATGAAGAACTGCATCCATCCCTTCCACTCATCAGTCTGATGTCGCGAAAGGAAAGGCTGGTCTGGTGCCTTTATTGTTGCGTCAAGATTCCTGGGAGCAGAAGGCGAACGTCGAACCGTGATAAGTGTAATAGCAATGCATGGGATACAAAGACCGATGAACTCCATTGGCGACCTTAGCTTGCTGCCTTTGGCTATCATCTGAGTTCGGTCGGCATAGTAGCACATGAGCAGAGCCAGGACAAGAAATCCCACTTTCATGTTGAACAGGTTCTGCCGGGATTTGCTGCTGCTACTGCCGCAAATATCCAGGACCTCGAAAATAATGCATAAAGCCAGATAAACAATACCGAGGAAGACGAACCCGAGTTGGGACATTGGCTTGGTGCCGTAGTCGGTACAGCATGTGCGCGAGTAAGGGTACGACCTCATTCGATCAAGCTTTGCGTTGCATCTCAGATTGAGAAGGATATTTGCCCGAGTATCTGCAATCTGGCGTTTGACGTGAAGTTCCGTGGCATTGGGATCAATCCAGACCTTCTTCTGGCCAACTGCAAGCTTCGAAATCGACCACACAAAAGGAAGCCTCCAGTCCTCTTCGACGTCGTGTAGCCAATCGTGCATATCGAAGACTTCAGCTTGTCGCCTACGCGAGTCTTCCATACGTTCAGACTCGTTTCCGAGATATAGTGGAACAGTAGGAGGGGCATAAAAGATTTGGTTTCCTATGCCATCAATTGGATCCATGGGGGTAGTAAAAACATCGACATTGGGTGTGTGTTCTTTGACAAAGCTCGCAATCTTTGTTAAGCGGTCTTTGTATATCTTGAAGCGTTTCTCCCACGAAACGATGGCGGTGTTGTTGGTTATGTTGGATTTAAGCTCTGATCTTAAACTATGCTCATTGTTGAATGAGACACCAGCGGCAATATATAATAACGCGGGTCCCTCCTGATCGATAATGGATGACGGACTTTGCTTCTCGCCCAGGTATGCCTCCAGATTTTGGGCAAATTGTTGTTGACCCGGAGCGCCATGTGGAGAGAGCCAGACGTTAGGTAACCGTTGAATCGTTTGGCCATGGTATGTCATGTTGAAACCTCTGTATTTCGGCATTTTTTCATGATCTCTGTCCAGATCGGATCGTGTCTCGTCGATCTGAAGTCAGTTGTGCATTAGTACTGGCGGCAAGCCAAGAGCTGGTTGCATTGTGAGCTTACCAAACGACTGAACCCATGAGCTACATATCGAGAAGTCGAGTCACCGACGATTGTGATCCGTCGGCCCTCCATACACCGGCGAATGTCGTTGGATGCATAGTGATTCAGCATGCAGCCGTCTGGCTGCCACTTCTGGAAAGGGTTTCTATTGCCTTCTTCATCTCGTGGCGGGTCGATCCAACGCCCAGTGTCTTTGAGAGCGCGGCAACGGTAGGGGTCGTCTCCAGGAAAGAAAGTCTTAAGAGCAATAGCTGCCAGGAAGAGTGCTGCAAAACCAACAGAGATAATCCTGGCTATAGGTAAACTCATCTTGAAGAGCCAGTTGGAATCATAAGTTGTAGCGTCTTATTGGACTGTACTCGTGTAAACGCGGAAGGGGTGGTGTTTGTCGTTTGAAGATACCGTGCAGAGGATCTTGGCTTTAAAATTACCAGAGAGAAACTCATTCTCCCTTGCAAAGTGCTGTGAACGTTTTTGATCGCCAAACCCTGGATCAGTCAAGAATGTGGCATTTGATCATTGGGTTGAGTGGCAATAAAGGGGCACGCATACCATACACGGGAGGGGGTCAACCGGATATTTGAAGTTACCATGAGCTTTCCATTGGTAGTAAGCGGCCATCCATGAAGAATGGATTGACTGTCCCTGATTCAAAATCTCCCTTGCATCGCCCTGGCTGAACGCAACACTGTCTTCGACGAAGTCTAGCTTCAAAGCCGGAAGCTTAACGAATAACCTTATTGGCATCGCTCTCCCTTGTCATGTGGCAACTGGCGTGCATGACTCAAGGGAGGTTGACTCACTGACTCCTCATCTGAGACATGTCTCAACTGAAAAAGCTTACACGAATGGTGGTTTGTGATTGGGAGCTGCATTTACCCCAAAAGTCGGACACGACCTGGCATTTAACCTGGGCGCGGGTGGTAAGGTATCATGCCTCAACAAATCTGACACGACAAATAATATCCCAAGTCTACATAAGTAGTAGAACTTCCGTGTGAACAACGTCTAACGCGTAAAGAAGCGCTGGACTTCATGATGGTGGTGCTTGGGGCTTGGTACTGTGCTGTTCAAGCTGCAGCTAGTGGTTTGGGAAGAATGCATATCTGCTCGTGGTAAGCGGAAGTTCACTCTTCCAAGGTGAAGAATGTGGGACACCCTATCTATTGAGGCTTGATTGACCGACTGGTTCAATTATTGGAAGTATAATTTCGCACCTTCATTATCAGTAGAAAATGCATTAGAGGCTGTGATTGACTGTCTTGCTTGCAATAATATTTGTGGCCACTTTTGAAACGGTGACATTCAGTGGCTGGCTGAATGGCTGCTGAAGTACGGAGTATCAGCACATTGAACACCTTCTTCAGCCTCTCACGTGATGCTACTTACATTCCTTACTTGTACGTGCTTTGAAGTTGTCGATCGCAACCACTTCGCGATTACCAGTCTGTTTGGCAGAGATATGGTTTGGAACGTGATACTGTATCCTTTCCCTCTTGTCCACAGTACAATAACAGCGATGGCTTGAAAAGGACAACCTGTTCCGCATCAATGTGAGCATTGCAACGCATTGTACTTGACTAACCAATTCAAGAAGAGAACTATGGTATATATAATGTTACGCTCCCTCATCTTCGACAAGAGGCTCTCGAAGCCGCTGAGGCGGGCTGCCCACTATTTGCGGTCTATCCTCGATTACCATCTCACGACTCGATTACTTCTGGTTCACTAGACCTAGCAGCATTGGAAGCGTTCTTCAAGACAGAAGAGTGGCTGAAGTTCCCTGGTGGGCAGGAAAGAACAATGAATATGCTTGCTGAGGCAATACTCGATCCCCACTCACGACCGTATGAGGTGTTTTACGACACTGAAGGTCACTTTGGCCTTCGTTGTCTCAGCTGGAGAAGTCAGTCTGACACCATGAGAATTGTGGCTGAGGCTGGTAAGACATGGACCAATCTGGAAATGGTTTAGCTGATTGAGGCGCAGGAAATGCGGCTGCTGAGGACACGTTGTTCAGACCCATCAATTGGCAAGTTGACTCAGTTGAAGTGTTCGAGTTCCTGCATCGACAACTCCGTGAGTGTTGCGGTCAGCATTGCGACTTAGGCTCTTGTTCTCTTCCACAAGATGGCTTCTCACCAAGGAGGCTGATCCGAATCATTCGGAAAGGTGGCAATTTCCATCTTCAATTGTGCGAGCCAGACAGTGGCGAGCATGTCCAATGTTGTGCACTCAGCTATTGCTGGGGAGGGCAAGACCAGGGTGTGAAGACCACAATAGCAACACTGCCAGAACGGTTGAAAGGAACTGACTTTACATCTTTGCCTAAAACTCTGCGCGATGCTGTGTTCACCGCTTCTCGGCTGGGTCTTGAGTATGTATGGATTGACAGCCTTTGCATTCTCCAAGATAGCCAGGAGGAGAAAACTGAAGACATTACTCAGATGGATCGCATATATAACCATGCCTATATCACAATATCGGCGTCCAGTGCTTCACGCGCTACAGAGGGGTTTCTCGATGATTGCCGGGTGCAACAATCCATGACGCCAATATCGTTGCGGTATTTAACCAGGTCTGGGGTCGATAGTAACCTTCTCGTGTGTGCAGAGCCGACGCCGCGTGATATCGAGGATCCTATTAATTCTCGCGGTTAGACGTTCCAAGGACGTGTTCTGTCACCAAGACTGGTAGACTTCTCCACGACCCAGGTCCGCTGGAGGTGTCAGTCCCTTCAAGCTACCCAGGCTGGCTGTCCCGCCAAGTCAGTCTGGGCGAACTATTTTCCAACGAGTTTTATTGTCTCTGCTTCCGATCTAATGCGACTCGATAGCAAATATGACCAGCGAGAATGGAGTAGTCCCGTAGCAGCGTACTCGAGCCGAAATCTTACATTCGGATCAGATAAGCTCATAGCATTCTCGGCCATTCCCCAGACATTGGGAAGATCTGGTCGTTACTTGGCAGGATTGTGGGAAAGTGATTTACCATGTAATTTGCTTTGGAAAGTCGTTCATGACTGGTCCCCTGCATCTGGCACAACCGACAAGCGAAAACCTCGGCCGCGAGAGTATCGTGCACCTTCTTGGTCCTGGGCTTCTGTTGACGGAGACATCAGGTGTAACAATAGTACACTGGAGTCAAAAGCGGCAATCCCGGCGTGCCAAGTGCTGGAGAACCACGTTGAACTTTCTGATACAAGGGCGCCTTTTGGTGCTGTCGTGTCTGGATATCTGCTTATTAAGGGACTCACCAGACAGGCCAAATTCTTTCCAGCTGTAGGACAATTATCCTTCATTGATGAAAATACTGCTGAGGAGGAGCAAGAGTGTACACAATCCGAATATGGTGTGTTTGCTGATTGCTTATCAGATGAGCAGATTCGAGTGGGGAAGGGACGAGAGGAATCGGTGGCCGCTGTTTGTCTTCATATACGTAACTACGGGGGCCGTGGTGAGGGCCTTATACTTGTCGAGCATGTCAACGAGTCTTTTTTCCGCCGGATTCGGCACTTCCATTGGAGTGAATATGACAATAATAGTAAGTTTATTAGTAGCACTTTTCAACTTGCGAAGGAGGCTTTGCTTAAGATTGTGTGACGCTGAGTATCTATGAGGAGAATGATGTTACTTCGTGAATACACAACACTGATTTAGACAATGCTCTCGAGTTCGATGACCGCGTAAAGCTTTGAAATATGTTCCCTCGCGTCATCAAGGACTGTTCCTGGAAAACTGGTCTGCCACGAGCGAATGTATGCTATGGTTGAGACGGTGACGTATGGTATGTCGGTCCATAGGCTAAGATTCAAATTGCCTTTGGGGGTTGGGGGTTGAAGGTTTGGGGTATCTGATGGGAGGATGCTGGGTTTGTCGCGGCAATATCACAATTCTCTGGTTCCCCCGCAATCCTGGGGTAATTTGGTCGGTCTACGGCAACGATCTGCCGTCACCCCTGTGGACGTTGAATTCAATTGATGTTAATCCACCAATGAAAGCCCTGGCTTCATTTATGTGAATACCACGTCCCTTAGGTATAAAGGGGAGTTACAATCGCCAAATAAATGTTTTCAATTGACTCAACTGGCAGTATTAATCATAATGTTTGTTGGCAAATTCCTTTCCGTAGCAGCTCTCTGCGCGCTTATCTCATCGGCAGCTGCCAATTCTGCTCATCATGTGCTTAAGCGGCCTCATATAGAAGCGGCACCTTATGGGACGGGTAAAAGGTTCCCCGACTCTCCACCTCGGTCGCGGAAGCAGTACTGCTATGTCAAGCCCGGCAAAGGAGTGGACAGAGATGATGCTCCTCGCATCCTCAAGGCGTTCAAGAAGTGTAACAAGGGAGGGACCATTGTCCTTGACCAGGAGTACACTGTTGGCTCACCACTTGACCTCACATGGCTCGCTCATGTGGACGTGGTTATCACAGGAACTCTGAACTTCAAATCCGATCCATACTACTGGGCGGACAACAGCTTCAAGTACGACTTCCAAAACATGTCCTCCTTCTGGAAAATTGGTGGGAAAGATATTCATATCTATGGCGACCTCAAAAATGAAGGGTCCCTACTAGACGGCCACGGACAGGCGTACTGGGAGGAGATGGCAAAGAACAAGACAGTATGTCATATTGCACTGTTAAACTCATTTGCGGACTGACCAAGACTTCATAGCTATTACGCCCAATTTTACTGACAATTGAGGATGCTCATGGGCTCACCATGTCGAACTTGCGCATGCGAAACTCACCCAACGTAAGTTTTGACAGTATTTCATATAACAAGCTCGTGCTGACATCAACTAGTGGTTCAACATTATTATCAACAGTACCGACGTGTTGATCAGCAATCTTGATCTGCAAGCCAAGAGTATGAACGGTGTCAAGATTGCCAACTCTGATGGCTGGGACACATATCGATCAGACCGGGTAGTTATTCAGGACTCCGTGATTGACAACACTGATGGTAAGTCTGGTTTCGCGTGTTTCCTATGGATTACTAATAGTTGCAGATTGTGTGTCATTCAAGCCCAACAGTACCAACGTGGTCGTTCAGAACCTTGTCTGCAACGGCTCACATGGTATCAGTGTTGGTTCTCTGGGCCAGTACAAGGGCGAGACTGATATCGTAGAGAATCTGTATATCTACAACATCTCTATGTCTAACGCCAGTGACGGTGCCCGTATCAAGGTGTGGCCCGGTGTTGAGACTGCTTTCCAAAGTCTGCTAAACGGTGGAGGCGGTCTTGGCCGCGTGAGAAACGTTACATATGACCGCTTCTACCATGAGAACAATGATAACGCTATCACTATTACTCAATGTTATGGTCAGAAGAACCAGACTCTTTGCAATGAGTTTCCTGTAAGTACCCTTGGTCCACACATCAACACAACTACTGACCGGCGTCGCTAGGCGAACCTGACCATCGAGGATGTCACAATGAAGAACTTTTGGGGTACGGTGTCGAAGAAATTCGATCCTCGAGCAGGATCTCTTGTCTGCAGTGCACCTGATGTAAGTGAACCCGATTGCATCCATATAATAAACCCATCTAACATTTCCCACAGCGTTGCAATAATATCGTGGCAAGCAATATCACAGTCAAGGTTCCAAGCATGAAGCCACCGGTGTATGACTGTCAAAACATAGACACAGATGGCCTGGATATTACATGTCGAGACCCAAACAGTGATAGAGACACAACCAATGGCTAGGTTGCCGAGCATTATTGTGTAGCTTCCAAAGTTGGCTTCAATAGTCAACTGCTGATTAAATAATCCTACTCGATATCTCAACGAAATAGCTTAAACTTACCTGTACAACAAAAACTCAGTCTCAAGGTCTTGTACCAGAAGAGTGATCACACCAATAAATTTGTCCTGACTCTGATAGAACCTCGTCATTAAACTGTTAGTTTCTTCCATGTATTCACAAGCAATCCTTTACATTCGAAATCACCCACATTACCCTCTCATTCATGCTCACGTAACTCAATACCAACAAACGATGGGCAATCTGGTTTAATTGTCAGTAATACGAATTATTATGCTAGATACAAACTCACGTGTCAAGTATCAACATCCCAATTCATACTCTGCCGCAAAGCAGCATAATTTCCGATGGCCTCGTCAGCCAATTGTCTGTGAGACGACTTACTAGAACTCTGGACGGAGGGATTACTGTTTGCCAATGTGTACTTAGCAGCTGACACGTCTCAACTGCGTGTATCGCTATGGTAGTATTGGGTCGTATGTATAATTAGTAATTGACTCTAGGTATATCTCTTTACCTCTGGGCCTATGTCGACTCACACGGGTCCTTGTAGTTAGTCCGACTCCGACCAACTCCATAATGTGCATCTGGGGCGAAGGGCGCCACGATATTATCCACTTCCTTTGATGCTACCATAAAGTGATAGGACAGCCAATCCCGCTACAGATGTGGAAAAATAAGCTACTTTTTAGACAAAGGGCCCCGGATGCTTAATTTAGGGTTCTTTCAATGGAGACCAATCCATGCTCTCAATTGTCTGCCGTCCTGTTGCGCTGGGAGGTGAGAGTGGAGCGAAGGATTTAGAGGATTCTCATCCTTGTATGACAGCTGAAAGTGACCAATCAGCATTATGAATTGTGGCGGTAAGCGTTTAGATAAGGGATATCCCCCACCTTAGAGCTCATCGTGTAAGGCTGTGCGCCGGGGTAAACATCGTGGCTTATTGTTCTCAGCCCTACAAAGATGACGACCCAACGGCGAAATAGAGG
This sequence comes from Fusarium sp. PT, assembly GCA_021020635.1. Classification (NCBI taxonomy): domain Eukaryota; kingdom Fungi; phylum Ascomycota; class Sordariomycetes; order Hypocreales; family Nectriaceae; genus Fusarium; species Fusarium sp. PT. The sequence goes on from JAHMRZ010000010.1 coordinate 22,534, forward strand.
AGATCTGCAGGTTACCTCTTCCTGGTCTTTTGTATTTATCTTCCGTTGTTTGTCGTCTAAATCACCACTTATCAGTCGACAAGCAACATTCTCTTAACAACAATGGATTGTCAACAACAGCTTCCGTACCGAGGTGCCCCATTTCCTACCAAGTGGCGTCGAAATCACCCACGATCTAGAAATGGCTGTTTAACTTGTCGGACCAAGCGTAAGAAGTGTGACGAAGTGAAACCGACCTGTACAGGATGCACTCGTTCCAAGCTGGACTGCGTTTGGCCCACTCCAGACAACAATCAACAACTAGATACGCAGCTTGGCCAGCCTGATGGTGTCACGGAAGACGGTAATTGTACTGCCAATTCCAATCAGCAACCTGTCTTCAGCCTTGAAGACTCTAGCGTACCCGCTGTCTTGGTGATCCCGCAAGCCACTGACACACCCTCATCTTCATCTCCCCGCGCGGCTCTCACTTATGGGAACTTGGCGTATCTAAGCGACGACTCTCGGCCCCTTTATCAGCAGTACCTGGATTTCACTGCCGAAATGCTGACACGGGGTCCAAGCCTGGACGGGAACCCTTTCATTAATTACCTCCTCCCATTGGCTGCCAAAGACCAACTAGTTCTTGACTGTGTGCTTGCCATTGCGGGAGCTCACCTATCGGTCAATGATACCACAGTCGCAGGTCGTGGCTTGGAGGTAGTGACCCGTGGCCATTTTGCACGCGTATTGGCAGGTCTTCAAAAATTGCTGTCTTATGACACGGGCAAACTCATCCCTGCAACAGACACTCAGACTAGGTTGACACGGTCGTCGCAAGTTCTGTTGATCTTGCAACTTCTCTGTATTTACGATGTAAGCAATCATCAACACTGCAGTCTTTCAATGAGTCCCTGCTGATAATTACTAGCATATGCTAGGCACTACTCGAGGTGCAATCTATCATCATCTGAAAGCCAGCCGCGAATACATCGCTTTGCTGGCGTCAGCTCCTCCTCAGTCCAACAACGAGCTTGAGTACATGCGAGGATTTATCCTGGAGCTTTACGCCTACCATGCAATAAAGCTAGCTATTTCTCCTCGCAATCTGAATTCCGAGCAGACTGTGGAGATTGATCCCTCAGTGCATTCCTTGAATGTTCTTGACGGATACAAAACCCGAGGCTGTTTACTTGGCTTTGGACAGCGTCTGTTTGAGATGATTCCAGACATTTCACAACTCGTCGAAGCTCGTCGCGAGGAGGAACTCCTGAATCCCGACATGCCCACAGCCTTGCAGCCACAATATGAATACATGGTTGCGAGATTACAAGCCTTTGACGCATACGAAGAAAACCCTGATGGCCTTCGCCCACGTCAAGAGCGCGCTGGTGCCACAATAGTCTACCAGAACGCACTTATTGTGTATCTACACTCTGCTTTTCATGTGGACTTGCTATCCGAACCAGGCATGGTGGCCGAACTTGAAGCACGAATCGACAAGATGATGCCTTTCTTCTACACCCTCTTCGTCGGCGAATCTCCATACCGTCGAATGCTCCTCTGGCCTGGCGTCATGATGGCTTCGTGCTCGCGACGCCAGGATCATGTTCAAGGGTTTAGGCGAGGCTTGCTCGGGAAGGCTACGCGTACACCTGGCGCAGTAAAGACTGGGGCACGCTTGGTTGAACTTCTCTGGAATGACCCGGATCCACGAGCTTTTGGTCCAAGAGGTTTGTCCTATATCATGACAAAACATGACATCAGTTTTGGGCTATGCTAAAGGATCGTCTCTTGCTTTGACTACTGCTTATGAACGTCCATACATGAAACACGAGTCATCCCGTTTGAGCATATAATTGTGCGGCCAATGGAAGTTTTCTTTGGCACGGACTTGTAAACTACTTTGATTCAACTTATAGCTAGCGATATTATATCATTCTCTTTCACGATTAATTTGTAACTCTACATACATGACACCGGTTTTTAGATAGTCTGAGATCACATCAATACGATAACAGGGTTGGGCCTGTTGATCCTCGACCGTGAATTCCTTTTCAGCAAATCCCATGGGGCTGCGCTGTATGCGGTCCAAAGTGAATTTATTCATCTGACATTCTCCCTCAGCTTACATTAACACCAATACATACAGCTTGACCACACGATAAAACCTAGTGAGGGTGGCTTGTCAGCGATGTCTCTCCTCAGAAACCACAATCGGCTTTTTCTTTGGCGTGGATAACTCTGAAAGAGTTCCAGCTAACCATACGGGTTTATTACAGACTACAGGGGTCCTTCGACGGAAAGACACTTCTCGGTCGAGCAAGAGCTGAACAAACTCAGCCAAGTCACTTCAAGCCAGGCATCCACTTTGTAAAGCCTTTGGTGAAGCAACTCAGTTCACTGCTCTCAACTTTATCCCGCTCGGTATAATGAAAGTTAAGTTTCTCTCAACAGAGCCTCTCCAATTTAAGCATTATTCCAATGCTTATATCATATCTCCTTTCTATTTCGCCCTAATTCAATTAATTAAAGTTAACTTTACTCAGTCTCTCGCCGAGAAAGATCAAAGTTACACAGATAAAAGAACACAGTTTTCTTCCACTCATTTCGCCCTTATGTAAGGTTTCATTAAGGTATAATACTCTGCTGACTTCTGTCTGGTCAGTTTCTCTTTCTTGTCAGCTTTTCTTCTTTCTTGTTATATTCTCTTCCTTCCACCAACATCACAACTGCCAAATCACACTGTTTTCGCTCAGCCATCCTATACAAGAAGAACCATGGACTTCCTTGACGAGCTCGAAGCGATGGCGCAAGCCGCGTCGGCGCTTCAGAACAATGATGAGATTCTGGAATCGACTATCGCTCAGTGGCAAAAGCTATTCAACTACTCTGCTGCAGTGGCGGAGAACAAGATCATGGAGCACCGGAAGGACCTGGTCCGCTTCACTGTTTCTGACAATCACTGGTCCATCGTTCGAGAGCGGAAGGAGGCTGAAGGACACGACCGTGAGTCCTATGAACATTTATGCGGTCGTGTCTCCCGTGATACGGTCAACCGACGGCCGGAGATCACTTTGAAGGAGAAGCGAAGGCTTCGAGCCTCAAACTTCTTGATCAAGCTTGAAGGACCCTTGAATAGTGTCCAAGCAATCATTCAGGCGGCTAGTCTATCATCAGTCTCAACTGAAACCTTTGCAGCTACCGACCTCTCTGAACAAACTAGTTCCTTTCTTATGATCAACGGGATAGATAAGCTGGCCATTGAGGGATGGCTAAAGGAATCCCCCTACCCAGATTTCGCGCCAACATTCGTTCGGGATCTGCATGCATCAAAGGATCTCTCGTCGAGCTCTCTTTACCCAATGCTGGGTCTGGATACAACACTGCCTCAGTATCGACTTGGATTAGACGAACTACCTTGCCCTGCACAGAATGAATATCCCGTCTGGTATTTCTTCTACGGGACACTTGCCGACCCGTCCGTTCTAGCAAGGCTCCTTGGTTCCGACTTCCAAGCTCAATACTACACGGCCAAAGTTCGAGGCGGAGCTTTGAAGACTTGGGGAAAATACCATGCTTTGGTGGATGATGAGGGCCACTCCAATTTGGTCCATGGGAAGGCCATTCTCGTTGAGACTCGTGAACAAGAGGAACGCCTGCGGGCATACGAGACGAACTTCTACGAGGTGGTTCGATGCAGTATCGAGATGGGCTCGGAGGAGTTCGTAAGTGGTCTAACGTTTCGATTTATCACAGACATGACGGACTAGGGGCATCGGAGGAGTCTTTTGCTGTCGAGAACTCGAAGTTGCTGCAGGTCTACTCGATTAGCGCCAGCTAGCATTGTCTATAATTCTTTTTCTTCTCTCCTCCAGGGGGCTTGATTGTTCGGGAGAGATACTACAGTTCAGTGCAAAAGTAAGCTAAGTACCTAATGTACAATATACATTACATATATGTTATCGAATTTTATATAATACTATTAAGAGATTATATAAGATTATATAAACTAAATAGAGTTTATTGTACTTTATATAAGATTATAGAAAATAGTTATAGAAAATAGGAAGTTGTCGGAACTTTTGCATGCCCACTGTATGTGAGAGACTCTTTCCGCGGCGTACTTGGTAGCCTTGTGCGGCCAAAGATAATAGTAATGGGTAATTCAACGATGTATTTCACTATGACATCAACTAGAATGGTACTCTTATGTTTTACACAACCAAAGATCACGGAAAGTCTGCCGATTTGACATAGCTGTGCGGAAGTAATCGTTCCGGGACCCGCATTGGTGCAGCCAGGTTAACTGAGATGATCGGTGATGCTCATGTATTGGGTTCCAATTGCCTTGTCACCAAGTTGTGGTCCATGGTAACGATGACGCTCATGATAGTGACTGATTGGAGTTTCAGGGGCATTCGAGTAGCTTTGTGTGACTGCTCTGGCATTCGATCTTGTTATACCTACAGTTGGCTACGTCAGGATGAGGATGTTTTGCCAGGTTTATCCTGCTTAATGGCCATAGAGGAACCATGCTATTGTATCTCGTATGTGTGAAACACCCAGGCGCGACAACATGAAGGAGGTCATGCACTCGATTATCACAAGCAAAGCAGATTCTCAATAAACAGGGATGGCGAATAGATGCGATGACGTCCTTTCGATGGCTAACGTAGTCTGATTTATTGCATGGAAGTAAATAGATGCGTATATTTACTACGTGACTGGGCCACTGCATAGTTAAAACTCGTGGGATGATCCTCAAGTTGATCTCAGCCCGTCTGCTTCGCAGCTCACAACATGATATCCGGCCTCATTGGTGAAATATAACTACTTGATGCCAGATCAGCTTCCTTTTTATGGGTAAGCCAAGCAGGTTCTCTCCATGATTTGGATTTGCTGGAGATTTTTTGAGCCAAGTCTAAACACAACGCTCTTGTACACACCAAGTCAGTGTGCAACTTGGCTTATGGCCAATCTCTAACGAGGTTTGGAGGCGATCTTCCATTACATCCAATTGGGTCATCATTCTTTCCTCATGGTTTGAGTCTTGGTATGGACGTCTGTGGATACCAAGCAAAGGCTTCTGGCAGGTGGTGCTTGCCCATGTATCGAGCAGCAAGTCGTCCAGCAACATCCACCTCCGGCCTCTTTCTCTGCTGATGCCATCTTCCCCCAAACATCTGAGTTAACTGGATATTATTTGCCTTGAGTATCGAATTTGCAACTTTTGCGCACAAGCATATGTAAAGATTACGCTGAATGTGAGTTGTACGTGAACACGACTGGATCTCACTAACATACCCTCGAGATTTCTCGTGCAAACAACACTTTCTTCTACATTCATCGCTAAGATGAGTTCCCGCGACGATCAGTTCTCCGCCAAACTTCGAAATGCTATTTGGGAGTGTGCCTTACTTTCTAAACGCCTGCTTGACATCCGAAAGTATCACAACCAGCACGACATAGAACTCGAGGAGATGTTAGAATCTCGCCACGATTATATAGATATGGTCAGCGAACGGTCCAATCACTTGGACCATCTACGTGGGACAAGACGCTATTCCGAACTGGCTCGATAGTACAGAGACTCCGTTACTCGTCGGTACGAAGAAATAAATTATACCCTTGTCGCACTAGACGATTCCTATACTACTTCTATTGACGAGATCTACGGCCACAATATTCAACTTCTGGCACATCTCCTCTGCTATACTGGAGATGACAAGGCAGCCGCTGAAACTATCTTGATTATCGGAGAAAAGTACCATGCTCTCCGCCAGCAGTGTCACGCCACGCTTGATGTCCTGCTCGATCAGCTACTCTGGTACACAACTACCGTGAATGATCTCACTTTCCTCGATAGATGAGATGTACTTCGTTTTAGGAATGATAGGAGTTGGATCTAAGTGTGATAGGAAGTTCATGACGAAGTTGGGGGTGAGCACCACGGTTCGAGGGCAATACAGGAAGTTCGCAATGTTTTGGAAGCCTGGGGGTCTGACGACTCTATGGAAGAGCAGAACTATCCCGGGGATTCTCTGTTTACTTATACTGTAATTTCCATCATTATGGGATTTGAAGAGTTATGGCTATCAATGGCTAAAGCGCGAGAGGAGTAAAAGAGTCGGGGGAAGGAATCAATACGAACTGCTTGAACTACTTATACAACGTTCATCCCATGAATGCATTTCTCCTCCACCTAGATTCCTTGAGAGGCTCGTGTTTACCAGAATATTTCCTCTAAACTTGACTACTCTACAATGCGCTACAATTCATAATTCATCAACAACTCGGAACAGAATATGGGACCAGAAGCCGAATGTGGACTCAGGTGAAATAAGTGATCATGTCTCATTAATATTAGGTATCTTATGCATAAGGTCATATCCTAACCACCCGTGTCGAACCCGTCTTCTTCGCCTGTAAATACTTTGTTGTCGATTTTGTTGTACTTTGTGTTGTCTTTGAGGGCTTCGAGGTGGCTTTAACCTGTGCTTTTGTCTTGGTCTTTAGAGACGACGTAGACTTTGCTTTGCCACTCCCAACTTTCGCAGTCGATGTGGTGGCCTTCGAGGGAGCCTTAGTTGTGGCAGTCAAAAGAGTCGTTCTCGAATGGCTGGTGGTATGCTTCGATGTAGGCTTATGGCCTTGAACATTTACCACGGCAGCTTTCGATGTCGTCTTGGCAGAAGAGCTGATTTTGGACACTCTGGCAAGCTTGTATACGTTGAGTCTGTTGGTCGCACCGCATTTCTGTGACTTGTCTCCCTTGCAGGCGACATTGCACTCCGACGAAGGAGCCTCAACACTACCACTAGACGGTCCTTTCTTGCCACAGTAGCAATCTTTCCCACTCTCAACTCCCAAGTATGGATAACCTTTGCGTGAACAGAATGTTGCACAAATGTCAAGAGTCATCTTCTTGTCCGTAGTCTTGGCATCTCCCAGAGCACGAGCACCCCTGCCTTCTGTATAGCAGCCAAGGTACTTGGGAGGGCTATTGAGCCCCTCAGTGCTGATTGTAGGTGTATAAAGCGTATTGTTCCAGATGGAAATACGATTACCAGCACCACACTTCTGGGTAGAGTCGCCAGCACACGGTGTCTTGCAGTCGCCATCTGGCGCAAGGGTGGCCTGAGTCTTGGGCGCATAGCCGCAATAGCATTCTCGTCCGTACTCCATACCGAAGAGGGGGTAGTTAAGCTTGTTGCAGAAAGAGAAGCATGTGTCGAGTGAAACAGAAGAGCCCGTGAAAACGGCACTTGGAAGTGTTCGTCCACCTGGCCCTCCATCTGTATAACATCCTGACCACAGTGCAGCTCCATTTAGGGCTGTAATTGGACCTTTGGGTTGATCAGATTGCTTGATCTTCCAAACACTCAGTCTGTTTCCAGCACCACAGTAGCTGAAGATGTTGCCCTTACACTGCATCGAGCATTGGGAGATGTCGGTCGTGTTGTATCCACCATTGCCGATCTCGTTACCGCAGTAGCATTCTTGAGAATACTCTGTGCCGGCGTATGCCCAACCTCCTGCCTGACAAAACGCGACGCACTTTTCGTTGGTCATGCCAACAACGTCTGCCGTACGATCCGATGAGAGTGCCCTTCCGCCACTTCCTTCAGCCCAGCAACCTTGGTAGGTTGCCATGCCCTGGGAAATCTCGGTCTGGCCCACGACAAGCTCCACCGGTGGTGTGTACGAGGTGTCGTTCCATATAGTGAGAAAGTCAGGTCCTCCACAGTACTGAGTCATGTTTCCTGCGCATGTCATTTTTCTTGACGATGCACAAGTTGAAGCTTTGGTATATGATGCTCCTGGAGTAAGTGCACTGGCACAGTAGCACTCGCGGCCATTCTCCATGCCTGCAAGTGGGTAGCCTTGACTCTTGCAAGAAGCCGTGCAATACTCAATAGACATGCTGCGAGAGGTGACAGCGTATTTGTTCAGAGTTCGCTTTGTGCCTTCCAAAGCACAGCCTACAAAGTTCCAAGAGCCCATACTATCTCCTATGGCGGGATCGAACATTGACCCAATGGCGTCATCGCTAAGGTTGTTGATGGATGGCTTGGAGTCGCACACTGCCGGCGATGCTCGTCCAGGGCCGCTGAAGGGTTTGATACAGCCTGGAAGAGCGTCAAGCATACCTCGAATAGGCTCGTCCACGAGAGGCGCCATCTCGGGGCAGTTGTCGCTGAAGAAGGGTGTTTGTGAAGCAGCTAGTACGGGGCATTTTGATATAGCACCGCCGATAGAATCGTTGTTGATGCATTTCTTGATGGCTGTCGCAAGAACAGTCGGGTTCCAGCCATTGAGAAAGTCGCCGTGGAACGCGTAGCCGGTAGTGTCTCCATTTGCAAACACGAATCTTCCGCCTTTACTCTTATCGATATCGTTGACTCCATAAATGACCTCAAAGAACAGGTGAGGGAGCTGGCGAGGATGGCTTGGAGGACAGATGCCATTATCTATCTGGGACATGTAGGCGACATGACTTTGATCACGCTGGTAGTCTTGGCCGTTCCAGCACGTCTGAAAGTGTATTTGAGCTCTCATGCCATTATCGCAATCAGTCTTCCACATATAGTTGCGCTCTTTTGAAGGCCCAGAGCTATCGAGGCAAGCAAAGCTAACTCTGTCTGCCACGGGGCGACCCTTGAATCTAGAGTTGCCGTATGTCTTTGTCTTGGAGTCGTACGAACGAACAAAGTTGTCTCCGGACAGCATCTTGAACCCTGGAGGGAAAGGCTCGATGTTCGACCTGTTCTCGCCACGCCCGAGATAGTATACAACGGTGCCGCCGTTGGGCACCATCTGAAAGCTACCGTTTGCATGCTGGTAGAAGAGTTGGGGTGTCCAGTAGGCTGATTTGTCGTCCTGCACCTCGCAAGAAGTACATCTTGAGGCTTGCAGACTCTCAAATGTTGAGTCGATGTTGATGTTGCTGGCACCGGAGAGCTTATGGACATGTGCTGAGAAGGTCCCAGGTGCAATGATGGGGTCAACCCTTCCACTTTGGATGATGCTGCATGACATTCGCCAGAATGCCTCAGCCCAGGCAAGAAGGACAAGGAGACAGAGGAGAGTCTTGGTTTTGTTGGCCATCTTGAGTGATTGGTGAGGTCGAACAAGGAAAGGTAATTGACAAGGCCTTGTTCAACGCTCGTTGAATAGTTAAGCTCGAACGGTTTAACAAATACCAAGCCAACTGATTGGGGGCATGATCTTCTCAAATAGATTGTTCCTGGGGACGGTTGAGCCAAGACCAACGCCTGAGCTACCACTGGCGCCCAAGACTGGCTTGATAATCAGTACTCATCCAACTCATACCCATTTTGTATACTCTCGAGCTCGATCTAAAGAGTCAAAGCCACATGGTACTCCATTCTCTGGATATGTTAGCTGGTGGGTACGGGCTCGGGGCATCCCATGTTTATGACGCCACATTCCAAAGGGAGAGCATCTAACGCTTCGTGGGTAGGTTGGACCGGCTGCGAAAACCGGGTATCCCAAACTGCGTACTATGAAGTTGAGGCCAACACTCCATATACACCTGAGTATGTCATGTTGAATTGCTCCGAGATGCCTCTTTCAATAATGTTGGAGTTGACGTTTTCATCTTCTTTATCTTGAGATCAGCAGACCCTATAGGATCGCATGGACACATGTCCCCTAACTTCGAAGTCGACAGTAACAGACTATACCCGATCCAAGCTATGGATGTGAATAGCTTCAAGCAAAAACCTTAATCTGGGTTGACGGCGCTACTGGCGCAGGCACCCGAAGTTGCAAGCGAAGTGAGCCAGCCAGTATCGGACGCCCATAAACCTTATCGAGACAGCCCGCTGGTGGCCATGGCGGTTGGGACCTGAAAAACTCTCTTCATAACCAGTTTTGCTGAACTCGCGCATACCAGTCGATGGTTTTGAGTTTCCTAGGCTCGGTCACCAACAAGACTCTGTCCCCTGTGGCTAGTTTTTTGTTCATATCACAACCACGACAGGCTTGTCCAAGAGTCATTACTTCAGATTGGACTCGGGTACTCGACCAAATCCCTCATTAAGCACCGCTATCTTTCGCGGATGCCATATCGAAATCTATCCTGCATAGCGACGGACAGCAGGAATAGGCTTGCTCGTATCCATGGAGGAGTGAACGAAAGTAATACCATCGTCATGATCGAACCATTGATCATCCAACTTATTGAAGAGTATGTGATGAGTCAGAAACAACGATGATCCGCGGTTCAAAACTGGGTGGTATGGTCGTGATGAGGTATGCGAGGGCTACGAAATACTTCCGAAGAGCCTCGCTAGCATTTGAACTATCGAGTTATTACACATCAAGCAGGCTAGATTACTCGTCCACACGAGTTTTGACAGCTAACCTTGTTGGGGAGATTCCTGCGACATCCGACTCTCGGTCCCATCGTCGGGCGCTACCGTCCTAAAGTCAGCCTCGACAGCGTCGGGTTGTTTGTCAACGACTGTGCGTTTTTAACTTCGCCAGGCCGCGCGTGAAGCGCCGCTGTCGTCAATTTGGTCTGTTAGACCCTGGCTCTGGATCAAGATATAAGAAGAAAAATACACATAAAATCCGATGGACAAAGGGAGTCTAGGTGGCATTGGGTTTAGCTCCAGGAGCTTCCTATCAGAATGTCTGTTGGTCAGTAATTTTTGGCGATGATTGCGCAGAAGTCATATTACGATAGATAGATAGTCAGCGTCGTGCTCTGAGGTTCTCATTTTGGTGAACATTGCGAGAGATCTGGTAGAATTTCATTTGCATAAATGTAAAAGCCAATGCTACTTCTTCCACGCACTTCATCGAGAGCACCATGCAAGGAGTTGTTGATACGACAAGGGACCAAAGATCTACTTCCAGACATATCGTCAAAGCTAATGTCAAGACCCGACAAAGGCTGCGTCTGCTAATAAATCCCGTCTGCCTGGTCAAACGGAGCGTTTACCTATAAAGTCATCGATAACTAGAAGGTAGATGATCGCTTGTAAGTCAATTTATAGACTGGGAGGAATAATCCTTATTCTACAGATAAACATGGACTAAAATCGTGTGTTCTCGAACGGCCGTCATCTCAACCCTTGTCAAGCTCTGGATGGCCGTAAACCTGATCTCTGTATCTCAAAAATATGTTACTGTTAATATGTTCATCGATAAGCTATTCCAAATAATAGATTGTTATTATTTGAGTCGTGTTACAATAGTTTGTTCTTGTCAACCTCGCCGTTGTCGATATTTCATACTACGTAGAAACAAACCACCCTAGACCTGGACAAGTGGTTCCCCCTGCATGTTTTGATTAAAGGGCCTCAATCCCAACATCGGGCGAATCGAAATCCCCTGCTCGTGCTTCTCCCCTTGTCCAAGTCATCAGCATCCACGCTTCCCCGTCCGATGCTCACCGTTGAAGACAAACGTCTTGTGGCGCCGATTAGGTATGCCAAAATCCAATATGAGTAGTATGTTGTGTTTTTGAGTATGCTTGTACTGTGATAGCTGCATCAATTTGTACCAGATCTCGTTTTGCTGCCTTCAATAGCTGTCTTGCTTCAGTCTAGGAATTTGAAGAAATCAGCTCCTGCTGACACTGGTACTTCCCTGTCGGGTGAACCAACACTGGCGTCACAAGTACCCCTGTACACCTGTGAACATCCAATCTCCAGCTCCAAATTTATTACCCCAAACCTTAACATTCGCTCCCTACAACAAACAGTTGTCACGTCACGTCACCTTGAAGAATCACTTGTTCCTCTTCCTTCTGCGTCTTATTCTTATGTTGGCTTGCTGTACTCTCAACTGTACCCTGAATTTCTCTCTCGATCAACGCCGTGCATTGCTTGACGAATAGCGAATCGCTCTCAATCCATCCACCGACCCCGAGTCTGACCGCAGACAAACGACACAACTGCGAACGAACCGAAACGAAACATCTATCCACCACGACCTGATTGAGCACGAGAAGATTGATAGTACGCCATACTTAATGCTCAACACTTGAGTTCCAACTTTTATCACGCTGTTGCGAGTCTGTCCTTACCACATTCAATCCGCATCCTGTGCTATTCTGCATGTGCCGTCGCAGTTCCAAAATAATACGCCGCTATCGCCGGGACGCAATCCCACCGCCTCCGCACCGCTGCTCGAAATAAACCCATAATTGTTTACCTGTGACCGAACGAACACGATTCACATATCAAGGCGTGGCCAGGCTGCATCCGGCGCGGAGGGATGCAGGCCTCAAAAGGACAAGCTGAGCTTGTGCGCAAGGCAAAGGTATGTTGTTTGGGCGGACATTGTGACAACCGTGGATCTAGGGAAGGATGTAGCTCTGACATCAAACAGCTTGCCCGCTCATATCAAGAGCTTCTCGAGTACGTTTTTTTACCCTCCTTTACTGCGCGCCCACTAACATAGCTCCCCAGTGAGTTCGCGAGCCATGATCTCAAGTCTGTTGGCAACTACGCTCTTGGACGGTTGATCGGGAAAGGATCATTCGGCAAGGTCTACCTTGCATCACACAAACTCACCAATGGCTCCAAGGTCCGTAACATCCCCGCGACATTTTACGTCGATAGCTAACATCGAGAAGGTAGTCCTCAAGTCTGCCAACAAGGGCGACTCCAACCTCGCGCGCGAGATCCACCACCATCGACAATTTATACATCCGCATATTGCAAGGTTATACGAGGTCATTGTGACAGAGAACATGGTCTGGATGGTCCTTGAGTACTGTTCTGGTAACTATAGCCTGGCTTCCTTGTTGGAGTTGCCCAACTGACATCACCAGGCGATGAACTCTACAACCATCTTCTCGAAAACGGCCCGCTCCCAGTCCATAAAGTTCAAAAGATCTTCACACAGCTCGTCGGTGCGGTCAGCTACGTTCACAACCAGTCCTGCGTTCACCGCGATCTCAAGCTAGAGAACATCCTCTTCGATAAACACGAAAACGTCAAACTCGTCGACTTCGGTTTCACAAGAGAATACGAGGGCAGAACCAATCACTTGCAGACGTTTTGCGGCACCATTTGCTACTCGGCACCCGAAATGCTTAAAGGGGAAAAATACGCTGGAGAGAAAGTCGATGTCTGGAGTTTGGGCATTATCCTTTACGCACTTCTATGCGGCGAACTTCCTTTCGATGATGACGACGATAATGTGACGCGGACGAAGATCTTGAGCGAGGATCCCAAGTTCCCCGAACACATGCCCCCTGATGCGATTCCCTTGATCAGAGGATTACTGTCCAAGAGGCCGCTTTTGCGACCAACGTTGCCTGAGATCCTGTCCAATTCATTTCTGTCAGAGCACGCTCCAACTCAGAGAGCTACTTTGAACGTCCAACAGGCACCCCCCTTCTCGACACCTCTGGAGAAGGACTGTTTGCAGAGAATGCGAAGCGCTGGTGTCAACATTGATGGAGTGATCGAAAGCGTACTTGCACAGAAATGCGATGCGCTGGCTGGTTGGTGGGCTCTTTTACTAGAAAAGGAACACCGCAAGATGCAACGCAGAGAAAAGAAGAGAAGGGAGAGAGAACCCGACAGCCGCAGTATACGACGACTATCCGCAGCATCGAGTCGATTAGAAAGGATGGCCCCCACTCTGCACGAAGTCGATGAAGCCAACGGCACAGGACGACATTTGAGACTGGAACAATCGAATTCTCGAAACAGGGGAAGGAGTGAGCGACGAAGCGCACATTACGTTGACTACATCGTGTCGGATCTCCCACAACTTCCTGAAGTTAGCCGCGACTCCGGGATGACTGCAGATGATGATCGCCCCCCACCACCTATAGACAAGGATTCGATTCGGTCTGTATCGACATCTCGCCAGCGCAGACCTATACCGCCACCTAAGGAGGGCATGATACGCAGTGCTCGGTCTCGAGGCTCGACCCTTCATCTGGTAACAACTTCGGACGCACTCGCCTCGAACGGCAGCAGCGAGCATCCTCACCACCAACAGAACGGTCACGAGAGACCACGAAGAAGGCCTAGCCAGCCACTCATATCCCATTGGAAGAACGTGACGCATTGGCTTGTTGAGAGCGCAACCCGGAGACGTCGTGGTCATGCCCGGCGGACGAGTCAGAGTACGCCTGATCTCCATAAGAAAGAGGGGAGCACGGCCAGCAGCAAGGATGGGAGTTCGCGACCGCAGACAAGCAAATACCCTGCCACAGCTTCGCCAGGGACCCAGCCGACAGCGTCCCTACCGAAGGGAGTTGTGGCTAACGGCCAAAAGACATATCAAATGGGGAGCAGCGTCCAAAGAACGGCCTCAGGCAACCTAGCATCGCCAACCATGCAGCCCCCTCGAATTGCTACCTCTTACAAGCGGCAGTCGCTGTCGCCCTCTCCTCTTACGCCAAGGTCGACTGTGAGGCGGTCGTCAGCTGGACTGCGAGGCCGAAAGTCGACATCCTCATCAGTATCCTCAGTACGCTCGATTCACCATCATCATCACACCCATTCCAAGGCTTCGTCTACAAGTTCCGTAGCTTCGTTTTCTACGTCCATGTCAAAAACCCCGCTCCAACGAGGTCACTCGCCTCACCATTCAGTAAAGGTTCTACCAGCGACACCAACTTCTGTTGCATTCCCATCGAACATTCGTCTTGTCCGCGCCACGCCACCAACATTGAATATGTTCAATGAAGGTATGCCATCTGATGGCCCATCGGCAGCACCTGGATCGCCTAACCCTTTTGTTTCAGGGATCATGTTTGCCAAAAGAAAGCGGAATTTGTTCAAGGGTCCAACTCTTAACAACTTTGGTGGGCCTCCTCAAGGACAACGCAACAGTGGGTCTGGGTCGCATTCCCGCAGCGCTAGTGCCTCTGGCCTGGGACGCCGGTCCGGAGAAATCACCATTCAAGAGGAGGATGAAGGTTCAGAGGAAGATGAAGATATCGAAGAGGTTGACGTTTTCAGCCCGGTGATTGGTCGCCCAGGCGAACTGATCGAAGAGCAGATCTTTGAAGAGAATGAGTCTCAACCAGACTTGGAACCAGCACCTACCATCATCCCAAACAAGCGGGGAAGTCTTATTGCTGCCGAAAAGGCGCCTGCGACATAAATGTTCTGCATTACTATACTAATAAAGGGGTTCAATGACTTGACGAAGGATACTAGTATAATTACATGAAAGCTGGAAGCGGGCATGCTTTATCATGGTGTTTCAAAAGTTCTTCGACACGCGCTACTGTTTGTGTTATTGTCTTTCTACGATTCTCAATAAGCTTTGCCGTCCCCATCGCGCGACGACTTGGTGCATAGCCCCTTATGGATACCTCTTTTTGTTATATACGACCATGGAACGATAGAGCTTAACAGATTATTATTTATACATTTTTCAGTTGTGTTTGCAATGCTCTTGCGGCGTGTATATGTATTCAACAATACTGCTTGAGCTTTACTTGTCTTGAAGCAAAATGATCAAGTTTAAGCTCGGCTTAGAATGAACTAAAAACGAGTAGGGTCGTCAATGCTTCATTCTAAAGGGATAGTAACCTTCAAGTGGTTCTCTCTCTTTATTGAGAATGCGACTGGCTTCGTCTTCTTGACTTCTTGCTCAGGATCGCATCTCGCTCCTCTCGCAAAGTAACCCAAACCCAGAACCATGTCATTGTCTCGATGAATATGAAAGTAAAGAACAGGCGGTTCTTGAGCATATCGCCTCCCCAGCCACCAGGGCGGTACGACGGATTATGCGCGCTCGGGTGGGAGAGAGGACCGCGGGAGGACTTGTCGTACATGGGAGATGATGGACCGAACAGAAAAATGTAGGCGACGAAGCCGAGAGACAGGAACGATCGTAGCGGCGCTATCGGCATACAGTTAGCTTTTTTCTTGTAGTGTTTCGCCGGGTTATCGAACCTTGTGTGCCCCAGTGGAAGACCAGACAGATCTCGTCGGGCATCGAAAGGGACATCAGATCACTGAAGCCGATGAAGATGAGGATACATGCGAGAAATGCGAGAGGGGGACTTTGTACTTCGAAACCTCTGGCTAAGGGCTGTTGGAGATGTTGTGTTAGCTTCACCAAATATCGCGGAATGCGCAAGTCACTGCGATGAACTTACCATTCCCATGCTGTCGCCCATCATGAAGACGAGCGCTTGCTCATTGATGGAGCTTGGGTTGGTGAGGAAAAAGTAGGCGAGTGTGAGGTGGAAGAGGGAGACGGAAGTGATAATCGTCTTGGCGGAAATGAGCGCCATGTTTGCGATCGGGTTCCCTCGAGTGAGGTCTGGAGATGGTTCGGTTCGATGTGTCGCGTGTGCCGCAGAATGAGGCTGTAGCCAGTTGCCAAAAAGGATGGAGGCTCAGAAGAAGCAGGATCGGAATCCAAGACAACGAGGGTAGAAGTGAAACTCTGAATAAAGGGAGCGTGAAAAGAACACCCGGAAACAAAGTGTACTGTAGCACTTGATCAGCTTGTGGTCACGCTGAACCTTTTTATGAATAGGTACCCAACAGTAAAGGGTCGCCAGGGGGTGGAAGGTTTTAGACTACACGTTGCGTCACATGCAAGCGCCGTCGTGGGCTTTTCATGAAATGCCTGTCATAACTGACGAATCAGCTTGCCAGGGTACCTCTTCAACATTCGGGACGAGATGTGGCAGTGCATGTGGCTGGTGCTTTCCGCGATTGCCCCACCTTCAGTAGTCCTTGAAGCTATGAGCTTATTAGTTGGACTTGAATAAGCAACTTTCTCAACACAACGCATTCACATTAAAATCATTGTTTTTGGCCATTTCATTTTTCACTCTCAAAGGAACTGTGTTCATGATTTATTCTCCCAGTTGAACTATACGCCATGTCGGATTCGGGCAATCCCTCGCTAGATAAGCAACAGCACATCAAGTACTGGCAGCGCTGCCACAGAACATATCTCCCTTCTCCTTACACAGCATACGACTCGACCCGCCTCACATTCGCCTGCTTCACAATTTCGGCATTGGATTTTCTTTCTGTTCCCCTTTCTCCATCCGACCGTGCCGCTATCCGCCGATGGGTTCTCAGCCTCCAGCATCCTGAGGGTGGTTTCTGCGGAAGTTCAACGCATGTTTTACCAGGTCAAGAAGCATTCAAGGGCACGGCTAATATCGCAGCCACTTTTTTTGCGCTCGTTCTGTTGGGCCTGGCAGCTGAGAGCGAAGAAGAGGCAATATCGGCGTTTAAGGGTGTGGACAGGGTCAGAATATTGAAGTGGTTGAAGGGACTTCAACGGAAAGATGGGAGTTTCGGACAAAACCTCTGGAATGGAGAGATTGTGGGCGGCAGGGATACGAGGCACAGCTATCTTGCGAGCTGCATTCGGTGGATGCTAAGAGGGGATGTGAAAGAGGGTGACGACGGATGGGTGGAGGATCTAAACGTCGAGGATATGATTACGCATGTGAAAAGGGGCCAGGTAAGTTGTCAACATTTGCATGATTCTCTTACTAACATATCCAGACATATGACGGCGGAGTGGCAGAGTCCTCAAAGCACGAATCCCATGGTATGCACTCTCAACTCGTCATCTGCCCAGCTGTTGCTCACCTAACTAGCTGGATATGCATATTGCGCGATCGGTGCGCTGTCTCTTTTAGACAGACCACTTGACTCCACGTCGCCCCATCCTCCTGAGAAAGCTATGAGGGATGGTATCCCGAACCGTGAGGGTCTTGTTCAATTCCTGGCCTCTCGCTCGTTTCCATATCTTGTAAAGGAAGAGGAAGACGATGAAGTAGAGGAGAACTTCCTTGAACCAAAGGCTGGCGAACTCGATTACGGTCATGTTGGTTTCAATGGAAGATGGAATAAGAAGGCCGATACATGCTACTGTTGGTGGGTTGGCGGCACACTCGCTGTAAGTATCGGAAATCTTGTTAAAACAAGCTTCTAACATACTGTGTAGATGCTCGGAAACTCATCAATCATCAACGTTACTCCCTCACGGCGATATCTGCTGGACGTCACGCAACATCGCATCGGTGGGTTTTCCAAAGCTGTAGGAGGCCCGCCGGACATGTACCATTCGTACCTTGGCCTTGCTGCGCTGGCGACTATCGGAGATGGTGACTTGAAGGAGATCGACGTTGGTTTATGTTGCAGCCAAGAAACCACCAGGAAAATACAAAGAGCAAGGGATGGGCTATTGGGGAGCACGAAAGGTGAGATGAAAGCCTGGCGTAACGACGGCTTCTGGTGACCGGTAAAAGTTGGTCTACCATTGGGGCTCAAATCATGTACAATTATGCAGACACTGTGTCGTCAAGATGCCTGAAGTACACGGTGGACTTGAGTGCTGTGACAATGGCTCTTTGCGTGTGAACCGCGGTAATACTTTGACAAGAGCTGAAATAAGGATGGAACTTCTATCAGGCGTCAATTGGAGTAAACGATCGATCCACCAACTACTTACGACAAATTGATCATCGTCCTGGCATGTAACGCATTGAAAGCCGATTTATTGCTCTTGCTATAGGGTGAGCGCGTGAGTCGGGAACATTTACAAGTGAGAACATGGAGCTGGGCTGTCGTAACAACAGGATGCGTGGGCTTTACCACTGGAGTGTGCATAACTGGGCACATATATAGAGTAATGACAAGAAACTGAGTGTTAATGATAACCATCAATTCTATTTATCGGGAATGTTTGACAGATATGAACTTCGTTGCTTCTATATGCCACCGTCTTAAACGGCTGTGGATCGAGGTGTCTAACCATATTTGGCACCGTCCGGCCCCGCCCCAACTTTGTCCGATCGAAACATCCCACACCAGCGCCTCCATCCCATGATCTCCAAATACTCCATCGCCTCGAAAACGTCATCACGATGTCCTCTACGCCGAAAGACGCCCCTGAGACCGCCGAGCCTCCTAAGACGAAAGAGGCCGACTCGCAACCCTGGAACGACGTTAAGCGCAGGAAGTTCGAGACGTAAGCCATCGCCCCCACCTTGCGACGGGTTCAACACTGATGATGCGTCGCTGTGGATAGGAAATCGAAGAGCGAATTCTACGACCCATGCCAGGAGGCTGCGCAGGCGAGCTACAGATGTCTGTTCAGGAACGGAGGCGATAAGAACATGTGCGGAGATTATTTCCAGTACGTCGTCTGGATTGGGATACAAACGCAACGCTGATTGATTGACAGGGCCTATCGCGACTGCAAGCAAGTATGGGTACGTTCGGTCGTTATCGCATGTAGAGATCAGAGAACTAACGAGTGCTATAGACCGAGAAGCGCAGAAAGGAAGGCAGTGGCTGGTTTTAAATAAGCAGACAATGCTTTAATCCAGTCTACGTTTACCGGCGGAAATCACGAACCCGCGACGTCGATTGAACGTGGTGACCGCGAGGTTATTGTAACATACGAAAGGAGTTTAACGATCTTGTACTATACGAAAACATGGAGTTGAGGGCTGGAGATCTTTGACAAAGACAAACCAGACCCATGTATTACCAGCGTATTTATCCTAACAACATAACCCATCTCAGCTTACTTGTGCCGCAGTCTCAATGATGTGCGCCGATTACACATGTACCATTTCTCTCTTTTCTGAGTCTTGTGCTGAAGCCTCACCGCCTCTGGAGACTGGTGGAAGTACGGCAACTGCAGATATGCAGCTGCATTTACCAAGCGGCCTTTGACACTCTTCATCATAGAGCCTGTAGCTTGCGACCAGGCTCCCGCGGGGTTGACCCTATGCCGTGCGACCTAAGGAGGCGGATGCTCCTACTAGGTAAACGTTGTGGAAAAAGATGCACCACTCCAGATCAACAGTCAATGAGACCTGTACCACGAAGTTGACGTTTTTGGCAACTGCTCAATCAATTGCCATCTCGCCATTCACATTTCCGGATGTTTGCAGCACCATGGCAACACCAGCACATACCATTCCCGCAAACAACCCTCAGTCATGTGGCCGTGATATCTGTCGAAGACGGATACCTACAAAACAAGTATCTGTTTCCCTGTTCAACCGCATGTCAGCCACGTATTGGAAACGCGCTTGATCGGCACACTTGTTCAGCCTTGTGCCGTGCCAGGTTGAACACTCCTCAAAAACCTGCTTATCCAGAGCCATTCCCACATCAGCTGTCAATCGGATCGAATCTAGGGTTCTCCCGCTTCTTAACGAGTGTACCTTCCAAGAGTCGAGCGAAAGCCCAGCGGAAAGTCCACATGCGACCCCTAACGCAACGAGACCAGATAGGAGAATCCATGGGATGAATGTCATGGTGTATTCGTCAATATTGGATAGAACTTGATATCGCCTGGACCTGGTGCTTTGGTCGCTTTTAAAGAGTACGTGACGGCTCTCCATTTCGTACCACAGAAAAACATCGGCAAGGGTTTCTAGATCCCAGGAATGACGACTCTCCTCGTTCTTCACGCCGAGTGCAGCCCGAAGTAGATGACCACCGAGTCCAGGTGCTTCCCATTCGAGATCATCGTCGAACGCATTTCCAGATGACGCAAAGCTCAACATGGGTATGTCGTATTGTTGATCAAACTTTTCGCCAAAAAGTGTATTCTCAATAACAGACCAATCACTCCCGTTAACTTTGACATCTGCACGTCCAGTTGATCTGTTGATATGGCATGTCACTCCTGTGAAAGTCAGATTATAGCTGTTATCCTGGGCAGCGAGTCGTGGAAAGGCTGTACTGCTTTGGGTAAAGGGACTCAAGTCGCCCCATCGCTTTGTGGCAGTCATCCCAACAAGGCCATCGTCTTTATTAAGCCGGATGCTACCAATCCAGATAGCCGTTCTGTCGAAGGCAATCAAGGGGTATCTGATCACCGAATATGTGTCGTTCACATTGTCTAGCGCTTCTATTGAAAGAAAAGATTTCTCTAAGCCAAACTCTGCTTGATACTTGGTCGTTTGTAGTTCAGAAACTGGCGACTCCTCAAGAACGATTCGAAGGTGGGGATTATGGTCATCTGGGAGATCGATTGACACGTTTTGGAGATTTGAAGGCGCACAAAACAGCTGCAATCGATACACTGGTGCATCGAAGAGCTGCATGACTGCCGGTGACAGCGTCAATCTCGACCGGTCTGAGACGTTGACACCGAGCAACCCTTCCTCAGAAGATTGGAGTGTTGTCGACTGTAAACGTACGAGTAAATCTTGAAGTTCGTCTGAAGCCTCTGCCTGAAAAGAAGATTTATCCAAGGCTACCTGGTCTGCACCTTGAGGTAGCATCGAGTGTGTGTCCTACATATACTCGAGCACCTGTGTAGGTGTATCGACTCCGGCTTGTTGATACGCGACAACATTGCCTAGTAAGGAGAAGCTGAGGGCTGAGAGAACAGCAATGGCTCCCAGGCATATAACACGAGGTGCTTTTGATCGGGCGAACGTCCAGAACTTTAAGGGGCTGAGAGAACCCCAATCAGTACCCGCAACCTCCACAAGAACCTTCATGCTGACTGTTGAGTTTCGTCCGCGATGCTCGTTTACGGCCGACAAACGGGCGAGCTTGAATATGTGCCAATTGGCGATTGCGATAATGGCTGGCGAGACAAGCATGGAGAAGGCGGCGTCAATGAGTTTGGCTCGGGTTGAAGATAGTTTGCCGCCCACGACTACAGCCTTGATATAGCCCTTCTCTGGTGTAGTCTGGATATAGGTGACCAGCCAGCAGGTAGAGATCATGGAAGCGGTGCCGATAACGAGGATGGTGATTAGAGAATACAGGACATGTCTTTCAACTGGGCACTCGGTAGGCATTGATGCTATGGTTTGACCTGTGCGTTTTGGAATGGCATCTGAAGCCAGAAGGCCATCGTGCACCGATTGTGTATTGTCCTGAATGTCTTCGTGCTTTGGAGTGCCCGTAGAAGTCGTGTCGGCGGAGTCGGGACCGTCTCTTGCCTCGGTTGCGACGCTAATGGGCGACACAGACCGGTCGACCAGTTCGAAAGACTCGCTCTCTGGTAGAGAAGCCATGTTCTTTAGATGAATGTCGAGGATCGATCTTGTTAGCTGTTAAAGCAAAGAGCTTGGGGGTCGAAGCTCGACCATGTGTTCTTATGTATATTGACGAACATGGGCAAATCGAAATAGAGCCACAATGAGGGAAAGTCTGCTACCAGATACGGACCGAGGATCCTGGATCAGCTAGTTGCACGGTCTAAATCTGGAGAAGCATAGCCATGCTTGTACATCCCGAGTCCGTGAACGAGGTTGGAAGGAATATTTCACATGATCACACACCGCCGCCTTCGGAAAGGCCATACCCACGAGTTTGGTGATACTGAATGATGACATAAAGTCGGACATACTACTCGGTGAGCCCGTCAAAAATCTTTAGAGTATCGCTCGATGCTCTATTGCCAATCTTACATGGCAACAGAGCCAAGGTTCATGGATTGGGGAGGCAATGCCCTTCGCTGAGCCCGCACTCTTCGAATCTGTACATCGAAATACCAAACCAGCATAGCAAACGTATTCGCCTTCGGCATGTATGTGTGTCTTGATGGATATGTTTTAGGTATATTCATTTCCGATAATGGGACACCTTGTTTTATTACTAGACAGCAGGAGAAATCCTAGTCCTCGGTCCTAGG
Organism: Fusarium sp. PT; assembly: GCA_021020635.1. Lineage (NCBI taxonomy): Eukaryota > Fungi > Ascomycota > Sordariomycetes > Hypocreales > Nectriaceae > Fusarium > Fusarium sp. PT. The sequence continues at coordinate 45,124 of JAHMRZ010000010.1, forward strand.
AATTCGTGACAGTCATGAGATATTGCCATATTCTCTGGGAGATTCTCCCCTGAAACTTGTTGCCTTCCATTGTCATTTTCATAGAAGTTCTACTTTCATGTTTCGCTCCCCGTGTCAGAGCAAACAACGTTGTAGTGATCAAGCGACCTTCGGGTAAAGAACGTACTCCTGATCATGTTTCCTGGCCTCTCAACCTGCACCGCACTTACCCGATGGCACCAAATACTTACAAAGACTAGAACTATAGTCAGAATAGAAGTGCATCATATTCGAAAAAAATGTTCGGACTCCTCAATATGTATCCCTCTCCGTAGTATATTGGGTGCCACATTTACAAGGTGGCGCAAGCTTCACCAGCCACATTTCCATCCGCCCCTCCACACACATCCCACTTTCAATTCGAGCCCCTCCAACAAACCGCTGGAATCTCTCATCTCACATTCTCTCACTCATTCAGTCCATTTCAGTCAGTTGGAGCAGGAAAGTAGCTTGAAGCTTGACACTCATGAATCGACAACAGCGTCCTAACCTTAAAAACGGTGTCGACCTCCAGCTCCAGTCTGCCTTTAACGATGGCAGCTGGGCTGTCGTGATTCGTCTTGCAGAGAAGCGGGCTCGAACGTTCAGCGATCAATACTATGAGGTGGGCACTTTTAAAATTTATGCATATCCTACTCATAGACTAACGTAGTTATAGATTGTCAAAATCTGTGCTGAAAGCCAGCTGGAAGACCCTAGCTCTAAGTTTGCTGCCATAACCGCCATTGACAAGTACGTCAGAGAGGGAACTGTAGTCAAGGATGTTGATGGTCTCGACCTTCTCGAATGGGCCGCCCAGGGTCTGAATGAGGAGGATGAATATCCCGAAACGCTTGGTCCTTTGAGAGCACGTCTTGTTAAAGCTGCACCTAAAGATAAGATTGGTGCCAGCCGCTGTCTGGAATCCTGTCTGCTGCACTGGGATCTTGTCAGCGCTCAACAGGTACGGCAGATTCTGTCGGCAGGTGTGACATTAATTGACATTTACAGATTGCAGCAATATTGGATAGATCATTTCCTCAAGACCGAACATTCATGTTCTGGAATATCGTTATCACACATTTATTAGCGGTTGGTTGGCTACCTCTCGTGTCAAGCACAACTAACATTTGACAAGACGAGTCCCCAATCGCCTCCCGAAAAGAAGAAGTTATATGGAATGCTCGCCTTGAAACAAATACAGCGCGCCGCCCAATTGACTGAACAGGTAACCCCCCTTTTCCATCCACGCTCAAACATATCACTAATCGTGCAAGGCTGCCACTACAGGAGGCGACGACGCCAAACCACAACCTCGAAGTATCCAGACTGAAGAAGAGATTCTGCTGTTCTACAATGTGACCGAGAAGCACGGTTCCAAAGAAGATTTTGAGAAACTTACCTCTAGCCCCGTATTCAGTCCATCTGTACAATTCCAAAAGGGCAGGAAAGAGTTATTACTAAAGACCATCACTCGACACCAGCAGGAGCAAAACTTTGAGGCAATCTTCGAACTATGCAAGGATTGCTTATCGATCGATGATGAGAATGGCCAGCCGAGTCTTTTGGCGGCAGACTGGAAAGTCTGGCGACATTTCATCGACGCTGCTGCTCAAATAAAGACGGTCAAGCCAGAGTATGTTGGAACTCAACCATTTGCTGAGCACCAACTGACAAGACATAGTGTCGAGGAGACTGTACAAGGTCTTCTGTTGAAATTTGTCAAGTCACCAAATCTAAGACCTATCTACAAACGCATCATTCTACTCGCGCGCGTCTCGGCAGCGTTCAACCTTGCATCAAATGACGAGGACGATCTCGCCGAGAACGAACCTGCGTCCTTCCGACTCAAAGAGCTGATCAAGTATATCGACGACCAAGGAACGAACACTGCCTGCTTTGACGACATCAAACCATTCGTGGAGAAGCTCAACCCCTTTGCAATGAAGCATCTCGCTTACGACTATGCTCCTAAACTAGCCGAGGATATGGAGGATGAGGTCAAGTCGGCCAGAGTACGGAACCTTTCGTTCAAGCTACAGTACTTTGCGGCCACCTGCCCTTCGATGTACAACACTATACCTGGAGATAAACCTCTGCGAAAGTGTATTGTCTCTCAGGCCGAAGTCGATGCCAGTTCTCCTGGGCCTGCTTTTGCCAGCATTTCCGAGGCTGCACTCAAGGCTCACCAGTCGTTGGCAGATCTGACTTCAAAAAGCCCTTCCGTGGATGTTGAGATCAGACCGGAACTGGCTGTCATCATCGCTCTTTGCAATATTCAGGCCGCATTTCCTCCATCTACCGACATCTCCCACAAACCTATTTCTTACGCCCCTCTTCTTCAAGCCTTGTTACTTCTCGAATACCAACTCACTTTGGCCCCGAAGCACAGTATAATATCCCTTCTGCTTGTGCAGCTGCACCTCTTGGTTGGCTCCTCACCACGAGCCCGCGAAATTTGGGATACGCTGGGCGTCAAACGTACCATCATGGACTCCCTCGCTCCCATCTTCTACGACCGCCTTTCCACTATTTCCCCAGCTCTTATCTCACCGTCAGACGAAACAGGTTGGGAACTCTTGGAACTGCTGAGTTCGCATTACAACAACTCGTTGAAACTTCGAATGCCTCGACGTTTGATCGATGCTTTTGAGTCGGGCAGTTACAGCAGCGTGATTGATATCCCTAGTTACATGGAAGACCTACGCTGGAGTTGCACACGGGTAATGAGTTTGGTCGAGGAGACTAGGACTGACCGAATTATGGGAGAGAACTTTTCTGAGGTCTTTACTGACCCTCGTTTTGGTAAGTTATTTCTTGCCTGGAAATTTACTGCAATTGCTAATGTCGAACAGCTGAAGTCGCTGATGATACGAATCTCGTTGACAATATCGACTATGGGTCTTTCCCTTCATGGGATTGTAGCTCTCGACCACCCATCTATTCTCGCCTGCGAGTCGGGCCCCCGCCAACGGTATGAAGTCTTCGAACTCATTTGAAGCATCGCTGACACGTATAGAATCGTCGCGCTCATCTGTCGCTACTCTCTGAGGCTTTCCACGAGTTGTTGAGCTACAAACCCCCAGCCATGTATAAGGCTTCTGCAGCAGCCGCGGTTCCCGATCAGATCTTCGTCCTCGAATCACTAAGGCAGCTGAGCAACTCCTTTACGAAATTCTCCAATGGTCCCATGTCAGACCTTACTTCTCAGGAGGCGACCTACTTTGAGGTCATCGGTCTGCTAAGCACACTTATTCCTTTTACCACTGGCATCAACAGAGCCAAGGCCATACCCGAGGAGTTTGCTCAGATCGTCGATACACTCAAGATCGCTTTGGACACACTGAAACTCGACATTATTTCTCTTGAGGGCCCTTCCGAACAGATCAAGACTCTCAGCACGTTTCATTCGCTTGCCATTCTCCGCGACACTGCCGCAGCGGTAAAGAATGCTGCGCAATGGATCATCACCTTCAACGACCGCGAGAAGGAGCGCGATCGTTCTGGTAAAAGCAATCTACCCAAGGACGTCATGGCACAGATCAAGGATATTGCCGCTACCGCTGAGGCGGCACTTAAAGAGGGCAAGGATGCTGTTACAAAGCTGAAGGAACAAGTCTACGGAAGAGATTTTGAGCCAGCGGTGAGAAAATGGATCTTTGAAGGCGCAGAACATACTTTGGAGGTTATCGGCGAGGGAACTGCGAAATCACTTGTCAAGAGCTGGGAGACAAACATCAAGGGGTGGACACAGGTGAAGTGGAATTAAGACTGTCTGTATAACCCAGTATAAGCCCTTCGTGTGATGCTGGAGCCTGAAAGTGTTGCCAGATGTTGGCTGAATGAACATGAATGCCGGAAGATCCGGAACTCAGCTACGTATATGTATAGAACTATTGGGAGTATATGGCCTTCGAGCAGGGCATTCGCTTGTTGAGAAAGTACATTATATCGAGTATCATTGTAAACGTAAGGGTATCATCATGAATATTTGGAGTAAGATTGTCGAGTCAGCACCTTACTCGCGGCCGCCCCACTATCGAACCGGGGGGCATCTCACGACCCCCTAACATTTTGATCGCCAAGGTTTCTTTATCTTAGATTTCTATCATACATCATCGTATTGGCTTTGGTTGGCGCTTTTCTGCATCTGCATCCTTTTTTCCGCCTTTTGAAAGTATATATTATCTTCCCTTTTACTTTTGATACCACGTCTGTACCTATTCTTATCCCACATAAGCAATCTGCAGCATCGTCATTCTTCTCCATTTTGCTTTGCGCCAAGCCTTGTCTAAACTCCTTAGCTGCATCTGATTGCGACAGCGGCTTTGTTGCCCGCAAATCTCTTCCGGGCCCTCTCGACGCATGATCATTACGACTCTTTACGATCCGACTACGACGAGTTCCTTTGGCGTGAGCGAACGAACGAGAGATCCGCCTCGAACTGTGCGGGCGCTGCCGTCAATACACGACCGTCCTACCGCTCCGAGCCCGTTATTTAAGTAGATTGCGACATTTGCGATATCAGCAATGGTTTCCCGGCATCGCTCTGGTCGGCGCAGGTCTGCTGCCCTAGCATTTGTCGTAGTGACCGTTATCTTTCTCAACTACGGAGGATTCTTGTCATTACCTTTCAGTCTTGAAAAAGCCAAGCCCGATCGACCTGATCTCAATCCTGCACCATCTTGTGCCCCCACTCTCGACCATCTTCGACGTTCTGCCTACGGCTTGACAAGGGACGTTATCTACCAGAAACGATGTATCCGCCCTGTTGTGGACAAGAAGCTTGACAGCCAGGTTGTGTCACAGAACCCAGATACTTTGATCAAAAGCGGCCAGATCGTCCAACTTGACCAGGCTTGTGAAGGATGGACCGAACCTACTTGCGAACCTGTTACCCTCAAGGTGCCTCCGCCGTACCCCCAGGAGGATTACTCGGGCTTTTTGTTTGGCGTTGCGACAAGCCTCGGTCGGTTGAACGAATCGATGTCGCAGTTTGAAAGCTGGCTCGGCAACACCCATGCACAGCTATTGGCAGTGATTACAGATCCTGGCGACGAACCCAAGTACAAGGAGGTGACGGAGAGTTTCCGCAAGCACGGGATTAATCTCAGCATTAAGGATCCATGGAACAAGGCCATCACCTCGAACGAGCAGCATTTCGCCATAATCCGCGATCTTCTTGAACACAGTACACCAAAGACCCAGTGGACTGCCATTGTGGACGACGACACTTTCTTCCCTTCTCTCTATCCTATGAGCAAGATTCTTGCCAAACACGACCACAAGCTTCCGGCGTATGTTGGTGGGCTATCAGAGAACTACGACGCAGTCAAGCACCACGGCTACATGGCCTTTGGTGGAGCAGGAGTCTTCCTCAGCCAGGCTCTGCTTCGCGAGCTGAACCCTCATCTTGAGGATTGTCTCAAAGTCAAGCACGTCCCGCAAGGCGACGGCCTTCTCAAGCAGTGCATCACCGCTAAGACCAAGACAAAGCTCACAATCGTAAAGGGCCTCCACCAGTTGGATATGGGTGGAGATATGAGTGGCTTCTACGAGTCTGGACGTCTTCCAATGAGTCTTCATCACTGGAAGTCATGGCATCAGGCTCCCGTCGACAAGATGGTCAAGATTTCCGAGTTTTGTGGAAGCTGTTTCCTACAGCGTTTTACTTTCGGCTCTGACACTGTTTTGACCAACGGCTACAGTATTGTTCAGTACTCCGCAGGTCTGGAGAGTGTCGACTTGAACAAGATGGAGGGTAGCTGGGAGGGCGCTAAAGGCTTTGATTGGAGTCTGAGCCCTATGAGATCCAAGATGGATCGACGCTTGAAGAAAAGCTATCGTCTTGTCGATACCGAAATGGTTGGAAAGAACATCCGTCAAATCTATATCCACCGTTTGGAGGATGACATCCCAAGTCCCGGAGAAAAGGTGGCTGACCCCAAGAAACCCCAACCAAACATAGAAGAGATGAAGGACGAGGTGATAGAACTGTTCTGGGAACTGTGAGCGATAAGAACTGTGGTTGATATTTGTTGTCCCCGGTCGACCCGGGACCGTATATACGATGCATGATACCAGAGGATACATTAGACGGATAGAATTACTGGTTTGGTAGATAATGTTAATGAGCTTTTCCATATCCCGGCAATAATATGAGAGCAGAGGGGTCTCCTGATAGTGTCTACCCCAAACGGCACCACACCCACCCATCAAGCTGCTAAGGTTATCAGGATGGCGCCTCCACGCGATATCGGCGTGCGGAGAACAAGACTAACTAGATCAGCGACTATCTATGTCTCGTTGGGCTGGGAGTTGTAGATAAAAGGCATTGAATCCTCTTCATATTCTACTGTTTCTACCATGTCTATCAACAAGTATTATTCGATCCTACATTCAAAGTCTTCAGAATGTCGTTGGCCCAAAAGCTCAATGGTTCCATGCATCCTCTTGCAAACTTGCTCTTTCTTCCCGCAGCTGTCGTAGTGTCAGTATGGGTCGTCACCACCATTGTGAGTCAACCGGTCTCGTTTCACTTACAATAACTAAACATTCGATTGATAGGCAAAGAGATGGATGCGCAGTCGCAAACAGCACTCACAGCCCGTCAAGGCTGAAGCTGTGCAGTCTGAAAAGGTGCCTGTGATCGAGCCTTTACACGATTTCGACTGGAAGACTGCGCCCAGGCGCCAGTTGCGACCATTCAAGCCAACTTATCACATCACTATGGGTATGGCTCGTCTATGAAAGCAAAGAAATAACGTGTTCTAATCTTTCTATAGCTATTCGGGCAGATACCCCATCGGAGCTTATCACTATCGATGAGGACTACCTCGAGCGCATCACCCACAGACGAAGCATCATCGCCACACACGGATCTACTGTCCATGGCAGTGTTCCCGAGGGCGACGCAGCTGTGCGCGAACTATACACCTATCTCTTGACTGAACAGCTCCCCAAGCGCTTCCCAACTATCTTTCAGCTCTCAGAAGACAACTCTAGTTGCGAGAATCTCGTTACAGGAATGACCTTCCCAACAATCTCTGATGGTAACACGGATGCTGCGCTACGTGTATTGGGTGAGACAGTCGAGGAAGACTTGTTCCTTTTGCAAGAGACCCCTGAAGGTCATCGATCTGTTGCGTTCATGTGCTGTTTTCCTGCCGGCTTTGATCCCTCGTCCAAGCTAGGAAAGACTCTCGTCGAGATTCACGCTCCTGTGCCGTCGTATGAGAAGATCGGTACCAGCATGGAAAGGTTCTTTTCCAAGCTAGAAGCAGGCAAGAGCGTGAAGCGGACAAACGTGAGCTCCCATTGAGGCCAACGTATGAGTATCAAGCTAACAGTTACAGTGGTCTGTTCAGACGCACACAGAGTTATTCAATTGCAAGGGCAACCACATTACAGGTGATGACGCATACCAGAACGATGAAGCCGTAGATATCGAAAAGGTAAACTCAATCTCAACCTCGTACTTCTACCCTTATCTAACACTCTCTTTCAGACATTCCTCCGCATAGAGCTTCAGACTGTCACGCGTCTACCAAAGACACGTGCCATCCTCTTCTCATTCAAGACCTATCTATACCCAGTCGGCCAGATCAAGGAGGAAGGCCTCGGTCCCGCTTTCGCTGATGCTATTGAGGGTCTCGCCAAGGGCAATGCGCCAGGGATGTGGACTTACAAGAGCGCTGTGCGGTGGGGAAGCAGTGTGATCGACTATCTTCGATCGTGAAAGGCAATCAAAGGTCATACCAAGCAATCGATTATACAGTTCCCATCTAGAATATACGTCTAATATGATAATTCTTGATTCATTACGAGAGAAACTTGACATGACTCGCTCTTGTCAATAGGCTTGTGCCGCTATCAAGAACGAACGGCACCCGTGCTTCGAATTCCAGCCTGTCCACATCTACCTCTTTCAGAGAGCCGAGAGACACACCATATCTTAAACATGCATGTCACCTGGTAGAAAGATACCACGCCCTTCATGCCTAGGTATGTAAAAGTGCAAGTGGTGCAAGTCCAGAACACCATTTAACGTTACCCCGCATGATAACTTCTAGCCGTCGGCAGTGGATGGTGGGGTGGGCCCAACTTGCTCTCTTTTCAACTACCACATTTGGTAAGTCGATTCATCAATCATCAATTATTGACTATCAAGAGTGACTTGAAATGAAAGGGAATTGATAAGACTGCTTGGGATCTTGAATAAGCTAAACCGTTGGCAGACACTAGACTCTCGAGTTCAAAGACAAACCGTCACACCAACGCCAGCTATCACTTCATCTAATGATTTCCTTGGAGAAATGTGATCCCAAATCTTCCGTTATGGGACATGATCGTAGCATCGTGAGTGTTGTCGATGGAAACCTTATTGCTGTCCAGTATCTTCTCTGTAAAATCGTGTGTTTTCTCATCGTACCCGTTTTTGTCGGTTGGCTTCAGCGCCAGAGCACCACTGTCCTTGACTATCCGGCATTCGTTCGGTGCGGCAGTTATGATATCGTTCGCGAAGCCCATGATGGGAGTGTTCGGATCCTCAGACTGGAAGATAATTGGTCCATCGTTGCCTAAATGACGTGAGCTTCATTCCTTGACTGGGCCCAAACAATGTATCACCTTCAATTACAGACACTCCCCCATACGCGGATGGGTAACTCCCCCAGTTAACTTCGGCCCATGTGCCCAAATTGTGGGCCGTGCCGTCAAAGTTGATGTTACTGCCGCGGATGAGTCTTCCGGCGAACGTAGAGCAAGAGGTTGTCAAGTCAATGAAGACGGTCGTGTTGGATGGGATCTGATGGAGTGTCAGTGGGAGAAGCGTGACATAGCATACGGAATGTATACATTCATGGCACGATATGGTTTGAAGTCGATGCCATTCTGGTAAATCATGAACCAACGAAGGTCGTCATCATCGTATAAAGTTCTAAGGACGATGCCTGGCTGACCGTTGTCAATATCACCAAAGAACGGGTCTATGTCCGCAATATTAATCTTTTTGGTGGTCATATCCTTCAGATCTGATCATCATACCTTGAACGATGGTGTAGTCGTTTTGGTAAGGCAATCTGCAAAGAGTTGCTGCACACGTAGTGAGAAAGGCGAGGAAAGGCCACAGAATCATTATTGCGTACGGAGTATCTTACTTGGGTCGGGTAGATGCTTGGAATGTGTTGAAAACAGAGTCGTGAAAGAACAGGACATATGTTGGGAGGTACAGCCTATTTCAATGAGGAAATATCATGAAAGAAGATCGATTTTGCCGATTTTCACTCGGCTCCTTCCCTTGTACGCTCGTGTTGAATGGTCGATAATTCAGCAAGCGAGAACATGACCAGCGCCTGCCTCTTGTTTCACGGGTAGTTGCAGCCTGCTCGCCTTCCAACGTACTGATGTTTGTACCATTATTAATATGCGAGAGTTGATAGAAGAGCATGAATTGTAGTTATGCTTCATTGAGAGAGCTACAAAGGTCATCCTGTGTCTTATGTCTACTTACAAAGAGGCTCCATTCGTCCATAAGGAGTTTTCGGAGTCTGCTCCGATTCCCTTATTCAGCCATCTGGGGACTCTAGGGGATCTGCCATTGGCCAACCCACATCGTCGCGATGTCTCAGGCGTTTCTTTATTTGTTTTTATTATTTAAACGTGAGTACACCTCTAGGCTTTGTAATCTTTACCGGTGTTTAAGATGAGCCACACATGGCGGGCAGTTTACCACAGTACGCATTCCGCTCGAAGGATTGCTGATGACAAATGTCGGGTGAGCTGCACTAACATTGGATGTGCATCCTTGTCTCTGCATCCTTTCTCCCATGCGCCTTACAGGAAATCGAACTTGACCGATGACAGAGTCTTGCTTCCTTATTTTCACTCTCAAGTACGTCTTAAATCCCAATGTTCACAACTTTCGACGTCGCAACATCAAATTCGGTGTCTAGCGGAAGACCTTCATCTTCACCGACGTCACAACCCCGCCCAAAGAGAGCTCAGGTCTCACGCGCCTGCGACTGGTGTCGTCTGACCCGGGTCAAATGCGATTCCAGTCGGCCATGTCGAAATTGCAAGCAAGCTAAGAGGGAGTGTGTGAACTCGGGTCGCGATGACTTCAAAAGTGTTGCGGCGGCGACAAAGTTAGTTATTATAAGTCCTAGACATGTCAATGGGCGCAAGACTCACAATCATTCAGGGAGGTTCAACGACTGAGGAGCCAAGTTCAGCAACTAGAGACAAAATTGTTAAGCCCATCTCCTCCCCATGAAGTGTCTAGCTCTGCTACCAGACGCTCTCCAAAGTTAAAGGGGGTTCGAGTGGACGGCATTCAGTATGGACCATCATCACTCACCTATTTCACTCAGCGACTATCAACATTCATCAAGGCGGATATAGATACTAGTCTGCCTCGAACCCCTAACTCCTCAGCTTCCTCGACTCCGTTAAGTTGCGACAGACTACAGCGTGAGCAACAAGACGCACTCCTCGATCTCTACTGGCAAGGTTACCATGTCATTTACCCTGTGCTTGAGGAATCTGAATTCCGAAAGCATTACGACATGTTATGGCAGAACGATACAAGGAGACATAGCTGTCCATTGGCTGACATTCTCACCGCACTATGTATCCAGTTCGGGTCCTCATACACAGCGTCTGACAACGTTGTCATGCCTGATCAACCAGGATACGAGTTCTATCTTCGATCTCAACAAGCCTTAGGTCATGCTTCAGAAGCTCCGACATTGAGATCAGTGCAGTGCTATTTTCTAGGTGCCATATATCTCTTGACCTTTAATCAGACCAACTCAGCCTACATGATGGTACGATCAGCAGTGGCGGCGGCGGAAGCTATTGGCTTACAACTCGATGATGACGACGATGCCTTTGACGGTGCGAGTTCTACGAACACAGGCCCCAGGTTGTGGAGGTGTTTGATGACACTAGATACGCAACTCGCCTTGCATTTGGGCCGTCCTTTCGCAATTCTAGACTCTCAGATATACAACTCAACAGATCCGGAGTCTGATGAAGTGGCTCAACTTGTCGGTCCTGGGTTTAGCGGCCCCTTCGAAATCAACTGGCTCCGATTTCAACACGAAAGACAGACGCTATTCCAACTCGTCCGCGAAATTCACAACGAATTAATGGCAGTCATCGAGAATGTTCTTGACGAGATTGGGCAGCCTGATTTATATCAACATCCTCCATCAAGGGAGAAATGCGCAAAGTATCTCTACGAACAGTTCAGGCGTCTTAAAGGATGGGTTGAGCAACTACCAGAGGATCTCAAGATAGCGCGTGTCCAAGGCGTGCCGTTCTCTGTCGATCGTTCGACACTCGATCTTAGCCAGACTGAACCTTTGTGGCTACAAAGACAGCGACTCATATTGGAACTGGATTACCATTCTCTGGTCATCATGCTCACTCGAACTTTCAATTCGTTCCTACCCGCACCAGCCCTTGGTACCTTCAACAGCGATAACCACTGCATTACTTGTGTGAACTCCGGTATCATGATGACAATAATGCTACACCAGGTTCTTCGTGATTCAGAGATACTCACTGGCTGGTTTCAAGTCGTCAGCTGGCAGCAAACCGCGACTTTCTCTGTCGCTGGCTTTGCCAGTGGTTATCCTATCTGTCCATTATCCCCCACAGCGCGGAGGACCCTGATTCGGGCTGCACGCGTCTTTGAGATGGCTAATTCGCAAGAACTTGTACAGTTGACCTACAAATTTCAATCAAAATGCTTGGAAATTGTTCAGTCTTTCTGTGCCAGACTCGGCATTGTTACGCCTGCGACCACGCCCACTGACAACCATAAAAGCTCAGAAGATTTGGACGGTTCACCAGAATCAGGTGCTCATCAGGTCATGAGTATCGGCGAGCAAGCCTTCTCCAATATGAACCTTCTCAATATGCCAGGTGACGAGGTTTGGTCGGCAGATACGCCAAGCGGGTTTCTGTGGGGAGATTTGATGAGAGATCTGGATTCGAGTTTGGTATCGTCACTTGAGAGCGTGGGAGTTGATGATTGAGCCAAAGGTTAAAAAGGTATAGAGTTAAAAAGGTATAGACCTTACTTTACAAGTTCGACACTTGCGGCTTTTATGTTACAGAGTTTCTCTACTCCGTACGGCGTACGCAAAGGCTGTATTCGTATAAATGATCATGTCTCGAGCGTATTTGCTATCTAGTGACGTTCGTCTTAGCTTTTGAAGTAAGGCTTAACCTGCTCTTCAGACCACTTCCAAAACCACTCCGCCATACCTGTGCCACCTTCAGACTCGGGCAAAGCTCCCTTCTGTAGATCTGGTCGGATAGGCATAAATCGACCCCACGGAACAACTTGACCCATGTTAGCATGTAGACTTGCCTTAGCTGTTAATCGAACACTTACCCCAAGTACCAGATTTCTCAAGTGTAATTTCTGAAGAGAATGCAGCGAAGAGCTCTGTGTAAGCACCGTAGATGGAAGGGTATGTAGTAAACATTCTGGGGTAGTACATCCACCACGGCGAGGTGCGATCAAGTTCGCTGGACAAGTTGCCGGGGTTCAAGGACTGGCTTGTTAGTACATATTCCCCTATTGTATCGAGAGTACATACCACGCTGACGATTCCATCTTCCTTGTATCTTCTGGCAAACTCTGTGTTGTGGTAGTAATTACCCGCCTTGCTTGTTCCATACTTATGGATCAAATTGCGCGGCTCATGATAATCCAGATTGTCACGCTCAAATCCACCATGGGGCGAGAGAACATCTGCCGCGGAGCTAGAAACCCAAATTACGCGGACGGAATCTTTGAGTGCCGTCCTAGCCGTCGACTGAAGGAGAGGCGTAAGGTGCTTGGTGAACAAGAAATGGCCTAAACAGTTGACTCCAAGTTGGAGCTCATATCCCTGTACAGTCTTCGAGCCTTCCGGTGGCGTCATAACTCCCGCATTATTGAACAAGAGATCGAGCTTCTTCTCAGCTGCGAGAAATTCTTTGGCCGAGTCTCCGATTGTCGTCAGGTCAGCAAGGTCGAGCTTCATGAAATTGATGGAGCCCTTTGAATTGGGATGTTGCTGCTTGATGCCCTCGATAGCTGCTCGCGCCTTCTCCTCGCTACGGGCAGCGGCCCAGACAGTCGCATTCTTGCTGTAAAGAACTTGTGCAATTTCGCGACCAACTCCAGTGTTGGCTCCAGTGACAATGGTTACTTTTCCCGTGAGATCAGGGACGTTGGCCTCTGTGAAGTGTGGTTTGGGAGGGAATGCCTGGCTAAGGGCGTTAAGAGGGCTGGCGGGTAACGGCATTTTGTGTATAAACAGCAGAATTTCTTAAGCTGTCAATGGTGTGGATGAATTACAATTTTGCAACAAAGCAATGGAAGGTTGAAGATCTATCCGTGACGACCTACCTACGTACTACTAACGAGTATGCATCGCAGCACTCATTACCTCATTGAATCACGAGCTAACTCTCTCGGTAACGCGGGGCAATCGACTACCCGAGAACCGGAGTCGAAACTCAAATCCGCGATTTGGAGAATAATCCGCATAATTTGCAATGTTTTAAAATCGAGAAGTGTCTACAAAGGATAATATCTTCATTCTTGCACTTATAAAATTGGAGGTTACACAAGAAGTGGTGAGCACTCCAATCATCCACGTGCTTACGCTGGCAGGTGCCACTGCTTGGCTCAGCGGGTACCCCACCCATAGTCTTCGCGCATAGAACTTATGCGAGAAAATGGGGACATTCAAACGAACGATTGTATTCACTTGGTTTCATATAATGGAACAGTTAACTACCTACGAAGGAACGATTTCGTTGGCGCGTGGTGCAGTGAAAGCCCTTAACAATAGATATCCGGACAAAACAAAGGCGCAACTATCTCATGCACGTGACTTGAACAAACAATGGTATTGAATTAGCGAGGGACGATTGTGGATGAAGACGCTTCATCCCGTCCCCGACTTTACCTTATTGAGCTGTCAACCCAGGCCTTTCACAACTTGATTGGCCAACCCCCAGTCACCAGCCACGGAAACGAGAGCCTCAGCAGCCTCATCGGAAGGAGATCTCAGTGGCTTGCTTGCCGTTGGTTAACTTCCAAGGTTGCGTGCGAACATCAACTTGATCCATGCACAACAGTCCGACGTAAGCTTGCGATACCTTCACTCCGCATTTCATCCAAACACAGCTTTCCCGTAGCCTTTTCATACTTCCATTTCCTTACTCTATAGACCACATTCACATTGGTTATCGTCCATCGAACCCACTTTCCGTCCTTCCTCTCATGCCGCAGTTTGTCCACTGCAATCGACCGACCGCGGGACCTGCGCAACCAACCATCGACCTCCATATCCCATCGCGTTGATTGCGGATCAACCAAACCTACCAACCGTAGCACGCGCGCACAATTGACTTAGGACATGCTTTGATATCAGCGATAACGGCGCATTCTTCCTCTCTGCCGCGATCGCATTCCATTGTCTTTCCTTCACAAACGGCCACAGGCGCACGTTATTGTTTGTTTGCGCAGACACCCCCGCCGTTTGAGGCCCCCCTCTATAGCTGCACCCGAGCCGCTTCTGCACCAACTTTCTCCTGTACAACTCTGTACAGTACAAAGTAGCCGTCTCGCGACCAACACCATATCATCATGAGTACCCCTTGTAAGCTGCCCAGCACCCCTTTGCACAGACTCCTCTCGCAACTTGGGCCTCGAATAACACCACTTGACTACAGTAACTACCGAAGAGCTCGAGCGCTATACCGCCATCATCGACAACATCCTCGAGACATCCGACCTCGAAACTATCTCGCGAAAGAAGATCAGGCAGGGTTTGGAGAATGCCCTTGGAGGCCAAGATTTGAGCGAACAAAAGGTACGCTCGCGCACAGCTGACTCTATCGTTCCATACCCCACGACATCTTGTGTTTTCTTTGTCCATTTTCTCTGACACGCATACAATAGAGTGCCATAAAACGACTCATTGAAGCCCGTTTTGACGCTGTCTCCGGGGCCGACGATAGTGTCGAGCCTCCAGCTACCAATGGCGCAGTCAACGGCGAATCCGATGTAGGCGAAACCGAACAATCTGCGACACCTGAGCCTTCACGAAAGAAGGTTAAACGATCGCCCTCGGCCGAGGATGCAGACGCCAAGCTTGCCGCCCAACTACAGGCACAGGAAAATAGTCTGGCGAGAGGACGCAAGACACGAGGAGGCGATAAAGCAAAGCCGACCAAGAAGAAGGCAGCACCGCGTAAGAAGAGCGCAAAGAAGGTCAAGGCCGACGACGACAGCGATTTAGAGCCGGCAGATGGTGAGGTTGGCAAGAAGAGGAAAGCTGGCGGTGGCTTCCAGAAGCCTTTTAACCTCAGTGAAACTCTCTCCGAGCTCGTTGGTGAGACTCAGGTAAGTGAACTAGCCCAAGCATTTCCTCCGTCTGAGATAGAATTCGTGCTCATACAATTCCAGCTATCCCGGCCCCAGGTGGTCAAGAAGCTTTGGGAGCACATTAAAGCGAACGACCTTCAAGACCCTAAGGACAAGCGTCAGATTATTTGCGATGACAAGATGCAAGCAGTCTTCAAACAAGGCAGAGTGGACATGTTCCGGATGAACAAGGACATTGGCAGCCATCTCTATCCTGTTGGCGAGGAATAAGGAAACGTGCGACTACGGCTACAGAATGGCACATGGACACTCTACAAGGAATTCGATGACAGCGTTTTGGGCGCGCGATGGCGTAACCGGTATTCATGGTTTGCTCATGTTTCATTATTCCCTTTGGCGGCGATCAAACATCATATGGAAAAGGGGAGCATACCGGGTGATTTTAGTAGAGGTTTGAGTTTTGGACGGAATAAGGACGCCGGTAACTAGCTGCAGCAGGATTATGCTCATAAGGCTGGTATGCTTAGGAACGGATAATGACAACTTGAGAGTTGTCCATAGGCAGTTAGGAACATTTATACAGTATCTATCCAGGGTATTATATATAATGATGGACTGAGGTGCCTTAGAACTAAAAAGCGGGATGGCCCAAGGGTGCTTAACATCAGCAATTCATAGGCAATGTTTGGCCAAGGCGTACTGTCATCTGGTGCTTTTTGTTGATGTCGAGCATCCATGACCAATCAACCGAACTTGATATACGGAGTACATCTAAGTTAAGCCAGCGGAACGGGGAAGGTTGTTTTGCTATCTCAACCCCTTAGGCAAATTAGATCCTATAACGTGCATGATGAGGCTCGATGAGTCAACCAAACTATATACCATGTTCGTTAACCTAAAATATGTCTTGCTGGTGACTCCCTACATCGATCTATAGGTAGTTTAGAAGCCAATCAGAGACTCTAATCTCTCTTTGGTCTGAGTCTGAACCCATTTACATAACGAATCCCGTAAATAGCAAGCTTTCTCCTGAAGAAATAACTAAACCAGCTTTCAACGAACAATCTTTTCCGATTCCCAACCCACGCCTCCTCCAAAAGTTACGGTTAATCATTCTAGACTGATCAATACAAGTTACTAGCTGGCACATTGTAATAGTTCCACGCAAGTCCGTATCTTCATTCAGTCACGTGGTTGATAGGAGCTACCTTTATGTTGGTGCAGCTGGATTTTGGAGACTTTACTATTGGATGTCAATGGCTTGAGACGATGATCGCCAATGATAAAAGCCGAGGATCGTCTGGGCTTCTTGGATATCTTCCAGCAGAATTACTTGATCAAGTAATCTACGAACTGCATAACATCGACTTGAAGAATCTGCGCCAAACATGCACTTATTTCAAGGATGCGACGCATCTTCGCCTTAACCGCCTCTTTCTTTCGCCCAATTCACGCGATATAGAAGTCTTCAGAGCTGTTGCGGATCACAAAATCTTTCGCCTCCAGATCACAGAGATTATTTACGATGATGCACGTTTTGATCCAGCCCACGAAGTGGAGTGGCCCTCACGGTATAACGAAGAAAAGGATATCGGTGAGGTCACTGGAGTTCCTGAATGGTATCGTCACGTCTACCGTCAGAATCGCGAATTCATCAGCGGGTACGAGCCATACCATAGCCAAGTCAAAGAAGCCCATCTACTCAGCCCAGTAGAGGCATTCAAGCATTTCAAGAGATTATGGCAAGAACAACAAGAGACGATTACCACGAACAAAGATGCCGATGCGTTAAAGTATGGGCTACTACGTTTCCCCAATCTGAGAAGAATGGTAGTTAGTCCTGCGGCTCACGGAAAACCTGGGCTACCCTGGTATTACACGCCTACTATCAGATCACTCCCACGGGGTCTCCTTTACCCGATTGAACGTGGGTGGCCTCTTACAAAGATGCATTCTAACTTTCCCGAAGCGAGGGATTGGGATCGCTCGGAGAGGGATAAATGGCGTGGTTATTGTCTCGTCAGTCGCATCATCGCCCAACACCTCCGGGAGAATCCAGAGAGTAAACTTACCGACTTGGCTATTGACACCAATCAGCTTCGGACAGGGATCAGTTGTCGCATATTTGATGACGCCGAGAACAGCGAGATCAAAGACCTGAATACCATCTTAAGTCATCCTGGGTTCGCGAGCCTCGACCTCTCCCTACACTGTGGCAACCAGTGTGATATAAACTGGTGCTCTTTTCGAAGTAACCATTTGCGGAAAACGCTCGCCCGCGCGCCGGATATTCAACATTTTAGTCTATTTACTAATGTTGTTTATGCTGACGACTTCTATGAGGACTCTGATGACCCTGATGCAGAGGAAGAAGACCACTTTATTCCTTTGCATAGCATCTTCCCTGTTAACGACTGGCACCAACTTCGACATTTCGGCCTATGCCGATTCATCGTTAAAAAGGACGATGTTATTCAATTTCTTGAGGCTTTACCGCCAACCCTGGAGTTTATTGAGCTAAGCTTCTTGATCTTTATGCCCGATAGTGGCGACTATCATAGCTTGGTACACGATATGCGCGAAAAGTTGGGTTGGCGTGAGCGGGGCATAGAAAACCAGCCCAAAATAGTTGTTCGCGTTGACGTTCGATTTGCATTTGTTCTTAGCGCTGCGATGATGGATGTTAGCCGGGAGGTGGCTAATTTCATGTATCAGAACGGCGAGAACCCATTTGACGAAGATGAGGGATGTGTTGAGGATCCCTGGATCCCTCAAAGTGATACGCCTGAAGGTAATGGGAGGCTCTTGGATGCATTTGATCCCAGTTTTGAGGAACCAAATGTTAGCATACTTGCAAGGTAAGCTCAATAGATACAAATGCTATAGAGAAATCAGAGGAGCTTCTGCGACTACGAGAGGGTAGATTAAGACAGTAGGTCTCAGCCAAGACTTTGGAAGTTCGGCTCCATGCAGAGTAAACAACTACGAACAAAAACCACATACAATTGAGAATTAAACCGCCAAGAGCGTCCATCTCCGTGTACCCGTCTTGCATTGGGTTCAACGACAAGAGCTGAGAATGCCCCGGCGTTAAACAATGCAAACAAACGACAAGAGCTGAAAATACTCGCTTCCATTTATTGCACCAAGTGGAACTGATAACTTGGCAATGGACCGATTGTTTGTGGATACTCGGTATTGGATCGAGAGGTCCGGTTCCGTTGCTATGTCTTATTCTAGATCATAGTGAACTGCATATTTGCTCTGCTTCCAATATTAATACCGTTCACTGCACTCCGCTGTCTTCTAGACTTGCCCATAAACTGGCCCCTATCTTTCATTCTTCTCAACCGCAGGCTTACGTCGTTTGCATCATGAGAGTTCTTTACTCACTAAGTCCTCTGTTGCTCGGTGGACTTGTAATAGCCGCAAAAGGCCACTTTTGCAAGGTGTAAACAGTGAAGGATGGTGATTCGTGCTTCAGCATCACCAAAGAGACCAATACTACATATGCTCAGATCATTTCCTGGAACTCCCAGGTTGACAAGCAGTGTGCGTAAGTTTCCCCTGTGAAACAACTTTCCTCAAAATGGTCTAACATAACATTTGAGAACCCTCGGAAAACTTGTAGGCGATAGCCTCTGTATCACCAATCCTGATGGCGATTACTCGATCCCGGAAAACTCTCAGGGAGCTGTTGAGATCGTCACAACTATTGCGTATGTACAATGAACACTTGATAGTAGAAGCTATCATAAATCGTGACTTGATCAATGTTCTGACAATGATCTACAGACCAGTTCCAAAGCCAACTCCTGATCGCACATTAGGCAGATGTGCTGAGTATCATCTCGTCACTGCAGGAGAGGACTGTGGCGACTTCAAGCTCAAATATGAGATTACTCTCAAAGATTTGTACGTTTTCATGCTTTGACTTACCCGCACCTGGAAGCTGATGAAAGAAAGTATCTTCTTGAACCCCCATGTCTGGGAGAACTGCACCAATGTATACAAGGACTATAACTATTGTGTTCGTCCTGTGGGATACATCTCGACCTATCCTGGTTACCTTCCCACAACCGTTGCAGACGACCGTTGAATTCCGGTAACAAGCACGCCGGTTCCTATCGGTCGTGGCACTCCGTTCGACAATCTCAAGTCAGGTCCAATTATTCCAATTGCAAACGACACGCGTCAAGATTGTTACCGGTAAGTAAAACTGGTTTCAAAGTCATCGCCAGTAGGGCTTCTAACTCTGTTTTTCATAGGTACTTCGTCGTCCCAAGTATCACCATGGCACCCTTGGCAGCCGATTGTTGGTTATTGGCATCCGCATGGGAAATCACTTCTGAGGTATGTTCACAGCCCAGTACATTCCAACTATCCCTCATATACATCCAATCGCATTGTCCTTGTTCATATCTCTTTCCCACAAACCTTTGATTGCATGGATCGTATTGACACTTAAACAAGAATTCATTCTCTAGAATCCCTCACTAGATAACAGCTCGAAGAAGGGGTCAGGTTCCAACTCGTACAACCTTCCCTACACCGTGTTAGAGAATGTTTCTTACTGCGTTAGACTCGAATTCGCTACTGCAGGTCAGTAGTTCTAGCAAAAGTTTTGGTTATACAATGAGAGCTAACATGTTTCCCCAGTCCCAGGCCCAAGAAAAGACAAGGCTCCTCCTAATCCGCGTGCAGCTGGCGAGGTGCAAAACTGTACTTCTTGGTTCGCTGCAGAGACTGGATGGTCATCATCATCCATGCCTGGGGGGCTACGATCTGCGTTTGTTGAAACGCAGTAGTACGTGCCAATGGCCATTCCAGAGCAGTCACTCTTGACAGAAGGATTCATGCTATAGAAATCCTCGATTTCAAGATGTTTTGTAAGAAGAACATTCTCACATGATGATGACGAGGACGATATCCCTACCATGACTGCCACTACGACCGCGGAGCTCCCTAGTCCTACTCCTATACAGGAGGGCATGGTTGATGTCAAACTGCAACAAGTTCCACTTGGTCAAAGACACGACAACGTGTGATGGAATTGGCAAGTATGAAAATATCTTATTGGAAAACTTGTACAAGTAGAACCCCAAGGTCAAGTCGAGTTGCAACAATCTGCTGGGTGCCTACGTCTATGCGTGCGGTTTGAGTTAATCTAGCTGATCCTCCTCTATTCTTATGGGGCGACGATGAAAACATTACTGGTTATACCGTCATCTGGATCCTTGACCATGATGATTACAACTTCGCGCCACCCAGATCTGTGAAGCAGGACATGAGGAACTTGTCTGGTCAAAGTGGTGTGGCAGAACAGGAGACATCAGAAAGGAGGCATGGTGCAAGTCTTGTATTAGACCCAGTGTCTGACTATAATACTCATTGAATTTAACCTCGAATCAACAAAAGTGCTTCTGCCTGGGTATATGTACTTAGTATGATCCTCCAGCGTCTAATAACAGCTTTATCATCACGTCCCGATCCTCTTGGCCATAGTATTTCCTAGAATCACCTGCTATCCTGGCTGGGGAGTTCCCTCTAGAATCTTCGGCTGCAGGATCGGCTCCATGCTTTAACAACTCCCTGGCGATAGCTATTGCCCCAAATTGAGCAGCAATGTGCAACGGGGTGAGGTCGTGTCGGATCAATTTACTCCAAGCCACAGGGTCTTGAAGGTATTGTAATTCTCGACAGCTGCAATATATGTCTTGTCCACCGCCCCGTCCCCTTAGGCAGTTCGATAAATCATTGAATGCAAACAACGCCCGGCCTCAAAGCGGATTCTCTCTGCGATTCGGTTGGCAGGTTTGAGAGCATGATGTCAAAAGTGTCCAGAGGAGATGCATAGGCAGCGCAGTGAAGAGGAGTGTTCCCATACACATCTTGGTGGATGACAGAAGCGTTGAAACGAAGGAGTAATCGGAACACCTCCTCACTTGGCACTTCCACTATGAATTTACACTTGAACTCAGGGTCCTTTGGTTCGTGCGCCCCTAAATAATGCAACACAGTCTGGCCTTGATTGTTGGTCATATTGGGGTCAGCACCGTTATTGAGCAATGCCTCCAGACAGCCATATAGCTGCCTATGGAGAGCAGTCCATATAACAAGAGGCTCACGGATGCCTATCCGGCTGGCTTCGGGGGTCTTAGTATCGGCTCCAGCATCCATCAGCACTTTGATTGACTGTGACTGTGCCGCACGTTCAGATTCTGTGTGATCTTGGCGATCGAAGCACATCCTAGTGACTGTTACCTGGGCTAACGCGAGATTAAGCGATTCATGCTCAACAGAACATTGAGACAGAAGAAATTGAATGTTCTCGAATCTCCAGTTGTTCGCTGCTGCGACCAAGCTACGGCCTTTAGATTCCAAAGACCAGCCATCGTTTCCCCAATTCAACAGATCAGATATCGTAGCAACGTGACCATACTCTGCTGCATCGCACAGGCAACTATCGAATTCTTTCGTACTGAAGGTGTCGCCATCGGGTTTGACATGTTGCCAAAGCCTCTGGAGGATACTTTGATCATCCAGACGTGCGGCTAATCTTATAGGCGTGGTATTCAATTCTTGCTGCACGAAGTGAGGCCGTTTAAGAGGATTGGCGCCAGCGTTTAGCAAGTTATCAACTGCTGCCAAGTTGTCGAGATATATTGCAATATGTAATGGCGCTCCCCATTCTCCATCGGATTCGTCGATGTCATCTGGAGTCGAGGTGCTAAGCAGGTCTTGTAGTTTATTGAGATCACTAGCGACGACGGAACAGTGCAGGGGGTATTGATGATACCCTATGCTACTTTGTATCCCAGATAGATTTGGAATATATGGATGTATGCGCATAGTTAGATAACAGTAAGTAAAGAAAGAGTTGGTAGTCAAAATGATGAGTTAAAAGATGTGATTTTCCCATTAATCTCAAAGCGGATGAGTGCAGTATCACCTGAGAAACAGTGGATAATGTTGGTTCTGATGAGAACAATAACTAAAATCACCTCTGTGAAATCTTTGAGAGCGTGCATTATATGATAAACATGCGAAGAAATAGTTTTGCACTGGTGTTCCCAGTGTATTATGAATTGGTTTGTATCGCCTGGCTTACCCTTCTTCTTCAGCAGGCTCTTCTTCAAAGTGCCCGAGCATGATGCCGTCGACGGGAGATACGGGAAATTCGACAGCTGTATGTACAGGCTATATGAGTCACATTGCTTAAACACCGTCTAACATTCGACGTTCATTGTCCTGATACCGCATATTTCCAGAGCAAAGCGGCGGGGAGTCCCTGGGTTTTGGTACTTGTAATAGAGAGGTCTTTTGGAAGCACAGGACCAAAGATTTGATGCCATCTGTAAATCCCCTCCTAATCTAATTGACTCGATTGATGCTCAAGTGCTTGGGTTGGAGGGTTGTTAAGGGTCAAAAGTAAGGTTCCCTAGGTTGTGAAATATTCATGGTGTCGGGAGAGGTCAAGGGGTATTCCGCTCAGACCGAATCCGTCTTCTTGTGACTCTTCGGCGAGATTACTCAGCCACAGACGATGGTGGAAGTGGCTCGTGCAGCCACCGCATCTCCCATAGAAAGGCAGTTTCCGTCGCTCTTTGGGAAGTTCTGCCCCGCCATAGAGAGACAGACGCTCAAATAAAAACTGGTCGACATCATCACCTCGCTTCTGAGCTATTCACCCTAGAACTTCGACCATTTACACTTTGTAACGGCAGAACAATCTCCCAAGCTTACTTGAAGCTTTATCTTAAAACCAATCTAGTGTGAACTTGGAGCCTACAACAATAACTACGGATTTCGACCACTCAACAACCCCTCGTGGAGCGACATAAATATAGCTCTGCCCTTTATTTCCAACTTACCCACGTCAGCACACAGTCCAACTTCTGGAAACTCAGGGCCGCTCGCTATGGCTCCACCAGAAGGGGATAACAACACTGGAGCAACAGCCTCCGACTCCCAACCCCAAGGCGACGGTCAGCGCAACAGAGGAAGAGGCCGAGGAAAGGGAAACCAGAATCGACGAGGGGGTCAACGGCGAGGTCGTGGTGGCAACAACTCGAACGTTCCCAATGTTCCCGCCAACCCAGCAGCTCAAGATGTCGCCGCAGCAGCTTCTAGAGCCCATGCCATGGCTTCTGGCAAAACAACCGAAGATGCTGAAGATGACGATGCTGAAGTGTGCTTCATCTGCGCCAACCCAGTTGCTCACCACTCGATCGCGCCTTGCAACCATACAACATGCCATATCTGCGGTCTGCGCATGAGAGCCCTTTATAAGACAAAGGACTGTGCACACTGTCGTGTAAGTTCACCTTTCCTTCGTCTCCAACAGGATAGAGCTGATATCGCTACAGACCCCAGCTCCCTATGTTATTTTTACCGACGACCCCGAGAAACGCTTTGAGGAATACGCGGAGAAGGATATTACCACCACCGACAGCAACATCGGTATCAAATACACAAACGAGGACATTGTGGGCGACACGGTTCTCCTCCTACGGTACAACTGCCCTGATGCATCGTGCGATTTCGCTGGCCTCGGCTGGCCTGATCTGCACCGCCATGTCAAATCTGCTCATAAGAAGAAAATGTGCGATCTATGCACTCGTAACAAGAGGGTTTTCACACATGAGCATGAGCTGTTCGCGGATAAGGAACTAGAGAAGCACATGCGTCATGGAGACGACAAGCCTGGTGCTGCAGACCAGACAGGCTTCAAGGGTCACCCATTGTGTGGATTCTGTGGAGAGCGCTTTTACGATGACGATAAGCTATATGAGCATTGCAGAATGAAGCACGAGCGTTGCTTTATCTGTGACAGACGAGACTCGAGACACCCCCACTACTATCTCGACTACAACGCTCTGGAAGAGCATTTCAAGAAGGACCATTACCTTTGTGGTGATCGAGAATGTATGGAGAAGAAGTTTGTGGTTTTTGAGTCGGAACTTGATTTGCAAGCTCATCAGCTAAGTGAACATGGAGGTAAGGTGTCAGGTAGAGACGCACGAGTCGTCAACATTTCAGGATTCGACATTCGAACACCATACCAGCAGGAGAGAGGGGGAGGCGGTGGTGGAAGAGAAGAAGGTCGGCGTGGAGGCCGGGACGGGCGAAGAGGAGGCAATAGAGGCCGTGACCCGAATGCGGAACCGGTTCCTGTCAGCTCTGCCCAACCCTTACGACGTGACGAAATCGCTTTCCAGCGACAGATGGCCATCCATTCTGCACAGTCTGTTTCGAACCGGACGTTTGGTGGCGCACTCTCTGCCGCTTCACCTACACCAGCTCAGGCCTCGTCACAACCTCGTGGCGGCAACTCATCAAATGCTCCTCGTGCCAGTCAGACAAACGCTGCTAATCCCATCGAGTCTGCTACGGCCCCAGACCCAGCCAACCTCAGCGCGGAGGAGCGTGCTCGACTTGTACGACATGGCGCTGTGGTTGAGCGAGCATCCAACCTCCTTGGAAACGATAACCAGCGTATGGCCACATTCCGAAATCACATCTCCTCTTATCGCCAAGGCGGACTTACCGCACCCCAACTCATCGATGCGTTCTTCACCCTCTTCGCCGATACCTCCTCCAACGCTCTTGGCACAATGGTGCGAGAAGTTGCAGATCTTTACGAAGACAAAAACAAAGCCGATGCCCTCCGTAAGGCCTGGCAGGACTGGCGTGCTATCAACGAGGATTATCCAAGTTTGCCAGGCTTGAGTGGCATGCACGGCGCAACCTCAAGTTCAAGTGGCTGGGCCAACGCAGCCTCTGCCAATCCCGCTGTACCAAACGCAAAGGTCACGCAGAAATACTCGAACCGTGTTCTCAAGCTGAAGAATAGTACAAGGCTTGGCGGCCCGGCACCTGTATCCTCAGGAGGTTCTTCATCATGGACTGCTCGTCCTGCCGTCAGTGCTCCACAGGCATCGTCATCTGCATTCCCATCTCTACCTTCGTCTGGTCGGGGCTCCTCCTCTACTTCTAACTCCAACTGGACGACTCCAACTCCCACATCCTCTTCCACAACCCTCAACCGTCCCCGTCCGACACCTCGTCCTACCGGCGAAGACGCTTTCCCTGCTCTTCCCAACGCGCCAAAGCCGACAACTACGATTTTCGGCTACGGAAACGGCCGCGCCGTACGACGCGATTACGGAAATCGTGATACAGGCTTCAACTGGGGAACCGGTAGTGGGCCAAGCACGCCAGCTGGTGAAGAGCCCGCTGACGATGAGGCGGGCGGTAAGAAGAAGGGTAACAAGAAGGGTAAAAAGGTGCTTGTGCAGTGGGGCTAAAGCGTTTCTTTGGTAGAGTGGGCAAATTGTTCTTGTCGGATCTGTCTTATTATTCGGCTTTCGTTCAGAAGCGAGATATCTTGGCCATTGGACTGGAAGAGCGGAGCGTTGTAACGAGAGATGATTAGTGTTGGAGAAACAAACCTCACACATGTACTGCATGAATAAATAAACAAATGCTGACAGTTCTCTGCAAGTTGGTATTCAGATCTCATGGGTTCTATTGTAACAGGTGGGCGATTTACAGATCCAGTTCACGGATTCCACAGCACAACAATGATAACGAGAAAATATTGGCTCTAGATTGCAAGACTCAGAAGTGCGTAAAGGACACGAGGACAATATACTCAAAACGATATTTTTGAGTCACTATATTTCCCTATCATAGAGAAGATCGCGTCTTCGTTTAGTATATACCTAACTCAAGATTTCGATATAATTAACATGCTTTCTGGTTTTTTGTTATGAAGCCCGTAAATCATCATTCGTTCAATAAAATGATATTTGACATGTGGAAAGTTCAAATTGTTGGACGTCCCCACCCCCAGAGAAGCAGCAACGCGTTTCGGGTCTAGGACTTGCCACTGGAGAGAACCCTCCAGTCATTCAGTATGAGAAAGAGTAAAAAAATTATTCAACAGCCGGTAATATTTGCATTCAATATTGAATAATTCCCAACATATCCTACACCGTACTTCGTACCCTATAGTTGAGAATCGATTGATTAATACGGAGTGGGGAGTAGAGCGACCATTTGAAGGAGCGCGGTTGGACGGGCTCAACGGCCGGTCTCCGAAGCACAGACCATCAGATCTGGGGTGAGGTTAAGCGAATCCACAAAAGAAAGAAGGAGAAAAAGTTACGTGAACAGGAGAGATGACGTGGATCGCATCTGAGCAGCCAACTTATAAGCAGTATTATCGTTGCGTTGATGCTGTATAAAGGCAAGGGCGACTTTACGAAGAGTATGTAGCAAGCGAGCCCTTGAGGTTGGGAGTGGTTGCTGTTGGACGAAACTCAAGGGAGGAATTTACAACATCACCCTTGATGTTCATCCTCTGTGTGCTTTTTATGATGTCCTCTGATTGTCCGCCTTTGACCTCCTTTCGCCCCATCCTTCGCATATGCATGCTTGAACAATGCAAGGGAAGTAGGAATATGATGCCCTGATCATTAACTAGCTACCTTGCTTAGGGTTAAAACCGCGCTCTGTCTTAGAAAAAAGAACGCCGAACTTGTAGGAATTGCTTCTTTTCCTTGTGTCTTAGATACAGGTTGCAAGTCGAGGATTGAGCCTTAGCTTATCGTACTTCATCCTCAGCTTTGAGTTAACCTTGGATGATTAGGAATAAGTTTATATAAGTATATACTATCTTCAAACGAGATTTGCAATTTCATCAGAGATCTTATCAATCTTGTAAATATTTATATATCTATTATGTCTGAGAATAATTCATAGCTTCCGTAAGTTCCTACGTAAGCTGAGGGCAGAATAAAATAGATATACAGTGAGGATTACACACGACACGGCCCTCATACCTGGCTCAAGCCACACTCTTGCTCTTCTTCCCACTTCCCTGGTCCTTTCCCTTTTGCTGTCCGTGCAGCCGGGTTGCCCACACTGAGAAACGTGCTCGCCCCCCCCAAGTCCGGAAGTGGTGTCAGCAACCGTTCCAGGGCAGGGCAGAAAGAAGCAGTGCCGTGCTCCCTGCCCAACCTTCCCCCGTATTCTATATTCCTTTTGTATCCTTTCACTTAACTCTTTTATCTCGAACATCAACCGCCCTCACCATATTCATCTCTATAAATTGCACCAGCAACCCACATTGAACTCAATCCAACGACCGAGGCTTCGCGGAACTTTGATTTCCTCTCCCCACCGCCGAATTCGCGTCCCACTCTACGCTACATCCCACGGCTCCAGCTCGTTCCACCCTCCCAACATCCGATCTGGCTTGGTTATTGCCGCTTTCACGGTCACCGCTTCAAGATACTCAAGACACTGGTTAATGGGTTCCATGTGATCGCCCAACACGCCAACCTGCCGAAAATGCTGCGACGACCTCCGGGTGAGGGACGTCGATCCCCACAGCAGCATAGACTCTTTATCGCCTTTGCCATTATCATTCTTCCTTGGCTACTTGTCGATGCTCAGCAGCAGTACCGACCCGTGGCCAACGACGCCGTTGTAAGCCAATGGGCTGCCACGCCTATTGACGCGATCAAGGCTACTAGCGAGACTGTCAAAGGTGTAAAGCGACCTTCGAAGCAACGAC
This sequence comes from Fusarium sp. PT, assembly GCA_021020635.1. Classification (NCBI taxonomy): domain Eukaryota; kingdom Fungi; phylum Ascomycota; class Sordariomycetes; order Hypocreales; family Nectriaceae; genus Fusarium; species Fusarium sp. PT. The sequence continues at coordinate 73,128 of JAHMRZ010000010.1, forward strand.
AGCCCCAGCCCCAGCAGCAGAAGAACGAACGAAAGAGAGAACATGAAAACATCATAATTCCTGACGATGCGAGCGCCCTCGCAACTTTGGCTCCGGATCAGTCCGTACGAGCACCAAACCCTTCACGACAACGGTCTAGCAGTCCTCTTGCCTACGGGCTTGCGTCGCCGCAGACTGCGCGTAGTCTGAAGGATTGGGAAGTAGAAGACTTTGTTCTTCTGGCGACCGTCGACGGAGACCTATACGCCAACGACCGACGAACTGGAAAAGAACGTTGGCATCTCGAAGTCGATCACTCCATGGTAGAAACCAAACATTACCGCTTACAGGAGTCTACCCTTGACGAAAACTACCATCCAATCGATCATTATGTATGGGCAGTTGAGCCTAACCGGGACGGCGGGATATACTTGTGGATTCCGGATTCTGACCGTGGTTTTATCAAGACCGGGTTCACCATGAAGAAACTCGTTGAAGAAGTGAGCCCTTATGCCGATAGCCATCATCCTGTTGTCTATACTGGGGATAAGAAGACGACAATGATGACACTCGATGCCGCTACTGGAAGAGTCCTGAAATGGCTTAGCTCTACTGGCTCTCACGTCTACGAAGCCGAGAGCTGCGCCCGCCCGGACACTTTGTATGATGCAGAGAGCTTGGAGTGTAGCTCTACTGGCACCATCACTCTGAGCAGGACCGAGTACACTGTTAGTATTCATCGACGCGATAATGGCCTTACTGTCGCCACCCTCAAGTATTCTGAGTGGAGTCCCAACAATCGTGACAGCGACCTTTTCGAACAACATCACTCTTCTCTTGATAAGAAGTATATTACAAGCCAACATGACGGCAAGGTCTATGCGTTTGACTACGCAAGGTCCGGAAAGGCAGAGCCCCTATTCAGCGAACATTTCGCCGCACCTGTAGCACGAGTATTTGATGTATGCCGGCCTGGAGATGCTACATCCGAAAGCAATCCCGATCTTGTTGCTCTCCCCCAGCCGCCAATGCCACCGCAAGACGAGACACACGATCGCATGCGCAGCAACAGCATTTTTCTCAACCAGACTCGAACAGGAGATTGGTATGTCATGTCTGGGCGATCGTACCCTCTTATTATACATGCCCCTATTGCTCAAATTTCTCACCCGGAGTGGTGGGATAAATCACCCGCCTGGGATACAATCAGCCACTCCAAGTTGTCCAAGGTTTTGGTTGGCACCCATTTCCTCGACAATGACAACAAGAGGGGAGGACCACAAATTCCTAGTTTACCTGCGGAGTCGATTGAGGCACCAAGAGAGTATGATGTGTACAATGCACACGAGAATGTTGAGAGCGACGCCGAATCTCCCACGGAAGTAGACTTCTATGATGATCCTATCTTCTTGTTCAACTTCAAGGCTATACCTGGTAGGGTCGCGAGAAGCATTCAAGATTTCATCACCAACCCTGTCATGATCATTATTTTCATCTCAGTGCTGTACTTCAACCAAAAAAACCTTCGCCAACACCTGCAGCACGTAAAGCGTAAAGGTGTTTGGAACGAAATGCAGAGCATCCTAGGTCTCACAGGAGCATTCGAAGAAGATTTAGACGATGAGAGTACAGATACTGAAGGCAACCTTGATTACACGATCAACCAAAACCCGGAAAACAAGCCTATGATGGAGGAAAAGCTCGCACAGAAACAGAATACAAAGGAGCCCCCAGTACCTGCCCCCGAGTCGTCAGTATTGGAACCTGATGCACCCCCAGAACTCCCCAATGAGGCCGAGCTGAGTGACAGGGAAGCCACACCTAAACCCACGCAATTGGCTGTTAAAGCAAGGCCAGAAGCACCCAGCACGACTCCATCCCAGGGAAAGACTGCATCAAACGGTGGCCAGGATGGTATGCCTTCAGAGAAGAAGAAAAAAGCACACAGAGGGCGGCGCGGAGGTGTCAAGCATCGAAAGGGCCGTGCTCAAGACGCATCCCTGTCCCGTGGCGATGATCCTGCAACGGCCACCGTTGAGGACGCTGTGAACAACGCCAAGAAGCTAGGTGAACGGCCAAAGCTCGAGCCTGATGTCATGACCATACACAGCGACATGCAGTCTGTGACAGGCTCTGTCATTGTCCTGGGAAATATTGAGGTGCACACGGATGAGCAATTGGGCACGGGCAGCAACGGCACCTTGGTGTTTGCTGGCAAATTCGATGACAGAGATGTGGCTGTCAAGCGCATGCTGATACAGTTTTATGACATCGCTTCTCAAGAGACTAAGCTTCTGCGAGAAAGTGATGATCATCCAAATGGTAAGCAATCCTTCACAAATTATTGTAATGAAAGACAAATTTCTGACGATTTTAGTTATTCGATACTACGCGCAGCAAATGCGCGACGGATTTCTCTACATTGCGCTGGAGCGTTGCGCTGCATCGTTGGCCGATGTTATCGAAAGGCCTCACCATTTTCGGGATCTTGCCGATGCAGGCAGACAGGATATTCCCAACATTCTCGAACAGATCGCCAATGGTGTCAAACACTTGCACTCCCTCCAAATCGTCCACCGCGATCTCAAGCCCCAGAACATTCTGGTCAGCAGGGACAGCAATGGCAAGCCAAGAATGTTGGTCTCCGATTTTGGACTTTGCAAAAAGTTAGAAGGTGGACAGTCTTCTTTTGGTGCTACTACTGGCCGCGCAGCTGGTACATCTGGTTGGCGTGCCCCGGAGCTTCTGCTTGGCGATGAAGTAAGAGAAGTATCGACGGTAGAGGCCAGTACGCAAAGTGGCTCAGGTTCGGTTCTGGCGGACGACAGTACAGCGTCTAAACGACGCGCTACACGCTCTATCGACATCTTTTCTCTCGGATTGGTCTTCTTTTATGTCTTGACCAACGGATCACACCCCTTTGATTGCGGAGATCGGTACATGAGAGAGGTCAACATCCGAAAGGGGCAACACAACCTTGACCTCCTTGACTCTCTTGGCGACTCTGCGCATGATGCTAAAGATCTTATTTCGAAAATGCTTAGTCAGCACCATAAAGATCGCCCCGTCGCGGACGATGTCATGATTCACCCTTTCTTCTGGGCCCCCAAGAAGAAGCTTGCGTTCTTGTGCGACGTGTCAGATCATTTCGAGAAGGAGCCGAGGGATCCGCCTTCGGAAGCGCTAGCGGAGCTCGAGAGTTATGCAAAGGAGGTAATTGTGACTAACAACGACTTCTTGAGAGCCTTGCCTCGAGACTTCGTTCACTCCCTTGAGCAACAGCGCAAGTATACGGGTTCCCGACTTCTTGATTTGCTTCGAGCGATACGGAACAAGAGAAATCACTACGAGGACATGTCAGATGCGCTCAAGAAGACTGTGGGTGCCTTCCCTGAAGGATATACGTCGTTTTGGACCCTCCGATTCCCCAATCTCCTTATTTCTTGCTGGACTATTGTACAGGCCCTTGAATTGCACAGGACAGACCGTTTTCGCGAATACTATGATAAATAACTCGTAAAAAGGCTTGGGTAATTCTAATAAAATTATATTCTACAAGCTTCAAGTCCCAATAGTAATTAGTTTACCGTTATATCTATCTTATTAGATATCATCAAGTAGAACTTTACCATGTATTAATTGTAACCCGATGACGACGGCAGCATGACAATCCTCAGCCTCGTGCTCGTGGACAAACCATGAAAAATATTAAGACGATCATGACCTCAGTCAACCGGCAAAGGAATGTGCTCAGAGCTCCCCTCGTCATGATCCTCCATTATCCCTACAGCGCCACCGTATAACACCTCAAGCTGGTCTTTCCTTCTTAGCATTTCGGAATCGCAGTTCGGCGCGTAAGTCGTGAGCCCTTCGATGAATTGAGCCATCGCAGGCCGCAATCGAGCGAAGCAATGTCCAAAGTGTTTGGCAAAACCATTCGTCGCTATGAAATCCGCATCTTTGACTAACACAGTAACGAGCTTCGATTGGTTGATGCCGAACTTCCCGAGTGGAATGTTAGTCGGTCAAAGTTCGCCCTGGTCTTCCACAGTAACACCGATGTGAAAGTCATTACATACCGAGTCAAACATGGAACAAATGCTGCTCTGCTCTTCAAACCCAAAAGGGGTCGTGTGACGCTTGCTTATACCGTTGAATGCTTGCTCAATCCCGTCTATCATGTCCCGACAGCGCAGATACGCATTCTGTTTAAATGTCAGCACTCAACGACGTTCTAACCGGGGGTAAGTATGTACCCAAATGACTTGAACTTTTATACCACTACCTCCAAAGTTATCGACTTGCAAAAAGACATCAGAAGCTAGACTGTCAAGTTTTCGAATGACAGTTTGAACATCCTCCGATCTTGTAGAACCAGGCACAACCGGTTGAGCGACCGGAGCAGGTATCGGCACAACCATTGGTAAGCTTTCCATGGAAACTATAGGCGACTCGATAGGAACAGAAGAGGCTCTGGCTACGGCAGTAAAGCCAGTCAGAATAATGGCTATGACACGCATGGCACACTGTTCTAAGCCTTGAAAGAAGAGGCTTATGGTTTGTAGGAGACCACAATATTAAAGTATGCTCAGTCTGACCGAAGCAAAAGATTTGCACAAACCGCAATCGTAACAGACCAGGCTTAGGAGAAGTGGAGTGCAAAAAAGTAGTTTTGTGTAGTTTCAGCAGTAGAGAACAATGTGTAGATATTTTTGGTCTTATAGACGACTTGGGAGGAGGTGGTGTTGCTATTCGGGCTTATCGCATCGTATATATAACCTTGGGGACTCTGTGATAAGAAGCCCCTGGTCCTCTTTAATCATCATTTTTAATCTCCACGTGTAAGTATTTCATGAAAAGTAACTATATATATGACAAAGGAGGCATTTAACATGATGTGGCGGAAATAAATGGCCAGCATTTGTTGCTTAAGAAACATGCTCGTTGCGTGCGACCAGCATTCTGTATTCGTGCGTCCTTGCCCAGCTTTCGCCAAGGTAAGACGGCTATGTCGGTATATTAGTGTTGAGTTTGTACGATGAGATTGCTTTTCGCAGGCCTTGGCGACGGAAGCCGTGAGGACAGATGCGGAACATCAGGGAGAGGAAGATATGGAAGCGTAACATTGATTTGATCTAGTAATCCAGAGCTGTCGACACTTGGCGATTACTAGAACACATTTACATTTTTGGGAGCTGCCGTTCACGTTTATTGTAGATACCCGGTAATAGTATCAAGGACGCCGTGTCTGAGAGTTGCCATGCCGGCTCCTGAGATGCCGAATGTCTTAAACATAGCATTGAGCCAAGGGTCTGGCCCACGAACGCCCGCTCTAATCCGGATCACTATCTATATAACGACCCAGTGCCTTTGAGACAAGATTATTGCCCAAGCCGAAAGGAGTATTGTCTGCTCGTTCCCACCTCCTGAGATGGTCGTTGAGCATGACGACGTGTGCAGAGTCAAAGGGAGTATGAAGAGGTTATTGTGATTAGTGCGGCGGTCAACAACTACTAGGGACAATCAAGAGCAAAGCGCGATGGACGAAAATAGATTACTCCAGAAAATGCTTTTAGAGAGTCCAAGTAACTGGACCTATCCTTTTGTAACATGACAAAGAATTTCATTACGTGACCCCTCGCCCTGACCAGTTTTCTACCGAGATACAAGCAAATCACTCCCACGCAAATGTAGTGAAGCCGTCTAAGCGAGCACCTCCTCACTCTCCTCTAGAACCTCCTCTACGATCTCCTCAATCACTCGGTCCTCCTCTGATGTTGTGCCCTCCAAAGACTTTGTGTAGGCCTCTAGCAGAGGAACATGAGGATCCTTTGGTAGGCCGAGCACCTCGCGCTCTTCCAACACGTCGGCCTCCATAGACTCGCGCCACGAGTGCCACTCCTCAAGCATGCGTCTGCGAGCTTCAACAACAGCCAAATCAGCAGAGGCACCACGGTCGGCATCTTCTTGCTCGAAGACACGGCTGTATTCTCGGAGGTTCTTGCGAACAGACTTCTGCTCCTCCTTGGTGAGCAGAGTCGCGGGCCGAGGACGCCACGAGAACTGCTTGAACTTCTCAAGGGGCTCTTCTCGTAGGGCCTCACCCTTGAAATCGTAGATGTGATAGCCATTTTCCATCTAGCATCAGTTAGTAAGAAACTCTTGAGTAAATGTAGCAGGTATAGCTTACTGAGTGCTTCCAGGCAGAAGCCCAGGAGGCGACGAAACGACCCGAAGGGTCCCACTCGACATCTGTGACACCGTAGTGGTCGGCAGTGTTCATAGCCTGAAGGTTGGCAGTAAGATCCTTCTCAGACTCGGGCTTCTCGCCCTCAAAGTCGAGGTCGAAGAAGTCAAGGTCAGAGCTCTGCTGGTTAGCAATGGTGGCAATAACAACAAAGCGACCACGAGGTGACCAGTAAATGGCGTTACTGTTCTTCTTGTCGAGTGTTCGGAGGTGCTTGAAGTTACCCACTTGCTGACCCTTCTTAGCCTTCTCAGGGCAGAAGAAAGAAACAGCAGTCTTGGGGGGAACAGCAGTGACGCCCACAGGCTCGGTTGTGGAGATAATGGCGAATCTGTCACCCTTGGGTTCCCAAGCGAAGTTGATGACGGTATCCTTGATGGTATCGACAACCTCAACAGGAACACCCTTCTCCTTGACGCGGAAAATCTCAAGTGTGGTGGCCTGAGACTTCTTGGACTTGGAGTGGCGGTCGACCTTGACACAAATGTAGGCGGCGTCGGATTGCCAGTGAAGCTTAGCGTCGCTAACACTGAAGAGGTTCAGAGATCGGACGACCTGTTTTGAGGGAATGCTCATAAGTCCGACCTTGGCGGGGTTGCTGCCGATTTCGGGAGTCCAGTAGCAGAAGAGCTGCTCGTATTCCTTGACGCTGTCACGCTTGGGGGTGGCAGGAGCCCAATCAAAGTCCACAACACCATCGATCTTGATAGAGGTCTTGTCGAGAAGGTTCATGCGGGGAAGCTCGTAGACGGAGATGGACTGGCCAGGGTTGAGGCGAGCAACGTACTTATCGTCGGCGGACCACTTGAAGGCAGGCCACTGCATCTTAGGCGGGGGCTTGCCATCCTCCACCTTCGGGGGTTCGAGGTTAGCGAAAGATCGGAGAGGGGAGCAGGTCGCGATGTCCCAGATAACGTAGTTCTTGCCGTGGTCGTCGACGGAGAGAGCGGGGTGGCCCTCGTCGGGGATAGAGATAGGGCGGTTGGACCATGTGACGATGTACTTCTCACCAGGAGAGAAAGCGACAAGGTTCACAAAGGGGTGGGCAAATCGGGCTTGTCTTATCCACGAAGGGCCGCCCCAGAGCTGAACACCTTGAGCGTGAACAGAGGTAAGGTATGTTCCTAGAGGAGACCACTGGACAAATGTCTCAGTCCAGTGCTGTCGCTCAACGATGTTCTCAGGCTGGTCCTTCTCGTTGTTCCAGTAGACGCCGACGTTCTCGTCGCGGAACATGACAAACTGGTCACGGCCGCGGCCTGAGGGGTCCTTAAGGAACCATCGCTGATGCTCCTTCTCGGTGAACTCGTCGATGTGAGGGGGTTGGTAGGTCTCGTCAACACGGCCTTCTCGTCCATATCGCTCGATATCGGTGAACTTGTTGACGCGAAGAGTGTGCTTCTTGTCGAGGGGGGTAAGATCGAGCTGGCGAGTAGCAGCGGCAGCCTCGGCGGGTGAGGAGTATTCAACAAAAGCGAATCTTGAAATGGTATCAGCTCCAAGCTCTTGATGCTTCTTCAAAGCCATATTTAGCACCTACCGAAGAGACTTTCCATCGTCGCCCATAGGCATGTGTACCGAGTCCTCTCGTGCCTTGCCGACAGTGTTGAGCTTCTTCAACAAGAACTTGACAAGCTTGGGCTTCTGCTCCTCTGTGACCTGAGGTAGGCCATCAATGACGACGAAGCTGTCATATCCTTGCTCCAGCGAAACTTCAAATCGTTCTCGTAGATCGGAGATATCAATATCATCCTCGTTAAACTCGTCGTCGTCAAGGTCGGCCTCGCGCAGGTGGTCGAAAGAAGGCGCCATGATGGGCGATATTTGTTGTTGGAGGGGTGCAAGAAAAAATGCCCCGCTCTCACTTGTTTCTGGATGGTTTTTTCGAGGGTTTTGAAGGGTTCGGTTACTGAGCACGGGTTTGCGAAAATGGTCTTTTTTCGCGCGTGAAATATGACCTGTGGGAGACACGCAGAATTTGGTCTAAAACCGCGGGGAACGTCGCTCGGGAACGTGCGGAATCTTGATGTTGCGGTGGCCAACCTAAAGCAGTACAAATTTGGTGTTCTGCTTGACTTTGCTTCGAAAGTGTGCGCGATGCGGAGAAATGATATCCCTTGTCCCCTACCCGGACCGAAACATGAGGCTCTCACCGCGGGGCAAGTCACGTGGGGGCTTTTTGGCGGTGGAGGGGCTGCCGGTCCTGTTTGCTAAGCTGGGAGCTCCAGAAAAAAAGGCTGCAACGTCTACCCCAAGGCTGAAGCATATTGACGTTGACGACGACGATAACCTCTTACGTTTTTATAGGTTTCGCCGTGCTCACAGTCATATTGTTTGCCCGTTATGGTATGTTTTCCTTTGGCAAAGTTTCTTTTTCCCTGATACCAGAGAACATGTAGCTACAGGTATCAGCATGTGCTAACATTTGCCCCTCCTAGTCTTTCCAACCAACCCAAATTTTTGAGGAGGGCACCACCGAGGAGAAGGGTGAGAATGCGCGTCTCTCTGCTTTCGTCGGTGCCATCGCCGTTGGTGATCTCGTAAAGAGCACCCTTGGTCCCAAGGGTATGGACAAGATTCTACAATCTGCGTATGTAGCGCCCATCTTGCGGTCGACAACCCCCCCTTTTAACACGATGCTAGCTCCACTGCCGAAATCATGGTTACCAACGACGGTGCCACCATTCTTAAGTCGATCGCCCTCGATAACGCCGCCGCAAAGGTCCTTGTCAACATTTCCAAGGTCCAGGATGACGAAGTCGGTGATGGTACTACCTCAGTTGCTGTTCTCGCTGCCGAGTTGTTGAGAGAGGCGGAGAAGCTGGTCGATAAGAAGATCCACCCCCAGACTATCATTGAGGGTTACCGGATAGCTAGCCAGGCCGCATTGAAGGCGTTGGAGGGATCGGCCGTTGACCACAGCAAGAACCCCGAGGCTTTCCGACAAGACCTGCTCGCCATTGCCCGAACAACACTCAGCTCCAAGGTTCTTGCCCAGGACCGTACTCAATTCGCCGAACTAGCTGTCGATGCCGTTCTCCGCCTGAAATCTTCCGACCTCAACCATATCCAGATCATCAAGAAGGCTGGAGGCAAGCTCAGCGACTCCTATCTCGATGAGGGTTTCATTCTCGACAAGAAGATTGGTGTCAACCAGCCCAAGCGACTAGAAAAGGCTAAGATTCTGGTGGCCAACACCTCCATGGATACCGACAAGGTCAAGATCTTTGGTGCACGTGTCAAGGTTGGCTCGACAAGCAAGCTGGCTGAGCTCGAGAAGGCCGAGAAGGAGAAGATGAAGGCCAAGGTGGACAAAATCAAGGCACACGGCATTAACTGTTTTATCAACCGACAACTCATCTATAACTGGCCCGAGCAGCTATTTACCGATGCTGGTATTATGTCTATCGAGCACGCCGACTTTGATGGCATTGAGCGTCTGGCCCTTGTCACTGGCGGTGAGATTGCCTCCACATTTGACCACCCTGAACAAGTCAAGCTCGGTCAGTGTGATGTGATCGAGGAGGTTATTATTGGTGAGGACACTCTCATTAAGTTCTCCGGTGTGTCAGGAGGAGAGGCTTGCACAATCGTTCTCCGAGGTGCTACAGAACAGCTACTCGACGAGGCTGAGAGAAGTCTGCACGATGCCCTTGCCGTCCTGTCCCAGACTGTTAAGGAGCCCCGAACTACACTTGGCGGTGGCTGTGCCGAGATGCTCATGGCCAAGGCGGTCGAGGGTGCTGCTACTCGCGTTGAAGGCAAGCGACAATTGGCTGTGTCCAGCTTTGCTGTGGCCCTTCGACAGCTACCCACCATCCTAGCTGACAACGCTGGTCTCGACTCTGGAGACCTCGTGGCCAGGCTGCGAAAGGCCCTCTACGATGGCCTCACAACTTACGGCTTGGATCTGACCACTCCCGGTGGTGGTATCACTGATATGCGGGAGCTCGGTGTTATTGAGAGCTACAAGCTGAAGAAGGCTGTTGTTTCATCGGCCAGCGAGGCTGCAGAGGTAAGCATATACTTGAACTATCCTTGAACTCATTCTAATATTCTGTACTAGCTTCTTCTCCGAGTTGACGATATCATCCGGGCAGCCCCTCGTCGACGAGAGCGTATGTAAGGCTGGGCTCAGGTAGCTAGCGAGGATGAGTCAATGTGCATAGACCATGATGATCTGTAATGATACCATAGATGCGGCGGCATGGAAATGCAAAAAAGGACCATCGTGGGCCAAACCTCCCTTATGACGAACAAACTCATACCCTTGCTCCATTTGTACGTGAAATGTAATGTCAGTGCCAGCGACTGGCAGCCCCGTTTGGCAGTGCTCTGCCTTTGCCAAAAGAATGGAAGCCGGCACTGGCAAGTTGAAATACCTTAGGCATCATCTATTGTTCAATTCCATTGTCCCGTTTGCATTATCATCGCGTTTGCATTCACTTATTTCTGCATACTTCTCGTGATCACACACTCCTTCATAATCTCATTCTCTCAACATCAACAACGCACCTTCCATCTCGCACTTTCAACGCACTTTCACTACGATATCATCTTACAAACTATCGTGAGAGCCACAAACATCGTATTCATTTCTTTGACCTTTGATCCCGTCGTTCATTTTATCTGCCTGAGCAAGTGTGCACCCCGAAACCTTCTCGCGGGCTGCTTCACCCTTTATGGTGAATTACCACGTCGATGGAGCAACCCAAGATATCCGACTTCTTTTCGTCTTCATCGCCTTTGATGTCTTCCAAGCAGCGAAACAAGAGACGTCAACGATCCCCAAGAACCATGCCGAAACTAAGCCGCAAGCTCAAGCCTCAAGGCCCACGAGCTTCATCCCAACCGCCGCCGCCTCGTGCAGCGTCATTCAATCCCTCTATTCCTTCCACTCCCATCTCTGGAAGTATGTCCTCCTCACAAGCATCAAAGAAGCGTTCCCTCGATGGAGGCAACGAACTTGTCCTCGAAACACCACCTCGCGCAAACAAGAGACTCGCGATAAGCAGCGAGGGACAACGCACACCAACCAGATCCATCCAACTGTCACAGGCTAGTTCTCCGCACACACCATTTGGCGTTTCATCTGGCGAAAGCTCCGATTCCGACTGCGAGATCCAGAAAGTCATGCCATCGCCAAACCCGAAGCGCAAGCTTGTCGCCGCCAGTCCACGAGCTCGCCCTTCCAAGAAAGCCAAAGTTGAACAGCAACCCGCCACTCAACAGGGCTATACTTCTGTCAAAACGTCTGCCCTTGCCACTCCTACAGCTTCATCTAAGCAAAAGAATACAGTCCCTCGTCGGCGCCAAACAGCTTCTGTGCCTCCTAATGCACTTTTACCTAATCTGAAATCGAGTTCTGTAGACTTGAGCCGCAGCAGCTCTGTCCCACCCAAGCGAGCCCCTACCAAAGAAACCCAACAGAAACAAAGCACCCCTCGTGAAAGCGTTGCCCCCCAAAGTGGCGACGAGTCCGACTGCTTCATCGAGAAAGTTTTACCCTCTCCCAAGAGACGCCAGCAGCTCATGCAGCAAAAGGCCAATGTCAAACGACGACGAGTGGGCGACTCTATCGACAGTCCTGCCTATCTCGATGCAGAGTATGAAAACGAAAACAACGATTCAGACTGTGAATTTCTCAAGGTCCAGCCGTCCCCTATGCGACAGGCTGCGACTGTACATGCCTCGACTAGCAGCAACGTTGATAGTCAAAACACCGAATCTCAGCGACCCCAAAAGAGCGCAAGTCCACGCAAACCCCCAGCTCCTTCTACACAAAATCAACCTAAGACAGTCGATTCGGCTGTTGCACACACACCTATCACACCCCGACTTGGGCAGAGTCCTCACATTGATCTCACTCAGGAGTCTTCTTCTGATAGCTCTGACTTTTCGGATGATGAGATCATCATCACAAGCGCACAACCAGTTCTCCCTACTCTAGTAGAGGATATTCCTGATGATCAGAATATTCGAGCGGCCGATATTGGACACCCTGCTTGTAGAAACATAAACAAGCTCACAACATCTTCCAAACAAACATCAGCGGCCCAAGAGCAGTCCCAACCATCATCCGAAGACGATCATGACGATAGTCTTGGCCTTCTGATAAGCTATTGCAATAATCACCAGGCCAATATTAACAAGCGAACATTACCATCCTCTGATGGAAGCAGTGGATCTCCCGGTGGTAATGTCCCGTTCTCGACCGCACCCGAATATCCATACGATGATTCTTCTGCAAGGGAAATCAAGCAGGAATCTCATAACGACAGTGTACTGAAGTCCATTAAACAGGAGAGTAGCCAAGGACGCTACAACTCCAGTGATGACGAAAGTGGCAACGACGGAGAACCTCGTAGTGGAACGATACAGTCCATCAAGCAGGAAAGCGGCTCGAGGACTGTCTCACCTTCTGACGAATATAGCGATGAGGAACACGACGAAGACCTCAAGTTCATAAAGCTGGAAAGTACTCCAACCTCCAGGAAGCTAATCACAGTCAGACGAGACGAGCCGGACGACGACGATAGCGAGGAGGAATATCAAGGGCTGTCCGACCTTAGTGATGACGAGATCCATCACGACGCTGAGGTAAGAGTCTATGAGGACGAAGGCTCTGGAAACCCCAATTTCGAAATCGCTCCTTTCCCTGTCGCACCAAACAACCAAACTGAATCTACCACATCCACACCTATCTCATACAGCTCCAATCATGCTGGCACCGATGACTTCACATCATCACCGCCTGTATCATATCAGCTTCCGCTGGAAGAGGCCTCTCCAAAAGTCATCACTCCTTCGCTGGGTGACAAGATGGACGACGAGTCGACCATTACCATAAAGGATACGCCTGGGAGTATGAAGACCCATCCCGCTCGCTCGGTGCACAACCCTCAAAAACGCCTTTCATCGCTAGCTTATGAACTTCAGCCGATTTACAGTGGTGATAAACTTCTGCGAAGCCATTCTCCTGGTACACCATCACCTTTCCGACCCCATCATCGAGATGCGCTCATCGGCCTCAGGGGTATTCTCAAAAGGTCTGTCGGGCAGCGAGGGAACGACAGTGACAACGAGACTGTATACTCTCCTTTTCCTGACATCTCTCCACTCTCTGGAGATGAGTATATGGTTTCATCGCCCAGCGAACGAGTCAAACATAGTAAAGAGCAAGCTAAGGTTGTCCGACCTTCTGAAAACAGAGCCTCATAGAATGAATCTGACAGCAAGAACAACTCATATGAGCGCCCATCGCCCATTGCTGGCACTTCCAAAAAAGCGTTGACATTGTCGGATCTGCGATCGAAGAGCTGGGTATCGCCTCAACCTAAACACATCCACCGACCTGCGACCCCCCTTCCCAAAGGATCTCAATGGCTTCGACAAAGTAGGCAACGCACCTCTATCCCGTAAAACTAATACTGACTCAACTATAGAGAAAGACATGACATCTCTGGCAGTTATTGCAGACGAGACCAATGCAAGTGACGCGGCCTCTGATCAAGGGACGCCCTCCAAAATCCGCAGAAAGCGACTCGTGCGCACCACCCGAAAGCCTATCAAGACAGAGGAACAAGATACGACAGATCTGGATGAGTCTGAAGATGAAGTACGGAAAAGACTTGAAGAGCGACAATTGAAGCCAGTCATGAACAGCAACTGGAGCAAGCCTCCTAACAAAGAGATGAAGCCTCAAGTTATTCGAGATGGTGTTTCAGAACACGCCATCAAGCCCACAATCGCTCTGTTCAAGAAAAAGATGGCCGCTGGCGAGGTGTTTATTCACAAGAACGACAACTCCAACCAAAAGTACTGCTGGGACCTCGACTGGAGTGTCCCTGCATCGTTAACCGAACGTGAGGCACACGCCGTAGCCGCGGAACTGGAACGTAGGGGTATCAAGACCGACAAGCAATACAGCAACTTTTGGTACAATCTTACAATGAAGTGCTCGAAGCTAGTCGGCTCACCAGTCCCATTGTTCACGGCAAAGAAGAAGGCTCTCGACACCTTTGTCGAAGAAGCAATGCGAAATCATGAGTTCAGAGAGCGAGCTGACCGCCGAAAAGCCATGAAAGCGCAAAAGAAGAAGCTGAAGCGCGAGAAGAAGAACAGGTTACTACAAGGAGTCGAAGCATTTCTCATCCCAGGTGACACAGACGAGGAGGGCGATTCTGAGGACTCCGATTCTGACGGGGAAGATCTGATCGCCAAGATGCAGGCAGATGCAGCGAAGCATCAAAAGCTATCGACAGGGGGAACAAGCTGTGGACGTCGACGGAAGTAAAAAGCGATCGACACACGATGGGATCGGGAAGTGAGAATATGGATCAATAGCTATGGCCAATGTAATAAGCACGCATGGATGAAGTCACCTTTTTTTTTTTGGAGTACCGCAGGGCAGGGTACAGGGATGAGCAAGCCTCACCAAGCTGACTGATTGATTGATATCCTTCAGTGTTCTAAGGCTTTTGATGGAATGAGTTACGAGAGAGGTTCTTATCTAGAGTCGATATCTGCAAAAGCCTCAGAAAGGCTCATGACGAATTCAGACACGAAATTGCTGTAATCCTCAGGTCGAGTTACAATGTTGAGGTGAAAAGTGAAGACGTGAATGTTGTGAGACGTTATTGGTCCTACTTGTTTATTAGCCGCGCATATGCGGCCGAGATTAGTGGCAGGGGGGGTTGATAGTATTTAGCACTGTCACTGCAGACTCTCCCAGGCTGGGCTTACACAGTCCTCGAAGAGGATATACAGTGCAAGCCCCTGGAGTGGCTTGGTCCCGATAAGGCCATGACCACAGTCCACATCCACTGGATGCATGCTGCCCACACCTGGAAAATAGGACGGAGGTCACCGTGGGGCTATTTTTGTATGATGAGCTACAAGCATGGCATCTTTTCAAGGCCTCCCAATGCCAAAGTGTGGGTGGGATCATCTCCTTGTTGGTGCTTGTTCTGTTCAGTGCTTGGTTGCGCTGGCTAGGCTGGGTCGCTGGCCGCTGGCGTTGGTTGTCCTTAGGTCGTTCTTCGTCTCGTTTGGGGATCGTCATCCACTTCCCGGTTTAACCTGACTTGACCTTGACCTTGCTTCGACTTGGACTTTGACTTGTTGCTTCACTCGTTTTTCCTTTCCTCTCTTCTCCTCTCGCTCTCCTTGTCATCAATTTCTTTTATTTCCTTCCTTGTCTCTTCAGTCTTCACACACTGCATCAATCTTTCATTCTTCAGCCCTTCTTCTTCGTACAAACCCTTCAACCTTAAACTACCTAATCCCCCTTTGTTTTGGAGGCCACTCCTCTCTACTCCGTACTCCGCGCTTAATTTTGGGTATTCCCTCGTCATCCCGGCCTCGACCGCTTACCCTGTCTGGGGTTGTAAAATCTTGTTCTCCTCTTCGGTCGTTTCCCAATGGGAGTGGAAGTGTCTGTTGCTCTTTAAACCACCTACTCAACAAAGTCTATCGTTGATCGATTGAATCCATCGTACCACTCTCGCCGACACAACAAAACAACCTTCAATTTCGATCGCGGTTACTTCATACTTTCGCTTTTGTATCCCTTTTTCGCCCCAGATTTGCTTTAGCACGGCTTCATCTAGCCCCGTCATTTAGAAATTGAGCGAAACCCCGGCAATCTTGAAACATCTCCCTCCGGCCCCGATATTCAGTGCATAACAACAACGGTTACCGCTAGATTCGACGAACCAAAGCACAGACAGTCCTGCTCAGAACGACGCAGCTGAACAAAACAGAAGTGAGACCGCTTCAACCAAGCAACGACAACGTCACAAGCCAGGATCTCGAACCAATTCGACAACCAGCAAACAGCTCAAAAGCTCCCACCAGATAGAGCCCGATTGTTCAAAAGTCCTCGGGCGAGTCGACAGAGTCCTCTCGTCAGGTGTTTTGTTGTCCCTCAGGCGATGCGACAATGATCCGTACTCTTGATACCGGCAGTTATCTTCCCAGCCCCGACTCTCCTCCAGGAATGACTACCTCAAAGAGCTCCAAAACTTCCTCATTCCAATCTTTCGACAGCGACGATGGCAGCGTCCTAGCCGACGTCGGCCATTTTGAAGAAATTGGACTCGACGACGATAATGTTACTCTGAAGAGTCCATCGCAAGTCAATATCCGTCCCAGCCTAAACAAGACACCTTCAAGCCGAACTCTTGCAGCGGGCAAAACTGCATCCAAAGCTCGACCGCCGTTCCCTACCCTCGAGACCAACGTTTACACCTCCAACCCCCGAAGCACCAATTTGAGCGCATTGACGGAGCCCCTGTCAGCCTCGCGACCAAAGACTCTAACCAGTCCATCTTCAGCTTCTCTCCAATTCAATCGACGACATCGAAGCCCAAGCCCTGCTTCTTCACTCAACCCGAAGGATCCGAGAGGTCCGAGTTTGCCTCAGAAGCCTCGCCGAGGCAGTTGGCAGTCCGGTCGCGATCGCAAATCATTCACCGACCTCGAACGTGAATGCGACGAAGACGATGGCGACGATATTCCCGAAGGCATGTTTTTGGACAATGTGCCCCTCTCGCCGCGGCCTATGCAAGAGCGCACACCAAGTCGACCCTCCTCTGTATCGCCCTCACCCAATCGATCTAAAGAACGCGTCAGAAGTGTCGGCAATGGAACGCCTGCAATCGCACAAGCTCAAGGCTCTCTTCGATCACCAACCTGGAAGACTGATGACAACCCTCGTAGCCCCATGAAGACACGAGCGCATAGCTGGAATGCTGCGTTGGCGGAACTGAATGCCGAAGCCAAGACTCTGACAGAAAAGCTCGAGGAGCACGCTGATGAGCTGGTAGAGGAACATACAAAGCGTCCCGCAGGCCAACGCCCCAACACATGGAATGCATCCCGACGATCTTTCGATACGTATGATAGGAAGCAACGTGTTAAGTCAACTCCTGAGCTCCCGCCTCTTCGCAAAACCAACATCATGATTGATCCTCTGCCTGTCTCCAAGGAGAAGGAAGCTGTCTTGAGCCGGACCCGTCCCTCATGGCTACCGCCCAAAGACCCAGCTGAGGAGCGCCGACACCTGAAGGAATATCAGAAGATGATGGCAGCGAGCGCTAAGGCTGAGGAGCGACGCGAAGCATCACGCAGGGCTAAGATCGAGGGGCGAGATAGCACAGCGGATAACTTGATGCAAATCTGGGAGAGGGATGTTATTCCACGATGGAATGACGCTATCCGCGAGCGCAGGACGAGGGAGCTTTGGTGGAAGGGCATTGCACCCCGTAGCCGAGGAGTCATCTGGGGTCGAGCAATTGGTAATGAGCTTGGTCTGTCCGAAACGTCATTTAGGGCAGCTCTTGCGAGAGCTCAAGAGATCGAAGCTCGAGTCAAAGACGACAAGGGCGATCCCGAGGATGTCAGAAGGGCCAAATGGCTTCGAGAAATTCGGAAAGATGCTGCACAGAACACTTGGCAGGATCTGCGTATTTTTGAGGTCGAAGGACCGCTGCACCAGAGCCTCGTTGATGTGTTGAGTGCGTATGCCATGTACAGGAGTGACATTGGCTATGTACGGGGTTGTAACGTAAGTAAAGCCAGCCACCTTTGTGTTACCGAGATGCTAACCAAGTCCGTCAGACAATTGCCGCCTTGCTGCTCCTTAACTTACCCGACGCTGGGTCCGCATTCGTCGCACTCGCCAATGTGCTCAATCGCCCGTTACCTCTATCCTTCTATACAGGAGATCCAGGCGCGCAAGCTTCCGCATTCAACCTGGTGATGCAAACGCTTTCTCTCAAGTCCGCGCCGCTTCACGCGCATCTTACCAAGAAGATCCAAACTGCCGATCTCGAACAGTCTTTATCAGGAATCTTGACAGCCATATTCACACAACACCTGGCCATCGATGAGGCAGCCCGGTTATGGGACGTTTACGTCTTCGAAGGAGACGCTCTCCTGATCCGAGCAGCCGTGGCACTTCTTCTCAGTAGAGAAATGACATTGCTCGGCGCCAAGACAGCCGATGAAGTCAAGGCAATACTTGGTGAAAGAAACGCCAAGGTCTCTGCAGCAAGAGTTGCTGGGGAAGTTGGCGCCGAGGACAAGTTCATGATGTCTGTCCGCGAGGCAGGAAAAGCTTAGGTGTTTTAATCGGGCCACCATTTGGAAAGGCTTTCGCGGCTTGGTTTAGAAGCTGTATATTCGGAATAGACGGGGACATATTTGCTCCATTTTCGGCGTTTATTAAATGGAACGGGGATACTCGATTGGATGTGGAGGGAACGTTTACGAAATGTTTGGAGAGGCTATAGAGCGGTGTTTTTATCTTCGTAATTGCCATTATCTATAATTAGATGATGATATTTTGAATCAACATATTTGATGATCATTTAAGCTGCTTTTTTGAATATGTTTCCTGGGAGGTGAAAACGATGTGGTTCATTATTGGCTGGTGGTTTTGTTAAAACATCGAAATCAGAACGATCCACCAACTGTTCGTGGGCAGTTCGCGCATGTCTCTAGGACAATACATTCTTGTGGTATCTTCTCAAAAGCTCAAATACGGACAAGAAATCCTTCAGCTACATTAGTTCGACGAAACTCATAATAATACGTACTTTAAATGATTGTGCAATTGAAGATTGATCAATTTACTCCATGATTTAGTCTGAGTATAGGGTACAACGCTTTGTTTCAGCCTTGTGTCATGATAACCAAGTTCATTTTAATTTCAACTTGACTGGACGATAACATTTTAAAGTGTAGCCGATCGCGCTGGTGAAACAACCAGGCTGTACCGGCCAACCATGGTAGCTTCGTGTCATTATTATTCCTGTCTTTTCCATGGAAGACGAGATGGGTCGCGAAACAGAACCGACGATACCACGTGATCATACCAACTTTTGACCCCTCACCACTTACCGCGAAAACAAAGAGAGCAGACAAAAACATCCAAACACCACCGTCCCAGTCATTCTCTCCACCCACTTACACCACAAGAAATCCCCGAAGCGGGCGACGCGACCAAGAATGCCGTCCGGATATAAGCACGGTGACACGCCCAAGAAGGCCATGGTTCGAGGCACCATCTCGTACCTCGAGTCTCAGGGCCTGCCTGTCAACAAGTCGGCCATCTTCAGGCACTTTGACCTGTCGCGTTCGCAAGGTTATGCCGCGCTCAGCGTTCCCGCGTCTAAGCGCAACGATCCCGAGTGGGAGGAGACGCGCGGAAGACCACTCAAAATATCCGAGGACGATCAGCAGAAGATGGAGAAGATTCTGTGGGACGATCGTTATGTTAACGTTAACCTGAACTGGCATGGATTGGCCAAGGAGGCTGGTGTTGAGGTTGACGTTAACCCCAGGACGCTGCACCGAACAATGGGAACATTGGGATATCGAAGATGCCTGGCGTGTCCGAGGACCTGGGTGCACAAGAAGGCCAGAGAGAAGAGAGTTGATTATGCCAGGCGTATGCTCGAGGCGTACCCCCAGCCACAAGATTGGAGAGCTGTTCGCTTCAGCATTGAACTTCACTTCGGCTTTGGTCTCGATGGAAAGATGCGTCTTATTCCCCGCCCTGGAGAGAAGTTCTGCGAGGAATGTGGGAAGACCCCCGAGGCTGAATGGCCACGCGACTTGAGGAAAGCTCATGCTTGGGTGGCAGTTGGATATGGTTTCAAGAGCGATGCAATCTTCTACGAAGACTCGACAAGCCCAAATTTGACAGGTGTTATGACCATGCAAGAATACAAGGACCATATCCTCGAAAAGACGGTTAAGCCTTGGCTCACCAGTACCGGGCCGCAGAGCTTCATCCTCGAGGAGGACTGCGAAGCCTATGCCCACGGCGCTGCAAGCAAAGTGAACCAGGTCCAACAGTGGAAAGATGAGCACGGCCTTCGCTACTACTTTAACTGTGGCGACAGCCCGGATCTGAGTCCTCTCGACAGCCTCTGGCCACACCGCAAGCAATGGGCCATGGAGGCGCCCAAGGACTGGGAGGACGAGACGCTCCAGAAGATGGTCAAGGATTCGTGGGCAACCTTCGAACTCGACAGGATCAACATGTGGGTCGACTTTATGCCCCAGCGACTCAGGCAGGTCATTGAGTCTGACGGCGCGTTGGTGCCTTGGTGATTGCTGCAAGTTTGTCGTAGTATTATTTTGTCATGTTGTTACGAAGCGATGGTTCCAAAGAAAAATAGGCTTAGAAGGGCTTCGTTGTTGATATTATGTTCGAGCCTTTGTCACTGCATTGGCTAAGTCGAAGTAGATATCGTATGGGTGGAGTAATAGTCGAATTTATGCTCGATGAGTAGCTTTATAAGGGCATAAAGACGATGGTGTTTTAAAAATGGTAGAATTCTGATGTTGGTAGATATGAAGATTGTTTCTTTGTGTCTAGTGCTGCTTAATTGCGTTGTTGTTTGTTTATGATTTGGCTGAGGTAATACTGAACTAACTTGTAACACTGGCATATTGACCACCTCGCATAAATACCCAAAGAAAAAGGAACTTTACCTACCTAGATACCTAGCTAGTGATAAAGAAAATAGAATCCTTCTAATGTTGATATAACAATTCGACTGGCGTGTAATAACCTCGCTGGGCTTATGTCTATGTACTTTGGTATGTACTTACTTTTAACTGACTACCCCCATGGAGTGACTCATAAAATGGGCAATAAGAATCTTCAGCAATGTCATCAAGATCTTATATGCGCTTCTTTGGTGAAGTGGAGGGGATGTATTGTAGTTCCTCGGGCCAATGCTGTGTTTGCCAACTGGGGAACTCCTCGAGAGGCTAGTAGGCACTGAATCACAAGGGGTAGGAGACTCTAAAGATTTCAAGCTTCTCTAGAGCATAGATTTTCCCTCTGATCGATCTAGCGAGTCTCTCTTCCCCACTCCCTTTGCATCTGCTCGTCGTGGAGGTGCGTGCCTATGCTCCTGGCATCTGCCTCGCACTGCACGCTATCACACTCGGGATTTTCTTGACTACACTCTACGAAATCTCTCCCGATAAAATTCTTTTAAGTGTTCTCTCCTTCATACTCTTCACTTTGCTCTTTTCAACTTCTCTTATACTGCGTATTGCCCCCTCTGCGAATTTTGATCACCGCACCCTTCACATCCTCATTCGCCCAACATGGGTTCTGACAAGAAGTCATCCAAGAAGAAAAAAGAGGCCCCTCGGGAGTACTCTATGGACCTCGGCACCGACCAAACATTTTCTAACATGAGAAAATCCTCAGTTCGTCAAGGGACTCAAGACTCAGATGAGTCCTGGCTCAGGCCCTATCTCGATAATAACACACCAACGCCAATGCCGAGAATGAAAGACAGCACCAGAGAAAAGTCACAGTCTCAGGAGTCAGATGTTAGCTCACTCATCTCTCCAGAGAAACTGAAGATTAAATCAGCACGGCACTCCAGTATCGGCAACATCAAAAGTAAGGGTACTGGCCCACACGACAATAAGTTGGCCAAGGCCAAAGGCGATTATCGCGAGCCATCTTTAAGACGGGGCTCTGGCATGCCCTTCGGCACACCTGACGCATTCAGAAAGATTCCAGCGAAAGAAACCAAGAATACCAGTCATGGGACGGACCAAGCCACAGAGTCCGTAGCAGGACCTTCTACCCAGAAGTCACAGCCCTCAAGTGACCAGAAACCCAGTGGCAATGATCCAGTAAGCGAGGAAAACACCATGTATTAAAGAGCTTCACTAACTATTCTTAGTATGAGATTGATCGACCCAAAGCACAGCGAGGTGATCTCAACCCTGTTGGGCACCGTCCACTCGCCGTTGTGAAAAAGGCAGCCATTGTGGAAAAGAAAGCCATTGCTCAGAGGTTTCTCGGACTTATTGACTAGAGGGATGATGACGAAGGGAAGCAGAGCAAAACAGTCGAGAACAAGAAGACCGAAAAGCGGGAAGCCACAGCGGCTCGTCCAATCGAATACATCCAAGAGGAAAAAGAATCGATCCTCAAGATCTGTCTGACACTGAAGGACATCTATGTCTCTCATCCTCCAAAGTGCCAGGAACAAGATTTCTGGAGAGCTGTTGTATCTGAACTCCCAGCTGGTTCACAATACAAAGACACCTGGAAGACTCTCAGGGAGATGGTGAATCGTTTGTGTCGCCCCCGAAGGCACGAGTTGAGGGATGGTATCCTGGACAAGTCAACCAACACCGGAATTGAGCTACACGCGCTCATAGACCAATGGAACGAAGTCTATGCGAGACGTTTTTGTCGTGAACATCGTGGCTACCTCAATTTTACTGATGAGCGCCCAGCCGAAGAACCTCATGAAGTGCCCGAGCCCTCGGCAACTCAGTGTGAACCTGAGACTTCGGTGACGGACTTTGACGAAAAGATTTGGCCTGCAGTCAAAGAAATCTTATTACCGTTTATAGAAAGAAAGGTTCTTGAATTGGCTGAGAATAAGCTGCAGGAAAGAATGGAGGAGTTGGAATTGTTAATTCGACCACCCGTTTTGAAAGGAGATAGTTCGCCCGAGACCTATCACACCTACATGAGTTATCTCAAGGGCCGTATCCATGCAGCAGGAAAGAACTCGTCACCAATCCGGGAATCGGAAGCTGTTATTTCGTTGATTGCGGACCTATTGCCGGGTGTGAAGATGAACCTGCGTAAGCAGTTGGATCCCGGGTACGTGGGCAATGTCGAAGAGAATGATAGCGAAGCGGATGATGTCGACATTGAGATGTCTGACAATGAAGGTCACGAAGAGAGTAATGAGGACGCCGAGGAAGTGGAAGATGCGGAAGATGACGTATCGTGTTACCAGCCCTCAATTTTGGAGTCGATTGAGCCGCGGACACCAGTCGTGACACCCCGTGTCAGGGCTCAGCTTAAGAAGTACGAAGAAAGATATGTGGAAGCACTCAGAGCTGCTGAGGCTCAACAAAAGGCAGAGTTTGAAGCCCTTCAATCTCTCGATGACAAGGGATCTGAGAGTAACGCACCAGCAGACCCTAGAAAGGGTCTTGTTATTCGAAACAAATCGACGGACCTGGCTGGTGCCAATTCAAGTGCACTAAACACCCCGGAACAACCAGCGAGAAAGAAGAAATGCCTAGAAGAACATCAACTCGGCAGTAGCCCGCCTTCTTCGCCTGTCTCTCCCGATTTCCCATCTGTGGAACAGTTTTTCAGTTCCAGCATGGGCAGAGAATCGTCCGCCATAACGCAGCCGAGCCCAGCACCTGCTAGATCCAGCTTCGGTGCAATTCACAAGAGGAAGACACCTCATGACTTTAAAGAGAAGGCTGGACCTATCCCCAAGGCCAAACTACACGCCCAGGAGTCACCGGGGTTATTCGTGACCCCTGATCCCCCACTCTCTGGACAGTCTGACAGGGTGTTCAAGTTCAAGAAAAGCGTCAGCCGAAGGCTTGTTCTTGGCAAGAAAAGAGCTTCGGAGAACGAGGGACAGGCCGAAGCATCTCGATTCCGTGAGCAGACGGCAGAGTATCAAGCAATGTCCCCCAACGCGCGAGAGACGATGATGTACCGCGCAATCCGGGAGATGCGCAAACAGTGATTTTTGACAAACGGATGGGCATCAAGTGATGATTAAATGGAATTATCACAGTTAGTCCTCCAGTTGCTAAAGAATTCTTTGGCCATGTTGCTCAGTAATGCTTAGGAGTCCATCACAGCAGCAGAACTATTGGCATGTATGTCTCACAGTTGGTCGATGGCTATGGATTGGAAGAACTGCTTGCTTCCAAGATTTATTCAGGGCATATATCAGGAAAGGTTGCCACGGTGTACACGATAGAGCAGAGAATAGCATGTGTTTGAGAGGCTGGACTGCGAGCGAGTGTTAGCATAGAACAATATACCTCTTGTAATACACATCGGGAGACCAGTGACGGCCGTAGAGAAAGATAAAAGATATCAGATGATCTAGCTCTCATTATTGGTAACGAACTGGGAAGTAGGGTATTTCCAGTGGACGTGTAAACATAGCCATACCCTCCTCTAGTCTGTATTTTACATAAGACATTTTACCAGCTGGTTCGTGATCGGAAATCGTGCACGGAATCGTCCTTACTTTCCTAATGATAACGGAAGAGATAGTTCAAGATTCTTGCGAGTATTTTGTCGAGATTATGCACCATTGTGTGGTTCGTCTCAACTTGAAAGCAGACCAGATAACTAGACCCTTTCACCTCCCGAGCAACACCAAACATCTACCACCCACAAACACACAGACTTCACCACCACCTTTCATCCAACCATAACAAACAAGGAATAAAAGTCAGATCAGTAAAAATAACAAAGAAGAATATCTTCATCTCATTCATATTCCACATTAATTTTGTTTGTTTATTTCGCAGTATCTCCACGCAACCTCACCTTTCCGGTGACACGATCTGCTCAAAGCCGAACACCATGATGAAGAGCCCGCATCACTCTTCTATTGAGAAGAGGAAACTCAAAGATGTACCGCCGCCAGTTACAGACGTCAGCGACTCGAAAACCCCAACACATCAACAGAGCATGCCTCATCAGCCCAAAACTCCAAGCTCCCAGAAAAAGATGGTTGCGACACAAGCCACTCCGTCGCTCACTCGGAACCGACAAACAAGGCCATACATACGATTTAAGAACTCGTTTGACAAACCTGGAGCTGGTTCCGCTACACCATTTGACAGAACTTCTTCTGAAGAAGGGTCCTAACGAAAGATCGACTTGCCAAGAGTCACATATACCAAGCAACCGTTGGTTAATTTCTCGAGCAATGCTGCAGCCCCGCCCAATGATGCACCAAAAGGACCAAGAGCAGACCGCTTTAAACCAAATAGTGTGACTGAGCAACGAGGGTACATATCTAGTTCTAGCTCTAGCCTGCCACCAGCCAGACCCGACAATAGCTTAGCAACTGGCCGAAATTACAACGCGAATGCACTCGCCGCGGCTATCAGATCACAAGCAGTACCAGAAATTGCCCGGAAAACCTTCGGTGTGACTTGCAAAAGCAAAGTCATGGAACTATGCTTGAGTCTGAAGGACGAATATCTTGCAATGACCCCTGCTCCGTTACATGACCAAGAACCGTTCTGGGCGCAACTGCTGGAGAAGCTAGAGTCAAACATAGTCACGCAGGGGAAGTTCAAAGTTTGGAGAGATGTCAAGGATGCGATTGATCAATGGTGTCAACCGCGGAGGACCCTCCTACGAGAGGGTACTTTGCCTCCAGTGTCTCAATCACAGCCGGAACTGGATCGTCTTATCGACTCATGGAACGAAGTCTTTGTGCGACGATTCTGCAAGATCAATCGCGGCTATTTCGAGAGCGCTATCTGGTCACCGTTGGTCCAAGACGAGATATCAAGCATGGTGAAGACTCATGTTGAGAATTGGATCTCGAACAGTTTGAAGAAGCGACGCAGCGAACTGGGAAGATTCGCCCGACCGACTTTGCTGTCAAGCGGCAGCTCAACAGCGGACTACCACAACGCTGCGAGAGACCTGCAGACTCAGTTTGAAGCTACTAAACGAGATGCGACTCAAATACTCGACACCGAGGCTATCATGTCGATCATCACAGACCTTCAGCCAGGATTGAAGCATGCGATATCCCGGCGCCTGAACCGCGACAACAACGTCAATCCGGCCAGATCCAGGCTGGAAGAGGGCAATGGCTCGAATGTATCTTATCTGCGTACTGCATTGAGTCCTACAAAGCTCGATAGAGACACTCAATCTCAAGGACGCAATGGCACGGATCTCGACGACTCAAAGCGAGTCAGCTTCAGAATCCCTCTCACCGGGAACCCGAAGAGCACCACACAGCTTCTACCAGAGGGCAGCAACTCCCGTGAGCAGAAAATTCATGGAACGAATCGTCCTGAAGCGAGCAACGGTCTTACCCCAAGACCACCATCCGTACCCGGGAGAGACGAGTCTACAAGAAAACGGAAGCTCTCTGACCCTCCCTCCCCTAGGCTCGCTACTTCTAGTAACTTGACTATCAGGAATACGATTGAACGAGCACCAAACGATACACCACGAATTGAAACAAAACGACCACGTTTGGATGAAGGGAGACCATCTTTTACTGACTCTAACTTACCTCCATCAACGGACTTCTCTCTCGAGCGACGCGATCAATACTCACCTCGTCGAAATCCTTCACGCGCATCACGGTCCAAATGGAATGGTGCAGATGGAAAGTAAGGGAGACAGGGTAACCGGAATGACGTTTCGCTTGGATCGCGAACACCTCGAAGACCCTCTTCACCAGAACCGGAGAATCCCAACAAGGTGCCCCTAAAGCCACGAACACCTCGAAGACCGGCTTCACCTTCTCCGCCAAGGGATGGACCATACAGACAGCGTCCAGACTACCGGACCGATCGGTATGCGCGGGAATTCGAACCGGCTAGATTTCTGGATTCATGGAGGCCAGGGGCCGACCGCAACCACGAGAGACTTAGGAATTGGCGCGAAAACACCGTTGAGTTTCAGCGCATGCCAACCGAGCGGCAGAACATGTCTCTACGCAATCAGATGAAAGGAATGGAGGAACAACTCAAGGCTCTGCTAGAAAAAGACAGGCGATAGAGATTGAACAACACATGAAGGGAGAGGGCTGTGAAGTTCAATACTTTGCCAATTGGAGCTATAAAACTATGGGAGACAACACAAGGGATTTACAATTTGCAGGGTCTATGAAAGAATTGCTTTGCTATAAGAAGTTATCTGAATTAGCTACGGAGAACAGGACAATGGGTGAATGGGATGGATTGGACCATGGTTTGGTGTAGATGAACATTGGACCTCATGTACAGTACAACTTGGCAGGGAACTTATTAGCGAAGAGGCGATTCAACAAAAGCCAAAAATGGATATCTTGGTAGTAAGTTGAAGAGACAAGCCGACTGAATCTCGTGATATCGAACTATCATGACCTGACTTCGGAAGAGAAACTCGGGGATCATGAGCAGCCTGGGTGACCAATACTTTCTTTGCAACGGAACAAGATTGCAAAATAGGCCCTACACTCTAAGATACAGATAGAATTCATATGAAGATTATCTTCGGACAGTTATAAAATTAATTTGTGTTTCCTCATGTCAGAAGAAAGCTGGAGATTTACTAGAAGTCATCTCGTTTCTCTGTTGCTACCAGAAATTGACCAACTCCACCGAAAAGGAGGGGTTAAAGATCCATGGCGGGGTTGGGTCTCAATTCTCAAGCAAGAGCCCCCAAAACAGCGGCTAGGCGGGTAAGACACGTGGGGCGCTTGGACCCTAGAGCAGGGGCGAATAACTTAATTCAGGTGATTTCACTGTATCGACATTACCGAATGCACTATTAACTGCGCTGTCAAGTTGCATCAGGGCCAAAAGAAGGTTTGGTCGACCTTGTACATATTGGCTTGGTGTTTGAACATTTCTCCAAATTTGAAGCACATCAAGAACAGGCGCCTCAAAGTTGTCAACCAGCCATTCACCTCCCCCTGTTTACGCCACAACCTTCCAGCCCGTATCGGGATTACGGGAGCCGGCCCCTTCACCCCCACCCCGCTTTTCCCTCTCTCCATCGAACCCTGGACTGTACTCCGTAACGCCAAGACAAAAAGGGTCCCGCTCAACTCAACAAAATTCCCAACAGAACGGGAGAGGAGCACCAAGAAAAATTCGATGTTTGCTGCCAATTGGCCATCAACATGGGGTTCCTAGGGTTCTTCTTCTTCTGGGGACGTGCGTGTTCGGAATGTCCGTTCTTTTTCTTCCTTTTTTCTCCACCAAAAAGAAGCAGAGAAATGTTCCGGATAATTCAGATGAGTTTCAGTGATCAAAGTCGACAATGGCCCTTCCTAGCCTTTGAAAGCTTGATTTCAAGGACCCCTGGTTGGCTATTGCTTGGGTGTCAAAGTCAACAAGTCTCGGTAATGCACCGTTCTTGCTGTGCCGTAAGCATACTTGTCATTTCATTCCCCGGGTTTGTGTAAGAGAAGCAACGGCTTGGCCTACGGCATGGATGCAAATGAAGCTGCAATAATTGATCAAAATACACCAATTGGAAGGACAAGTAAACGGTACGGTACTCTACAGTAGCTGCCGTTTTGTGTAAGTAAGGTTATCTTGCACGGGCTGACCTCTCCACCTCGGTTCATCCCCAAACAACGACATCTTCACATGTCGATGGGCGTTAAATCTTCAGCCATCTACGGTATGATTGCATTGCTTCGCGTCAGCAACCACCAGCCATAATATCAATGATCTCGATATACAACAAAGAGGCGATTATCTCTATAAACTCTTTGATTTCTCCTTATCACTGCCATCGAAGCTCCACACGCGGACCAGGGTGGCTAATCTTGGCCTTGACCAGATTTATCTCCTTGTCCGCTGTCTGAGCTTTTCCTCCCGCCTTTTCGTAACCAATCGACTGATGCTGAATTCACATCGTCAACAAAATCAGAGACAGCCACGATCGGGGAGCCTTGTCTTCTTGGCCTGTGGCCGCTAAAGCGTGGACCTGGACCACCCCTCCTGTGGTCGACGTCGACGTTGTCCCCTCCCGGTTCCCCCCGGTTCCCCCCGTTTGTCTCCCAAGCCTCTCTCCAAGGGTTGATTCACATGTCGATGATCTCCAGCCCTAGACCATCCTGGAGCCACTTTGACCCGCATAAGCTCCCAACTGGAACCTCCGATTTTGTGAGGGGCGAACAAATTCATATTCGGAGGAGCTGCTGCGAAACTTGTGAGGCTCGGCACACTTTGTTTGGACGCCATCAAATTGTCACAAGAGGCCAAGTGTGTGCGACAACACACCAGTTTCACAGCTCTCTGCGTGCTAAATACTCAGATCTAAGGCACCTCTCTGTATCATGTCGGCCATGTCCCGTTAGCAGCGGCAGATCCATTCTTCAGGCGGTGTGAAGATCTAGACTAGGAAAGAGGATACACTCGATACGCAGTGGCAGTAAGCCAGTAGCTAGCATCTTGCATATCCGTCGATGGCAAAATCTCTAAAGCTGTTGAAGGCGACTGATTGTCCAGAGTCATGCCATTGCGGGCGAGCTTCCAGCTCAGGGTTTCCCGCCAGCCGGAGAGGTGGACCGGGGCCGGGCTTCGGTAGCGGATGTACGTCGGCGAGTAAAATCAACGACACTTAGAAGAGTCAAGAGAGAAAGCATCAACGAAGGCATTGTAGCCACCATTGAGAGGATTGTTTTATCTGATGACCGTTATCGAGAAGCTTGATTGAGATAGTGACATGTTGCACAAGCACAGACTAACTAAACGATGAGTCTCAGCCAGCCTCCTCCGCAAAGATCACAAGCCTGCAGGCCTATTTGGTCAGGTTGCAGTACTACGTAGAAACCGAGACACAGCCAGACAATTCATCAAGCTCATCAGCTCTATCGGACGCCCCGTCAATTCTGGTCGGGAACGGTACTGTATGTGGGAGCTTGTAGCTAAATATTGCCACCTTTCAGGGGTGAATTAGAAGCACGACCCTTTTTCTAGCGCATTTTCTGGGGTAGGGATTTCTTTTGGTTTACGAATTTGGGGCGCGTCTATTTTCCGTTTGGAGATGTTGCTTCTTTTTGCAGCAATTGTGCAGTATCTTGAAGCTGACATGGGCTGCTTCAAAATGGCAATCAATAGGTGTTAAAACGTAATAAGTCTTTATATCAAAGTTCAACAATGCAGCGAATCAAGAATAGGTACTTCACTCCTGGCTTCCTCTTATCGCTCTTTGTAAGTCTGTTACTTGTCTCACTTCAAGGTATTTGTCGATCTTTTCGCCAGAATCAGGGAAAAGCGGTAAAGTCAGTAAGGTACACAGAAAGATACCTGCCAGTTTCCATTATCGTTCCACCTGTTTTTGCCTGTTTTTGCCCGCTTTCGCCGCTGTTTCTGCTTTGTGTTGCCGCCACGCTGAGAGGACAGCAGGTACAGTACCTACCTGCCCTTTTTTCCAGGCTCCACGCCCCAACAAAACGTTTGCCGAGCAAGCATCCATCCATCCACGCATACGCTTGGAGGGAACACTTTAAAACTTCAACCCCCCTTGGTCGTCTCGAAACTCTCTTTTCTTTTCCACCTCCCCTTCTTCCTTCTTCCCTTTGACAGTTTGCTCAATCTTCGGCATCTTGACTTATTGACTCTTTTGTCTTTTGTCGGCCGTGTACCTTCTTTCTCACAATGGCGTCCGTTTCGACTTCGGCTCTGCCCAAGCAGAACCCTGCTCTCAGACGCACCGTCACTTCAACTACTGTGACGGACACTGAGTCTGCCGCCGTCTCTCCTTCGGATTCTCCCCGGCACTCAGCCTCTTCCACCTCGCTTTCGTCCATGTCCGAGGCCGACATTTCCAAGCCCCAGTCCGAGTACGGTGTCATGCTTGACACCTACGGCAACAAGTTCGAGGTTCCCGACTTCACCATCAAGGACATCTACAACGCCATCCCCAAGCACTGCTTCCAGCGCTCCGCCCTCAAGGGATACGGCTACATCCTTCGCGATCTTGTCCTCCTCGGCACCACTTTCGGCATTTGGTACAACTTTGTCACCCCCGAGTACATCCCCTCAACCCCCGTCCGCGCTGGTCTGTGGGCCGTCTACACCGTTCTCCAGGGTCTTTTCGCTACCGGTATTTGGGTCATCGCCCACGAGTGCGGTCATGGTGCTTTCTCCGACTCTCGCCTTGTCAACGATGTGACTGGTTGGGTTCTTCACTCTTCCCTCCTCGTCCCCTACTTCAGCTGGCAAATCTCGCACCGAAAGCACCACAAGGCCACCGGCAACATGGAGCGTGACATGGTCTTCGTTCCCCGAACCCGCGAGCAGCAGGCTTCTCGCCTCGGCAAGATGACCCACGAGCTTGCTCATCTCACCGAGGAGACTCCCGCTTTCACTCTGCTCATGCTCGTTCTCCAGCAGCTCGTCGGCTGGCCCAACTACCTCATGACCAACGTCACCGGCCACAACTACCACGAACGCCAGAAGGAGGGTCGTGGCAAGGGCAAGCACAACGGTCTCGGTGGCGGTGTTAACCACTTCGATCCCCGCAGCCCTCTTTACGAGCACCGAGATGCCAAGCTCATCGTTTTGAGCGATATCGGTATTGCCATCACCGCCACTGCCCTGTACTTCGGTGTCCAGCAGTTCGGTTTCTACAACATGGCCATCTGGTACTTTGTTCCCTACCTCTGGGTTAACCACTGGCTCGGTAAGCTTCCACTCGTTGCAGATTGAAGATTAATACTAACCTTGATAGTTGCCATTACTTTCCTTCAGCACACCGATCCTACCCTTCCTCACTACACCAACGAGCAGTGGAACTTCGTCCGTGGTGCCGCTGCTACCATTGACCGTGAGATGGGATTCATCGGCCGCCATCTCCTCCACGGCATCATCGAGACCCACGTCCTTCACCACTACGTCAGCAACATCCCCTTCTACAACGCCGACGAGGCTACCGAGGCCATCAAGCCCATCATGGGCAAGCACTACCGCGCCGACGTTGAGGATGGTCCCCGTGGTTTCATCCGTGCCATGTACAAGAGCGCCCGTATGTGCCAGTGGGTTGAGCCCAGCGCTGATGCTGAGGGTGCCGGTAAGGGAGTTCTTTTCTTCCGCAACCGTAACCACGTCGGCACCGCGCCTGCTACCATCAAGCCCGTTGCTTAAGCAGCTTCATGTTATCGAATCGGTAGTAGAATTTCTGAAAATAATTTCCTGTCAGCGTTGATTGTTCCAAATTGGTTTCTGGTAAAGGGTTAGGAAAACTCGTTCGTGGGGTCTCGCCATGGGTATGGTGGAGCAGAGGCGGTGGATGAAAATAATCTCAAAGCAAGCATTGGAGATTGATGAGCTAGATAAAGCAAACATAGACGAGACTTGACGAAAAAGAACAAATTACCAAAACTTATATCGAATATCCATACTGCTTTGTGCCGTGATTACTTTGTTTATGGTAGGTTGTGTCTGGTTGACATTGAACGCCGGATGCTCGGATCTAGCAAACGACTTGAACAGAGGAGAATGCGGGGAAGCTACCACACTGCTGACTGATCACATCTGTCGTCGACCTTTCAAGGCATTTTCGTATAATCGTATTGAAGCATTGTTGTTGTTTTGTGTCGGGAGTTTTATTGGTACGTACTTCGTAGTTGAGTCTGTCATTACTGTGTGGTGGTTGGCTGCAGGTTTGAGTGCATTCAGACATCGAAGTTACACCTCCTCACCCAGCGCAACAGGGTAAGGTAAGTCTATCACACCACAACTTTGTTTTTTTATGGACAGATGTTTCTTTGGGATCATTCATATTTTAATGTTTAGTTACATGCTGTAGGCTTATTACAAATCAGCCAATCCTCTGGTTTATGGTGATCGTTTAGGGAGATCCTGGCTTCCCTGTAAGGTGCAGAAGTAGTGATGCAAGCTGTTTATTCTAATGAACTGCACCTCTCTCACATTAACCAAAGGATATTTACCGTACTATTGAGTATACAATGAAGCTCCTGCATGTAATGAACCATCACTCAGAAAGGTTTTGGTTGTAGTGTTTGAGAAGCCTGCAATCTTCGAGAGAGAGAAACAAAGGCTTAGCAGATTGTTATGAATATTATTAGACCTGTAGTTACATATCTACTAGGAAATTAGAAGATCACAGCAGGCAAGAGCTCGGCGATAACAGTGAGCGTATGGTCTATTTATGTGCTCCTTTTGGACAACTCGCTGAAACGTGAACCTTGTGATGACCAATAATACAATAGGACTAACGCATAGATAAGGTAGCACTTACTCAAACAAAACTATGACAAACTGGCTGTCAGAATTTTCAATAGCTGCTAGTGAGGAATTGCACTTTATCCCTGAAGGTCAATAGCTGACAGGAGAAAGTGGGAATGGAAAAATCATCTCACAAGGTATATCATTTGCAACTTTGTGACAGAATAAGGATCGTCTTTCAAACCTACTGCTTCGCTAAAAATCCCAAGCCATTATTCTTGTTCATCTTTACGATATAGATTTGCCCGACAATAATGGATAGCGTACTTTCTTTGGGTTGTCTTCATAATGGCTATGGACCTGTCCCCATGACGCTTATAAATATATCTATATGGGTCATCCACCATCTAGTATGAACTAGATACCAAAGCACATTTCTAAAAACTTCAGTGGAATAAGATATAAGAAGTGCAAGTCGTACATTGATAAGGAGCTCACTGGCAGTATCCTTCGGAGGAATATTTGGGGTTAATGTCTTGACTTTATAATGGGTAACTGTGCCTACTTTGCCAGAATGGATGATGTGCTCAAATCGATGCTGATATTCAACCTCGATGGTCTGAGTGATCATTAGATTTCTCTAAGAAGTATTCATTGCAACCGTGAAGATTCTTGAAGCAGGTCTCAGGCAATGACTCTAGTACTGTGATGAGTATTGGCAGTATCCCTTTAGTGACTGTGTTCCTAGTCTTTGTTAGTGCTTTTGGTCTACAAGCGTTTTTGGGATGTTGAACAGTCGTACTCGGATTCAGCTGCCATGATAGCATCGATTTTCAAACACGTAGCTTTGCTACGTACCTAGTATATCAGAGATTTGTCATGATTCATAGAAGCGTCCCAATTTGTTCAGGTAAATCACCCGAGCAAAGACTACATAGTGCACAATATACTCGTCATGTATCATCAAACGTCCGCTGTGGTGTATCGGTTATCATTCCGCGTTTTCACCGCGGCGAGGAGGGTTCGACTCCCTCCAGCGGAGACTCTTTTTGCATTTCTGGGTGGTTTCTTTTTGCTGCAAGACCTGGCTCTAATGGTGTTGTGCTTTCACCCCAATGCTGACCTCGAATTCTGATGTCGTGGGCACGGCTTGCATCGGCCGGGCCGTTGTGGGTCCTTCGCGTATCACAGTTTTTTGATTGGACAAGAGACTAACATCCTGGATGACCTTGCTAGTTACTTCTTTTCCCTTTAGGTTTTCTAAATGGTATATTTTTAATATCTCGCTACTCTATAAATATGTGATGTATTGTGAATGTCAAGTCAACGGCATTTGAACGCCGTCCATTGCCTGTAGCCCTTGATTCATCATTGGGTGCAGAGTCCTGTGGGGTAGCTACTGTAACTTTCGTTTTCTTAGCTGCCTTTGAGGAATGTGATTATATTACAACGAGTCACAACGGCAAATAAACGAGTTGTTCAAGACTCCCCGGTTCCGGATCAAAAGACAAAAAAAGAGTTGGACGTTTGATGTGGTTTCAAAGGACCGGCTCTCGGTGCGGATCGCAGCTCCCGGAGGTTTGGACATGGAGGATTGCTGAGACTCCAGATCACTACAACACCTGCGGGCATTGTCGCTGGATGTAGATTCACTAGAGGACAAGTCTGATCACGTAGCTTTAGTGCAAGATGTGATATCGTACGAATGAGAGAGTCGCTT
This sequence comes from Fusarium sp. PT, assembly GCA_021020635.1. Lineage (NCBI taxonomy): Eukaryota > Fungi > Ascomycota > Sordariomycetes > Hypocreales > Nectriaceae > Fusarium > Fusarium sp. PT. The sequence goes on from JAHMRZ010000010.1 coordinate 107,798, forward strand.
AGCCTCATGTCTCCCCAAATCGGTCTGGCGTTCTTGTGGACATGATCTGATGTTGGTGATCTCGACTCCGAGTATGAGACATGACGTTGGAAGCGTTTATGGTGCCTTGGTTACTCCTGAGGCTCTGCGAGCTAGTACCAGGGCGGCAATGGCGTCAAAGGGGAAGCGACCAGTCACAAAAAATGTCTGTATTCACATTTCTGGATTCCATAAGTATTGTGCGTCGTTTCTGATCGACATGGCAATATGTGAGCGTACCTATTTACCAAGTTTGTCTATCGCCGTTGAGAGTGTCTTGTAAGTTTGAGGCATGGATCGACCAAATGAATTCCCATAAACGGTGACTCTTCTATCGCTTTTTGTTGGTCGATTAAAGTTCAAGACTACACCCAAGGAGACAAACAAGGCAATGGTTGGGTTAAGCGATGCTTTCCGTATTGAGAATGCGAAAACCCCTGGTGCCAAGACACAGCCACCGGGAACAAGATCCGGAAAAGGTGTCAAACTACGGATACGATGACATCAGATCAAAGCCAGAAGATTGAATGGGAGAAACTCCTAGTCAACATGCCTACTGCTTAGTCTTGGCGGTCATGGTGACAGCTTTGAGTGACAGCGGTTGTATTGAGTTCTTAATACGACACTAATGTTACTATGGGTGGAGAGAAAATCAAGGACAACTAGTTAATGGTTTGATGCCCTCGCCACAAGAATGGCATGATTTTTCAACTTCGGGTGTGCGTCTCGGGTCACAGGATGCATTTTTACCTTCTGTGCAAGGCGATGAACAATGAATTACAGCAAGTTATCCAAAGCAGTGGAGCTCTACTAACATTCTTGGGCTTATCCAAGAATGCGGAATAACATGACAGGCAGCCGTTGATGTAGTTCCAAACTTAGAAGCATGAGATGTTGTCACTCGTCAGGTCTCATGAAGATTTACCTTCGTTTGATTGGATCGTGAAGCGGGAACCTGAAGATAACCTCAAAGATCGCCTCGATATGGCCGAATACTGACAGCCAATCACTTCCATTCTGAAAGACACTGACAGGCAGGCGTTGTGGACTAGAATTCCCTTTTCGCTCTCATGTCCACAGTCACAAACGCCGGAAGGTGCAAGTGACTCAAACAACACCTGGCTCTAAGTTCCCCGAGAGACCTTTGATACTACACTTTACACACTAAACAGGTTTGATTTCGCCTTAGATAATTTCTATTTTATGGTTATCCTCTCAAACCAAGCCAGGGCCGCAATGATAACTCCACAGCCGCGTTGGTTTGGGCTTTAGCCTACCCGTTTTGCCGCCGAAAACAGCCTATCCTGTGTGATAATGACACCAGATGATGGGAATTGAGGCGTCTCCTAGTCCCATACTCTTTTGCTTATTACCGGTTACCAAGACATTCCCACGCCGTAGCGATCGCCAACAATCACTCAGCTGGTAGAGATCTTCAGCTACTCACCCCGGATCATCATATCGTCAGGCACGCTGGGGAGGCCCACTGTCCTCTTCATTGGTGGATTGAGCTTCAACCGGGCACTAGGCAAGATATGATGTGAACTTTATTGCGATGTAAGTGGGATAGTGGAGGGTCTGAAAGTTCACCCCAGACCCGGAAGCACGACGGATCCGACATCCACTATGGACAACCGACAACGCATGAGGCTATACCGGGATCTTACGATTGAGGAGCCAGAGTGTCATGAGAAGACTCTGACCAAGAACTGTTGGAACCCGGTAGGTTAGCCTTTCCTGTACTGGCTGTTGCCGCTGATGACATCGGCGGTTATGGATATGCCACAAACTGTTGACAGGCTCTAGTCTTTAAACGTCTGGTCACGAACCGTTGCAACTTGCATCTTAGCAATGCTCAAGTAGGGCCCATATGACGACATGTCTATCAGCCTGGATAGAGACTCTTGATGACGGAGAGAGTCGAGTGCCGCTCGTATCATTGCTATAACAAGTCTAAAGCCCAGGAGGTATATAACTCGAGGACCGTCTCCTCTACCTTGACAACCTCCAGGTCGATCAATACCAAATTCAACAACAAACATACCATCAATCATGGCTCATAACATGAGCTGGCGAGTCTTGATGGCCACACTTCTGGCCATCTCGCCTACTACGACACTGGCCCTCCCCTGTGATGGCCAACCCGACTACCAGAAAACAGGCATGCTCTATAGCGGAGGATGTCCTCTTCCCGGAGTATGTGCTTGGGGTAGTTGCACCAGAGTCACCATTGGACTCGACCCCAAACAATGTGGCAAGCGTGGTAACTCATGCAAGCCTGGAGAACTTTGCGTTGCTGGTGGGTGTGTAGCCCTGGACTTGGCATCTGATGATTCAGATAGTAAGAACTGCACTACTTCTTGCCAGCCTGGTCAGTGGTGTAATGGAGGACGATGTGCTCCAATCCAGGTTACAGCAAACTCTCGTCGCTGTGGTACCGACAACAAAAAGTGTCCTGCTGGATCTCTTTGTGTTAACGACAACTGCCAAAAGATCAACATCGGCTCAGATCCAGCATCCTGCGGGCCCTCAAATACAACTTGCAACTCCGGAAATTGGTGTCTTGAAGGTGCTTGCGTCCCTTTTCTCCTCGGAACAAACATCCAGTCTTGCAACAAGACAAGCGAATGCCCCCTCGGCGCATCTTGCCGTGGAGGGTTCTGTCGCCAAGTGCTTATCTCAACCGACACCTACAACTGCGGTGAAGGAACAGGCCAAAAGAACTGCACTGCTGGCCAGCTCTGTGTCTCCGGGCTATGCAAGTCACTCAACATAACCTCCAACACGGTCCAGACAGAGACTTGCGGCTCATCTGGGCAGAAATGCCGACCTGGATCTTACTGCTCGGGCAACGCATGTGTGCCCATCAATATATCGATCGACCTTTCTCAATGCGGAAACAGTTCAGGAGCATGCAAGAACGGTGAAGTGTGTATTTCTGGGCAATGTGTCAGCAACCTCGTCCAGCAATCCAATATCCCAAGAGTCGCTTGTGGTGTTGGAGCCGGAGGCCCCGGAGGACGTCTGCCTGGAGCAGAAGACGAAGCCAAGGCAACAAGCGGCGGCACTGGGAGTTCTTCTAGCGGCGATGGCTCAAGTGGCGATGATGCTGAGTCTGATGGCGAAAATGCCGATTCTTTTCCAGGAAGCCAAGACTCTAATAGCCAGAATGGTAACGATTCCTCTAATCAAGACGGCGACCCATCTGGTAATGGCGAAGGTCAGGATGACAATGGCTCAGGAGAGGGAGGAGACTCCTCAGATGGAAGTGATGCTACTTCAGCTCGGCCAGAGGGTACTTCTGGTGATGCTGGACGACAGGGCGGAGACTCAGCATCAGGTGGAGAGTCAGGAGACGGTTCAAACGGAGCATCTGCTGACGGAGGTCTGTCTGGATCGGATTCCGGTTCAAATAATGACGGCCAGGGTGATTCCGACAACAACAGCGGTGATGAGGCTTCTCAAGGGCAGAATGGAGGAAATACAGGCACGGGCTCCCCTACGTCAGCTTGTACTCCAGCATGTACTGGAAACGCAGTTTGCATCAACGGGCAGTGCTCTACAGTCGGAGACCCTTCATCTTGTGGAGCATCATCCAACCGTCTTACGCGCTTGCTTCGTCGGCAAGCTGCAACAGCCTGTGAGCCAGGGTTCGCCTGCATAGACAATCAGTGTGTTGTTGCAGATGGACCTGTGGATTGTGGTGCCTCTGGAACAAACTGCCCAATCAACTTTGCCTGCATTCAGGATTCTTGTGTAGCCCTCGGTGACACAAGCTCTTGTGGTGGTGAATCTTGCAGTAGTGACGAGGTCTGCTTGGGCAATGTGTGCACACCAAACAGTGGCCTGGCTGCTTGCAACAACGTCTCTTGTGCCACTGGAGAGACATGTCAAGATGGAGCTTGTGTTCCGATTGGTGACTCTGGCTCCGGCTCCGGCGCAGGCTCAGGTAGTGCTGGTCAACCACAGGGAAATGGCTCTGATGATGATGCAGCTGATGGCGATTCCTCTTCAGGTGACGGTGCCAATGGAGACGGTTCTTCAGGAGACGGTGCCGATGGAGACGGAGGCCAGAATGACGGCAACTCTAATGGAGGAGCCTCTGCTGATGGAGACTCTCCTAACGGGGGCTCTTCGGGCAACGGTTCTTCAGGAGACGGCTCTTCAGGAGACGGTTCTTCAGGAGACGGTGCCGATGGAGACGGAGGCCAGAATGACGGTAACTCTCCTGGAGGGGCTTCTGCTGATGGAGACTCTTCTAATGGGGGCTCTTCAGGCAACGGTTCTTCAGGCGACGGTTCTTCAGGTAACGGCTCATCTGATGAAGACCCACAGAGCGGTAGCACACAAGGCCTGGGCTCAGGGGGAGATGACTCCGATGACGGTGCTGGTTCTGGTTCTGGCGACGGCAACGGCAACGACGGAGCTTCTGGTGGTGATACTGATCCCGTTACTGGATCACCTTCAGGAAACGGATCCGGCTCTGGAGGTGACTCAGACGATGGTGATAACTCTGGCAATGGTGCCGAGCCAGAATCAGGATCAGCTTCAGGATCTGACGATGACAACGATCCCACGGACGGTTCAGGTGGCGGAGATGGCGGCAACGATGGGGATGGCTCAGGAGCGACCCCAGGCTCTGGATCGCCATCTGGTAACGGTTCTGGTGACGACAATTCTGATGATGGTTCTGGTAATGGCGGTTCTGGGAACACTGGTCCATCTAGTAGTCGCTCACGAACCGCATCATCCCCGAACCAAACCGGAAGTCTACAAGGAGGTGGAAGCTCAGAGGACGAGGACGATCCTGAACCAAACAACTCACTACCGGCTGGTGGTGCATTGGCAAACACTCAGTCAGCAGGATCCTCGGATTCTTCACTATCGGGCTCAGGTAACTCGGGGACTGTAAACCCTACAGCTGAGCCACCATCGACCACCGTCTTGACTGATGGCGCACCCATAATCAACCCTGGCTCAGACGAAACAAGCGTCTCAAGAAAACCATCGACTACTGTTCTAACTGATGGCGCGCCCATCGTCAATCCCGGCCCAGACACAGCAGGTGCCTCAAGCAGACCTTCGACTACAATCTTGACGGACGGTGCACCAATCGTCAACCCTGGCGAAGATACGACAGGTGCCACAAGTAGGCTTTCTACCACAAGCTCGCGTGTGGTCGGCAACCCACAAGGAATTCCAACCAGTGAAGCAGATGGGGGTGATGATGGCTCGTTGCCTACAGACGTTGATGGCGGGGAAAGCAACACAGCCACCCAAGGTTCAGGCTCAGGCTCAGTTTCGACGTCCACAAGTATCAATGGCCAAGGAAGCGATACGGCTACCCAGGGCTCGGGTTCAACATCCACAAATGCAGGTAGTGGAGGGAGCACAGAGGCCCAGACAACCACGGCCTCAAACCTGCCCAGTGAGACCGACCCCGTACCGTGCGATACAGACGAAGATTGCGCTGGGCTCTCGATAGGGCTTTGTGCTCTTTCGGATGCTGCTTGCGTTTGCCTGGATTTGCTGTGCCAACCTGATCCTCAAACTACAAACTCAGCCAACAACCCAGGCCAAGATGGCGAAACAACTGGCGCTTCTGGCATTGGTGCGACTGGAGGACAGTCTCCTTCTACCACAGCCACAGGTGTAGGCTCTTCCCCAACTGACGGGTCTCCCACATCATGCTCGGAGGATAGTGATTGTATAGTCGATGTTGATCTTTGTGTTCTCGCGGGACTCAACATTTGTGGCTGCGTCGATGCAGTATGTGTTCCAAACACCGATCCTGATGACAGCTCTACACGATCTCAGGGCTCTACCACCGCTTCTGGAACTCAAGGTACATCTCCTTCAACACCTACAGAGAGCGATGGCGTCACGCCGTGTAACGAAGACGATGACTGTTTAGCCAACGTCGCGTTGTGTCTAGATGGTTTACTCAACCTTTGCACTTGTGTCGATGCAGTATGCGTTCAGGATGCAACACCAAGTGGTTCGGAAGCCGCAGGGGGCGGGTCTACAACAGGTGCTGGAACTCCCAGTACTACAGCAGCTGGCGAGTCGGCCACAGACACTTCAGTGCCTTGTACAACCGCATCGGACTGTACAGCCGCTCTCGGAGTATCGCTATTGGGAATCTATGCATGCGTGGACCTCATTTGCGAGTTTCAACCAACTCCAACCACTGCAAGTGGAGGCTCGGCAGCTTCAGCAACCGGCTCGAATAATGCCCCTTCCACCACTGAGCCTATTGAATGCGCTACAGATCAAGACTGTGTGGCGGCTATAGGAGCAGACGCTTTGGGAATATTCGCTTGCATTGATCTTTTGTGTCAACAGACAGCCACGGCCTCTGGCTCTAATGTAGGCGCTACCGACCCTCCCTCTCTTCAACTGGGAGATGATGTAGAATGTGCATCGGACCAAGACTGTGTGGCAGCCCTTGGGGTCGGAGTCTTGGGGTTAGTTGTTTGTGTTGACCTCATCTGCCAAGAGCGGGCGACGACCACAAATGCTGCATCTTCGACTACTCAGCCTCCTGCTTCCAGCGTGACCGACATCGAGTGCTCTACAAATCAGGATTGTGTAGCTGCTATTGGAGCAAGCGCTCTAGGTCTCGTCGCTTGTATCGACTTGCTATGCCAACCTGTGGCCAACCCTAGCAGCGGTTTTGTCACTGTCACATCTGGCGGTTCTTCTACCCCAACTGATGACCCAGATGCTGGCACTTCTGAAACACCTTGCTCAGACGATAGTGACTGCACTGTTGCCGGAGAGACATGCGCAGCAGATGGCTTCTGTCGAGCTTCAACTTCGAACCCAGGCAATGGGGCTGCTGACTCTTGTTCCGACAACATCGACTGTCTGTTATCCCTTAATCCTCTCTGCGCCCTGGGGCTCTGCATCTGTTTGGATGCAGTCTGCGGCCCTTCTCCAGACGTTGACACCTGTACAACCAATTCACAGTGTAATGCTGGGCAGAGCTGCCAGCAAGGCGCGTGTGTTGACGATGTGGCTTGTTCTGACGAGTCGGACTGCGTTGCCAACCTGGATCTATGCACGTCGTTGGGAATTTGCGCTTGTGTGAATGGGCTGTGTGTATTGTAAGATTCTCCGGAGAATGGTTTCTATTTCTTGTCACACACGATGTAATTGTATTAATGGCATTTGCCCTTTCTTTTCTTGTAACATAGTTCACTTAAGATTGCTGCGATTGTGGGGAAGAGGGTGAAGCAAACCGAACGACAATAGTTTCAGATGTATAATAGTTCAATAATGTGTTTTAAGCAATACTCAATGCTACCTGCAAGGCCTTGTGTTCGTGAGACTAAGCTATAAGAAGGTCTAGGTATCATTCAGTGTCCTTTATAAGCTGAAGGGTGTCACCATGGCCAGCGAGAAATGTGCTGATCAGACAGTATAATGTTCCTTACCGGGTAACAGACTTGGCTCTAGAATCCTTTGTAGGTCATTTATACCGGAGCTTGATTTGAAGCTAGAATTCGCAGTGATATTGTTACTAGCATTTAGTGTCAAGGGCTGTGAAAGGGCAAAGCTGGACAACGATATGGTCTTTGTCACTGCACAAAACGCCAAGACCAGAGAGGAATCGCTACACCTGATCTACGTATAAAGCCATGTTGTACGCCAGGTATCAATTCCAGCCTATATACACTCGGGTCTTGTCACTAAGCACAAACACTTCCATAGTTACCAAGCACACACATACCAAACTTTGTAACAAACATCAGACAGCAGAGCTTCAAATGTGCTGGCAAGTTAAAACAGTCTCGAGGTGCCTCATCTGCAAGGGCGTAGCTAGACGATGGAAAAAGCCTAAGGCGTGTAATCGCGTTTCGAAAATGCATTATCTAGGAAATTGCGAGATAGGAATTCAAAGTATACGGTACGAGGAGGATCGGGTTGAGGAGTGTCGTCGCTGTAGGAAGCTTCGAAAGGAGAGTCGGAGAGGCAGGAGAAGGAATTGAGATCTTACGGAGGTTGAGGGTAAGGATCAGATGGGCATTTTTCGAAACTTCGAGACATGGAGGTTAGATAGTCTCTGATTATAAATATAAAAAGCATTCTTTTTATCAAAATAGATAAGAGGACCTTGCAATGAGTATCTATAGCAGTCATGTAAATGTTCCCGTGGTTTCCTCTTTACTAAAGTCTACTCAAATCTAATGATGCCTTCTTAAATTTGATAAATTTCCCTGGATTTCTATAATTCAAGTAATGTTATAAAACTCGTCTCAGAATCTTAAAACTTTTTGTCTCTTATTATCAAGACTAGAAGAGGTTTACGTACCCCGAGTTATCTTAATGCTAGAACGCTTACACATACTACACACCGAGACAAAGGCTTCCTACTCTTTGTTTTCGGTCACAACACATTCTCGCGTTTGCCTTTTGGTTCAAAGACACGACACTGGCTGACATCAAGCTACAACGCCATTGTCATGCTTTGGTGGCCCCTGAGATCCTTTATGTTAAATTTGATTTGCTATCAAGCCGCTCAAAGAGGATGACTAACGCTGGGGTGGACTGGACAGCACCGACTAAATGGTAAAGTCTATGAGAGGAAGCATTGAGACCATAACACTTACCGTGTTATCTATTCAGCTGTCACTTGGCCGACAGCAGGGAACCCCAGAAGTAAACAGTGAAAGCTTGGCCACGTGGACTTATATATTTAACTTCAACTTTATTTCAACACCAGCCAACATCATCAAAGAACTGGCTTACATACACAAACTTTGTCTTCGTCCACGGGATGCTTAAATCTCGTCAACACATTACAGTAACTCTGAGGCTGCCTCGTGACTTCTTGAGGGCTCGAAGCCATTCGGTTCTTCTGTATGAGCGAAGAGAGTTTAATCATGGCTTTTAAAAATCTGGCCACCATCCTCTTCATGCACACTTCCATACTCTTCCCACCCTTTATGCCTCCTTTCGTCGAATCTCGCCAACTACCACGAACCACCACCCAGACACGTTTTATAAGCCCCAATAACGAGGGTGAAATAATAAAGAACCATGGGAGTCTTCGCTGTTTATATGAAAATCGAAAGACACCTTCGCAATCGTCAAGAAGAAGACCGAAGGTAAGCGATATTACCCAATGTTTCTTGTGAAGCCACGCTAACAAAATACTGCAAGGTTATTCGTGTAGGTTTGTTAGTCTATAACTGTAGACACTGGCTAATCGGTATTATGGAATTTATAAAAGAAAAACCGACTTGCGCACTCTTTATACTACTGCTGGGTACAAGGTCTCTGTATTACTCAGGAGTATCAAGATGACTGCGGGGAAGGTGAAAGGTTTGCGTACAAAACTCTTGGTTAAGGATTGTTAAGAGAGATCTTTATCCTACTACAGAGGGGTTAAAATGGACGCGGTATTGATGATTGGCGTTTGGAGTTTGGAGTTTGGAGTTATGGTGGAAATACTACCTCTTGGTTACCTGAAGTAAAGCTGTGGCCAGCTCAACAGGATCATGGTTTGGGACTCAACATAGCTCGGAAACATGTTGATATAACAGACTACAAACTGGAAATATCATCTGGTGGAGGTTACGTCAGATTCAGCCAACACATTTACCGACGCTCTACTATGTGATTGAGTTTATCATATGTGCCTTCATTTTGTCACGGAGAAGTTGCGCCGCAGTTAGTGTTGCAAGAGATGTAGGAGATTAGGCGATTTCGGACAGGGTAAGCAATATATATTCCTACTCTCTCTCTGTATCATGGAAGTGAAGGATGGGGTGAGACGGGATGCTGGGTTGGAATATCCAAAAGAACTGGAAACTACGGATTATCCTGTCAAGTTTTGAGCAGACTTCATTCATAAATAATTCTTGTCATTTATGGTAGATCCCTGCCTGGACTTAACTTTCTGGTTAGTAAGTATTTTTGGCCGAATCCGATAACTGGAGCTACATCTCTTGCTGAGTTCCAATAAGGCTGCCACCCTGGCTATCTGATTTGGTTCGCCAATAGTCAATGGTGAGCTTTGAGTGATATCTCACGCATGGATTTGCCTTGCATGATTGCATGCGGGGTAAACATCACGCAGTTTAGAAACAATACCATGATTATTATTCTGGCTCTTCAATCTTACATACTGTCATTTACCCTCTTGAGGCTGTAGATTATCAAGAACATCGAGAGCTACACTGTACAGTTCGCCTGCTCTCAACATCATGTCGGACCCCGAAAACCTCGCAGCCGAGCAGGCAATCCTCGAGAACATGCTTGAAAGTGACCCAGAACGGCCAAATCAGATCTTCAAAGTAGCCCACCGCCACTTCACCCGGTATAGAAGACTTGGGTTGATGACTGATCTCGACAATGCTATCCAACTTGGGACAGAAGCTGTTCATCTCACCTCAGAGGATCACCCGCAGCGGACTCCGCGCCTTATCAATCTTTCTATTTACTGGCATGATAAGTACCCAGGGACTGATGACCAGAACGTCCAGGGTCTTCAAGATTCTATCCAAGCTTCAAGAAATGCAATCGCTGCTCTCCCAGATACTTATCCCCACCGCGGAACATTACTCGATAGATTATCCACGAAATTGGCATTGCTCTTCATGAAGACACGAGATATCAACGTCATCGAAGAGAATATCAAAGTCCAGCGAGAAGCCGTCGATGTGACCCTGGCCAATAATCCTAAAAGCGAGATATTCACCACTAACCTTGCATCTGCACTCGTGGCCCGACATCAAGCACTGGGAAACATAGAAGACCTCGACCAAGCTATCCAAATCTTTCGCGAGATCACAGCCCAGACAGAGCAAACTTCGCCATATCTTCTCCAGCGACTTGGTAACTTTTCAACATGCCTCAGCATCAGATACGATACACGAGGGGAGATGAATGATCTCGAAGAAGCCATCGAGATCGTGAAGCAAGCTATTGAGGCGACGGAAGAGGGCAGTCTCGAACGAATGACCCATTTGAGCAACTATGGGAATTTCTGCGGTGATCGATACCTCAGGACGGGAAATATGTCTGACCTTGAGGAAGCTATAAGCTCACTACAAAAGGTTGTGGACCGTGTTCAGGATGACGAAGTATACCTAGAGAGGCATAAATGTCTCAGCAACTTTGCTATCCAACTCAGTAGAAGGTATCGAAGAATTGGAACAGTGGATGACTTGAAGAAAGCAATCGAACTCGGCCGAAGGGCTTGTGATCTAACGCCGGACGACGATAGCCAAGCGAAGCATTTCTCCAACCTGGCAATCATCCTGAAACATGAGTACTTCAGGACAGATGATCAGGCAGTCCTTGACGAAGCTATCCACGTGCAAAGGGAGGCCGTTCGAACTGCATACAAAAACCATCCAGATGCGGTAGCCTCGCTACATAACCTATCAGCACTCCTCACCACAAAAGCCGAGGACGTGGATTCTATAGGAGTTCTTGAGGAAGCATTGGATTTTGGGAGACAGGTAGTTGACTTGACGCCGGGGGGTCACCCAAACAGAGCCATATATCTCAACACACTTGCTCGGCAGTTGAATGCCATGTCTTCCAAGACAGGGCTGTTACCCCATCTCCAGGAAGCTATCCGATGCGAAGAGGAAGCCCTGGATCTTACAGAAGATGGTCACCCAGAACTTGCCAACCGTTTAGCCAACCAAGGAGGCCTATATGGTGCTCTATTCTGGAAGACCAATGCACCGGAAGACCTCAATACGGCAATAGAGCATTACGAAGCTGCTTTATACACACCGAGTGTTTATGAATTCCCTCGAATCCGCGCCGGAAAGGAGATTCTTCATTATTACGCTGCAATTCCAGATTGGACAAAGGCGTACGACGCTGTCAAGACTGCCATGGACCTCGTCCCAAAGCTCATATCTCAGACTGCAAACAATGCTGATAAGCAAGATGCGCTTACGCAGGTCTATGGGCTCTCTTCTGATGCGGCAGCAATTGCCCTGTCCGCGGATAAAGGGGCTTTCGCTGCGCTGAGATTTCTTGAACAAGGCCGTGGGATGCTCGCATCTTCAGTGGAGAAAACACGATCTGAGACTCTTGATCTTGAGAGAGAGCACCCAGAACTGGCTGAGCGGTTTAAGTATCTCCAAAGTCTGGCAAATCCTACTGGACTTACCGTGGACTCAATCGACTCGACAATACCACCCCAGAATATCAAGTCCTCGGCTCACACCAGTGAAATAAGTGCACTTGAGGAACTTGACGTACTCATCGACAAGATCCGCCAAACTCCAGGTTTTGAGGACTTCCTCTCTACGCCAAGCGATGCCAAGATCCAGAGTGCCGCCTCAAATGGGCCTATCATCGTGATCAACACAAGTGAGTTCCGTTGTGATGCAATTCTCGTTGAGTCTGATCAGACCCGGTTCATCGCTTTGCCTCGACTCACTGTCAAGGATATAAGATCCAATACTCAGCAAGGACATACTGCAAGCCCAAGAATACTAGAGTGGCTATGGGATACGATCGCCGAACCTGTTCTTGATGCACTGGGAATTTTTCAACCTGCTTCTAAGGAACGACTGCCTCGGATTTGGTGGATACCAACAGGCGTATTGAGCATATACCCACTCCACGCTGCTGGTCGACACTTCAAAGGGTCATCAGAGACTGTTATTGACAGAGCTGTTTCATCATATAGTTCATCCATCAAAGCCATTATCCGAAGTCGAGGACGTGCAACTTTAAGGGCCGTTCCCTCAGGCCTTGATCGGGCTGTCCTTGTATCAATGGATACCACGCCTGGTAGTAGCAGTCTCCCTTCAGCGGGGAGAGAAGTCAAATTATTGCGTGATATTTGCAAGTCCAAAGGATTTGAAACAGTTGAGCCAAGGCCTATCAAAGAGGATGTGGTATCGCGGTTGCCGCACTGCAAAATCTTTCATTTCGCCGGCCACGGCAGTACTAACGGACTCGATGCCTCTCAAAGCAGTCTCTTGTTGGAAGACTGGCAGAAAGATCCACTCACCGTGTCGACTCTTCTTGATATTGATATCCAACAGTACTCGCCGTTCCTTGCATACCTCTCGGCATGCGGAACAGGCCAGATAGCTCACGAGAAATATCTTGACGAAAGCATCCACCTCATCAGTGCCTTCCAGCTTGCAGGGTTCCGTCACGTCATTGGAACTCTGTGGGAGGTGGGCGATGAAATCAGCGTTGATATAGCTAAGACTGTCTACGAGAGTGTTCAACGTGGTGATCAAGCTGATGAGTCAATTTGTCGGGGGTTGCATAAGGCTACTTTGGAACAACGTGATAAGTGGCTTACTGAGAAGAGTCAGACCCGGAGCAGGAAAAGAAAAGCAAGATCGCCGCTGGATGGAACAGAGGTTGAGAGTTCTCGCGATGTGATAGCAGTGGAGGATGATGGCGATGATATCAGTTTACCTCAATGGATTCCTTATGTTCACTATGGGGTATGAAAGCCTTGGATTTGTGAAACTGTCAGATTTTGATATGAAGGACAAGAAAGCAGGACCTACGAGAACGGGATTATACATATTTTCACACGATGATTTCAATTTCCTTCCTCAGCCTAGTTGAACTTATGTCATAATCCCTACTCCAAAGCACATGTTAGGACTTTATGCAGGCAGATTTAAGCAAATTTATTTTAACTAGACTATCGTTCATGGTACGTCTTGGTTGGCCAGTTGCCGTCGTCTTTCAAAGACAAGCTGACATTAGTGACCGGACCCACTTCGCATTTGGCTGACGCCAGCCAATTGACAAAGTTGGGAATAGTGTCTGCAGATCGCATCATGTATACAAAAGGCATCAAGATGACATATCGAACAATTGCCGCTGGAAAAGCATAAAAAGGTCAAGGTATCCTTCTATTTCCGTTCTTCAAGTTAACATCCAGATTCTCACAGAATTCGAAACTATACCTTTCACAATCTTTACTATCACTCTCCATCATGACCAAATACTCCCCCAAAACCACAGTGCACCAACTCGCCCAGGAGTATGCCCCCGTCATCAAGGGCAAGACTATTCTTACCACGGGTGTAAGCCTTGGTGGTCTCGGTGCACTCTTCGTCGAAGCCATTGCAGTAGCCGAACCACAATTGGCTATTCTTGCTGGTCGTAGCCTTGGCAAGCTTCAACAGACAGCAGACCACTTGGCGACGAAATTCCCCAACCTCAAGACAAAACTTCTTACTCTTGACTTGAGCTCTCTTAAGTCTGTTCGCTCCGCTACAGAGGAAATCAATGGCTGGACCGACGTTCCCAATATTGATGTATTGGTCAACAATGCAGGGATTATGGCAACCGACTTCAAGCTCACAGAGGACGGTTTTGAAAGCCAATTCGCCTCTAATCATCTCGGCCACTTTCTATTTACAAATCTCATCATTGATAAGATCCTTGCCTCGGAAGCACCCCGTGTGGTCAGCGTTTCCAGTACCGGCCATAGACTAGGAGCCATCCGCTGGGGTGACCCTCATTTCAGTGTAAGAGTATTTTCCATTCCCAGCTGTTTACCAGGGACTAATTCATCAAGCAGAACGGAGATCGATACGATAAATGGACTGCATACGGACAATCAAAGACAGCCAATATGTTGTTTGCTATCTCGCTGGCTGAAAAGCTTGGCAGTCGTGGGCTACAGGCATATAGCCTTCACCCAGGTGCCATACTTGAGACCTCGTTGGCTAGCCACCTTGAGGGCTTGCAAGGTCTAGGTATGTTCCAATCGGCGATTTGACATTATTTACTGCTAACAAACGTAGTCGAAGCAGATCGCGCCTTGGGAGATCCGTGGGGTTGGGTCGATTGGTCCAAGGTCCCGGTATCTGCTGAAGTCGGCGCCGCAACACATGCTTTTGCCGCCTTTGATCCCGATCTCAAGAGTAAGTAGACCATTCTTCGTCATTTTTTTTAAGCACACTGACAATGGTAGAACACAACGGCGCTTATCTGTTAGAGTGTCGCTTGGCTGACCCTTTCACCGATACTGTGAGGCCGTGGGCTACAAGTTCAACTGAGGCAGAGCTGTTGTGGAGGCTGAGTGAGAAGCTCGTTGGGCAGAAGTTCTCATACTGAACCTTCATTTGTCATTTTTCCATTCCTAAAGTTGCAAGAGTCTATCTGGTTTCCATCGAAGGAGCTTTTATGTACCTAGAGAAAGAGAAGTCGCGAAACCTCCGTCTACAGTACTCTTAGCCCTACTGATTAGGTCGCTAAATAAAACAGGATGATTGACCTATCTATGTTCAGCCCGAGACAGCACAATCAGATTCAATCAAGGATCTCTTAGCTTTGTCTCCGTTGTTTCTTGCAGTTCTGCTGTTTTTACCCAAGCTCCTGCCTCTTCCACCCAGCTCGTTACCTCCCCGAGATCAATATTGCCACTCTTCAAGCTCTTGTCTTACTTTAAAACCGAACCTGCCTCCTCCAAAATGAAAGCGGACAGATACCGTCGCTACGCAGTCGACAAAAAGACACGATAAAAACTTGTCAATATTACCTGACCTTTCTTGTATCAAGGGTCAAATCCCTCGCCTGTTTTCGTCTTCCTCCTTGCCATTCCTCCTCAGGCATTTGTTTCTCATCAATTGTGCTAGTTTGTCATTGGTCGGGAATTTATAGGGGGAAGGAACCAGAATCATCAGGAACCCGTGTGAAGGAGTTCTTCCTTCCATAAGGAGCGTGCTAGGTTCTCATCGTACCTACCCGTGTAAGTAGTTGGTCTCAGGTATAACAGGCAATCTGCCAGCCAGCCTGACAAAAACGCAACTCTCCCTCCTTCATATTCATCCCTGACACCAGCTCCTCGCCTCCACACCCGCCAACCTCGCGTTCACTCCCTCCTTTCCCCCCTCTCGACCCCGGCGGCCTTCCAAGTTCTGCGGACCCTACCGCGCCACCAGTAATAAGTTCAAAAATCTACAGAGCTGGGGTATAGATGCTAATATGACATGATGACAGTGGCACCGCTGTCTTTGCGGGGACGCCCATCCAGAGGGGGGGGAAAGACCAATCGAGTCCGCGCCCGTCGCTCGGAGGAGAAAAAAGCTGCTGTAAGTTTATCATAGACTAACATTTGGCCTATCGAGAGGGGTTGGTTGCTGATGGTTTTTTGAACTAGCTTCGTGCCCTCAAGCGCGAGCAGTTTTCAGCCTCACCGGAACTGTGCCGCCGCAAGATTAGTGATAAAATCACCACCATGTCCAGAATGTCTGGGCTCTGCGTCGTGTCTACAAAGGTGCAACAAAATCAACTAGTACATCCAGCTGAGTCAGGGGGGCGCGAACCATTTTGCTCTGCTGCACGAGGTTCTGGCTTGAAGCAGGGGTTTAGACCTTGCACCGGGCCTGCAGATCAGCCACTTGTGTGGGAACCCGGCATGTCTTATCAGCGCTCATATCGTTATGGAATCGGCCGTTGAGAATAACGCTCCGAAGAATTATGGGTTGTTGGCTGTGTGCTCACATGAGCACTGCGGGAAGTTCATTCCCACCTGTCCACACATTCCAATGTGTATCCCTAGCGCTCATTTCGTGGGTTCGGAGGCCGGAGAGCTTTTGGTTGGGGCGGGCGGGCATTCACATCTTGGGAAGCCCTGTTCGCGACAGGCTTATGTAGTGGAGAGAACAAGGCTGCAAAATGATGGTCGGAGTAGCTTTTCTGATACTGAGTCATCTTGATAGCAGTTAATCAAGCAGTACTATGGGTGGACATCTCCAAAGACTCGAGTAACAGCGCCAGACTGAATAACACGTTCATTCTTGAGAAATATAAATAATCATTGCCGTTGGATCTGGCTGCATTGTTAAGTTTAATCACATTTTTGACGTCCGCAATCCTGACTACGATGAGAATTTCAACTTGCCACATATTTCCAGCCTTTCTTCATGGTAAGGGATAGAGACTTCGAGGACTTGTTAACGACAATCATGCTTACTTTTGAAATATTGAATCAGAAGTGAATTTATGATCTTTTCAAAAATGCAAAAGCTATCAGCATTTTAAATGCCATTTCTCTAAACGCAACCAGCGTCAGACTTTTTAGCAATATTTTTGTCTGGTGACACCCTTCGTTCTGAACAAAGAACAACTACTGCAGAAGTAGTACAGTTAGGCGACTAGGATTAGCCTTTCTGTCGTTGATCAATTCGAATTGTGCTAAACAGTTTAGGGTAGCCAACTAAGCCTCGTTTAAATATGAGTCCTGTAGTGATTGAACTTTGCCAGGAATCTTACCGTCTCAACTTGTGGATATGGGCAACTACAAGCTGCATCTTGTAGTGAGTTTACTAGCTGAGCGGCCGTTTTACTCAATCACCAGCATATTTACAATTTTATCTCATGTGACTTCTCGCTGCTCGTGTGTCAGCTTACCTTTCTGTGCCTCATTTTAGGTCCCGATTCGCTGGTCTCGTGCTTAAGTCGGGCCGAGCAGACACTAGTGAAATTGCGGGGATGAACAGGGATTAGACGACTATCATTTTAGCATACCGTACGTTTGGCAAATTCAATTCTCATCATCTCATCATCGAATCGTTGCATACTTTTAGCGCACAACGCCTCCAACGCGTGAGACATGGACGTTAAACCGGCTCAACCTTCTGCTTCTCAAACAGCCCCAAGGACCGAAACTCCGGCGGAAGAGCCAACAACGTGCCGAGAATGCCGGCGCCGGAAAGTGAAGTGTGACGGTGTCATGCCCGTCTGCACTATTTGCAAGAAGTACAGACGTCACTGTCTGTATGACAAACACAGCAGAACTAGGTTGACCCGGAGGTATATGCCAGCCCTGCAGTCTATGTGACTGTGTCTAGGAGGCAGCTACTGACCGTGATGCAGGCAACTCACGCTACTAGAGGAACGTCTTGAAAAGGCTGAAACCGTTTTGAGACGCCACTACACCGACGGCCAGATTGCAGAGATGTTAGAGGGACCAAAAGAAGGTCTAGTCTCCCAGAAAGCACCAGAGACGACACCAGCGACAGTGCCAGAAGCAACACCAACGCCTCCAACACTAGCACCAACAGCAGGGTTAGTCAGCTTGCCAAACCAAGGAAATACCGACAATCTACTGCAGCTACCAAACCAAACACCAGACCCTGGTCTTTACATGACAGGCACGGCCAATGTTGCAACTTTCACAACCGATCCATTCCTCTTGGCACCGATTGGCGAAGTCGAAGCAACGGGACTGTGGACTGGGTCACAAGATACGCCGTTTGAAATTGTACCTTCTACAGCTGATGACTTTGAGTGGAACGAGCAGGAAACGTCATGGGGTACGTACGATCCAGCCAGCTGGTCTATAACAAACCATGTCGACGGGAACCCTTCACAAGCCATCATGGACGGCATGGCCTCTTTGACCATTGGTGACCAAAAGAGAGGCTATTATGGAGCTGCTTCTGGGTCCGCTCTTTTGCGGCAGATCTTATCTGCTCGTCCAGATGGAGAGGAGGTAGATGCTGACGCAGCCCTGCATGAAATCGAGTCTCTGTTCCAACAGCACTCTGATCACTCGCAATGGTTTCGTTCTCAAGCGATGCTGACCAGAGTGGCGGTTGAAAATCTCATCGATGCCTTCTTTGTCTTTTATCATCCTACGTTCCCCATTGTCCACGAGCCTACCTTTCGAGCACAGTATGCAGGAACCTTGCCTTGTGCCAACAAAGGACACTGGAACACCCTCGCCAATATCCTTGCGGCGCTGGGATCATTCGCGAGTAGCAACGTCGCCGATGCTACGGATCTGCCAATATTTCAAGCAGCGCAAAAGAGCCTGTTCTCGAATTACCTTGAGGTCGGAAATCTGACACTTGTCCAAGCTTTCAGTCTGTCATCGAATTATATGCAGAAACGGAACAAACCGAACACTGGCTTCAACTACGGTGGTCTAGCTATTAGGTTGGCAATTGGACTAGGCCTCCACAAAGACCTAGAAGGGAATAGTCTTTCTCCCCTACAAAGCGAAACTCGACGCAGGATCTGGTGGTGTCTGTGTGTTCTGGACGTGGGTGCTACCATCACATATGGAAGACCCTTGAACTGGCCGCAGGCTGGTGTTGAGACGGCGTTCCCCCAGAACATACACGAAAAGGTTAGTGGATACTCAGTCTTAGAACGAATTTGAACACTGACATACCCCTAAGGACCTTACACAGGATTCCACGCACTGCCCACCTGAAGTCGAAGGCATAACGATGTACACATACATCCGCGTCCAGTCAGCCTACCATCTTAGCACAATGACCGTCTATAACCGCCTCATCACAAGCCCCTTCCCTTCAGCCACAGAGTTGATAACGCTAGACGATGTATGTATCGGCTCTTGGCTAGCTCAAGTACCATATTACTACCTCGCTCTTCCACCACCAGAGTCTGAATATGCGCTTGGCATGGGTATCTCAGAATGGCGCTATCGGAATCTCAGGATTGTCATGTACCGCCCTTTCCTGGTCCGATGGGCACGCTCATCGGCGCAAAACTCTCAGCAGAACTTGACGAGTAGTGAAAACCTGGCTGTGTTCAGATGTCTCGATGCAGCTAAGGAATCAATTACGCATATTCAAGGTTACTGGACTTCTCGCTCACACTCAAGACTCGCGGCGTTTTATATCCTGTAGGTTCTTGATTATATGCTCCAGCTTGAATAGTGCGCTAACAAAAACAGATACTTCTTGTTTCACGCCACTTTGATCCCAGTTCACTGTCTAAGACAGAACACCCATCACTCACTGGCGCATGACTGGCGCTCGCAGATCCAAGCCTCTCTCGCTATCATGGGTGCTATGGCTGAACTGAACCCCAACAGCTCCAAATGTCGTGATATCACACTTAAGTTGTGCTGGCCGTATTTGGAGGAAGAAGGTGCTCATACGTATCACGACAACACATCATTCATGACTGGCGTGGCTGATAGTGAGGCGGCTTCTATAATTAGTGGCTACAATACGTGGTGCGAGTCTATGAGTAACGCAGGGATTTCGGTGCCGACTTATGACTGGGCGGATGACAATGACTCGGCATTGGGTTTCTTCTGATGGGCTTTGGATGATTTTGTCGGGATGGATTGGAAGTACTATCTTCGTATTGAAAATCAGTTCAATTACATAACTGAGGATGAACAGATCTATTCGAGATCTCGGTGGGATAGATCAAGGTTACGCAGAGAAAACACAGCTTCTATAAAGCCCGCAAAAATATCTTTCACATCTGAGAAATTCCCAGACCGGCCGATAACTACTAGTCTTTGACAGCAGTGGCCATCAAAAGTGGATTATCCTTTACAAAAAAGCCCCATGGTGATTGTGACAAGATCACTCTCTAGAACGGTAGAAACGGGTCGACCATAGTGTTGATTGGACTCGTAGTAGGGGCGATCCCTCTTGATGTAGTGAGTGTAATCGAACTGGATATAGAACTCCTCCTAAGATATTAACCATCAAAATTAGATCGGTAGCTTTGCCGTCGGGCTTCGGAGGACACACAGGCGCTTACACAGCCGTGTCATACTGTGACCGGAGTGAGATGTCAACACCTACGGACTAAGGAGTTATAGAAGGGGCTGCATATGGATCCTGCAAGTTAAAGTTAATATTAGCTTGCTCCAATCAAGGCAATTATTCAGACTCTCAATTAGGCAGGATTGTGATGCATGACGACGATGTTATAGAAGGATTGTTGGCAGTAATTCTAAGAATAGTTCCGGGCCACAAGGATGCTAGATGACTCTTTCACAAAGACTGTGGTAGAAGATGACAGATCGTCCTACATTGACATGGAATTCATCTGTAGTTTCATGAGCCCCCAGCTTATTGTGCTACCAAATCCTGATGAAAATGCATTATCATGCAGTTGTGCTTACTGGTTGATGTTTCTTGTTGAGGGCCAAAGTTATGCGCAAAGAATCCTTCTAATGTGATTCATGAAACAACTCCTCCGGCTTCCTCACTCAATTCTCACGAAGGCCAATCTATTGGATGGTATCTTTTCGTTCAGTATTGAACATGACGAGTTGAGTGAGAAAGATCGTCTTTGTAGCATATGTGGATCATACGGAACTCCGAATAGGATCATCAAGTGGCTTCACTTGCTTACATCTATGAATAGAATTCTTGAGGCCAGCACTTTTGAGCTGAACGGACGGGATAGTCAAAGGCTGTGAGGATAGATACGTCAGTATATTTATAGGCAGTGTCTTCATAATAAGGCCTTCGACTACTATATAAGTCGTCACCCCCGCCCCCCTTTCAACCTTTATCACAAACACACAAACAAACCGACAAAGAGACATTGAACACTAAACCGCTTATCCAACCAAACACTCCCATCCTATACGCAAAAATGAAGACCTTCAGCTCCATCACCCTCTGCTGTGCCTTGATCGGCATGTCCCTCAAGCCCGTCTCAGCAGGATGCTTCACCAGCGGCGACGACTGGCAGGACAGAGATGCCGCTCGCAACCACGTCGAGCATGCCTGTCGAAGCTCAGACGGAACTGGCGCTTTCCAGGGCAGCTACCTTCCTGGCCAGGCCAAGAGTCTGTGCATCCAGCATTCGCCTACGCAGAGACTTGAGTTCAGGGTTCAGAACACGAACACTGGTCAGGGGTTTGATCTCGCTGATGCTGACTGCGTTTTGCGTCTTCAGAATGAGATCAACGCTTGTGCCAAGGGAGGCGATTCGACTGTTTCTGGATGGAACTTTGTGTACGTATATCAGCCTGTTCAATGTCATTTGTCAACTAACGAAGCTACATAGCGCCGACCCAAACAATGCCATATGTGGTCAGTAGTAGCATCTTGGTAGATCTAGGGGTGGAATTGGGGGAATACTGCAGAACTGGCTGTTTGACTTCACTTCAGGTTATGGGAATTTGATGAGAGATGTACCAGACTGGACATTCGTTTAACTACTTTGTTTTCCGATATTCGGATATTACACTCGCTGTAGCGAAGTATGGGCACTTTTATGCCTAGATAGCTTAAGGACATTTAAAACTGCAAATAAGATTTCCTGTGATTTCTAGTTTGTATACTGGGTGTGCAGAAACTTCACATTATCCTTAGGATAATATTGTATAAACGATCATAGCTATTTTACTTTATATGTTTCTGTTGTTATACGTATTTGTAGTTGACTAATTTATTGTCTGAACTTTTGCACGGGGATGCAATTGTAGAAGTGCTTGATTTCTTCTCGTAATGTATAGATAATATTTTAGGGTGTATATTATTATCTAGAAATCCTATCACTATACTTACTATACTTAGATGACAGTTAAATACTTCGTCATGTAATTATATCGCTTTGCACTAGAAGATGAATATCACTATAATATATCGTCGATATCACGAAGCAGACGTCTCGTCAAGGTCAACTAGATGATATTTCGGGCCGAAACCATCTACGCCACAGTCATAAGCATCACCAACAGCGTAAGACGCTCACATGAGTCACAGATTATTACTACTACAAGAAATGATGACCAAAAGCATAGATCCTACTACCGTTGTCGAAGTTTGCACATACCATCGTCGTGATTTCGATCTTGTGCTTGTCCTATCGTTTCCTTTCGAAAAGCAAATTGTTCTCGACTCCCTACTTAAGTAAATAATCTAAGTAATTAATTTTAACCCTAATATACCTTAGATAAACTAAATAGATTCTACCCTCTAGGGGTTATCTTATACTACCTTTTATAAGCATTTATCCCTATAAGGCTATATTTAGTCAGTTATGTAATCTAAACTGATTACTAATGCAGGACACCACTACTCACCACATTTCACTTCTACTCTTATCATCTTGTTTCGGTTCCTATTTACAGCCTAGACCACACTGAGTAGATGTCACTGATCGAGTACTAAGATGTCACTTCGAAAAACATCATGTACAGCATGTGTCACCGCCAAACGCCGCTGCGACCGTGGCCTCCCCGCATGTGATCGATGTCTACGAAAAGGTTCACCATGCATATATCCTTATCAGCATGGCACTATCAGACCAGATATATTGCAGGAAAGGACCTTTTTGCCTCAAAATACATCAGAGTATGTACAAACATTTCCAAGCGGCTCTGAAATACCAGGAATTATGGATTTCAACGAACTTCCGGGGATTGATTTCTCATATATCGATGCGCTGGCTGCTTCAATTCTATCGGGGCAAGGAGAAGCCAGTAGTGTACTAGACTTTACTGAACCACTGAACATAATGGACATATCCAGTGGAAACTATACATTGGAAGATAGTCCAGTACCTTTAAGCGAGCTTTGCGCCCACGCGGGAGGGAGTAGCGACACGAGGAAACGGACCGAGGCACAAAGACGACGACATATACGACACTCTCAAAGTATGCAACAGACTATAACAAGTATTCAGCACTCACCGGGTATTTCCAGGCCACTATCAACTAGCGGGACATGGCCACGAGGCCGTGATGTAGAAACTTGGCAATTCTGCGGCAAGGAATTTATTTCATTTATCGACTCATTCGCGACAACGGCAGAAACTCCATTCATCTTTCGAGGCGTCTCTGACTTTGGCCACATCAGTCAAGCCAGACTTGATTACCCACTTCAAAGAGCGTTGGGCGTATGTGCTGCGTTCAAGACACTTAACGATGCAAACCAACATATCTTCTACCAGCTTCTCGAAACAGAAATGCAAGGTCTTATAGAAAGCCCAGGAACGCGAGTCTCACTGAGCAGTCATTCGAATAACTCAGCAATGAACAAGCTCATGTATGATGAGAGCCTCTTAGCCTTCCGATACGACCTTGGCCGCCTACAAGCGATGCTACTATATCAGATAATCGGTTTTTTTGGTCCCAGTCTGAAGCATCAACGTCTTGCTAGAAGAAATGAGCCCTTAATGGGTGCCTGGACACGAGAGCTGCTACTTCGGATACAAGTACTGAGGCTTAGGTCTAAGGGTGTAGTGTTTCCATCCCCCTCCTCCCCAACTTTTTCTCATCTTCCTGTTCCCGAGAACATCAAGGACCCTCTCATACATCCATTCACTAGCCCAGATGCAAGTCTTCTTACTCACCAGACACGGGAGGACACATTTCCAAGGAAGGGTGAGATGGAGAGCGCATATAGGACCGTTCTATTATCAGTTCTCGCCCGCGCTAGTTTCTCGGCGCTTACGGAACAAACTTGTATGCTATTAGCAGAGCTAGGCGCATTACCTGTTGTCGTACCTTCTGGAGAAAGAGATTACCAAGACCCGACCAATCCATCTCAACAAGTCTCTTGGGGTGACCTTCGACGCCATGCCGAGCGGCACAGATGCTTCAACAACGAGGACCGAACATTACCATACCACGAATTTGCCGAATTGTGGGACCAGCAGAGGAGCAAGCTTGAGCTTAGCGATCGCGATCCGTTCATTGTGCTATTATTAGTGGCTTGCAAAGGGGTTGGGATTATTGGGAGTTGAGTGCAGATGTTCAATCAGCAGGAATAAATAGTGCTATGTAAGGGGGCAACTACCAATGCCTGCTTTTGATTATGGTGAAAAAACACAGTGTTTTCACACCTTCTTTTTCTTTTCTTTTTTTCCAAGCCCTCATTCACAGCTCCTAGAACAATCTTTCATTCCTGGCTAGAATATGTAGACACTAAGGATATTAGGTTAACAACTCAGATTAGACAAATTCTATCTTCAAAGACCGGACGCCACTATAAAAACCATGACCACCGGACTCAACTATCGACTAATGATCTTCCATGCTAACTATAGCTGTAGCTGTGTCAACCAAGCCCGCAATGCTCAAGTCCTGTCCAGAGAGGATAACGTCCTCTCCTGAGTAAGACCTATCTCGGACGAGGTCAAAGTACATAAAATTGGCATGCATCACTTGCGCCCATCCCGGCCACAGACGGTAGTACACTTCTTTGTCAATTGTTACGTACTCAGCCGTTCTGCCCTTGATCGAAGCCCAAAGTGAGAGAAGTTCCCCAGCCGTCATCGTGTCTGTCGCACAAAGAACGAATCTAGACGGAAGCGTCTTATCAGGCTGGTTCAGAATCGCTTGGACGAAAAGTCCGACGTTTGTCTTCGCGTCGCCAGCCAAAGTGAGCGGGACAGTTGGAGGAGTCGGTAAAACCTGAACGTATCTATTCGGACCCGCAGTTGGGACGGGAATAGGCTGGAAGAAGGGATATTCCAGATTGGATGCGTAAAAGGCCACCCAAAGGAACGTGGTTTTGCGCAGTAAATCAGGCTCTGATTTGATATAGTCGTCGACTTTATTCTTGCCAGCGTAGTGGGGCACAAAGGAATTGCCATTACTGATTTTTCCTGCGTTTGGAAGAGTAGACCAGATGAAGTGCTGGAGAGTCGAGGTTTCGATAGCAGCTTTAACCACGTTGAGGCCCTGCGCTGTCTCCTCGCCTATTGCTGCTTCTGTACTGATGGCTGGGAAAGATTGGAAGAAATTGGTGGCAGCAAAGATAGCGTAAGATCCCGAAAAGGCGTTTGTGAGTGAAGAGAGATCTTTGAGATCTGCTCCAATAACCTCAACTCCTTGGGTACGCAGTGAAGAAGCAGCTTCACTATTTGGGTCCCTGGTGATAGCCCTTATGCTGTAAGTACCGTCATTCAAGAGTGCTCTGACGACAGAACCACCCTGAATGCCGGTGGCACCAATCACCGAGACAAGTTTTGACATGATTGGGTTATTGTAAAAGGGGATAGTTTCGCAGGAAGCTGATAGTTATGTGCTGATTTAGAGATTGATCGTGATGTAAATATAACTACAAGTTATAGCGATCACAGCTACTAACGTAGATTATTTATCCTCAGGTTCTTAACTATTCGCTGACCGGCGGAAAGCACAGCTTCCCCTATATTTTCGGGGGGTTTCGGTGCGGACTGGTCTGATTGATCCACTTCTCTCCGCAAAGGAATCCACTTTCCGCCGCTGGTGGCGGTGCTGACTGATGTGTTGTATGTGTAATATTTACCCACTTCTTTCCGCTGCGCGCGAAGGCCGAGTCCGAAGGTGGCATGCGAACGACCGAGACCGAGGGCGAAGACTACCTAGGCGCATAATCTGAGGTCTGTGACATCGGTCGCAGACGCGTGAGGTATAAAACTGCTTGGTGCGACAAGCTTCAGAGTCGTCTTAAACACCATCTTTGAGCAACGACATTTGTTATTTTGCACAAACAATTTATCGAAAGAAACACTGATCTTCTTATCATCAAGCTTCCAGGAATTAGTCTCGGCTATAACGCGTTGAAGATGTCGTCTCCTTCAATCACTCATGATCAGCTCTTATCCAATATTAAAGCGGCGACCAATTCCTTACTCCAAGGTTTCCATGCTGGCAGCATTGAGTCGCTCCTTCCCAATACTTCCGAATCTTTTGTCTACTATATCCATCCAGGTTCTGTGGGACTGCAGCCAATGACACGTGCCGAATTTCTCCACTTCTGGGAGACTTCCATGGCACCCAATTTGAGCAACTTCACAGCGGAGATTCATACAGAGGTCTATGACGTTGAAAACCGGAAGTCAACAATCTATCTATCGTCGACCGCGGATACACCTCTGGGACCAGGGACATGGAAGAATGAAGCAGTTTTTATGAGCCAATTTACTGATGATGGGAAGATGCTATTGAGAATTGATGAACTGTAAGAGAGCCACTCACTTATGACGGTCTATTATATCCCAAAGCTTGTATACTGACACATTTATGTAGCTTGGACTCTGCTTTTCTTAAAGAATTCACAGCTAGGATCAAGGCCATAGAGTAGTTAAAGGTTAGAGGAGTTCGAAGTTATGAGATAGCATTGTTATCTTGGAATTAACTTCCCGTCATAAGTTCTAAGAGATTTGTGAAATCTTTTGCTATAATAAGGTCAAAGTTCTCTTTTTTTTATATAACTATTTGATACTTTGTGAAAGACTCATAACCGTTGCAACCATGTTTGGCCAGTACCTAAACATCAAAAGTTGATAGGGTAGAAGTTTGAAGGAATTATTGCCGGCACAAGGCCATGAGATTCGAGAAGTTATCATGAATCACCAGTGGGCCCCAAAGGGCATTGGTTTTTAATCTAATAAATACATTCCTTTGAAGCCTATTCTTGTCCATCTATATGTTCGGGCGGTATCATCACGTTCTGGCATGGATTTTGTTAGAGGCGTTCAGCCATTATCGAGCAGATGGTAGCTTCGCGGCACTGCCTGGTGAACTCTGCCAGGGCCCCCCGCCGTCGTCTCCACGTTCAGTTGTGTTGCCGTGCAAACCCACATCGAGGTGCCGGAATATTGACCAGCTCCCCTTGATAATGAGGATACGGAAATGAACCATTTTATGATGTGAAGAGAGGTTGTGTCTTCCATAGCGTCACATCGGCATGTGGTTTTGGATGTATCCAGGTTGAGCGATCTTGCGGTAGACTTGGCCAATACTTAACAGGTGGGTGCGTAGTGTCTGAATACAATCAATACGTTGTTACTTTGATAAGCTTCCTGATTATACAAATACTCTGAATTATGGTCTAACAGGCATGCAGAATAAATAACTTCATGGTGTGGAAGAGGCCAAAGGCCGGATCGCGGGTCTAGAACTGAACTTCGAAAGTTGTGTCATTTATGTTAGTGTCTTCTCGTTAGTATCTTCTAGGCGCTTGGTGAGCTACCAAACGAGCTTATACCTATCGTTGGGCGGTGATTGTTTCTACTTTGCTCGATCTACATTCTATGATGCCACTCTCTTGTTAAGACCCATATGTTAGCGACAATGAGTGAACGATGCGGCAACAGTGGGTTCTAGTCAAAGACATTAACGAGAATGAAATGCATGCCTCTACCTCTTCGGTAATATTTATGATCTATTTCCCAGCATATCAATGGAAAACAAGACCGGCGACTCAAACACTTCAAGAGGTCCTTTGCAAAGCTATCTTAGTGGCCACAAGCGGAAAGCTCGGCCGGACGATGCCTCCTTGCATAAATGCTTGGTGCGCACGCATCTGCTTATCGCGCGCTTATTTAGTTGACTTGTTTATTTTCTGAATTTTGCAAAGAGGGCACTCTTCGATCCTATATAATGTATCTTAAGCACTTTTACCAGCATACTCAAGTATCCTTATACTATGGTCTGCGAAACGGGTGGGCTTCCGTGTTCAATACATACTCATCCAGATCCACCAAGTCAGGAGGCGAGAAGATGAGGTAGAAATACTTTAACGTCTCAGACAGCCAGAAACTCTATGCGATTTATCAGTATAACGTACTTAGTCACCGATAAGGTATACTCACCTCCATGGAATCGATCTTAACAGTCTCTATATCGACAACATCCGCGATGCCTGCGTTGGCATGTTCCGTGGATGTGTACCGAACAATGGCTTGGAACATATCCCACGCCATATCCTGCCATTGCGGATCTGCTGTGATTCGATACATGATGAAGATACTCTCGATGGCTTCTGGCCGAAGCAGATATCTTGGGTCGCGAGCATGTTGAAAGCCAGGAGGAATTGACTTTCTCTGAGGTGTCCAGCGCTCGTTCTCGAATTTGCATGGTTCGAGGGTTGGACAACGCACAAGGTCGAAGATCTCGGGCATCATACCCGTAGGAAACGCCTTGTAAGCCCACCCACAACCTCGAGCGAGTCTCTCTCCGATCTTGACATACTCCTCGATTTCCAAAAGCTTGCCCCCCAAAGCGAACATTCCTCCAGTGAAGCAGGTAAGATGCTGACTCTCGGTACTCAGTTCAATCTTATTATCGTTAACGCGAACGTCGCCTGAGAAGAGAATGTCGTTCTGCTCTGGTAGCATAGGCCGGTAAAGTAGATTCTTTTTCACGACATCCATGGCGGTACGATACATGACCTCATAATTCTCATCAACACCGCCGAGTAGGGCATGCATCTTAGGCAGATACTCATACAGGGAGTCGGCGAGCGCTCCGAGAGAAAAAGTGTTATCGTGTACCTGTTCGTTCTGAAAGTCGAGACAGAGCGGCCACATACCCGGTAAGAGTGTGTGATTCTGTGTTTTCACCAGAAATTGTGTCACGCGATCTGTGGCATCGTAGAACTTGGGGTCGCCAGTGATTTGTGAGAGCCTTGTAAACTCCATTACCAGAGAACTGGGAGACGCAGAGGGATCGTGAATACCAGCAACTTGCTTTCCGTTGCGGGCATCCTCGAAATTGAGCCAGAAGCCGGGCAGGCGATTGGGAGTATCAAAAGCGACATAAAGCATTTCTCCGAGCTCAATTGCTTTCTTGAGTATTACTTCCTCGCCACTTAGTTCATAGGCGCCAAGAAGACCTCCAAGATGCCGGATTGTCGTTTCGAACAAGTTAACGGCGCCTTCATGAGTCTCGCCCCAGTTGAGCGTAGCTGCTGCTTGAGCAGCCTCGTTGAATTCCTCCTTGAGGCCCATGATCCAGAGCGTATCTAAAGAGTCAACCAAGGTTGCTGCCCAACCTCCGAAATTGTCCTTTCCTTTGATGGAAATGGGCATCAATTCGTCTTTCATCCACGCATACTGTTTGTATGATCTGTAGCTGCGAAGAAACTCATCTCGAACGGCCTTTTGACGACTCTTTGTGGTCGAAGTGTGTTTGAATTTCCCATTATTAGCCTGGACCTGAGGTAGCTTCCGCGGCTTCTCAATTGGTAAGGGCTTGATGTCTGACGGAGGATAGAAGTGGCGATGAGTAGACCAGTCGAAAGAGCTCGGCCTGAATTGTAGGCGACTCTTTGGTGCAGATCCAGGCGAAGATGAAAGATGCCAGAATAGAAGTAGACCCACGATCGTGGCGACCAGCACCGTGCGTGATTTACGTAGCGAGGGTGGTGACGAGAGCCAGAGCATGGTGCAGCAGTTGAAAAAGAACAGACAAGAAGATTTATATATGTCTATACTTCAACAACTGCAAGTGAGCGACGTATGATGGGGATAATATTAGCGGTGCTTCATGGTGGCCCTTGGACCAGGAGTTAAAAAAGACAGATACCACTGATAAAAGCAGGCTAGACGCTTACCACAGGAAATGACGAATCATAAGACGCTGTTGATTAACCCTTGTATTTCATCCCTGTTGAGACATGTGAAAATACCGCCGATCATAAATCTCGTTATCGCCAACGCTGAAATTGCTTCTGAGTCGAAGGGGCTTGGGCTCGTAAAATGCTCGGTTGAAATAAATTCCACACAATCTTGATGCTGTTGGTTGTGTTAGTTGGTAAGTTATTTGGTGGCCTGTGCGAACATCTAGCATATGGGGTTATCACCATCCTATTGTCCAAAATGATTGTAATGTCTGGTCCTCTTTTTGTTTAGAATTGTTTTCTTTTCTTTGAACTAAAATGCGTCGAGTTTTGTCTTTGTTGCTGCTCGCTTCGGTGACGTGCGCTTCACCTTGTGACACAGAGCCCTTATCTCTCCCGATTCGCGATGTCCAAATCCTTCCTGCTGTCCGACCTCCTAAACTCAAACAATGAGGTGCAGAAGAATATCACTCCTGCTCTTGCCATATCCACCCATTAACCATCGCGTCCCAACACCTATAGACCTGCGCCATTTTCGTCCCAAATCCATTCTGCCGCAGACTTCGACGGCTGGTCTTGGGTGGAAGATGAGTCTCCTGGGATCTGGTCCTGGATGAGGCCATGTTCCCGCAGAGTCGGAATGGCATGCCACTCAACCCACTCGGTGCACTTCCAGAGGGGATGACGCACATCCCCAGGTTCGTAAAATACGTATTGGTAGTCGCTAATCTTTTCCTTGAACGGCTCAACTCGACCGTGTTTCTTGGGATTTGAGGCCTTTTGCTGAGGTGGAGTGGGCAGTGACCCGAGGATAGAATTCCACTGCCCAGGATGGTGATCCGAGTGAGTGTAACCAAGTAATTCCTGGGAATGAAAAGACTGCTCGTCCGCCGGATTCTCCGTCTTCCTGCTCTCATAAGTCATTCCTTGTCTCGAAGTGACGTCGCCGACAACATGGTAAAGAACACCAGAACTGTCCTTGTTGGTTTGGACGAGTATTGCGTGGTGAAGGCGTCCGGGAGGCATGTGAGGGTCAGGAAGGGCCATTCTGGATTTGACCTTGTGCACAGGATACCATGTTGAGGCCATGGGGATAGGGGACATGGAGCCAAGTAATACTAAGAAAGATATTGCTATTAACTTTACGTCCTATTAGGCGGTTTATAGCTATTCCTGGTCGAGTGAAGGACAAAGTCACATCTTTTATACGGCCATACCACGTGTAACCTCACATCAAACTCTGATCTGACAGCCTTCGCAGTCTTACGCGGGCCATCTTTTCCAATCATCCGTTACCGCGCGGCTAATGTGTCGCTATTTGCCAGGTATGGGCCGGACACTCAGGTCCACTCAACAGCGATTTCTAGCCTTGTAGAAACAATTACTTGCAAACCCTGCATAACCGCCGCGTACGACACTTGCATGGGTCACCTGTCAGCACTCGCCCTCTGGACATCTTTATCTGGTCATGGAGTACATCCAGGGCGTCGATCTGGAGTCGCTTTGGAACTCTCTCACCTCAGAAGCCAAGTTATCGATTTCAACGCAACTACGGCTCATGTTTGCGCAGATATACCCATCGAGTCCACCTCACGGATTCATTGGCGGTGTTTTATCGTAAGTGTAGTGAGTGTAATGATGGGATTTCTGGATAATGTTATACGTCCTGAAATAACGTCTAAACGATGCGAGAAGAGTTCAAGCACTTCTGCAATACAATTCCAGGTCAATTGCAAGAGTATGGTTTCGCAAAAGACACATGTTATGGACATTTATGAGCGTCCTATAAAAATAGGAAATAATTAACAAGTTTGGACAGTGAAGGTAAAAAGAGAGCGTGATATTTCGAACTATGTATTCGTTTGTCTTATACGTGCTCAATGACTCGACTCTAGTGTCTGATCACGAAGAGACACTGTAAAAGTTGTGAGTTCCTCTGACTACATCGTGGGCATCTCCTTCCTAGGTATAGAAGGATTACACGTGACCACCACTTGTCCAATCAGCCGCAGACTAACAACCCCTCAGTCAACAATCATAACAACCTGAACACTGGTAACCAAGTTTGTGTAATTTACCACTTGACGCGTACTCACGCGAACGGGGCAAACAATCCTGACCTCTTATCTTTCACTAAAGCGACAATGGCTACCTTCCATCGGTTCATATATCTTCCATACGACATAAGATACAGTATCTATATTCTAGCCACGCCGCCTCGCATTGTCCGTCTCGAAGAGGGGCCTATAGACCCTAAAGAGAAGCACCTTTGGTTCCAAACCCACGCCAGCTACTTCGAATGCGAATATGAGAAATTCTGTGAAGAACTAATATTGGAAGGTGGCTCGCCGCCAAACCCCAACTTCAAATTGCACCCCGACATAGCCCACTTTGCGCACAACTGGAAGCATCAACTCAACTGGCCATCAAAACAGCCGTCTTTGGAAGCATACGGCTTTACCTCTAGCCGGCCGGCCCATGAGCCTTGGAAGCCGACGCAGGACACACCACGGATTCCAACCGAGTGGCTCATCGATTCTCCGGAGCTCGCATTCGTATTGACCCGTAAATCTTGTTTGTGGAGTATTACGAAGATCCCGAAATTCTTACATGTTTGTGTTGAGTCGCGACAGGCGCTTATGGAATGGGGTTATCGGCTGTTCTTCTCGACGCGCACAGCTGGACCCCGCACCTGGTTCAATCCGGCGAGAGATCATTTATATATTCCCTTCCGTAGTGAGGAATTCCCTTCTCGAACTCCCGGTGAACATGTATCAGACCAACTACCACCAAATCCTTACCCGACTATCCAGCCCACCGAGCTACTTTCGGGGAGCTCCTGGGACATCGGGCTGTACAGTGTGCAGGATTTGAAAGTAATCGAGAAAGTCATTCTTGGGTCGCCTAATTTCTTCGATGATAATATCCTTATTCGTTACATCGAGAGACTTCTTCCACTCCTCTCTGATGCCAAGGAACTATTCCTCGAAGACTGCTCAGCAAATCATTTCGAAGATTGGTTCGAGGATACCCACGGTGCACCGACATGGTCATTTACCCGTAAAAGTCCTAGTCACTGTATACTTGTCGAAGACATGGATGTCGTAGGGTCTATCTTTTGGTCAAGCAAGCAATACATGCGCCGGATGCGCCATTGCTATACGGGGCCGTTCGGCGACTCCTTTTGTCCCTTCAAGGCCCCTTCACCAGGATGTTCTCACGCAATGAGGGCCATTTACCTCGAGAGCCGGCTTCGGGAATGGAAGTACACATCCAAACTAGCTCAGAGGGTGGGCGTGCGGATCCCTACAATTCGTCACGTCAACCTCGTCCCAGACCCATGCGTAGATTTCTACGTGAACAGCCGGCACGGCCTTTTTGAGGCCCTCAGATCCCTTTCGGACCTCGAAATAACAAGGCCAGATTTCAGACAGTGGTTCCCAGCGGTAAACGTCTTCCCGCCACCTTTCAGCATCCAATGTGGCAGTGATGAGGAAAACCGCCTGGGATGGATAGAATTACTCAATGAAATGCAGCACCGTGTTGGAGAAGCAACGGTGCCTGGCGTGGATCAACTTCAGGCTTGGTACGTGTTGAATCGGTTTTGGATCACAGAGCCACAGTCTACTTCTCTGTCGATAGGCAATACCCGCAGATTTTGAAACTCCACTTGTTGGAAATGTCATACTTGGTTAAAGAAGGCCAGTAAAATATATGGCGAGCGTGCAAAGTACTTGTGGTTTTCTTTACTTAATGATTGTATGAAATTAAGTATTAAATTACTATCGTCTTTACTTAGATAACTTTGTATCATCGTATGCGAAGATCAAACACAGACTCTTCTAATTACTGTGTATTTATATTCATGCCTATCACTGTTAATATCACTGTCAATGTTGTTGGTTTAGAAAACAAGATAGCACTATGAATCTCTTCCATCGTTGGAAAATTCTATGCCTAGGCTTTGTACAGCTTGGAAGAATCCCATTTAAATCTAACTCTGCCAAACAAGATCTCGGAGGCTCTACTGGATCGCGAAGAGCTACACGCATTGTACCTGAACTTGCCCCTATGAATTACAGCCCGTCCCTTCTTTCGTAGCTCACATACTTCTTCATCCTCTGAAACCCGGAATTATATTCTCCATTCTCCAATCAGCTGTCGGAGTACTCGCTCTCTTCGTCTTGTGCAGATTTCTCCGAAGCAAAGTCTTTCTCAACCTCGGCCAGGTGAAATATCTGGTTCGAATCACAGTGATGATGAACAAGCTGGCGAAGACTTTCGGGGATGGTGCCATTCTCGTCAAGTCTGCTTTTCTAGAGGGCCTTGTAATGTTCGTACACGTCGAGGGGCTTGGCTTTCGGAACAGTTGTTTTCTTAAGCTTCCTGCCAAGTATGGACCGGCGCTGGGACTCTTTGTCATTCTTGTTCGACCTCATGTCTTGTTCTTTCTTATCGGCATGATCTGCGAAGTCGCTGATTCCTCTGCGCAGGCGCTTCACAGTCGCACGTTCCGAGCTTGGGAGTCGTTTCCCAAGCTGTTTCATTTCGCGAGCGTACACTCGGAGTGTTTCGTTGTCGACATCATGGTCTGGCGTGCTCGGGAGCGTCAATTTCGAAGGGGTTCGTTCGGCGTTCTCGACAGACGATAGAGGCCGGTCACAAACATTAGCTGGAACGATTATAGGTTTTACGTCTTCTTCGTCTTGATTGTCGGTGCCAGTTGCGTCGCGAAATATGGCTTCGTAAATATTGGGGCTTGGCTTTCGTGCTCTGACAATCCACACCTTCTGTCCGTCCCAAGTTTCCTGACGAACCACAGGCTTGCTCAGTTCTTGATCAAGCTCGATGACGAAAGGACGGCCCTCGGTTCTCTCCCATACAAGGATGGCGATAGGCAACCACTGCATGATGTTCATGTCACCAAACATCTGAGCGAAATCCCTGTGTGGTTGTGTCACCTTTCCATTGCGAGGTCGAAGTTTTCGAAAGGCTATGACAGCAATGGCAGAGGCAAGGAGAGATGCTGGCATACAAGCGGTGTTGTTTGTCTTAGCCTGTAGAGCTAGGGCATCCTCAAGATAGGTGTATAGGGACTTCCAGCCGCCGTAGTTGGCAAGGGTTGTGGCCTTGAGAAAACCGCCGTTCATGACTCGGTTCACCATTTCGTCCCAGCAATGGCGAGCCTGCTCCTTCCGGACTCCCGCGGCTTCGAAAATTTCAGCGACAATACCCTGGCAGAATGCCAGACTTTTCTCGCGGATGAGTTCGTTGACTGGGATCTTGGGACAAACGTCGATTCCAACATTACGGACTTTCATGCCAAGATTAATCATGAAGACGATTCTCGACCCTATATCAGAGTCTTCTGGAGAGGGATCCATGTTGATTGTTGGAGTTGTTTGTTCTGTGTCGTTGTTTGCTTGACCTGGAAGTTTTCTATCGGGAGGGTGCTTGATAAGGACGGGTTTTCAAAATCTGGAAAGCAAAATTAGCAAAACAAGGAGGGAAAGTGAAGGCCAGGTTTGGAAATGCTAATTACCTGGTCTGTGCCAGCAAGTGGGATAAAGGGAGAGGAGCGAACAGGATTTTCAAAATAGAAAGAAAGACCTATAAACGGAATTAAGATGTCGAGTGCTGAGTCTTCTCCACTCCTCGTCACTGCCGGTCAGCTGTCACGGCCGGTCCCACGTGAACACTGACTTTGAATCTCAAGCTTGCAATATTCTTTTGAAGATGGAATTGAGAGATAATCCGAGCTCGTCCATACCTAGTACGGAATAACCTATTTGCACAATTCTCAAATTTATAATCAAAAGCCTCTGATCTTCCGTTCAAAGCCAGAGCCATTGCCAGTGGGCCATAATCGATCAAGTCTCTTCCAAGTGATGATAACGAACAGACAATTTTGATTATCTTCATGCTACTTTATATCTAGTGACTTTGTAGCCACATCGAACCCATGTCTGTTGGAAGAATTGCCAGACGCTGCTTTGATCCGTCTGATCCTTGTCTCAGCAGCCCTATCTCTCGGACCTTGATACTAAATGCCCAGATGGTCATAAACTCGCCCAAGCCAATATTCAAGACCCTTCCGTCTCTCCAGCCATAAATGACGCCTCCAGCTGAGACAAACGATACCCTTCATCGGCATTACAGAATTCCTCCGCAAGGCACCGAAGGCTAACAGGAACAATTCCCTCCTCTTTGAGACTCCGGTACCATTGCCTCTCGAGAACTGGAAACATCCGAGGTCCCTCCACAAGCCCAGCACGCAGCTTATCCATAGCAAACATCATACTCTGCCCCTAGTCGAGCATGGCCTGGCTCTGAAGTTCAGATGCCGCGAGGAAAGCATTGCGTTCAGCGTTGATAGAATCCCGTTCTTGCTGCAGCAGAGCCTGCGACTCAGTCTCCATCGTGCGAACCTTTTCGTCGTGGTAGTCGGCGAAGAGTGCTAGACCGTTTCGGACTTTGTTGACGAGTTCTCGGCGCTCTGGCTCGGGAAGTCCCTTGCGTAATGGTTTCAGGTCGGCGACGTAGAAACGAAGGATATCCGCACCGAGGCCACACCAAGCCATATCCTTTCTTCGGTTGGGAATCTCCATGGTGTAGTTCCACTCTGAAAGGTCTTCGTCGACAAACTTTGAGAGCTTGTAGAACCATTCAGGATCATGGTGCCAGCACCACAGGCGGACACTGGCCTTCAGATCGGGAGGCAGAACCCGAAGAACAGGTTCACCGATCCACTCGGTCATTCTTGGCTTCAAGGCTTCCTGGTCGAATTCGAGGTTGCCTATCTTGTGGATAAGGTCTCCGGCCTGATCAATGGCTTCTTGTCGAGTGATGCTCTTTTCTATGACGGTGGGGTCTGGATCGAAGCTGTGGGCAGATGATATGGAACCATTGTCCAGTTGGTCTCGCGAAGACGATGCCATGTTGTATATGGAGTGTTCTGCGTAGTACGATGCTTGTCTGCACCAGATTTTAGTCAGTCGGTGATCTACAGTATAAGTTGATGACTGACGTTTGAATACTCGACGCTCTTTGTAGCCTGAGGACCTGTCCACGACTCTACTTCCTGGAAAAGAATTGTCAGTATTGATTCGACCTGACTGCTACTTATATCAAGGCTCACCAGGCGCCTTTCTCGACAGTAGGATATAGAACAAGCTGGAACCCAAACCGAGTGGAACTTCAGGCTGCCAAGAAACTTGTGACTGTAAGAATTTCGTACTGAAAAGTAAGTACAGAGAAACAAAGCCAACATTCCAAGCAAGACAAAGAAGCAGGAGGCCAATCTTGAGGAATAAGAATCAAAGAAGATGGACTGTTTGGATTCAGAACAATGCTAAAAGGTTAGGTGGAGACTTAGTATTTTGTGTCACAACACAAACCTATCATCCCGCCACTGTAGCTGTTGGTGACAGTCACTGGTAACTTTTCAGGCCACCACACAGGCTGTTGCCATCTGATATCATCAGGGAAACAGCTTAATTAAATAAGACTTGCCGTAGTGTAGTTCAGACTTAGATCTCAGAGCTATGCGAATAGAAGGGAGCCACAGTTCGAGATTTGGATATTTATTAAAAGCCAATCTCCCGCCCATCCAGAACACATAGTATCGGTTCTGTAATATAGCTGCCTGAACTGGGCGCGTAAAGATTCTAAGAATTTCGTCTTTTCGGTAGATGTTTTATACAATCTTAAACATAATATTTGAAATACAATATATAGATAGATTAATTGATTTTGTATAATTCTATATAGTATTAGGAAACAATTTACTTAAAATTATAGAGATTAAATAGAATTTATTATTATTTACATAAGATAATTAGAACTTTTATATAAAGCTATAGGTATAATTTCTCAGTGGTTGTTAAGAACCTAGGTTTCTTTTTCTTTAGTCTGAGGCTAAATTACATACTGTAATATTTCTAACCAATAATAATTATACAGTTTCTTTATTTCCTTGTTCTTATCCAGAATGGGTTCTTAATTTGCATACGTAACTAGAATTTGAAAGTTGGCGCTCTTGCATAGTTGTCTGGCTCATCAACTCACCTGAATGGGATAATTTGAGCTTGAAATATCACCCGTCGTTACCTTGCAACGACACTTCCCTTCAACAGCAACAGTACTTTGACACTAGAATTAAGTCATATGGCACACGAGCACTCGGAAGACATTATTTCGTGGTTGTTACTTTGTAGTCGTTGTATTATTATGTGTAATCTATGGATATATGCCTCATTAACCCTGATATTTCCTCCTCTTCATTAATCCCGCTCATTGGGTATCCTTTCCTTTCATTCATTTCAAAATCATTAATCCCCATTTCTTATGACGACATCTTGATGCTCTCGTAGGTACAAGAGTTGCCCTGGTAGATGTACTCCCTCACGCTCTTGGTAGTGGGATGATCACCACCAGCATAGTCGACGATGGAGATGCTCTTGTAGTAAGCCTCGAAAGGACCTTGGCTGAAGTCTGTCATTCCACCAGCCCAAGCAATAGTTCCCTCTGCGGCGTCAGGACGACCGGCACACCATGTTCCCAGCTTGACCTGGCATGGTGTTTGGGGGAACCCGCTACCTCCCTTGGCATCGGCATATTTGAGAGTTCGCACGACAACATCGTCGATCATCCAGTTGATGAACGAGGATGTCCACTCGATAGAGTAGAGATGGAATTCACCAGTAGGGTTGGCAACAGGGTGGAAAGCACCGCGGTCGTATGTGCTCACATCACCCTTGCTGAAGTAGTTGGATTGAACTTGGGTGTTATCTCCGCCCAGCCACTCATAATCAATCTGTGAAGAATTAGTATGATATTGATATAAATATGTGAGAGGGAGAAACATACCTCATCGAGGTTGTCGGATTGTAGCACAGCGCTGGTAACAATACCAACACCGTTGGAGGCCTTCAATTCGATATCGACACGGCCAAAGAAGATGTACTTGCCCGTCGCAATTGTAGGAGCCTGATTAGGTCCAGAGATTGTGAAGACAGCACCGTGTTCGTCGTGTGAGATGGATGTACCAGCGTCTTCTGCGAAGGCATCGCAGGGACCCTTTGTGAAGTCACAGTGAACAGTGTCCTTGCCAAAAGCCGGGTCGGCAGGACATGCTTTAAAGAGTGTAAGTCGTGTGTACAACCATGTTTGGGTGAATGATGATTACTTACTGGCTGTGAGAGGGTTACACTTGGTGAATGTCTGTGCTGAGACAAATGCAGGTGCCGCAAAGGCTAGAGCGTAGATGGCTTTGGAAAACATTCTTGAGTATGTCGTGCAACGAAGGACGGCAGGAAGAGGCTTGTCAGGAAAGATGAAGAGTGATACAAAAAGGCAGGAATCAAAACGATGAGATGTGTCTCTGACGCACGTTTAATATAGAACGAGATCTTTCGGATTAGGCAATTGGGCGAACAAGAGGCTGGTTTAAATCAGTTTCTGGCCGTATGGAGGTTTCCCAGCCCCAGCCTTGGACCCCTGTCACTGCCCTCGGTTTATATCGATCAGACGATGGGTGACCACTGACCAGTGGAGGTCTCGTATTCCCTGCACTTGCGTTCACTAGCCAACCCCTGGCAAGCCACCCTAACCACCCTCAAAAACTCCAACAGTCCAACAACGGAATGGGATCTCCATAGTGGTCGCGCTAGTCGAAACCGTCCCTGTCCAAGACAAGAGAGGGCTCGAGTGATTCACCAGTTGCTGCGGTGAATTGGGAAAACGGCTGGGACGGAATATAGCTCGTTAGTGCAAAACTCTGTTCCATTGATTTGCTACTCTGCCCAGAACCGCTAACACTTAACAGGCGCCAGTGGGTGGCTGGCACCATCAGCGTTTTGCCGACCAACGATACGAGCTCCCGACCGTCCTTTTCGCAAGGGTCTAGATCTCAGTGGGCACCCTCTTTAGCTCTCCCAGGCTGCGGGTGAGCGGGCTGTGAGCGAGCGATATGCGCGAAGGGACTCACGCTAGCAAGGACGCAAGCAAAAAAAGGAAAAGAAAAGAAGAAATGTCAGCGGAGGAGCAGTTCCTGGTGCTGACGTCAGGACAGTAAACTGCCCACCAAATGTCGGGACCAGGTAGATAATTCAGGGACTTTGAGCTAAGCTGAGCCGTATTCCGTGACCCCGTCTACGGATATGATCCTGGTATTCCTTCGTGTAGACTTTCTGGAGAAGGGAAATCGGCTCGGCCGGACTCTAATGCTGGTCTGCCATACGAAATAAAATGCCTAGTGCCGAGATACGAGGGGCTATTATCACAGCCAAGACAACATGAGGTTGCAAAAGAGAGTCACGATATGACCCGTCCATATACAACGTAGTATGTTTCTTTTTTGTCCGCTCTAACCGATAGTCTGCCCTCTACCCTCCTTCATCGTTCTTAACTGACACTTGCATTACGCGCCAACTCGATTAAAATCCTCGAGACACACACAATCTAGACAGGGATTGCTGCCACTGATAACGATCAGTGGAGCTGACATGGATGCTGGGGCCGCTTTGACAAGTTCCTCCCCCGCAGCACGAACGACAATGCACGTCTGTTTGTTTCGGAGAGTTGTAGATCTCGCGGATCTTTATATCTCCCTTGCGAGCGAATAGACTGATTTGATGTCATTGAGGGAAATTCTCAATTGATAGATCGTCCAACACGAACTGATTGTCTCAATTGATATTGCGATAAACCTCTTGCCAAGTAACCCTAGTCCTCGGAAAAGAACCACCCGTTCAATCATCGACTAAGCTTCCATATGTGGGCAGCC
The DNA here is from genome assembly GCA_021020635.1 of Fusarium sp. PT. Taxonomy (NCBI): domain Eukaryota; kingdom Fungi; phylum Ascomycota; class Sordariomycetes; order Hypocreales; family Nectriaceae; genus Fusarium; species Fusarium sp. PT. The sequence goes on from JAHMRZ010000010.1 coordinate 148,637, forward strand.
CATCACTCAGCTGATCCGTCATGAGGTCTGGCATCCCTCGTACCCCGCCCCGAGCAAGCATCTTCAAGTGCATGCTCGGGCCCAACAATGGATGTTTGCAGCAGTCATCGACACTTGGCATTGACCTGACCGCGTCGACCAATTCTTCCCCGCTCTCGAAGGATTGGTCTTGCTGGTCTAAGCATCGTGCACGCTTTGATCAGCATGCGAAAAAGAAAATACCTTCCTGATGAAGATATCACCACAGTAAATCCATGCATGCGTGCATGCAACGTTCGGCTGTCTTCGCTTCAATTGTCTCCGAGTAAAGCCATCGCCAACGGTTTTTTTATGCAATGGCACCTCGCATTGCACAAGTTCCTCCGGGGCGTGACAAGGCTGCCGTGAGGAGAAGCTGCACGATGACTTCTAAGCTACCAATCGATAGATCTCAGCCTCATAGACTAGTGCTTCGGGGTGAACCATTGCCGGGTGCCCGTGCGTTTGCTACGTGACGGAAACCTCCATCGATAGAGAGAGAAAGAAAATGATGATGATGCGTAGATTGTAGCTTTACTCTTCCAGCGATATGGTTGCTTACGAAAACGGAGGAGACCTTATTAGTCCAAGGCACAGCCGCCGTAAACGATGGTAAAAGGTCTAAAAATACCCGCTAGCTCGAGCTTTCGCGCCACGATCCAGGACCGACAGTTGCCACGGAGGCTCAGTTCGGAGGACCCGAAGGTAAATTTGACCGCTTGCATACCAGTTTCAACGTTCACGGTTATATGAGAAAGTGTTTTTTGACCTTGGCAAAGTGGTTGAAAATAAGGATTTGGTAACCAGCGGCCTGGGTTGTGTGAGTATACCGGTAACTGTCAACCCGGCAAGCCTTGGTTAGTAGTATGTGAGGTGACCGTATTGTAAGAGCAGAAGTTTATCAATGGCAATTCTGTACTGCGATTCACTTCTCTGTTCTAACCGCGATAAACATAATGCTCAACACCAGTGATATTTCCTAAGCTGATATCTCACTACACATATCCAGCCTCATGACCGCCGCGTGCCCCTTCGTCCCAGACCCATCAGGCTCTCTAAACCAATAATCGTGCACCAGCTCAAAACCAGACTTCGCATAACATTTCCTTGCTGCAATAGACTCAAAATTCACAAGAAGAACCAACATAATCTTCCTCCCTTTGTTTACCTCGACCGCACATTCCTTGGCATACTCGATAAGCTGATTAGCCAAGCCCTTTCGTCGCTCAGAAGGAAGCACGTAGATAGCATTGAGCATATAAGCCGTTTCGATTTCCGGAGGAACTGGGCCGAAATAGTTTGATCCGGGATCAAAGTTCAGAAGTTCTTCCCAATCTTTTGCAGCTGTTGCGGCCTTTAGCGGACCGCTTAGGACAAGTGATGCGAGCCATGGCGAATTCAGAATGAGGGAGAGATCATCTTCTGAGCCTGGATCAGGATCTGAGACGACGATGGTGTTTAATGCAGATGCATTTTTCAAACGCGACTCCCAGATATCTTTGGTGAATTCGACTTCGCGGGCATAGGTTGAGCTGAATGATTCTGGAGACAACTGAAGGGATTGAAGTCGGTAAGTTTTGAAATTTTTGACAAGTTTGTCCCATTGAGACGAGTCTGACAAGGACTTTGGCAAGCTGACTACTTTACTTGACATATTCTGTGGTGCTGGGGGTTTGTTACGGCCTGGGTTGATGATTGTAGAATACCTCATATAGTTGGTTGAAAGTGAAACTGCGGAGCAATCCCTGCTTATGTATGAGTCATTCACGGTGGTTAGGCAGCATCGATCGTGAATTTTTAAGGGAAATGATACAAATAACGTTCACCGTGAAAATGAAGCAAATCCTCGTCTTTCACGTAGGAGTTATCGGGAGTATTTAAGAACTATTTCTGTCGAAGCCTTTCTTCTTTGCTTAACACGCGTGTCACAGTTGGTTTCAAACAAGCCAGAACGATACCAAGATTGTATTCCAGACCTCTCTTCAAGATATTTCCATGTTCTCAGTGACCGAGAAGCCCACTCGGTGTTCTCGTGTGAACTAGCCACAAGGCTATTACTATCTCCACCCCAGGTTTGATAGGTTTCCCAATATTGTGGTGATATTTCCACCCCGCGTTGGTTGAGAGACCTCCAGTCACTGCCAACATTGTTCACATCAACTTGTGTGCGTGCTTCGTTAAGCAACATTTCCGTTTTCTAACTTGTAAGTAAACGAGATGTTGTGAACTGAACACATGATCAAATAAATTACCCTCCGTCAAAGAGGGGTTTTAAGTTTCCCAGAGGCATAGAGTTGACAGTAACACGAGTATCGGTTACTAAGACATGAACGAAAAAAGCAGTGTTCGAGGCATATTGATTATGTACAACCTGGCGGTAGCAAGGAATGCTGATAATATTCGATTCAGAAATCTTTACAGGTGTATAGTTCGCGAGTCCTTTCACATGAAAGAGGGGAGTGGTCTTTGTCGTATCAGAAACATGTCGAGCTGTGTATACGGGTGCTATAGTGGTGCTTGAGTGTGGTTGCGTGGTTTCTGAGCTTCTAATGAAAGGAATCGCTGATGATTGAATATCGCTCTTGAAAACGCGGCGCTTGAAGTCGCAATGCTAGCAACTAACGACGGTTGATCCATTGCAGCTGGACTTGAAGTTTCAAATTGGTTGTAAGAAGTAAGCTAGGCTGATTATGTTGCAAGCAGTTACAACTTGAAGTAGAGACTATGCGTCTAGGACGCCTCGCTATTCCCCTTGATTGATGACCAACCACAAAGTCGCAATGCTCAGCCGGGGTTGATTAAAGTGCCTCGCAGTTAAAATAAAAGTCTAAAGTCTTCTCCATGTCTACAGCCTCTGTAGCCTTGATGTTGTCGAGTAGTTCGATCTGTCTTGTCCTAATTTCGTGGTCTTTTGTTCTCCATGATCTCCCGCTGTTTGGGTTGGTGTTATGTTTTGACTGTTTAAATTTCCAGATTGTATAGTTATACTTCGATCGCAGTAGACTTTCCATTGAGGTCAACTGATCATGTGGACCAGGTGCTAACACAATTCCGTCCACTCTTGAATGGTCGCATTAGTCTGATGGCGGGAGTACCCGACCCATTGGCATTGATACAGAGTGCCTCTTCCACTCTTCCGCTCGTCAGCAATAGCATCGATGTGGTAAACGTCTAGCTGTGACGCTTAGTCCTCAGTCGAGCTGTTGGTCATGGCAACCTTGAGGGCATCGATCTCCGCACTGAGGCGGTCAACATGAAAGGGAGGTCGGATGTAATACCCTGGACATCTGTTTCCGGAATCCACTCTGCTTGCTGATATATAAAAAGGGAAGTGATCCTAGTGGCTGTTGAGACGGGCTATATCTCAACATTGCTACCGTCATCTCATCTGACATACAACTCCACCCCGTCGCCTGCATTGAATAGAATGCACACCATGATGCAAGTGGTGAAAGATGTGAGGAGGGATGGATGACCCGTAGGCTAGCATAATCCTTTCGTTCTAAGTCCCAGGCTGCCTACTCGATTGTGTATATCTAGTCTTGTAGTAACACATATGATACCAAGTTGAACCTGTCACAGGGGGAGAGGCGTGAGCATGATGACAAGGTGTGTGTTGTGTGTGTAGAGGCTATGGCTACGGAAGGGTCAGGCTATGAGAAGGAGTGGGGACTGCCTGGGGCATCCGCACTCCACAGAACCTGGAACCATAGAAGCTTTTTGGAACTGTCGAATGAGGCAGTCTATAGGATGTTCCTCATTATATAGTTGGGAATAGAACGTGGGAAGCAATTTGATTCTCCTATCTAGGTGAGAGGAAGCCAGGCATCTTATAGTCCTGCTGAGCTTCCACAGGATTCCTTAGATTGGTTCTACAGGAAGCCTGTATCCAAGGAAACATAGGAAACATACAAACATCTAAGCAATATACAACGCAAATAGTAACCAAGGTAGGTAGATGCTTCTGGGCAAAAGATGACTAGTATTACAGACAGATAAAGTCTACAGCAAATGAAATATCGTTCAGAAAATCATGTAGAATAAATCAAAACAGCAAACATATACATAGATAGATATCTCATTGTTAACAACTTGAGGGGCAATTTCATGAAAAGGCCAAACAACTGGCTGATATCCATCGCAGATGAAAGGTAGCCAGTAAACAAACTATATATATGTATGACTAGGAAACTCTTACAGCAAGCAAAAAGGAACTCCGGTACAGGGAATCGAACCCTGGGCTCCGCGGAACAGATCTCTCAAGTTATTGAGAGCGCGAAATGTTAGCCACTACACCATACCGGATGCTGATTGGATGGGAAACTGAGAACCACATTCGCAATATGTTGTCTACAGATATGTTTGAGAGCATGGTATAAGCAAACTCTGTTTTCCTATCAGTGTGATGACCTTGATCTATCTCACCGAGATGTTAAACAAGATGATCTGATTATCATTAATACGGTCTACCAAATCGTCCACTTCTGATCGCCAATCGAGCAAAGCCGGTTGAATAACTCATCTCTGCGTTCCATAGCAGTGACCAAAAACGACTTCCCTTCGCCATCGATTATCTCCATCCCATCTGAGATAACATCCTCCAGCGCCCAGCCAGCCAGGAGTTTCGCTTTCGCTCCGTAGCCAGAGTATTTATTGATGACAGTGATCTGTGAAATCGGGATAACCCACACCGGTTGAACTTCTTGATATTTCTCCTTATCCAAGTCTCCCACCGAAGATCGTTTTGAGAAACACAGAGAAGGGGATACGGTATCGGTAGTGACATATACGAAACCCCTCTCTCCATGCCATCGACATGTAAATTCGACGGGACCGGCGATGGGAGGATCTTCCCTTGGTGATGCAACTCCGACACGGTTCTTTGCAGACTCAGAACCTGCTTTTGCTCGGAGCTTGTCGACTCCGATGACAGTCCTTGCAGCTGCTTGGGCGACAGGCTTAATGATACTTAAAAGCTTGCTTCGCTTCTTACCACCACTTCCTGGCTTGCAGGACTCCTGCTACTCGTTAGCAGCGCGTCTAAACATGGGGAACTGTGTGATTTACGTGGTCGTCGCCTCCAGTGTCCTCAATTATCGCTTCATCTCGTTCGACGGTCGCTTGAATCTCGCCCTTCGTTGCACCCAGGGGACAGTCACCAAGCGATGCGCCAAGAATGTCATCATCGAGAAAGGGGTGGTCGTGAGTTGGTGGCTCAACCGATGAGGGTGGTGGTAAAAGAGGCATCTTCTTTCGCTCGCCTTCCCGCAGTAAGGTGATGGTGAGCTGACAATCTGTCGGGACTCCTTTAAACGCGAATCTCCGGAGTGTAAGTTTCTGGAGCCTCTAAGATTGTGGTGATTCTCACCTCATTGTAGTAGACAAAAGCCATTCATATGTATTTGATAGGTAAGTATTGCCGAAAAACACAATACCAAGGCCAAGACTAGCGATTCTGTAAACTGTATGGCATGATATAAATGATGATATTATAATAAGTGGTAGAGACATTTTGACAATTCGTTGGTTATGCTTGGGAAAAGGAGCCGGAGGTTCAACAAAGCTGTTGGTCAGTAAAGTCTAAGTAAAAAAGGCCATATACTTACTTCACGCCACGTTCCCATACATCACAAATGACAGAAATGCTGTGCATTATGGGCTTTATCTGACCCCACATAATCTCCTGCATAGGCGCTTTGCTTTTGTCAAATGATGGCTTATCCACTCCGGCTGCTTTGTCTTTTGCAGTAACTATCTTCGTGGCCAGTGATCTCGGATCCGGTAGCTCAGCTGTCTTTCCGCCCCCCTTTTGAGATTCATCATGCTGGGGATCTTTGTCCACAAGAGTGTTTAGACAAAGAGCGAGGAGCCCGGTTGCAAAGTTACTAGCTTCTCTTTCCAGGGTTTCTCCTTTCAAGTTTTCTGGGGCACCTGTACCTGAGTCGGTGGTGCTTAACATGCCAGCCGCTGGTTTCACTAGGCCTCCGTCTTGGTAGTGGACCATCGAGGGTGGACAAGGCGGGAATAAGATACTTCGAATTTTGGGGAAGAGAAGAATTGCCATTAGAACTGTCCATATTACCGGCATTAGTAGGTCCAGATACCAAGCGACGAAGTAGGTCTGAGTTGATGATTAGTTGCTGTCTAGTTCCATTGAAGTAAACTCAGCTTACAGCACAGAAAGAGGCTGTTCGTCTCGGTTCGCGCCACGACTGCAATCTGGCAACATGCTGCCTCGAGACTATAATTCCCATTATCTTGGAATGTTAGAACTGATAGTAGCTGGTGATTATCTAGTACCTACTATTCCCATATAAAGCCTTTCGAGTGTTGATCTAAGCTTATTTGGGGAGAACTGTTGCCCGGAGGCAATATTCAAATCCAACTCGTCTTCAGGGTGATCTGGTGTATGTTTAACATGGAAAACTCGCTGCATGATTCGGATTAATCAATGATTAATTACTCGCATCAGTGACGTGGCTTTACGAACCTTGTTGAATCTTCTTACAAGAAGCCATAAATCTTCATTCCTTACGCCATCGAGTGCATAGTCTTTTGGTTGATTCTGCAAAGTGTCCCAACCCACATCCTTCACATCGAGGAGATCAACAGCAGGGATATGTGTGCGTCCATTCAGAAGCGGATCGGTTTGTGTATTCTCGTGCTGGACGCGGGTGTAGAGAGTTGCGTCACCATTTGCATTATTGCTGAGGTTTGCAGCTATCTGCCTCGTTTGGCGTGTGGTGTTTTCCATCTCGTAATTGCTGATTTCATGAAAGAAATAGAATTTCCATCTGAACAAAAATAAAAACGAGCTTGATTGCGCCTGGCGTTAACCCAAGCCCTTGGCCCAAAATGTTAGTGGATGATGTCAGGCACACACATCGTCATTCGTCGTCTACAATTGCCTCACAGGCTCACCCCATGGGGAAAAAGGAGCTTTCTGTCCGCGACGTGTTCCATGGCTTGTTTCTAGCGGACGCACTTTGTATGGTGGGCCTTTGTCTCTAGGCCTGTTCTTATTCCCGCAGGTATTTTACGTACAAGTCCCTTCGTACATAATGAAGCTTTTAACGCGTCATTCTTCGCGCTGCTACAGCAGGATGCATCTCTTATAATATCCACTCATGGGTCATTTGCATAATTGATTGGTATCTTGCTTATTATCAAACATCAGCAACTATTGTACAACATGGCCACCGTAACTTCTGCCAAGCCTCTCACTTCTCACCACCAGCCTTCTCCAACGCTCTCTTGCCGATCTCAACCATCTCTGCGTTTGATAGAGTGTCCTTCCCAAAACCTTTCATAGCCTGGTCGAGGAGCGCAGCCATCATCTCAGCCCTACCGATGCTCGGAATACTAATAATGACGTGCGTAAAGAGACGGAATGCATGTTTCACAACCCCCATGTCGGGGTCACTAACCAAACCCTGCTTGGTAACAAGAACCTGCATTCTTCCGTCCGACAGATGTGCGCGCTCGATGATTTGCTTCTCTACTTGGCCCTATGCCCTGTTAGCGACATACAGCTTGTGTTGTTGGGGCGACATACGCGTAGAAGACAGTAGTCTCCAAGAAACCAGGGTTTCTTGCTGGGATCTCGCTCGGCGTTACAGCCGCTAACGTATATAAATCGTAGAGGCTCCGGGTTGTCCTTGCGCGGAAGTTTCGCAAATGTGTCGGCGGCGTAGAGAGCATATTCGTAGCAGATCATGCGGACTTGATCCCAAGTATACTGCTTCAATTTACCTGGCGTTACTCCGATGAGCCTGCGCAGCATTAGACGTCGTTCGCGTGCCAAGAGCCAATTGGACATACCATATACAAGCGTCTGCGCCAGCGATCTCATCCTTGACGTACTGCGGGTAGTTCTTGAAGTCGGAGCAGCTAACAGACGTAAACTTTGACTCTATTTCCGGTTTCCGTAAATCTTCTGGAAGGTCATGGTCGCGACGTGCGAGAGCCACGACTGAGTCGATTTGGGGATGCAGAAGTGCTTGGCGGACAAGTTCTTGGCCTATGAAGCCAGTCGATCCTGCAATCACGATCTTCATGTCTAGAGACTGATGGGCGTCGTGTATAAAACTTGGGAGAAGCGGGTATATGCAGTCGAGTTTTTATTGGGACGGCGATAGGTTCCGTGCTTTATATCGAGGGATTGGGTCTGCCGCAATCAGTCTTGTTCAGTTCATATGTATGGGAAACTCGACTCGATCGGTTTGACTGGGCGCTGTCTTATCTATACGACCCCCTTCTTACTAACGTCGCAATCATTGATAGGGCAAGCCTCGTTAATCCGGACACTACGAAACCCAGGCTATATGCCATTAAACAAATGCGCGAGCCCGCGAACGTCTGTTCTATTGAGCCGAGTGATTTCCAGAAGCGGGCGATCATAGCCCTAGAGACAGGAACGTAGCGCCGGATCGAGGAACAGATCCATTCCTCGGGTCATTCCTTGCTAGGGAAACATCAAAAGGTTCCAATGATTGGGTTCTGCTAGTCTTCTAGATAACGGTATTGAGTTTGGGTATCTGCCGTGGCTTTCTCAATGCAGCTCCCATTCCTAATGGGCGGGCTGTTAACGAACAAAGTAGATTGCCGCAATCAGTCTGGAACCCTGGGAGGCGTGTGTGGTATGCGCACCTGTTAACAGATGATGTAAAGAGAGTTCATCATAGTTGAGCTTGGACGTAGACAGAAGCTTCAGTAGTTTAAAATGACTTCCCTTTGCCTTGACATAAATGCCTAGGAGATGATGAATCGTGACCATGGATGAGGCGGGCGTTTCGTACAAAACCATGATGCCCTGCGTGGAGCCCTCCAGTGACCACAGGGGATATGGCCGCTAAAGCACAAGTCGCTGTCCAACAATGGCTGGACCTCCATATTGAGACTGCATTTTGGAGAGGCAACGTCGGAAGGTGCGCCCTCCCATTGAGAGCTTTGTGGGCTAATCTCTTTTACCATCTCAACCACGAAGGCAAAAGTTGACCATCCATTGGCAGTCAAAGGGTCGTTGCATCAGTTGCTTACCAACAGAATAAAGAGTGTGCCTTGCCCAATACGAAAGGATCATTGCAGCGCTCTCAATTCAGCTGCGCTCTAATTCCGCCCCTCCTTCAACGCCTGCATACAGTGACCGAGACAATCAAGCGCCAGGCTTCACGCAAGGCAGTCTTATCCAGACATGGAGAACAGTCGACAAAAACTCTTCTTCAATCGTGAATTCTCCCATCATGTACTCATCTGTGAATAGACTCATCGCGCAAAATGCCGTCTCTTCCAAGCTTTCTCTTACGCTCAGCTCCAGCAGCCTCAAGTGACAGCAGCGGCTCGCACATCACCAATGCCCCCGCAATCCCCAGCACGAGTATCGGATCTGCAGCCGAACATCTCGAGAATGAGCTGCTCAAAATGTATTGGCAGGGCGTTGAACGCGAACTTCCTTATTTGCTACTCACCTTCCACCGTTGGCAAACACGTAAAGATTCGTCGGATTTCCTCCCGGAAGAAGAGGACGATCATATTCATGGCTACGACACTTTCATCGATCAAGTCAACGACGTCTCGCGCCAGTTTCACGAACGCAATAAGAGAAATCAGCGATCAAAGCGACCAGAAAAGAAGAGCAAGAAGGAAAAGAAGGACTCCAAAGACCCTCCATCGTACGATGAGGTCTTGCGAGGTCGTGGCTGGGATATGTTTGCCGACATGAAAAGCCAGAGCATCAAGGGAGCTGTCAGAACCTCGCTTAGTGAGCGCAAATTACTGGACCCAGCGAGACGCAGGGCACGCATGCTTCTACAATCAGCGCAATTCCTCGACATCGACAAGATAATCGAGCATCGAGAACCCGAAGAAGCGCTCTCGTTCTGGAAAAGGCCTGCTTCGGCTCAGATAAAGGTCTCGTGCTACAATGACCTGGACCAGCCAGTGTTCGTGCCACAGCATTGCTCCGAGTGTAGGTCAACCATTCGTGGCTGCACCTTCCAAGATACCACCGACGAAAGCGTCATCATTTGTGAAGGATGTTATCGAGCGAGGCATTATGGTCTGGCTCGCTTCGTGAAGAAGTACAAGCAGTGTTGCCTACCGGATGCTCTGACGCCAGAGATAAGCCGCAAGCTCTGTTACTGTTCGTCTGTTCGTAGACGCGACAAAGACGGGCGCTCCCGGTCCTTGTGGCCTATCAATCCTGATCTTGACATCGGGGACCATATCAGAGGTGGCGTTGGTCGTGTTGGTTGCGGCCTGTATACAGTCACCGATTTATACGCGGAGGCAAAGTATACGAGTACACGTTCCAAACTAGCAAAACATGACAGCCTACTTCATTTGAGGAAAAAGGATCCCATCGGCGGAGAGATACAGAAGCCCTCAGGAGCAACCAGGAAGCAGCCAAGTCGCCTGAAACACCTCAATGAGACCTCACTTCCAGAATATGGCTATTCATATGGTTTTAGTACTGAAGCGCCAGAGGACATCCCACCCTACTTGCGCTCGACAATTGAGAAGTATCCTTATGGGAATGTACACATGGCTCTACGTTTTGGGCCTCTCATTATCGAGAATGGCGTTGCAAAGTGAGTACCCGTCGAGCACAATCTAGGACAGCGACTGACTCAAGTAGCACTATGGGAGGTGTACTCATCACCAATAGAGATCCGCCTTCCTTGCAAATCATGCGCGATCCCTCAGAGGACATCACCAACTGTCTACTTCTCACAGGCGAGACGGATCGCATGCTTTATTCCCAAGACCGACCGCGACACCCAAAACGGTACAAAGCTTTCATGAAGCAGGTCGTCGGCGGCGCCTTCTGCGACTTTTTCGAGTCCGGTATCGAAGACGAGCTCATTGATGCGTTCATGCACGAGAGCAGCTGTCTGGTGGAAGATGGGATGACTTTCGCCGAACAAGAAACCCTGCTTGAACAAAGCACCAAGCGTCTCCTGCTACACGTCAAAGAGTACCTCGCATCAAGAGTCCAGGCATACGTGTCGAGCATCACCGCTCGTCTGCTCAACCCCGAGGTTAAACTCCGTTGGCACTATCGCGCGAATAATTGTCAGGCATTCTGTGACAAACTGATCGACCGAGACGTCTTCGGGCCCCTCTTCGCCTCCCCGACAACGCATGGTCAACCCAGGCCATTTTACTTGATGAGCTTTGTGTGCCGCCCGGGGTCGAACGTCCCAACACGCGCATTTTCTAAATACGATGTTCCAAATGGCCTTACAGAGGAATATCTTTTCAAGTTTCGTTATGGGCGCCATGATGACTCTGACATTATCGATACGCTTGCTGAGTACTGGACTGATTGGGGTGCCTTTGAGGGGCCCGTCTATCCAAGCCAGGATGTTTTCCCGTGGGACTGCACAGAAGCATATGACCGCTATCCGGGAAACTGCGGGAATTGCAATATTTCCAAGCATGTTCTCGCATTTCCGTTCGACTCTTGGTCTATCTCGTCTTTGCACCTAGCCCGAGGAAGGCAATTGTATCCTTCTAGCCCAAAGCTCAGCACCAAAAAGTCGGAAGAGAAGAAGGGCACAGGTCTCATGACCGACGCCGACTGGTTCAAGAACCGTATAACTATTCTCCTCGGCCAAGACGCTCTATTGACGGCTGCCGTCGCAATGGCAAACTGCAGTCAACTCCAAGCGTCCACGACATGGCTTCACAACCACGAAGACGAAACCATGGACAGATTGAAGCTCGGAGGCATCCATCGCGCGCAGCCCTTCAGCCACCACTTCGAGAAAGGCGCCTATCATCAGTACTTCGTCGCTGACTGGGCCTTTCTCGCACAGCCTCTGAGAATTATCGAGTATGAGAAGCTGAGAGACTGGCGAGCGACAAAAGCAGACGTTGGCGCAACGAAAGGAGATGATGGTGGCGGTGGTGGAGGGTGTGGTGGAGGTGGTTTCTTCTCTTGTGGTGCTGTGGGAGCTGGCTGTGCGGTGGGTAGTCCGGGTCTGGCTGGTGATACCTGTGGGAGTAATTGTGTTTCGAGTTGTTCAGCGGGAGGAGATGGGGATGGAGGTGACGGGGGATGTGGAGGGTGTGGTGGGTGATTTGTTCTTATTATTGTCGAAGTTATGTTATTGTACTGAGTCATTCACAAGCTGAGCATGGCAAATTGAAGACATATACTGTCAACTATAGACTCTATTATCACTGGGCATTATGCCAATTGCTCTATGTGTGATGTCCGGCCCAGTGACACTCATGCCGTCCTTTGTTACAAAACCACCACCGCATCCGTCTCCTCGAGATGGGAAACATACAAACCGCACAGTCAAGAGTCCTCGGCAGTGTCCTATCTAAATAAAACTCATCCCTCGCCTCCTTCATAGCCGTAAGCGTCGCACCATCCAGACTCGCACACTGCCTGCACAGATGACCACCGTCCTCTTCCCACTGCGGCTGCTGAAAGGTACAGCAATTGATATGCTGCATTTCCAGGTCCTGCATGTTCCACTTCGCGTTGAAGGGCGCCGCGCCGCCTGGTGCTGAAAAGAGGTAGCAGTATGTACAGACGGCGTAGCAGTGGGTGAAATGGTCTTTGACGCGCGAGGATTGAATCGTTCGCTTTTCGGATTTGCAATCCTGGGAAGTGAAGTGAGTTAGCAGTGATTGCAGGTTGGACGTGAGTGCTTACATCGCATATTACACGCTCGCACGACCAGCACTCGCTCTTTTGTCCATCTAGGCATGATGCTATGCAGAGTGACTCGATTCGTTCCTGGCGGGAGGATGGGTCCATGGATGGGTAGAACATTGCAGTGCGTGTCAACTTGGACGCCAGCGAGAGGTTGACCAGGTCGTCGTAGTGAAGATGGCGCGCGACTCGCTCAACGATTTTGTCATCCTGCAGAATTAATGCTAAAGACTTTTCTCGGCCAGTCGGATTCTGCGGTAAGAGTTGTGCAACGGTGTATGACCATCTCTTGGGTGCTTGCTTGCTTTGTACTGGTAGGAAGAATCGTCTGATGATGATTGCCGGAATGCTGATAAAGCGGGGGAAAGCAGCGATGGGGAATAACATAATATCCTGGAAGGCAAGAAGTATTCTGTTTAATTGTTAGCTGTAGCTGTGATGCACGAGACACGCGATGACTCACATAACGAACATACTCATGATCTTGCCCAGCCCTCCCCCAAACGTCCAATCTGACGTCCCGGTGGGAATCGGGTATCTACAGTTTTCCACAATTGAGAACAAGATAATAGCAAGATCAACACATAAGATGTAAAACGGCCCGCGACTGCGTTGGCATGAATCCCATTTACCCATCGACCCATCTTCTTTACAGGCCGAAGCGATTATTGAACTAACGATCGGCCATAGCACAAGCCAAATACCCTATTCTCATTAGTACCAGATCATTGCCAAGAAATAAATACGCACAAGGAATTGACGTCCTCTGTCGAGATGGCCCAGATGCCACCACGGATTAAGCACGACGAGAGGCCCATATAGCGCCAAAGGAAACACCGTCCAGAACCGAATCCCAGGGAATCCCTCAGCTGACCTTTCACAGACATATCTGATGTTTGGCATCATCAGAAAGAACCACAAGAGCATAAAGATCGAAAAGAAGGCTTCGTGGAAGGTATCCATGATTGCATAATTAACCAGCCAAGCCTTCAAAAATTGGAGTTGAGAGTGGTAAACAGCATAAAAAAGCTGCAATTGCCAGCGACAGACACACCTTGGACGTGTCGCGGAATTCCCCCGCATTTGATCGGCGGATCGAGAACGCCTTGGCTAGATCTCCTCTGTGGCCGGGCGTAAGCTGTCTCTGTGTTTCTTGTGTGTGGGGAAGTTTCCGATTGGAGATCTGGACCAGCTGATGTCTGATGTGCAGGGGTGAGGTTGAAAGTGGTCCTACCCTCTTGTCTAAGGCGTTTTTGAGGCGATTCGGAGGATCCTGTGTTGGTAGGCAAATCTACTGCGCTTGAGGCTGTCAATCTTCTCGCTGTGAGGGTTATTTTACTCTAATACTCGAGAACGTGAGAAATTGTCCAAGTTCGCTGTTGTAGAAGATATTTCATTCTCTCTGATTTTGCCCGAGATGTCCTTGGAAGACACGATTAACAAGCTCTCCCTTCACGAAAAGGGCAATGATATGGTCTCAAGTTCATCTCTGCCCAGCGATCCAAACGGAAAACCCTACGAAATCGCGAGCAAACCCGCAGACTTCCCTACAATTCCCAACCCCAACATCTTCAACTTTGCAAATGTCCCAAACACCAAACCCTCAAGAAAGTCAAGTCCCCCGGACCTGGCTCTACCTACTCTGGCCGAATGCGCAGCTCATCTCGAATTTCTCGAAACGCTTTTTGTTCTGAGGCAGAAGGTCCTTGTGTCGAAAGACCTCGACGATGCTTTCTTCATCCAGCCTGATAGAGAAGCAAAGACTGGGTTTCAGGGCGATACAAAGACTTTGAAGGATGATAAGCTGTGGGAGAAGAGACAGGTGAAATGGCCCAAGTTTGTTGGATTTGCTGCTGTTCGCTTTCTGGCATGGCGCGAACGCTTTAATAAATCCACAGAGGTGGAGATCACACGAGATAACCTCCCGCCTCTGGATATCCTGATGGTCTGGCACTCATTCCTTCTCAACCCTCGATTATTCTGCGTCAATTGCTCAGATGAACCTCTTTTCTCTGTCAAGTTTCCGTGGAAACATATCCACAGTGCTATCGACAACGGCGAATGGAAGTTTAGCCTTCAACCTGCAGCAGCGGCCAACTACGAAGAAGCTTCTGGCTTCTCACCAGATCTTTTCGGTGATATGGTTTCGTGGAAAGATCTGAATTTCCAGAATCGTTGGGGCATCTCCCAGCTTGAACTCGGCGGTGGGCGCTGGAAGGAACTGAGTGATGGTCGGTGTGAAGAGTACGTGAACCACTTCAACCGCTTCGATTCAAAGCTCGCAGAAGATCTTCGCGATGCAGTTATTCGTCAAGGCTCTTTTGTCGAAAAAATGAACTCTTTCATGTGGATTCGAAGTCCAGCTCTTGAAGGGACACTCCAACGCGGCATCGCTCGCTATCTCAACTTCTGCAAACTCCTCAAGATGTCCAAGACCACCGTTGTACCAACGCTGGACATCGATCTCATCTGGCATACACACCAGTGCACAGCCAAACAATATGGACAAGCGATGCAAGTCCTGGCAGGCAAGTTTGTCAACCACGACGATACGATTGAAAAGCCGCAGCTAGGAGATGGGTTTGCAGAGACGAGAAGATTGTATCGTGTGTATTTTGGTCAGGAGTATCGTGCCTGTGGATGCTGGGATTGTCAGGCTTTGGTGACGGAGCTTGAGGGGGCTTTTGAAGGGGGTGGGGAGGATGTTGATATAGATAGGATTGCTGCGAAGGTGAAGGAGGATGTTTTTTATCATCGGGCTGTTGAGTGGGCGAGGAGGCATAAGATGAATTTACCGAGACGGCGAGATTAGAATCAGTTTACATGAATTCATCGTAAGGTATTCGTGAGGCTTGTCACAGCTCTTCATAAGTATTCTTAGTCAACTCAATATCCGGCAAGTTTCTTGGAATCTGCATCATATTTGACATCTGATAACAACTAGCTATGATATAACAGCCCCGTTCTCTACTTGTACCTTCACAACATCCTCGCACTTTAGCATCACTGGGGGGATCAAATTTGAAAAAGGGTCATGAGGCACACGATCCTCATCCCAGTCCTTACAATCGCCAATGCACCACCACATACCCCTGGGTTCCATCCGAAGACCATACTCCCCATCCAGCAAGTTTGACAGTAGACCACTAACTTGTATACGCCTGATAAGAGATTCGCCAGGCCTCAACGTTGTTAAGAGATCTAGTGTCGGGCGGAGATCCCCTGGGTGATATTGGACGTAGCCGCTTTGTTTCTTCGCTCCTCGTACGATTTTGTTCGTGGATAGGTCAATTATCTGGATCGTGGCACCTGGTGGTGGTGGTCTGCCTGGATCGATAATACGGGGACGGCTATCGTCAGAAGGGAACTCGTCGTCATCTTGATATGCGCCGTGTGGGGTGAGGAATCGTTGACGACCGTGAGTTTGGACTGTGATAGCTTCACTCCCCATGTTGGTAACTGTGATTTCGAGACACGCAGGTTTGCCATTCGTGTCTTGATGCTTCTGCATCCTGGTGTGTAGCTCTGGGGGCCAAGGAAGAGATTCTACCACTTGGAACATCGGGTGACCACTTGCTCTGCGACTGACCAACTTTTGTTTATCTCTGAGTGCTGATGGTTCCCCTTGCTCATTATCATATGAATATGCATCGGCTCCTAGCTCCCATCCCGTAAGGTTCTGGAAGGTGTACTTCTCTCCCGGTTTGAGTAACGACGCAAGTTCACTTTCGGGGTTGACGAAGTATTGGTATTCTGACACACAGTTTCTCCAATCGCCAATTCTGCCAACTGGTGAGGGGAGCGTTAGGTAGGACTCCTCACTGTTGCTAAGATCTAGCTGCCCAACATCAATTTTTATATCGGTTTTTGTCCTTGCGTTGTACTTGCGTAGCTGGAGCAGGTTGTCGGAGAGTGCATAAGGAACATCGAGGATAGTTTGTTTTGTTCTCAAGCGGAGAGGTCGGGGATCACTATCGTCTGATGAACGACGACAGAGACCAAAGACAATGTTAAAGGGTAGCTTGCCCGATTGATCGAAGACCTGGTATCTCACGTTGACGACCATCCAAATATTCAGCTTTTTCATGGTTGTGCAATCGAATGCTATGAATTCAAGTTCTGTAGTGTCGATTTTGTAGAATGATAAAAGCTGTGACTCATCGCAGGTATTTTTGAAGATGAAATTTGGGGCAAAGCAATCAAAGGTCAATGTTACGTCATTGCAAGCCGTTTTGTGCCAGTTTCTCCAATCTGTTGAGATATACTTTACGTTTGTGTACACTGATCTCAAAGAACAAAAGCTTGCAAAACTCTAACGGTGACACCTGAAGTATATCAAACTTCTGTGGCACCTCCGTTGTAATATTGTCCTGCTTTGGTCTCAGTTGAACAACAGTCAGTGTCAGTTTGGCTCTTAGCATAATGATATTGCCGACTACCCAGAAGTCTGGCGGAGGTAGTTTCCAATGTGTATCGTGATTAGTTGCTGCTTTAGATTGATTTGCAAACGCAGTGTTAAGCTCGGCCAATGGTAGCCCATAAGCCGATCTGTATAAACTTATGATCGATGTGATATAAGACTGGTCGACTCGTGGGACTAGATCATGCTCGTTGACAACCGCCAGAATATGTTTTGTCTGAGGTAGTCTTTGGGCTAGTTCTGTTATGTTGGTTGAAGTAACTGGCGGAGCTCCGAATGTTATGAGCGAGAATTGAATGTTTGACACTAGCGCAACATCAATCAGCTTCTGACATACGCATAGCCTTATCCGGACTTACATGAGTTTGGACAACCGCTGATAAAGTGTAGGAAAACCAAAGCTGCTACAGCTCCACCAGCTGAATGACCGGTAAACACTATTTGTGCCAAGCTATCATCTGCAGTGACTTGACGAATAATTTCTTCTGTCAGCCATGGAAGTAACGTAGTGGCACAAGCCAAAAAGCCACTGTGGGCAAAGATGTTTCTTTGACACCCTGGGAGCGTCTACGGCCGACTGTTAGTGAGGGTGCTTCTAGAGTGGGTCAACTTACAAAGAGTGAAGCTGCATCCTTTTGATCCCGGTTGAAATTCACCAGATGATCTGCCTTGCATGATGTTCCCCGGATAGAAACAAAGAGGGTGTTGGTATCTTCTTCTTTCCATATGGATGTGGCTTTGATTGTTCCTGTAATAGACGGTGTGCGAGATATTACTGGGACAAGGTCACCTCCTGGTTGTATGTCTGGCTTGTAAACAGAACATGCACATCTACATGCAGTAAGCAACAACTGGACAATATCGCGATCACTATGGCACATCAGTTTCTGACTAGTATTTCAAGAGCTAATAACATACCCTGCCCATGGCTCTGCTAGCTCATCATGGATCTTCGAGTTTTCGTACTTTGATATCTCCTTAGCGAGCCGCGAGAGGTGAAACTGCAGCAAATCTCCATGCTCCCCTAAAAAGAACACAATTAACACATGTTGACCACACTCAACACTCAGTGAGATATACCTTGGTCATCGAGTTGATCGAGCACAAAGTCGAGGCACTCCAAAAGCTCAGTCACGGCGACTGAGAAGGCTTGAGAGTTGGCGCTGAAATCAGCCTTGGATGTGGGTGCAGAAGCAGCCGTTGCAACAGACTGTTTGGTAACAGACCTTGCGTTGCGGCCTTTGAGTAGCTTTGATGCCCACATAGTTAATTGGATAATTTGCGGTCAATAGTATGATGTTCAAGGGGAGTGCTCAAGGTGAAGCTGTGGAGGCATCCAGTCCAGTATGCCTAGCGCCACGTGCTGCACAGCCTCAACCCAGCCACCACGACTCCTAAGACGCAGAAAGCAGAATGCAGTTCCGTGCAAACATTTAAACAAGAAAATAGCTTGGAATACCTAGTTCTACTATCAAACTTATAATATTATAAAATTATTAGATAACTACTATTAAGATTTAATATATTAGATAGAATTATATAAGATCATTAGAAATTATACAGAATTATACGAAGTTATATAAAACTATATAAAAGTATACAAAGTTATATAAAAATATATAATATTATATTAGATTATATAAAACCAGTCTAGCATATAATAAGTTATTAAATGATAATATGATTTAGAAGGGGGATTATTAAAACCCTTAAATAGTACAGGCCGCACTCTTGTACTCAATACTATAGATATGCAATCTATCGACATGTTGAAGAATCTTTATCTTCAGATCGAAGCAGGTATTCTCCATAGGTTACTCTTGGCCTTAGTAAGCGTTCATGTGAGAGTTGTTGAGTCGAGAGCTATCTTGTCGTAATCTATAAGCTCAAGAATTCTAAGTTCAGCCTCCTAGGTTAATCTGCTTATTTTGAACTTATTGACGAGACCATCGATAACAGGAATCGTAGCAGTGGTTGCAAACATTGCAGGGTTGAGAAGTGAGTGTTGAAATTCAGCCTTTCGTTAGGATTAAAATTGACGCTTCTCTTCCTCATCAAGGTCGCCATCATCTTCCATAGCGCGCCAGTCTTGGTTGTTGAAGGCGAAAGTGCATTGTCCTTGACCTGATCAGGATACAGAAAAGTGAAATTCTGAATCCGTTATTTTTGTAAAATAAAACGAATTGATGACGTACTACTTAGCAGAATGTTTCTCAAAAGTGTTCTGTTTAAGTGCCTCCTGAGTGCCTCCTGAGTAGCTGGATCAGCTGTTCGATAGCTTCTCGTGCGAATAGTATCTTCCTGGCACCAGACAGTTGCTGTTGAAACTCTTTTTGGCGCTCTCGTATGTCCGACGTTCATAAAAAAGTGATTGTTGGCGGGCACTAGCTTTCTTGGTGTGAGGATTCGTTGGTAGTTCCTCATCAGCCTTGCGCTTTGTCGAAGGTCCACCAGGTGGGAAGCATAGGCGGATTAATTCGAATGATCTCACATAGTTAGTAGGTATTTGAAGAGCTGACCACGCTCTCTTCCTGTCATCTTTAGCGATTGGGGACCAGGAGAGATAGATAAAGAAAATGAGAAGTGCTTAAACAATATGAGAATAAGGTGTGGTATAGAGGTACTCTTTCTGTTAGGTTTCACCCTCAGAGAGAAGGTATTCAGAGAGAGAGAAGATAGAGTTGTAGATTTCTTGGCCAGCGAAGCAGATAAGATCTGTACCTGAATTTCGATACGCTAGTCTTGAACCAGTAATGATCGACAGTTTATCGAGCTTTCATTGGTCAGAAACTGACGGCAACTAACAGTAATTCACAACAGTCAAACGCCACTGCATAGGAAATAAAACTACAACACTTTCTGACCTCTTTCTTTCTAAACTCTCTATAGTCATAATATCTGAATTTCTCTCCTTTCACTACAAGTTCTTCTGTCAATGGTATCTACTAGTCTTCCATCTCGTCATAATCGGTAAAGCTAACCATCCCTAGCAACAATGTCTCGCAAGACTGCATCTACGAGCACAAAGGCCAAGGGTTTCAATAGCCGTGGTAGTGGCATTAGACGCGGCCGCTCCATCATGAAGCCAAAGAGATCTTCCTCGATGTCAGCCGCCCGGTTCAGTAAGCTTATTACTCTCTACATTGGTTCATATCTGATAGTTCGCAGACCAGCGGAAAGCAGAATTCAAAGAAGCTATTACTTCGAGGAACAAGCCTGCCATACCGTTTATTGCATTCGGTCGTCTTTGTATGGAAATCCTGCAATGTTTGGCTGATGACAACAAACCACTTCGTTTCCAGAAAGACGCAATCCGAGCTCTTTATGAAGCTTCTAGAGATTTCCTTACAAGCGTTATGCAAGGTTAGTATCTCTCTATGTTATTTGTGGCAATCATTTGTGCTAATCACGTATTAACAGGTGTCCATCTGGTCGCTGGCCACGCGGGCCGTAAGACTATCATGAAGAAGGACTTTCAAGTTCTATACGGCGTCATAGGCACCATACCGAGTCCGTCTAACAAGGTTCTCCGTTCTATGCTTGATCGAGGAAGCAAGAAGTAAGAGTAAACATTTCTCAAGCAGTTGAGAAAAGAAGAAAGTAAGGCATCTGAGGATGCTGCTGAGGATGTTGGGGTTGAGAGTGTAGGCAAAGCAGGCGAGCCGACGGGAATGCAGCCACCTGGCTCTGAAATTAGCACACAGTGGAATCTTCGGGGAAATAATAACGAACGAGAGTATGGGAGTTAGGTCCTGAGTCGGATGGCAGGGGGGGGGGCTAATAATACCGGGACAACAAGATCAATTTGCTCTGGCTTTATAACGGATACACACTTGCTATTTCTCTCACGATTACCACAGTCGATTACCACAATTCATCACAGGCAGTTACGCCATACAGAAAGTAGTACTTTTTAAGTAGTGAACAGATTTCAGATATAAGGTATTGATCAAGTCCGTGCCCATAACATTACACTTCTATATATAACTCTAAGTACTAGTGTGTTTACTGAGATAGTACTGATCATTCGCATAAATACTGCTCTAATTCTAATAGCTTCGTCTAGGAATGCCTTCTCGGCGACACTCGCACAGTTGTCTCGTTCTTAACCATAATTCCACCAAACGACGTACCAGTATGGAACTCATCATCTGATCCTCGATCTTGCGATGGTCCAGTGACAGTAGCGACATTACCACGGTACCGGTCCATGGCGTGGGTTTCGAAGTCTGATAAGGAGCCGCGGCCACCTTGCTCGGAGTCAGCGAGCTGGTGTGTCGAGCTTGACTCGTCGTTGTCTTTGTTGTTCGGCAGGGTCGAGAGACGAATCGTGTTCTTGGTCTGGCTGCGGCCGTAGCTGGGACCGCCGTAGCTGTGGGAGCCGGAGCCGATCTGGGATGAAGGATTGCCGCAGGAGAAGATGTAGAGACAGGCTGGTCGGACTGTGGGAAGACATGCTGAGGTTTATTAGTGGATGTTCAGGGTAGGTGGTGATAGTTGGGCACGTACTTGAAACGGTAACGAGGTTGACTTCGACTGAAGCCCAGATCACGATGGTACACAGATTCCATGTGAGATCCTCGGACTTGTCATCAAACTGCGTACTGGCCACGATGATTACTAAAGCGGAAGCGCAAATACTGATGACAATTAGTTGAGATCTATCCAGTAGTTGTGGTGGCACTTACACGATGCCAAACACAAACATGAGCGAGATACCGAGCTTCTGCAAAGTAGGCAACTGCAGTTTCCGAATTTGTAGAATCGGTAAGACAAGAACAGCAATATCGAGAATGACATGGACTAGAATTGTGCCAAAGAAGAACTTCTTATCCTGAATGGCACATGAGCCTCCGGCGGAGGGGTCCCAGAAACGCTGAACGGGGATGCAGTGGAAGATACCCATGATTGTCTACTACTGTCAGACCGATAGTCAAACCCATTGCAAAGTTTACTTACCCGAATGATGATCCAGATCAGAGCAGATGCGCCAAGGATTTGGATAGGCAGCTTGATGTTTGTAACTCGGAACATGCGCCAGTAGAAGCTCAAAATGGAAGCTTTCGCGCAGAACAAGGCAGTCGCATAGAATAACTCGGCAACGTATAGGAGGAGACTGTTCTGTAGTAAAATCTCCGCCTTGGTCTTGTCGGACTTGATCTCGTTGATGTGAAGTCCTAGACCTTCATTCACCCATAGAGGGATGATCACTACCCAAGCAATAGCCACAGCCTGGAAAGATTAGCCAAGATCTTGACGAATGATGTGTGTGTGTGTGTCGACATACATAGCAGCCAATCGCAAACCAGTCATCCCACCAGAATTCAATCCTCGTAAGTCGTCGACTCAATAAACGCAGTCCAATGAAAATAGTCGCTGCCGAAAAAGTAACGAATTCCGAAATCCACAAATCGGGCTGCTTCGTTTCCGTCGGAGTACTCGTCGCCATCTTGTAATGGGGTATATACTCCGTTTGAGAGGTTTCGTGTAGTCGTCGAGGTGTCACAATCAAGCCATCAACATCAAAGAAGGAAGAAGAGCAAAGAGACAGAGGCGCGCATCAAATTAGATTAGCGAAGAAAAACGGAGACTAGGAAACCCGCCTCGTTGAAAGGATGGGGTCCATTGCTGAGGATATATATGAATTGAGATTGGGCGAGCCATCGCGGCAAATCATTAGAGTCCAGGATCGACAAGTACGTGCATCAGTGGAGAGTCGTAAGCTGATGGAGGATCCTAGGGATATCTAGTTACTGGAGGATATCCACAAGGGTTAGAAGGGGTTGACTAACTGAATAGACTAAGGTTTACGGGTAACGAGGGTCTCTAACTAAGGCGAGATATATGCCGTGACGATCTTACACAATCCATTAGACTAGCCAGGTCTAGCGATTCATTGACAGTCAGGCGATGGGTACTTTCTTGTTTTGGTCAAGTTGCAATGGTTACAGAATGCGAGTCATCCGCCCAAACCGCTGTCAGGTCAGCGGTGAACTGCCCAACAAGGAGCAAGCCTCAACAGCCTCGACCTGAGTCTGCATGGATCTAGGGATTAATTCTTCAGCGCCGATCGTTTTGTGGGCTTTGGGTTCCCCGACTGGCTGCCCCTGGCGCTAGTTAGGTTATTGTTACTCCAAGGATTCAAGGCCTGTTGAACGGTTGACGGAGTATGGAGTATCCGAGAGATGTGGGAGTGTGGTACTTGTTTGATAATGCTCGATAATAAGAGTAGTATTCATCATGGTATGGAGTATCATTGGTATGATTTAAGTTATGGGGGATAGTTTAACTGCCGCGGTACTAATTAACTAATGCTAACGTCAACAGCTGTATCCATTGTCTGTGCAAATTCAACGGTAACATTCTGTGCACTCGACGTATTAGTGCACAAGCGTCGAACAAACTCCGTTCTAGCTTCGCTGTAGCGACTCGTACGTAGGTGACTAAAAACTAAAATCCTCCAGCCAAAACGTCGTTTTTAATTACGGATCTGCCGTTGGTCGGCAAAGGGGGACATGGTACAGACTACGGAGTAATAAGTACAGTACTGACTCGTAGTGCCGGGCAAGGTTTAGGTTTCACCAGTACCAAGGCCCTAACAATAGAAACCTGTAGATCTTTCAACAGGGCTGATTACCCAATCGGATCCATCTTTCTACCGCTGCTGCCGCGTAGATCAACCGCCCAGTTCTGCTGAACTACAGCAGGGCATTGCTTAATAAAATCCACTGTATGGATAACAGACGCTTCGGTAATTGAAATAGAGTTTTGCAGAATGGAGCCTCGAAATGACCTCGGTGGGACCATAAACGGGGACGCATTCCACTGTTAGAAAACTTGGCCAAGCTGGCGCTTTTTACCGGTTACTTTCGGAAACCAGCCCTAAACAAGGGCTTTTTTTATTGTTCCGGGGACGAGACTTGAAGCCTGAAGGATGCTAGACTAGGTACTTGATATGCATTGTCGGACGGGTATGAGTATACGCGAGACATGGGGGACACAAACGCATGGACTGGATAGTGGCAGAAGCACAATACTAGTATGCATACTCCGTAATTTGAAATGATTCGGGGAAGCCCTACGGATGCAGAACAATCTTTCGAGTTCATTTCCTTCCTTCTACGGCGTAGTCTCCAGATGTTAAATACCGTTGGTAGAGACATAATAAAGAATAAGCGCGTTAATTTCCCAGTCCCGTGGTAAAAGCAAAAGCCACCAATTTCCGGATGTTGATCGAGTAAGAAACAAAAGTGAGCTATTATCTTCTAGACCTCACGAATAAACTTTCCTAGTTGCCGTTGCAGAAACCTCAGCTGGAACGTCACAGCTCGTTTGAAAGACTAGGATGAACCCTTCACATAGTAAACCCCCTTGAACAAAACCCCCATGAAAAGCAAAAGCGAGACCCTCCCGGGGAGATTACGACGTCGGCCCCATACTCTTCCTCTTCCCCGTTGCCCTATCTAGCCACTCATCCGTGATAATGCTCCATTCTATAAGATACCCTCGATGCCCGGCCCCCCCTGCGTTAGAAGGGGAGAGGTCCTTTGTGTCGTGCTTGAGTCAATGCGGTTGTATCTGTCGATGTAACAACAACGTTGCAGAAACGGTAACGGCCTGTGATCGGCGGGGTCATAACTAGGTAGGCATCTTGGAAGAAGAATAACTGCCCGACCATAGATCGTCCAATTGTGTAGCTGTGTTTAACCCCCCCTTTTGGCCGCAGCTGGTTTGAGTGGATGAGTATCCGAAAATTAAGACCAACAAGCCACATCCTGGTCTCGTATTCTCACGTGCAAGAATTCTTTCTTATGCCTTTCCGGTGAACCGGTAGAAACAACGAGGAGATATAGTTAATAAGTCAATACTATTAGGAACAGTACAGGCATTTTGATCATCCATGAGACATGAATTTCAAAATACGAAATGCCGTGCTGCTGGTTCTCGTGAGGCTGTTGGGCCGTTTGAAAAGAGATTCTGAAAAAGTGGATAGATGCTCGGGTAGTCGGAGTCAGGGATGGATTTGGAATAGAACTTTTATCGGCTGGTCGCCTGTTGAGCTACATGCGTATCTAGCGAGGAGTCTGATCCATATAATCACTAGCTGAAACTACGTGAGTATGTGAAAGTCCCGATGATAACCTCTTTCCAGCTATTGAATAAGTTTAACAAATCCTAGTTGATTCTATTAGCAAGTTTAGTTAAGTTGAAGTACATCCCGAGCTTTCCTATCGTTAGAATCTACACACAATAGAACTATGGCTCAGCATTCGACTTTGTCAAACACCCATCCCCTCAAGTTACGCTTTTTCTGTTACACACTCTCTTCTCAAAAGTGTCACATGAACTCACAGCCCAAATCTCATCTATCCCTAAGCAGGTCGTTTTCTCCCACACAGTACAGACTACGTCCAGGCATGATGACTCAATAGCCTTTTCAATACTTACTACGGGCACGGCTAGGCATTGCGTTGATAGTATTGCAAAGCAAAGTACATTGCATTAATCCGTTGAATAACAGCCAACCTCTAAGGAACCTCTGAGATGAAAGGTTTGATTCAAGCCCTCTATCCGCATCTACTCCCTATTGTCCTGGCATGGATATGACCCATATCATGCATGTATACTATCATGGGTCACAATAACCAACAGGGAAATTAGAAACACCTAATTGGTGCCCGACCTCAACCCCTATGCAAACTCTCAACCTTCAACCTGCAGCGGAAACGCAATGTGGTTGTTGAACTTGTCCCACTTTAGGAGAAACAGTCCCTTCAAGTTATCGTTCCGAAGAAGCTTGCAATCTGTCTTGTGGCCGTTCTCGACCCAGCCACGAGTTTGACAGTCCTATATTGTCAGAAAGAAGTTGGTTGTGCGAGGGGAAGTGGGTGCTTACCTTGTTGCAGTACCAGAAGAAGCCGCACTTTGAGCACTTCATCAGCGAGGCGGACCTCTTGTCGCATCCGTGGCATGTTCTCATCGTTTTGGTGACGGTGGCGTAGATGTTTACCTTGTCGCTCAGCAGTAGAAGGTTATCCAACGAGACGGGGAAGATCTGGTTATTCTTTCATTAGCCATATAACACACCATCAATCTCAATATACGTACGTCCAACACTTCTCGATCCTCATGACGAATGCCAACCGACCCATCCAAAAAGCTGTGCTTCGTGCCGTAGAGTACCACGACAGTACATCCCACCCTCAGCACCGAAGGAGGAATCTCACGTCCACGGAGATCAGTGTAGAAAGACACAGGAAGCTCATGGCCGCTTTTGTCCTTGACGATAAATCGCACGCGGAAAACTGCTTCGATCTCGACGATTTCGCCTACAAAGGCCCAGTGCTTGCGAGGTTCGTAGATGTCACCACGTCGAGGACGGTAATAGTCCAGGCTGAGATCGTCGTCCCAGGGGAGGTCGTTGAAGGCTGGGAAAGCTGCGTCGCTGCGTAGGCCGGTAGGCTGGATGTCGAGACATTCCTCGCATCGCCAGAGCCAGTTCTCGAAATCGGGCTTGTCAAGACCTTTGGGGACGTCAGTGGCGGTAGACTTCCACCGGGACGAAGAGACGTCGAAGTGGTATTGTTCGACATCGTCCACCAGGCTTTGCAGCTGCTCGGCCTTTGGGCTGTCAGATCCTTCCAGCATGATCTCGATTTCCAATGAGCGTTGGGCAAATACCATGGCCCTTGCGAGATCCTGGTGTGCTATGGCAATCTGGAATGAGTTGAAGTAGCACCGGGGTAGCAGTCGATCGACAATGTCCTCCTTCTTGATGAGATGCAAGAGCTTTCGCACATTGTGGAGGGCTTTGAGGGGGGAGCTTTTAGTCAGATCATCAGATCCGTCGCCGAGAGATTCTTCGAGCTTCTTTATTTCGACGCGTCGCCTGTCGCTGAGGTTGCGCTGACCGACAGGTAGGGTGCAGAGACTGCAATCACAGTCGAACCCAAAAGCCGACTTCAGTTTATCCTGTCGCACCGCATACAACTCCCAAGTCGCGAGATAATTGATGGTGATCTCTGCATCCTCTTCAATGTCCTTGGTAGCGTGGACGGTCATCTTCTGGGTGTTGATGTTCCATCGATACAAGACGTTCGGCACACAAGAGTGATTCATGCGTGATGCGTCCAAAAAGACAGCACATGTGGAAATATCTTCACCCAGGCCGAATGCGTTGGTCTCAGCGATGCCGACTTCCTGCTTGAGGTCAGTGTAGGAGTTGCATAGAGAGAAGAAGGCCTGTCGCTGATCTTCGGATAACTTGCTCAGCGCGGCGACGACGCAACGTTCGTTCTCGATGCTCTCGGTAGCATGTTGGGGGATCTTGAACAAAGGAGTTTCGGCGAGGACTCTGGTGCCCTTGGGGATCTTTGTGGTGGCGACGAGGCCTTTGCCTTTGCCGGGGATGTCTTTCGGGGCATAGAGAGGGTTTGTGTTGGTCATGATGAAGGTTGTGCGAGGCTATCGCTGGGTTGAGTCTGATGAGCAATGCCGTGTGATGAGGAATGCGGATGTATCTAGAGGGAAGAAAGGATGATATAAGAAAAGGCCAGAGTCACCGCAGAGATGGAAGGCTGCGCTGGATTTGTGGTGTTTGGCGGCTTGCTGCAGTGCGCAACACAAGCCAGTACATAGCCTTGAATCATAGCTGTAGCCTGAACAATCAAGGCATCTAGCAAATTGGATGTTAAGGTGACCACACAAGCTGTTCCAGCGGTTCTCCAGTATATGACGATTTATGCCCTTGCTCGTATGTTGACAGCAGTGTGACAGTGCAAGGCCAGAGTGCGGACAATTTTACACTCCCACAATCGGAGACGTTTTGATGAGGTTTGTCGTATGTTGATGTTTCTACGAGATTGCTCATCGTTCAAGTTATTTGATGGCAAATTATATGCTGAAGAAAACAAGGCTTGCATTTGCGTCGAGCTTCATCTTATCTGAGGTAGTTCATCGCCTCTACGGGGTCTCTTGAGCGACAACCACACTCAGACCGAAAGGAAGACAACTCCAATTAGCAAGTTCAAAGGTAAATTAAAACTAAATAGTAACAATTGCGCTACATAGACAAACAATACTATCCCAAACATCACCCTCCAACATCCATCAACGATGCCATACAGGCGCCCCAGGAACCCAATCCTTCTGCCTCTGACAAACCAACACATCCGTCGACCCATCCTCATCATCCCCCTTAGACCCAACCGTCGCATAAATCGTGAACCCATACCTCTCCAGCGTCTCAATCAGCCTCAGCAGCATAATCCGGGTCTTGACCGTGTCGGTCCCGGAAGGACTCCACGGTAATCCCGCGAGGTGGATCTTGAGACGCTCAGGCGTCACTTCTCGTCTGCGGATCTCGCCTTTGAACAGCTGCAGCACTGCTGAGGTGAGGTCTTGCGGAGGTCCGCCGACAATCTTGAGTTTGTCGCTGTTGTCGAAGGACACGCAGAGCCAGTCGCAGGGTGGTGGTACGGGGTCTTGTTTGCGGAAGATGAGAGAGTCTAGGTAGTTGTTTAGCTAAGTGAAGTACCTGCGAATGAGATGAGTACTTAACTTACCTTTACTCTCAGATTTCTGAATAACATCCATCGAACCCTGCAAAACCCATCCTACGTTAAACAGCCCCTCCATAATAGCAAGCAATAACCGTCTCGCATCATCATTGCCGTTGGAGTTATACATCCACGGTGTTCCGCGGAGCCACATCTCAGTAGACTCCCCGTACGGCCGAGTCTGCACGACGCCAGGCTTCCAGCAGGCCTTGATGGTTTCTTTTAGGGCCACGACTTCTGGATCAGGGAAATTGATGAATCTGAGGCGGTCCAACTTGTTGAATGTGATGCAGGCGAATTGCGTCTTGAAGATTGGAGGGTCTGCGGCCATGGTTTCTTGGAATGATGGGGGCGGGTCGGAGGGTGCCGAGGCTGGGGGTTTGGAGTCGTTGGACATGTTGATGGGTTCCTTGATCGCGATTGAGATAGTTGAACAAGATGGCTTTGATGTTTATTTTACTTGTGTTGACGAGCTGTAGAGTTAATGGCATTCAGTGGAATATGTCGCTTCACTTGCGAGGCTGTGCGGGGCGAAGCAAAATGATCGCCATCCACTGCCTTCAGCATGCTGGTTCAACCAACACATGATGTCTTAGCCATTTCAGATCAACCCTTCTCGACGCAAAGGACGTAATAACAGATATGACAACTACAGCATCGTAGCTAATGGTCAAGCTTACTTATACAATTTTACAACAGACAGCAACTATAGAGCAGTAATACTGTCAATTCTCTCATCAAAGTCTTACAAGTCTAGTATATACTCTCAATGATACCCATGCCTCCCCAAAACTCCATGCATGCCCATCCATCTACCACCATACCTTACTGTCGTACATCCAACAGCCCTCATTTTTATCCCTTATACACCCCGTTCTACAACAAGAAACCCTGCCGTGTTTTGTCATGACCCGCCCGCGCCGTTTTTGTTGCCCAATGATGTTTGTTTACTAGTATACAGAATGTGTCTCTTTTTGATCTCCGCCATGTGACGACCATGGCTATTATGTGCTTATCGTTTGCGTGTATCTTTGCCCTTCTTCTTTCCCTTCTTTTTGTCCTTGGGGAGTTCAAGCTTGGTATCTTTGAGGTGCTCTGCCATTGTGCTGAGCATGTAGTCATCGATGGTATGCATCTTGTCACCCCATGCGTTGTATTCCAAATCTTCTTCCGCTGGAGTGTCGATCTCATCAAGTCCGCCGTCCAGGACAGACTTGCCGGCTGGAGTTCCTTGTCTCGCTGTTGATGTGCCGGAAGCATTGTTGCTAGGCTTCTCGGTGAAATCGGCATCATCGGCTTGGATCTCTTTCTCGGCGACGCGAGCTGCTGCCACGTCCTCTCTGTCTTCCGCCTGCTCGAGCGCCCGACCAACTCTCCTTTGATCAGAATTCGTGTCAGGCCCGCCAAGTACTCTGTCCAATGCAGCATCTGCAGCATCAACGCCTTCGCTCTTGGAGTCCAACCTTTCGCTGAGAACGTCCCTTACAGAGAGTTTCTTGAAGTAGTCTGTAGTAAACTCTCCTTCTTGAATGACCACATCATCCAGCATCTGCTTTTGTGA
This sequence comes from Fusarium sp. PT, assembly GCA_021020635.1. NCBI lineage: Eukaryota > Fungi > Ascomycota > Sordariomycetes > Hypocreales > Nectriaceae > Fusarium > Fusarium sp. PT. The sequence goes on from JAHMRZ010000010.1 coordinate 178,864, forward strand.
AGCCTTGCGAAGAATATTGGCCTCAATTGTGTGCTCACTGACCAAACGGTAGATATGAACGTCGCGAGTCTGTCCAATACGATGGCATCGATCTTGACATTGTTTGTCCATGGCGGGGTTCCAGTCTTGGTCGTAAAAGATAACAGTGTCAGCACCTGTTAGATTGATACCGAGACCTCCCGAACGTGTTGACAAAATGAAGCAGAGGATTCGAGGGTCGTTGTTGAAACGGTCGGTAAGAATTTGGCGTTGCTCTACCTTCGTGGCACCATCCAAGCGTAGGTACTTGTGGCCGTGAATGTTCAGAAACTGTTCTAGGATGTCCAAAACCTTGGTCATTTGTGTAAAGATCAGAGCGCGATGGCCACCAGCTTGAAGCTTTCGCAGTAGCTTTTCCAAAATCTGAAGCTTTCCACAGTCGTATTGCAACAGACGTTTGTCGGGGAATTGAATGCTAAGTCGCATACGACCCTCGTGCCAAGGATCAGGAGGCGCTGCCTTAGGTAGGAATGGCGCCCACCGAACAGGCGCTGAAAGCCTGAGGTCCTCTTCAGTGAAAGCCACCAAACCCTTACGGCCGAGCACGAACTGCTCCATATCTCTGGTCACAACCGCCGGTGTGACACAAGAGAACTTCTCAATGGTAGTTTTGAAGCTATCGGCGCGTTGGTTGACCGTGGGTATCAAGGATTGTATTACAGTAGATTCTTCCTCAAACCAAGCCATGACCTGGCGGGGAACCTTGGGACGCGGCTTGTAAGGTCTCTTATCAGTACCAATAGTCAATAACTCTATCAAGTTCTTGCCATAAATCGGTTTCTTCTGTCGACGCAATGCATTTAGATAGACGCAGTGTTGGAGTTCCTCGAAACGTCCCCACCTGGCGCCACTCTCCAGGTATGCAATGTTTGATGCGACTGTCGCGGGATCGAGGTTGGTGTGAGCTTGCTGAGCACGAGCTCTCTGGGCCTCTCGTAAATCCATCAGCGCGCGACGTGAGCTCAACTGCGAGATTCGCTCAGCCTGTGTGGTGGAAAGGTTTTCGGATTGTGTGGGGATCAGATTAAGAAAGCTCAAGCTGGCTTCCTTCATAGGACTGGGGTCTCGGAGTAGCCTCTGCACCCTCTGATCGACTACGTCGTAGTCCGAGACGATAGACTTTTGCATGCGGAAGGAAGTCATGATCGGCCGGTCGACAAAGAGATCCGGGTGATTGCAGACTTTTCGCAGCTGCATCAGACAATTGATGATGGACAAATAGTTTCCGGAATTCAGAGTTGCTTTGGTATCGTTCCGAGAGAGGAAGCCATCGTAGAGTTCACGCTGTCGTTTTGAGAGACGGCAAAACTCGACGTGCTCATATTTGCCAGGCATCTGCTTCTCGACATCGGCCTTGAGGCGACGCAATAAATAAGGTCGCAGAACCTTGTGCAATTTTGAGATGATCGCTCTCGCTTCATCGTCCATTTGTTCTCTTCCGCTCTCCAAAATTTGGGATTCTGGCTTGGCAAACCAGTCGTGAAACTCTTGTAAATCGGCAAATCCGCCCACGCCATTCTCAGCCGGCATGAGGAAAAAGAGGAGTGACCAAAGCTCTGTAAGGTTGTTCTGAAGGGGTGTTCCAGTAAGCAAAAGTCTGGCTTGTGTATTAAATCCCAACAAGGTCTGCCATCTTTGAGACTTGAAGTTCTTGATGTTGTGTGCTTCATCAAGGATCATGTAATGCCAACGTCGCCGTTTGAACACTTGTTGATCTTGAAGGACGAGTTGATATGAAGTGATGCAAACATTCCACACATCGTCGTTATTCCAACCTTGTCGCTTGCGTTTTCTTTCCTCCTGGGAACCGTAGTACGCTAGGATCTTGAAACCCGGGCACCATTTCTTGAACTCCATTTCCCAATTGAGCATGACACTGGTGGGGACGACCACAAGATGCGGTCCCCAGACCTCGTGTTGGCACGCTAGATGTGCAAGAAGGGCGATTGTTTGAATCGTCTTACCCAGACCCATTTCATCAGCAAGAATACCGTTCGTGTTGTTGGCGTAAAGGCCGGCCAACCAATCGAGACCATCGCGCTGATACTCTCGTAAGGTTCCTCTGAGAAGGAACGGCACTTCGATTTTGTGGTTCGATGCTGGCTGCGGTGATGCAGAGCGACTTGTTTCAGGTTTGTCCACAACCATTTCTCCAGAAGATGCAGTGTCGAACTCCGACGGCTTGGTTTCCGATGTAGGAGGGGGCGACATACTATGAGCACGACTAGGTGGGTTCGTGACAGGCTCGGTTGCTGGGCTTTGGTGCTTCTTTGGAGGACTTGTGATTAAAGTTTGCTCCTCATTAGGTTGTTCTACATCGGTACCAGTCATTACCACCTCGTTTTCTTCAGCCGGATGTGCCTCGGAGAGTGTGTTGCTATTTTCAGGTGCATCTTTTGTTGGCGAGTCCAATGCCATGTCGTCTGCGGTAGCTGGGGCTTCTGATGTTTGTTCGTGGTCTGGATTGGATTTGTCGTGGTTGTGCTCGTTAGGTTCGGAGGGTTCTTGTTTGGGCATCACAATCAAAGACATCTCGTCGTCTTCATCGATCTCTGATGCTGGTGTCGCCTCTGCGGCTTTCTCGGAGATCCCAGACTCCCCATTTTGGTCAACAGGGTCTTCCGCAACAGCCTCACTGTTCATCTTCTTCAGCTCAGACTTGCCAAAAAGAAGTCCCAGTAGGCCACCCGCATCTTCGTCCGATTCGTCCTCTGATTCGTCGTCGTCAACTTCCTCGCTGTTGTCCATATCAGTCGATCCCATATCGTCATCCATGTCAACAGACTCATCACTCGTCTCGGCATTTTCGGTCGCAGTTGCTTGGGCAGTCTCAACTGCATCCGTATCGTCGTGGTTGGGTTCGGTTGGCGTTTCGACGTCCGCCGAAGACTTCTCAAGTTCGGGCACATGGGCATACTTCGCTTGTAGCTGTTCCTGTGTCAGGTTTTCGTCGCCAACATCCTTCTGGTCCTCCTCCTCCTCGCCCTCTTCCTCGTCTGATGACATTATCTCGCTGTCGGCTTCATCATCCTCATTATCTTCGTCTTCCCCTGAGGCAAGGCCAAGGTCGTCATCATCGGCCATGCTCATGTCGTCGCTCAGATCATCAAATCCGTCTTCTTCCTCTTCTGAAAGTTGCTCGGAGTCTAATCCTGCTCTGCGAGCTTGGAGTTTCTGCTCTGACAGGTTCACGGCTTCGTTTAGAGCTGCCTTTACTCTCCTTTGCTCCTCCTGCTCCCACTCTGCCAACCGTCGGCGATTGACTTCAGCACGCACATTCTCCCATGTACCAAAAAGCGCCTTCATAACTAGACGGTACCGAGATATCCATATAGCCCTCTGCTCGGCTTCAATCTCCTCTTCTGATTTAGGTTGACGTCGTAACCACTCGTCTCGACAAGCCTCAGCTACCTTCTTCGCCGTCAGTCGATGCCGTTGTTGCTCCGCCAGCATGAGTTTTCGGAAATTCATCATAGCTTTCACCGTATGATCTTGTCGGGCCCATTGTCGAGGAGGCTCTTCTGCCGGCTCTGGGAGAAATATTGAGCAACGTCCTTGTGACAGCATCCCACCATCTTCAACTTCCTTCTCGATTCGAAGAATGACACGAGCATCTTTCTCGGCCATTTCATTGGTATACTGGGGTCCATCTTCAGAGGCTTGTAGTCCACCATCCTCAACAGGAATATCTCCGCCTCGAGTCCAAAAGTCTTCAAAACTGGTACCGATCTTAGGCTTTTTGCGAACCTGATCAGGATGGACAAGAGGGATATCACCAGATCGTCCAACTCGTAGTTTTATGCGGGGAGATCGATTGGTCCCATTGCGAGTGAGATGTCTCGAGTCTTGTATAGCGTCATCTGCGATAGAAGCATCGTTAAATCGTGCCGATCGTCGGGATCTGGTCGTGTTTCTAGGCGGAGGGGGTGAAGGACTTCGACGTCGGGCTGGGCGGAAAGAAGTTCGAGTTTCTGTCGTAGATTTCTTTGCTGCAGATTTTGGAGTCGATGCGGGTGTTTGCCTCGAGGGAGCTTTGGTGGCGGGGCTAGCTTTGTGGGAGCCGTTTGGCATCTTTCTCGAGTTGCCATTAGTCAATTGAATTTCGGCCTTCAGCTGAGGGGTATTCGACTTTGCGCCGGTAGTAGATCGCCTCGTATTTCGAGCTTTGCTTGGTGGTACTTCTAATGGGAGGGTGTTGATGCGGCCAGATTTGCGACGTCCATTCTCGGTGTATGATGTTGGACCATCGGCAGATACCTTCTTCCATGGCGGCGACTCGGGTTTGAACTTTTTGGGTGTGCTTTGAGGGGGTGTCGAGTCTCGTGTGCGTCGCCTCTTTAAAGGTCGTTCGTCGTCATGGATGTGGCCGTTCTGCTCATGATCCCCATTTGCGGCAATGCCATTTGCTTCATCATTGCCATCCATATTCCGGTTCAACGCGTCATATCCATTGGCCTCCGCCTCAGGCGCGTCTTGGTCAGTTTCGATGGCATCAGGGTCCGACTTGGGCAGCACGTTGGTGGGCGACGCGGTCTCGGGCATAGTCGCAACGTGGAGACAAGGGACGCTGGGGGCGTTTTCTCTGCGAAGCTATCATTTGCGGGGGCGAAATTAATGTCTACAGAATCGTAGCGCTTCAGCGGATATTCATACAAAGTTTGCACATGTTCAGAGGCCTTGCGGGCGAACGGCGGGGAATTTAGTCGCAAAATCCAATATCGTCAGCAAAACTTTTGAGCTGGGGAAGAATCGAAGATGCACGCCCCTGGACCTCGAAATGGACTAACCGAAAATGGCCCGACAGCGCGATTGATGCCTGAGGCTCCACATTTCGCTTGAGAATCATCACAGCCTCGATTGGCTAAAGCTTCAACACTGAGCCATCTTGTCACGTCACAGAGCAATTGGACGCCGACAGCACTGTCCCATCGGCCGAGGTACGTCTTTGGAGAAGGGGGAATTGCTCAATTGACGTCGCTAATAATTTGCAGATGCTCCCTCAACGAATTGCGCGGGCCTCGGCCCTGCGCAGCGGCATGACAGCTGCTCGACGACTCCCTACGATCCAACGACGAACTTTCCTCCCCGATCAATACACCGACAAGAAGGTCATTGATCAGAAGTACCCCGAAGCTCCGAGAATGAGTGAGGCAGAGGACCCCGGAATGGTCAGTGACAGGCGATATGAGGAGGAGCCCAGAAGCTGATAATATCGCAGAACGGCGGCTACATCAACCCACCCCGAATCAAGCGCCAGTTCCGTGATCCCCATGCCAACTGGTGGGATCCTCAGGAGCGACGAAACTTTGGTGAACCCATTCACGAGGATAACGATATGCTGGGAATCTTCTCTCCTTGGGAGTACACCTGGACTACCGCTGGACCTGGTGCGATCATGGTCGGTACCTTCATCGCTGTTTTCATGAGCGTTGCCGGAATCGTCTATCTCAACTACCCCGACCGCCCAGCCTACCCCCGATCATTCGAGGGCGGTCTGGAACGAGAGCTTGGTGGCCCCGGAGCTACAAGGGTGAGTAGGCATCAGAGGGTGGAAATTCGCAGGCTAACCACCAATAGGCTCGTATGGAGGGTGATGAGGATCCTTGAGTCAAAATGCTCATTTGTATATAAGAAGAATGGAATGAATGGATTAAGTGCAGTGTTGAATGGATATCGGTATCTGTGACCAAGCAGGCGCAAGCTGAAATGACTGATCAACTTAACGACTAACATGAAGTGGGTAGAGATTATGATCGTGATTAAGAAACGCGTAAACTATGGCCACAGATGATTCTAGCGTTGGACTTGGCTTGGGTACAGTATATATGACCACAGACGAGTTGGACCTCCAGCAATCCATGAAGCGTTATGGACACTTTGACAATGCTCCAATTTGTATTCGAACATCCACAAACCCAAACTCAAAGGACAAATGCTAGTCATACTCGATCAAAGCTACATATGTTACAACATTCTCAGATTGAAGCCTTAAGGATGTATATCAGTGAAGGGCCGCGTCCTCTAAAGTGTGCATCAGACGCCAGTCCTCTCCTCCTTCCCACACGCAACAAACTACCTAGGGAGATGTTTGGAAGGAACCATCACGGGACGAGCCGCAATGTCTTTATTGCCTTATCTTTGTGACCCCAAATCCCTCTGTTCATCACTTCTCCCCATATCTACTCCATCCATCACGATGCGGTACGAAGATTGGGATGTTCTCCTTTTCGAACAAGAGTCTGGAGTTCCGTTTCGAGAATTCAACGTGGCTTGTCATGTCATACAACATGAGGGTAAGCAAATTCCAAGTGTCTTGTCTAGAAGCTAAGACGAATCGTAGAGTCCTTGAGCCCACACGCTTCTGCTCTTCCAACCGTCACATGCTTTGTCCCCAGTCTCAAGGCTGGCACTCCCTTTCGGATTTCTATCCACTCATGGAAACCGATTGTTCGTCAGCTTGTTGAAGATGGCGAGTGTCCAGTCTTTGAGTTCAAACTCTTCATTGATGGGGACCTTGTTGCGTATGTTTACTCTTTGATCACTCGAGGCCATCCCTAACGTTAGCAGATCCATTTCCAAACCCAACTCCATCCAGGAACTCATTAAATTACCCTACATTATCGAAAATGGTCCCCATGAACAAACTCTCAAGTTTCCGCTCTTCCAACAGGAACTTCTATCCCAGCGCCATTGGAGTCCGGCAGATAACCTCGGTCGGTTTAAGCTTATCATCAGCGAGGGCGTCTCCTATACCTCGTCCGATAACAAGCATGTCGAAAAACTAAAGAATCTTGTAGTATTTTCCTTTCAACATGCACCCCAAGGTGAGTACTGGTCCTTATACTAGATAAGTATACTAACACGGTGCAGAGATTCTCGAACGCTTAAAGATTGCATGGCCCAACCCAGCCATGTGGCAGCACCAGCAGGCATCTATTACCACACAGCAATCCAATAGCAGCTTTGGCATCAACGACCACATTTCCATGCTCCAGTCACCCTTTACGCTTCAGGGTCATGTCGCTTCTGAACACGAGAAGACGTATCTTGGAACTACAGGATTTTCCGAGAGTCAAAACTCTCAGCCCGAAATACATAATGTCCAAATGTCGCCCTGGACTAATACAATTCTCCCACGAACTGAAGATTTGCCGCCACATGTGTCAACACCACAGGTGCAAGTGATCAAAGAGAACTCTGACCAAATTCCGACGTGGCCAGTTTCGCCCAGGCTCACTGACGCGGTATTTGGATTGGACCCTTTCACGCAGCAAACGTTCTTGCAGCAGCTGTACACTCCATCCAACGCCAGTGTTCCGATGCCTTTTGTCCAACCTCAACCACAGAGATGGGCAGTCCATCGATCGACCGAACTCGGCCGAAGTCCTGGGGATAATCCTACACGACTTCTTTTCGGTGCGCCGGCTCAAACGAGCTCACATGGGTCGTTCAATTTGGATACTATTGAAAGGGTAGCAAAACGACCTCGTCCTAATACTCCAGCACCTGCAGAAACTCTCGAGGGGGATCAAGAATATAGAGAATCAGATACTCAACTGAACTACAGCCGTTTCGAATTGCTCAGCATGCCGGGGGATATTATCTGAATACTACATACGTATCCTGTGTTTGATGCATACGTACTGGCTATACTGGCCTCTAGCTTGGGCCTGTCATCTTGGCGATTGAATGGATCGGGGATATGTGGTTCTCTGTACTGTGCGTTTCTTCTGTCTTTTGTCATCATTGAAGTAACATATATCCATACTTGCTTATTCAGTTCACCCATATCAACTTGTTTGTCATCTGATGGTCTGGAGCAAAACATAGTTTGTGGCCTACACTGGGCTCTTTGTCAATACGAACTGATGATTCATAAGCTTTCGCGAAGCTTCCGGACTTCCGTATGATGATGCCTGATGTTAAGAACAATTGCACCTAGAGGAGTAGGCTACTAGCATCTTCTCGACGCCTTGTGCGACAACTGTACCACCCATTCTCGTCATTTTGACTCACTCCCAATGAAGATTAGAGTATCGGTAGTAAGAGCTCCGTTCTCCGGTGCTCAAGTTGATTGACCAAGGAAAATACACGTAGAAGGCCTAGCCTAGCATGGCATTCGGTCTCGGTTTTGCCTTAAAGTCCGCCATGCTGCGAAACCTCAAAAGTAGGGGCCGTTCTGACCATCATCTTCTTCTTCTAAACAGCTCAGACTGGCATAACATGGTAACACAGCTTTTCGTCCTCAAGCCTCTTGCTTATATCGTGTAGCGATTTACGCCTACCGATAACGAGATTGACTGCCGAAGTAGACACGATCCGTATGCATGGCTTCCTGTCGGTCGTGGTCATATGCGAACTCGCTAAAGCTGGGAATCCAAGCATGTGTCCAGGAAGGAGAGTGTATGGTCTCTGGACACCGTCAGAAGGAGTCGGTCATCTCGCCCAGATACTCAGCTACGACTTGGAGTTACAGAGAACTGTTTACGAGCTTACTGGCAGCCAAAGCGGCTGAGATAACGGAATCTGCGGTAGTCACTGGGGCTTATAGAAGGATCCGAAGCATCCTCAAGCCCCCGACGGCTTCCGGTCTCCGCTGAGGCCGCAGCTTCTGGCCTGGAGAGAGACGGGCTACACGATCTTATCGTAGCACGCTTCTTCTTGGATGATGCCGCTGAAGTCATGACAAGCCCCCATGCAGCTATGTGCGGGATGCCACACCTTGTGCTCTGGCAAGGCAGGCCACAACTGCAGGTGAAGATCTTTTGTGAGGAGTCGTTTTCTTCTTTTCTTGTCGGTTTGGTTTTGGCCCCCCGAGGTGAGACGGGATGCTCATCATCGACTTAGCGTGACTTTCTTGGAAAGATTCCGTCGTGTCACATTCCGCTGCAGGCTTCATTACAGCAGTGATGAGCTATGTCAAGATCAAGCTTAAATGCGTGCTTGCCCAGGAGGAAGGGTTCTTGGCTGGTCTCTGGTATCTCACAGTTCCGCTCCCAATACTCATACCTGTCAGAACAGCACACCTTTCAAGATGGCTTCTATCATGTCTGCCCCAGACTACTCGATGGCTGCGACCAGTCGTTCGCACCTCAGTGTCCGGCTTCCCAAAGAGACTCTCTACTCATCCCTTAGAGAATCGTCCCGCTACTTCAACTTCGACTCGGAGACTGCCAAGCTTGCTAGAGATGCCGATGACTGGCTCGCCACGCATCCTGGCGGCTCCGGCTCCAACGAGTCAAAGGACGGCAATGGTGTAAGTCGGCCGTCGTCAATCGCTCCTAGCAATTTCAGTGTCCGGTCTTTGCCTGCAGATTACAATATGCCAGAGTACCACAGAAAGGAGGCTCCTCATCCGGTGATGGGATCCGTGCGGTATAACGATATCAGACCACGGTCTGCTGTACCGACAGAGAGCACTGAGAAGCTTCAGTCACCTCCCGCGAGCGGAGCAGAGAATGGAGTTCAACAAGAGTATCCTACTGGAGTGAAGCTCGCATTGATCACTCTGGCTCTCTGTCTGGCTGTCTTTGTCATGGCGCTGGGTAAGTACACCATCTCGATTACTGAACTACAACTCATACGTCACAGACAACTCCATCATTGCAACCGCGATTCCAAGAATCACAGACGCCTTCGAAAGTCTCAATGACGTGGGGTGGTACGGGTCGGCATACATGCTGACAACGGCCGCACTGCAGCTGTTCTTTGGCAAGCTGTATACCTACGGCAGCATCAAGTGGACGTTCCTAATAGCCATTGGCATCTTTGAGGTGGGTAGCCTCATATGCGGTGTCGCTCCTGATAGTGTCACGCTCATCGTGGGACGAGCCATCGCCGGCGTCGGTGGCGCTGGCATCTTTGCCGGAGCACTCACCATCCTTGCCTTCTCGGTGCCTCTTCACAAGAGGCCTATCTACACTGGTCTCGTCAGCGGTATGTGGGGAATTTCCTCCGTTGCAGGTCCTTTGCTCGGTGGTCTCTTCACAGACAAGGTAACCTGGCGATGGTGCTTCTACATCAACCTCCCCATTGGTGCCATCACCGTGATTGTTATTTTCTTCTTCTTCCCTGAGCCCGAGCGTGACATCGAGCCTGCAACATGGCGAGTGCGCTTCTGGCAGCTCGATCCCATCGGGACTGCTATCTTCATGCCTGCCATTGTTTGTCTTCTGCTTGCTCTGCAATGGGGTGGTGTTGACTACGAGTGGGGTGACTCAACCATCACGTCCCTGTTCATGCTGGCAGCCTTCCTGCTCATCTTGTTTGTCTTTGTGCAGATCAAGATGGACGAGAATGCCACGGTGCCTCCTCGTATCGCCAAGATGCGCTCTGTCTGGGCTGGCGCCTTCTTCTCATTCAACACAGGCGCGTGTTTCCTTACTGCAATGTACTTCCTACCCATCTGGTTCCAAGCTGTGCAGGGACAAAGCCCCATCATGTCCGGCGTGAGGAACCTCCCCATGCTTCTGGGTATCGTTCTCTTCGCCATGGTGGCTGGTGCAGCCGTTACCACATGGGGCTACTACACGCCCTTCATGATCGCCGGCTCAATCCTCATGGCGATCGGCTTCGGCGTCATCACCACTTTTGAAGTAGAGACTTCAACAGCCAAATGGGTAGGCTACCAGCTCATCGCCGGCATAGGCGTAGGCATCGGCCTCCAGCAATCCCTCATCGCTGTGCAAGTCGTGTGCGAAATGGTCGACATTCCCACAGCCACGGCCCTGATCGTCTTCTCCCAAACCCTCGGCGGCGCGCTCTGCGTGACGGCGGGCAACACCGTCTTCACCAACACGCTCATCAACAAGATCCACGAGCATGTGCCAGGTCTCGATCCGTCCTTTGTCATTGCGACGGGCGCGACGAATATCCGCAACGTCATCAGGGCTGAGTGGCTGGACGGGGTGATCCTCGCATACAACGACGCGCTGACGACGAGTTTCTATGTTGGCGCTGGGACCGCTTCAGCGACCATCATTGGTGCTTTGTTGGTTGAGTGGAGGAGTGTGAAGGGTAGGGCGATTGAGGTGGGCGGGGCTTAGTTTATCCGAGTTTGGGACTTGAGATGTCTTGCGTTATCACGACGAAGGAGATTCGGGTGGGAGTAGATAACATGCTACAGGGACTCATGTGGGTGAACTCAGTTACACTCATGAACCTTTTTGTAGTACTGCATCTTTGTTCTTTAGTGAGCGTTGTTGAGAGTCTTGGACAAAAATGGGTTGATCGATTGACGCTACCCTGCACCTTGAATGAAGTGGACGTGGGCTTTAGAGCAACCCACACGCGCTGCGAAGTCCGTGAGGGAGAATTAGAAGTTGATGATTCTATGGATTACTCATTTAGTCGAAATGAATGTCATACAGTGAAGATCAAAATCGGTTCTCCAACAGTCAATTCGAATTATAGCGCCCGGACCAAACTCACGAGCCGCATTCCACTATGAGCGGGTAATTGATATATTACATTAGCAGACAACTACAGTCCTATGCAAAAGTTCCGACACGAGCCAGCTATCCATATACATAACAATAAAATATAAATAGATCTAATAATTAGAAGATTCTATATAAGATTACTATAGATTATATAGAATTATATAAAAATAAAGAAAGTTTATTATAATTAATATAAGATTTTATAAAATATACATAAAAGAGAGGAAAGTGTCGGAACTTATGCATGCCCACTGTAACATACAGTCATGTTGATTACATTTCCACGTCAAGAACCGATACTCCAGACTATATCACTATACCGGCCCCTTCTAATTTCTCATAGCAGCACTGTAGTAAGTCTTTTGACTGCTGCCGAATGGGATGATTCTCTACTAATGTCTCTGCCTCAACCGCAATCACATGATCTAGTATCTCGACAGCCTTCTTCGTCTGGCCATTTGCATGGTATGCTCGTGCAAGCTCGTACTGTGATTTTAGTCGGTCCGGGTGATCTTCTGCTAGTATTCTCTCTCGGGTCCCAACCACATATTCTAGCATCCTAAGTGCTTTCTTAATCTGCTTATCATCAAGATATGCTCGTGCAAGCTCATGCTCTGATTTCAGTCGGTCTAGATGACCTTCTGCTAGCATCCTCTTGCGAATCTTAATCACATACCTTAGTATCCTAATCGCCTTTTTTATCTGGCCATCTGTAAGATATGTTTGTGCGAGCGTATGCTGTAATGCTAGTCGTGATGGGTGATTCTCCGCCCATAGTGTCTTTCCAACCGTGATCGCATGCTCTAGAAGTCCTACTGCTTCTGCGATCTGCCCGTTTGCTCGGTATGCACCTGCGAGCGCATGCTGTGATGCCAGTCGATCTGGGTGAGCCTCCGTCCATATCGTCTTTCCAATATTGACCACATGCTCTAGTAGTCCTACTGCTTCTGCGATCTGCCCGTTTTCTCGGTATGCGCTTGCGAGAGCGTGTTGCGATGTTAGTCGATCTGGGTGATCCTCCGCTGAAGTCATTTCTTCAATATGGACTACATGCTCTAGCAGTCCTACTGCTTCTGTGATCTGCCCGTTTGCTCGGTATGCGCCTGCGAGAGCGTGTTGCGATGTCAGTCGATCTGGGTGATCCTCCACTAAAGTCATTTCTTCAATATGGACCACATGCTCTAGTAGTCCTACTGCTTCTGCGATCTGCCCGTTTGCTCGGTATGCGCCGGCGAGAGCGTGTTGCGATGCCAGTCGATCTGGGTGATCCTCCACTAAAGTCATTTCTTTAATATGGACCACATGCTCTAGCAGTCCTACTGCTTCTGCGATCTGCCCGTTGGCTTCATATACTCCTGCCAGCGCATATTGTGATGCCAGTTGTGATGGGTGGTTCTCCGCTAATGTTGTCTTTTCAACCGCGACCACATGCTCTAGCAGCTCTACTGCTTCTGTCACACGTCCATCTACAAGCAAACATCGACCAACCCAATAACCTAGTTCGCACAGCCCTTCACTCCACTCATCCTCAGCACATCTGAGAAGTTTGATTGCATGTGGCAGGTATTGTCGCCATAAATCTCGGTTTTCCCAGTCATTTGTCGGGAACACTTCCCGTAGACGCGCTATCGCTACCTGACTTTGCATTTTACCCGAGTCATTCTCCGCAACCCAGGACCTTATTGCCAGATGCACCAAACTATGCATATCGAATATCTCATCAGATCCTCGCTTATCCAGAAATTTATAGCCACATAATGTACCAATTGCTCGAGCCCTTTGCTGGCGTGATTCGCATTCAGGGAGCATCGACTGGGGCACCGCCTTTGGTTCGACACAAGCCAAAAACATCAGAAGACGCGAGGCAACTTCATCTGTCTTGCGGATATGGTCAAACGAGACGAACCAGGTAGTGGCTACGGGATCTTGAGACTGCTCGTATCTCGTGTCATCTTGGAACTCGGCGCTGAGCAGTTCTATTCGGTCACGATCGGTGTTTTCAAAGAGCTGTAGATACTCTGTGGGTGATATCTGGTCTTCGTTCATATATGCAGCTGCCTGTGTGATGGCCAGTGGAAGGTATGTCAGTGATGTCAGGAGATGGTTCGTGGTTTCCTCATCACTCGAACAGATGTCTTGGATCAAGGCCTCCTCAAAGTAGCTTGCCGCCTCATCTGGACTCATTGCGGGTATCTCGAGGATGTTTCGCCCGGCAACTGATACTGCCACTTTTCGGTATCGTGTCGTAAACAAAATTCGCCCTTCGCCGCTCTGGGGAAGCGACTTATATATGCCACTTTCTTTGCCTGCTGAGCCCATGACAGTTTGCGTGTCATCAGCATTATCAACCACCAGAAGCCACTTCCCCGAACGTTTTGAGCTCAAATACTGGCGGACCGTCTCAATGGCACTATCGTTGTCAGAAGTTGGGATGTCCAAATCGTTTATGATCTGCACACATGCCTGCTCGAAACTGGCACGGCTCAGCGCTGGCGTCCAGAAGACTGAGTAGTCTTCCTTTTTCTCCTTGACCCAGAAAGCGAGCTGCAAAGCGATCTGAGTTTTACCGATACCCCCAAGTCCGACCAGAGCGACTTTTTGCTGCCCTTGTTCGAATAGTAGACTTCGCAGCCTCGTAAAAACATCCTCACGACCCACGAAGAGGTCATTTTTCGAAAACGGAACTAAAAAGGCAGGTTGCGTTTGACGTTCATGACCAGCACGCGCGATTCGACTCTGGTCTGGGGTCTCATGGGTTTTTTGGGACAGGCTGCTTCCAAACTTTGCAGCTAGGTATGACATATCTTGAACCACAATTAACTACGTTCACCAGAGGTTTGCTGTAACGAACCTTGAGTAGGCGAAGGGATCCAGAAACCAAGAAAAGCCTTCGCATAAGCTGCCGCAGTAGCTGCTGCATACCGCTGCCAGACCTTGCTCTTGTGGCTATCGGCATAGTCACAAGCGCCTTTAATCACGATGCATGGGAAGCTATCCCAAACACCAGCACCTTCCATCTCGAACGCAATAACGCCTTCCGCTGCTGCGATTCGGTCGCGGTCTTCGCCAGACTTCATCACTGAATCTCCAGAGGCCATCAGACCGAAATGAATTGCAGGCGTGAAACACACATTGATAGTGTCTAGGCGGCGACGACTCACAAGTTCACCGTTGCATCCGAGCTGCTGGCATGACCTTTGATTATCTATATGACGGTAGGACGCCTCAAACAGTCTGTCTTTCGTAGGTCCAGGATACTCAGCACGCAGTTCAGGTTCTTGACGAAGAACATTTAGGTAGTCTGCCATCTTGGAGCTCAACTGTCGACGATGCCGAAGTCCTTGGAGTTTTGCCAAGACTCCTCGTATCTCCTGGTTCGGCCTGCCCAGTGAGTCTAATAGCATGTCTTTGCGAACAAAGCGGTCAGGCAGTTGCCTCCCAAGGTCATACTGGACAATGCCGTTGCTGATGATGACATCTCCGAGGACGATTTCGTCGTTAGAGGGGCCAAAGGGAACGACGCCACAAATACCAACTACTAGGGCAAGTTTGATGCTAGGAAAACTCTTTCTACAGTTGGAGGCTACGGTAGCCGCAGTAACCTTGCCCATCTCTGGCATGTATGCGAGGACAACGTTAAAGCGGCCGATTACGCCTGTGGAGTAGGCGTTAGGGTCGCCTGGCTCTTTGTCGAAAGGCGTACCATCATCGTCCCAGTAATAATCGAACAAGGCTTCAACGGCATCAGCCTCGAGAGTTAGAGCGCAGATGATGGCTATCTCGAAACCGTGACGGTCGTACGGACGGGGTGGCAGGGGTGATGTGTTTGACATCGTGAGGATGACGCTTGATCAGCCGAAGGGGTCGGCCACAGACCATTCTAAGAGAATAGATGTGAGAAGATGGGGAGCCGCCGAAACCTGCAAACAAGTACAGAATGGGACGATAAAGTAAAAAATAAAATACAGCTATGGAAAATCAAAAGGTAGTAATCGAATGATCCTCTGCAACGGCGTGTACCGGCGGGTAAGGTAAGATAAGAAGAGAGAAGAAGTCTTGGGCCATGCGACAACGACCGGGGAAGCGCCAAACCAAAGCCCCGTAAGGCACATTTGCCTACTAAAGTAGCCCGTGACTAGCTACAGACATGCCCGAGCAGGAAGACCCACCGCGGCCCCGCGTTCGGCAAATCAGGCGATCCTCCCGAACTGGGCTGAAAGTGTGGAGCAACATCTGAGCCTCAAATCAAGTCCGCTCGCCAAAACAACATGACAACAGCTGATGATGACAAGACGACAAAAATGCAAAAAGAGAATTTCTGGGCTCCACCGGGAATTGAACCCGGGACCTCTCGCAAGTTGGTAACCCAAAGCGAGAATCATACGACTAGACCATAGAGCCGAGATTAATTGATGAGAGCTTTTGACAAACTCTAATCTATATAGTTAAATCGGCTAGCATACTCAGGTGTGGGACTTCTCACACTAGGTATCCTTTGACACTCATGAACCATCAACCAGGAGCTTGCCACTATCACATCTTATGGTGTCATAAATTGAGCCGAATTATAGGGCAATTTACTTCACAAATTATCAGAACTTTTATCCATAAGTTTACGAGAAGATGTTCATTTTAAGAGTTCCCTCAACAAGTTTGTCTCGTTGTTGCACCTTGCATCCCAGCCCTCTGACCTACAGCTGGGATTAACTCGCTTATCGCTCATGCAGGTGGAAGTTCTACCCGTATAGGAACGACATAGGAGCGCTATGAGACCTCTTTAGAAACTTCTTTTTCCTGCCCAACTTCTGTTATGCTATTCGCAAGTTGCCAGCTTAAGTGCGTCACGTGTCAGCACAGGCTAGAGAGCTACAATTCACCAGAGGCAGGAAGCCCCAATCAATTCTTCCGTTAACTAAGGTACACCTCAACTTGAGAAACGTCCGCTACAATGCTCTTGAAGCCATCGCATGCATGCGGCAGAACACACCGTCCATCATGAAGAACTAATTATGGAGCTGGATTAATCACAATGATCCCATTCTTACTTGCCACAGATATAGGATGTCAGCCCCCACCCGGTCTAGAACGATCAGGGGTGCAACTGCATTACCCTCAGCCCAATTTCGGCGGCGCTTCCTGATAAGGCTGAATCTCACATCAACATAATATTGTTACGCTATTAACGATCATGTTCAAAAGAAAGCGCGACGGCCTCAAGGATGAGGAACGCCTCAGCGGCTTCGATCTCGAGTGGCCCGCCTCACAACGATGGAAGCCATATTACTCTGTCCCGCGCAACTCGCTGGACGAACACAATGCCTCACAGGCCTCGTTTGTATCAGATAAAGGGACTGCATCTCCCGAAAGGCCGCACAACTTGCCCCATCCGCTATCTTTTGGGAGGAGCAAGCGCGACTTGGATACCTTTGCAAGGGGTGTTTTGCGAGGTACAGCCGAAGAGAATGTTGATGAAGAAGAGTTTTCCAATCTCAAACTTTGGATAGAGACAATGTCCGAGTTGTACATGAATGATCTGGATAACCGAGCGCGATGGGACCCACGATGGCTCAACGTGACTCGGCGAGAACGCTTCGAGGGACTGGAATCTGTCGCCATCTCGATCATCGACTACTTTGCTAATGACGAGGTGGAGCGAGGTGAGCTTATCACCACCAAGAAAGACCTTGCAGCTGCCCTTGACACACGACCTGAAAGCTCCCAGGTGCGTGTCATCATGGTCAGTGATCTGAGCCGTTTCGTCATGGGCGTCCTGGGGCAGCTGTACTCGGTAGATCCCGAGTTTTGGTACGAACAGCTCATCGCATCAGGGTATTGCGCAAGCGACAGCGGACTCAAGCTGAAGAACGCAGCATGGATGAACTGGTCTGAACAAGAAACACGGTTTCGCCATCGCCCTCTCCCCGGTATAGGGCAACGAACGGAATGGAACCTGTCACGTCGGACAAAGCCTCGGAAATGGGCTCACCTTCGCTGGGGCCGTCTTGGTCTCCTACATTATCTAGGTCGAAAGGGCTTTTACGAGGACGAGATCGCGAAGCGCATCTCTGATGGACGCTGGACAATTGAGCGAGACGTCGTTCTGGACAAGTACGGTCTACTCATGACTGATAAGAGAAGGAAGCGAGCAGAAAATAAGATAAAAGAAAGGAAGAAAAAAGAGGAGAAGGCCAAGAAGAAGGATAAAGAGGCATTTGACGTTCTCCCACCGTCTGACAATCGTGGTCACGAGATCGAAGGCACCTCGACTCGGACAAAGACATCCAACGTGTACCGCCCCTACAGCACATTCCACCCCGTCCTTCCGCAGAACCCGACATACTGGCATAACAGGGATCTCAGGGTAATGGCTCCAGAGGGTCTAGGCTACTGGTCCGGCGTAGACCAGAAGGGCAGGAAAACCAGTCAGTATTCACCCAGCCAGACAGCAAGACTATAGATCGCAAACTAACACCTGCAGTTATTCTTGTCTTTGACCCGCAAAGAACTATGCAGCATGATAAGACAAAAGAGACGACACCTTCCTTGACGTTCATGCCTAGAGCTATGGAGTTTGAGTCATATACAGATGAAGAGCTCTGGCGGGTTGCCGATCCGGATGAGACGTACCTTGATCCACCCGCGCCGCCATTCACAAAAGAGCAGCTAAAGAAGGAGAAGAAAGAAGCAAGACGAAAACGAGTACAAGAGAGGAAGGACAAGGCAGAGGGAAAACCAACTTCCGACGGCGTAGAGGAGAAGGGGAACGACACCGACTCTATCTACTCCAGTGATTCCGAGTTCGATGAAGATTATCAAGACAAACTTCGGACCGCATACAAGTCTCGTCAACCTTATATGCGGGACCGAGACTTTGCGCGCAAATACTCTTTGTCCACGATGGACCTCGTGTATCGATACATCAGCAAGATCCCTACTAATGAGCTCTGCCAGCAGGATAATTCCAGTATTCCTTCTGTACTCACACGACTCTCTTTTGATGACCTTTGGCAGTTCCTTGCCGAGGTCCGGCTGATGCAGGACCATATCGATGCAGATCTTGGTGCCGATTTGAACATCCACCTGCTAGAAGCTGCTGGAACCATGACAAGGCAAAATGTAGCGTGGATTCGCTCGACATTGCAGGAGTTGAGCGAGTGGATCGACCATATCAACAAGACTAGGTGCATTCTCAACCTGGCTGAGGAAATGGAGGACGAAATGCTTGAGCTCAGGAATGATCTACAGTCTCTTCAATCGCGCTCTGAGCAGACCCTCAATCTCCTCGTAGCCTCAACGGGTATTGCCCAATCCGCGCTCGTCATCGATCAAACGTCCGGCATCAATAAGCTTACCGAGCTCGCCTTCTTCTTCATCCCATTGTCGTTTATCACAGCCATCTTCTCCATGCAAGTGGCAGAACTGACCGAATCACCGCCCAAGATGTGGACATGGGGTTTGTCGCTTGGTATAGTTTTTGTCGTAACGTATCTCATACGCTGCTTCGTCCGATCACCGTCAGTCAGGCTCTATGCGATGGAAGCCCGTGTAACGATGCTGAACCGCTTCACGCCCAAATCCCGCTCTGCATCCCGCCGTCTCAACTCCGTAGGCAACCGCGCAATCGCCGAGTATCTCCTATTCTTCATCTCAGCCTGCATTATGTGCATCATAATTCTCTCAATCCTCTTCGCATTCATATTCCTTGTACATTTCGGACTCTGGGCTGGCGGAGCAGGAACAGCGTTGTACTTCATCATCACGCGATGGCCGGACCCTGCTGTGCTGGCGCCGTGCTTTGTGGCTCTTTTCCTGTCAGCAGTGGGATTCTGGGTGTCGATACACTGGAGCGTGGAGATACAGGTGTTTTGGGAGAAGTGGTCAATGGCTGTGGCGGATATGATAGGGAGTTCATGGCCTGACAAGTGGAAGATGGACCGAGTTGAGGACGACGATCTGGCTCAAGAGGGGGTCAAGACGTATGCTAGACAGGCAATATTCTTTGCTTCTACATAGGAATCTGGACGTTGCACTTTGGGTGTTCTTTTGTATTGGTGGCGGCTTTGCGTTGTGCAGTTGAGAGTTGGATGTGTTAAGAGGCGGCTGGTATTGACTTGGCGAGACTGCATTGTCATTCGCAATCATCGGATCTCTGGGCGACAAGCGTAAACTAATTATAATCAAGGAGGGGATGTTGGAGGCTGTTGGAAAGCCGGAGTACATATTGTCTGTGCCTGGTGGTGATGTTTGCAAGGCAATGCAGGCCACTGACGGAAATGTGCATTGACATACAAGGAGACGCGAAGAAACTTCATATTATTTGGTCACCTGCATAATAAGAGATTTACTCAAACAAAAACATTTATAATTGCGAAGCGGGTATCTGCTTCTGCGATCAAGTTGCTCTGCTCTTGCACCGGCTGCCACCTGCCCGCCTTGTTTGCTCGCGTTTCAAGCAAACCCTTCAGCCAGACTCAGACACATATTCTAAGCTTTTGTTGCTATCATAGCCGCCTGGAAGCATTTGCGACATACGACTATATTTGCACTTTCTGAACCAATCTGCATCTTTCGCTCTTCACTGCCAATCCAAAGAGTTGCCTTTCTGCATCTATCCCCCACATCAATATGGCACAAGATACCGAGATGACGGACACCGCTCAAGTGCCCGTATCACTGGAGAGTTCAGATGAAGCTTTGAGGCAGTTCGAAGACCCAGGCGACGATGAGAAATCCGTGGACGACCTATGCGCCGCATCAGTCCATACTTCGTTCTCGAAACTCTTTCTGAGCGAGAAATACCACGATATCACAATCGAATGCGGAGGTCGCGAATTTAAGGCTCACCGTGCTGTCGTCTGCTCGCAGTGTTCATGGTTTGAGAAGGAGTTCGCCGCTATAGCTAAGGTAGCATACAGCGAAACACTGCGGGATCTCTTGCTAACAGGTGATTCTAGAAGCGCACTATCAAGATCGCGAGCCGCAAAGGAGACGATCCCGAAGTCCTCCAACGTTTCCTCGAATTTCTCTACACAGGAACATACACTGTAGAAAACAGTTCACCGAAAGACCCTGCCCGAACAGCTAAGGAGCTCCAAGACAGACTCGATGGTCACCCACGATGCCCCATTCCAAGCGATCATTCTCTACCCGAAGCTCCTGTTGTCGATGCATTTGTGGATAAAGTTCCTCCTGCGTCTTTGCCAGTACCCCCTATCAGGCGTTCAAATAGGTTATCGCATGTAGCGCCAACAGCACAGACGACGGAGCCAGAGCCAGAGCCATCCAATGCTTCATCCAAAAGCAAACTACCGCCCGAGATATCCATGGCAATCAACCTATACATCATGGCCGACAGATACGACAACCCCGCTCTGAAGCTTCTTGCCAGAGACCGCTTTTACGTGGCAGCTAAAGCGCGCTGGGTAACGGCATCCTGGGAGGGTTCAAGCTGGGAGGACACAAAGGAGTTCGAAGACGTGGTGCTGGATGTTTACATTTCTACTAGACAGGAGGATAGAGCTCTCTGGAAGGCGTTGTGCAAGCTGATTGTTACCAAGACCGGCCACGATGTCATGAGGAAGAGGATGCTGCAGGTCATGAGTGAGCATGGTGATCTGGGTACTGGGGTTGTGGATTACATGTTAGAACGGACCAACTAGGTCATAGGTCAATGACGATGCGAATCTTCCACCCTCATTCAAAGTGAGAGAATCCATAGAAATGTAGATGGCCAAGAAATATGCCGCAAACATGCAGGAGGCCTACCAACAAGGCAGCACGACTTCCCCGCTCCCTGACTTAAGAAGCAGTTGTAAGAAATGTTCTAGTTTCTTTTTTCTTCCTTTTAATTAGTCCTTTCGTCAGAAACGAGCCAGGAAAGCTTACAGAAACGTTCATCTTCTGCCTTGACTCAGTATTGTGTATTTCGAATTTCAAATCGACTTCACAGACTGCGCGACATGGATACAAGTGTGCTGGCCCAACTCGATAGGACTGTCTATCAGGCGACAAGGGAGGTTTTTGTAGGCGAGAGCGCCAAAATCAGAAAAATCAAAAGTGTGGAACGATATATTAGGGAGCATCCAAGAGACGGAAGCTCGGTGCTGCAGCTTATGACTCAGTACGGCACGGGGACCGTTCATCAGTCAATATTGAGGCTCTTGTCGGATAGGGTGTACGAGTCGAACTTGATCGCCAGGCAACGTTTTCCCGACCTATTTGAGCCTTCCGTGACCCAGAGCGAAGCTAGGACTGTATTGGAAGAAGACGCGACCAGTACCGAACAGTCTGCGCCCGAGGACATCAACCAAACCCATGGCGATAATAGTCAGGAAAACTCAGAACTGACAGAAGCCACAACGGCCCTGAACGGCAAGCAAAATGAATCTTGCAGACCGCTCATGGTGACTAACTGGATCGACAGGCATCAATGACAGTATTGCGAGAAATGACAGTGGCGACTCATCAGTGCCTCCAGTATACCTACCATTTCCTGTGGAACATATGCTTATGGAGAAAATCCAAAAGACCCTTGAACTTGCCTGTTACCAATTTGGATTGAGGGCTCTTCCAAACGTCATGCAGAAACAAGGCTGGGATTGCCCTGAATCGGTAGAGCTCAGCAAGTGGGCAAAGCTTTTCGGACGCAAGGAAAACATAGTCTGGGAAGGTAGCGGTAAGCCCTCGAAAGAACTGTTGCAATCAATCGCAGCAATCCGACATACCGCTGTTCATCGTCTACGTACCAACTCAGTGGGACTAGAACGATTTCTCGCTGCTGCAGAAAACCTTGCTGGAGTTTTGGGTGACAACACATTCACACAAGCCATTTCTCAACTACGACTAGATACTCAGACAACACTTATGGACCTTATAAAGAACAAGGAGTTTATCCAGCTGCAACTGGAAAAGGCTCAGGAAGAAATAGCGAGGCAGCGCGCCGAACTTGATCAGAAGGAGCGGGAGATGCTGCGTCATACGGCAAGCCAGGATAGAAAACACTGTGACCTGGCGGGAGAGAGGCTAGGAAGAGCTCTAGATCTTATGGGAGACTTGAAAGTAGCTCCGAATGATCAAGGTGTAGTGTTGGAAAGGGTCGATGCTATCGAGGACGATCTTCTTTCCGATGATGACAGCGACGAAGACCAATTCGAAGACTGCAGTGAAGCATAATTATATCAGAAATTGAAGCGTTTTCCATGTTACATCTCCATGATTCCAAATCTCAGGAGGGCAACATTGGCATCCGCCATGATACATAGCAAATCTGGTTTTAATAGGACATTCTGATCACCGATGGCCAATGGAAATGATAGTATGGGTTAGAGAAATGAATCGACATTTAACAAGGTTCTGTTGCCTGCTTCATCAGGCTACCAGGAATGTGAGATCCTAAAAGATGACCTGTAGTTTCGGGCGTCGGTATGAAATGGATACTGGGAAAGGGCTAAGGAACAAAGCCCATAGGCTTTCGAGACTTTCCTAATAACTTTGATTGTTGACTTTTTCCAGTACCACAACAATCTACAGAGCACAGTGGATTGTTGCCTGTAGCAGATAACGCATGACACTCTAGCAATCCACGATGTGAATGATGAAGAATCAGTCACTACGACCTGCTCAACTATATAGTCTCGTTGCTAAGCTTTATAGATGCTATAAAACTCAACGAAACAGGTTCGTTCGATAACTTCAGTCATATCTAGAGTATACCAGCGTTGATCTACGACGCCAACACTTCTGATGGAGAATCCTTACCAACCAGATACTCAAATAACCGATCAATACTCCCAAGACGTGTTTATCAATTCATTCTTACAAAGGACTATGGCATCCTACCACGGGAGTTATGTAATATCTGAAGATCCCCCAGCGAGGCCAACAGGCCCCTGCGCAATAACCTCTTGCGGTTGTATCGATCCCAACAATCATGCGTCTGTCATGGAACATCTTGCCGGGAACACCCTTTCAGATATGACTATCAAGTGCCAAGAAAGAGTCTACTACGCAAATCGTGCCGTGGTATGCCCCAAGTCTTCATTTTTCGACCGAGCTATGAATGGCTACTTCAAGGTGGGAGTCACATTATGATGCGTTTGATAACTTGGCTAATACGTTGAGATTAGGAATCTACCACTGGAACGATTGAGCTGCCTGATGATGATCCAGACATTCTTGAATACTTCCTTGAGTTCCTTTATACGGGAGACTACACTGATGGTGTGACGAAATGTGGTCCTTGCAGGGTGCATCTTGAGGAGCTGGAGGAAGCCCTCGCAGGGTGGTATACCACGTCCGACGACGACATTTCATCGGATTCTCAAGAAAGCGACGAAGCCAACGGAACGGATGATGATGCGAATTCGCACCAAGTAGAATCTGACAAAGAGCAATCAGACAAAGAGAACTCGGACGAGGAAGACTCAGACTCAGAGACTGACTGGGACTGGGACAGGCCCTATACACCCGAAACCATAGAAGATCTGACGATGTGGTATGAAGAGTTCTTCGACGATGATCTGAATAAATACCTAGCACTCACAAAGACTCATGGAAGTGATTCATACGTCGCCATGACACTCCCCCTCCGTCTCTATGTCATGGCAGTTAAATATGACGTCGTGCCACTCGCAGACTTGGCCCGAAAACGATTCATCACTGCTTTTGTCAAGCACGAGGGGGCATATAAAGCTAACGTTGTGGATGAGTTATATCAGAATACAACATCGACAGCAGACTATTTGATCCGAGAGGCTGTTATGAAGTCCCTAGTAGATGAACTGTATGAGTTCAGGGACTTATTTTTCATTTTTCGGCCGGTTATGCTGAAGCATGGCGACTTTGCTGCCGAGCTCATGCAGGGATTCTTTTTCACATTGTACGACTCGAGGGCGCGAATGAGGAGATTGTCAGGGTTTGGTGATTCGGAGTTTAATAAAGTATTCGTAGGCTAGCGTACAGAATATCATACCGAGGCTCATTCATGGAGTGATACGAGCATCTGGTAGCTACGGTTTAGTATTGATATTCTTGGCTTCTTTTCCGTATGATAACTCTATAGAATAGAGTTCTCTGCACGGGCCTATCTGCAATGATTCAAAATGTGATTCATTTATCGAAATGTATTCTTATGTATTGCAAGGAGGTACTATGATTAAGGTTCAACAATTACTACCTGTTGGTCACAACTCACCTTGCATAGACGGCCTGAGACCTCATGCATCCTTGTTAGGCTACCGCGGGGCAAATGTCCACAATTTCAACTGATGCTCAGCAACCCGGTCACACCTATCTCTATCATCCGCTGCGAGCAACAGTTCTTCGACCCCAGTAAAAGCAAGTTCACTTGAGATTATATGAAACTTCGATCGGATATCTAACGTTTACAGGTACTGCAAATGGCCCAGAATCGAGCAACAGAAAGTGAAATGCCACAAGCCCCGCATAACGGCATTCACACACCTTCTTCCACCGGAAGCCGATACAGGGACGATGATCACAGCGATATCGATGATTTTTGCGGCACTTCTATTCATGCCGCTATGTCGACTCTTCTCGGCAACAACAAGTTCTCAGACATGACTATCATTTGTGGTGGACGTGAATTCAAAGCTCACCGTGCGGTTGTGTGTACACAGTCTTCTTTCTTTGATAAGGCCATGAGCAGCAATTTCAAGGTACGTATTGCGACCAGGCTAAATGGAAATAGAGATTTGTAATCAATAGCTGAGCTTTCACTGACAGTTTGAAAACACAGGAAGCCACATCGCGAGTTGTGGAACTACCGGAAGATGACCCAGATGTCGTTGAGCACTTCCTTGAATTTCTATACACGGGAACTTATAGCGATGGTGTCAACTCCACATGGGGCAAACCATCTAGTGCGGCAATGTTGGACCCTAAGACTGTCCAGCGGAACTTACAGACTCCAGCTGGCATCGGCCAGTATACGCCCGAGTCTGAGCAAGGCGAATCAACTGAAGAAATCGGCCACGCTATAGATCCAGACTATGAATACCCGGAAGAGGAAGAAAAGGAACCAGAGGAGGAGTACAACGAATTTGACGATAACTCTAACGATGGGAACCCCGGGGACGATGAAGAGGAACGTGCAAAAGTAATGAATGACATATCACTCCTCAGCAAGACAGAAGCTATGCAACAACTCGCCGATCTACGTAACGACATGACACTACCTCTTCGTCTTTACGTCATGGCAGACAAGTACGACGTCCCAGCTCTTCGACTGCTGGCACGCGATCGTTTCTACCGCTCGGTCGAGCTGGTTTGGGAAGAGGCCGATTGCTTTCCGGATATTGTCGACGAGCTATACCAGACCACGCCACCGACCGACACTGCGATGCGCGAGATTGTGTGTCGTCTTGTCGGGACCATGATTCTCGACCCGACGGTCCGGGAGAAGATGAGGCCTGTCATGGCGAAGCATGGGGATTTTGCTGTTGGCGTGATGGAGTATGCTATTCACTTGAGAAATCTGTGGTATATGTGAATGGCCCGTGATGGTTGGGCGGGCTACTGAGTATTTGGGTTTAGAGGGACACGCGGTTCGGTTATTTCCTAATTTTGACAAGGCAGAGAGATGGCCAAGGCCTGAGGGTCTGGGCATGTGAATCCTCTTGCATGTGAGGGTTTCATTGGACAAGTAAGTATCAAGCACAGGATTCTCGTATGTAGGGTGTTGGGTTTGCAGGGTATTTGCGTACAATTCCCAAAGTATGGCTGAGCGTCACAGCCTAGTCCAAGAAGTTGTGAGGATGTCCATACACTGTAATAATTGATGCCTAAAATTCGAGATCACCAAGTAGGATTCCTTTTGGGTATCCAGTAGGCATCACGATACAACACACTCTTTTGCAGATCCAACGCCCGGCTTTGGTTGTCAACTTGTCCAAACTCCATTAAACACAGCCCCCGGTCTCGGCCCCCACTAGTCGGTAAGCCGGCAGAACAACAAACGGTTGACAGAAGCAAGACCTTCAGCTACTGGACGAGTCAAACCGAAAGAGGAAATGCCCGATTTTCTCGGCTACGAGTCTAGGACGGAGTTCCGTACGCTGTCGGCTGTCTCTGTTCCTGGACGAAAAAAGAAAAGCTGTCGTCATTGCTTTTAATTCTCCTGATCTACGGCGTTACATTGAAGCATTTCCCTTTTGACTTAAGACGGCAATAGTAAAACGCGTCTGTAACGGGATATTCGTAATCTGATCCGTCGTCACGGTGCCGACAATTAATGGTACTCCGCAGATCGTAGGAATCAAGCATTGGGGCCGTCGCTGCGCCTTGTACTGTTAAATGTCAGACGGGCTGAAAAGATGCCGCCTGTGCAGAGCTAGAAATGGGGCTCCGCATGGTGACAGCCCATCATCATCCCCTATACTGATTGCACCGGGCCATGATTGGAGGGTTAAGAACGTTGCTGACTGGCGCGTGGCTCAGGACTTGTTTCATTCTGACCACTCAGCTGTTTTGCGCCTGTCGGATGCGTTTTGGAGTACACAACGTGGCTGCTGTTTGTTCAGGGGTTCCTCATGCAGGTAAAATTGACTGTCGTGTCTTGAGATTGTCTCGAGGCTAATGACTTGTCTCGAAGCTAGCTCATGGACCATATTGCATGTTAAAGATTTACGAGTTTACATTCGTATGCTAACTTGAAGCAGATAGATAACGCGCTTTCCCCTTTCCTGGTCGAAGAAAATCTCCCGGTTAGCATAGAACAAGAGATCACCTAATTAGCAATAGGTTCGTGCGTTGAAGGAATGTTTCATCGTGGTACGTTGACATTGGGGCTCCCGCGGAATTAGCCTGTGGAGCTTTGCTGCAGTATCAAAGTTTGACTGTATTCGAATGTACCTTTATTTCGGAGTGTGTGATGGGATTACCAATGCTTGGAGACCGACTTGGCTAGCCTTGGGGCAGGTCTACGACTTGGAATAGACGAGCTTGGCTTTCTTACTTCTCTTCTTTGGTATTTGGCGGCACATGGGAATGCCCTTTTTGCAGATCGGCGTCATCTGGAACTTTTGGTGACTTGCTTCCACTGTTTTTGCGGGAGATGCCTTGGAGGCGGCGCCCCAGAAGGATGCGCTGCTAGAAACTAGCCCCAGAGCCCTCCATAGCTTCGCCTACCATGGCGTGTTAACTGTCGGCCGAATCACCGCCCTAGCACACACGCGATGGCCAATCAGCGGTGCAGACAATGAGATGGTATGTCTGGAATTAGCCTCAGGTATTGGGGGCGCAGGGTTTGGATCAGCATGTGTTGCGTTGCCAAACTTGGAGGAAGGGCTGACTACATGTATCTTTTATATGAGAGACACCCATGCACGGTACTTGGCTGCGGCTCGATAAGATTAGGTGTCCATATTTACCTATACTTGACAGGGTTTAGAGCGGGAGGAGCTATATCCCTACACTGGGTATGAGTGCCGGTATACCAATGTACTCTCCGGGCTGTCTGCCTCGTCTCGTCCACTTTCAAACATAACTCTTCCATTTCGTCCTTCCTTCCTTGAATTGTTCCTTTTCCCTTCCCTCCTTTGTTCTTGTTTTATACAACACTTGGCGCACATTCCTTCAGTATATCTTTCCTGGGGCGGTGCCACTTTTTATAATTAATCCCCTGTCTCGTCCCTCCCTTTTACCACTACATACCTGTTGTCGAATACGAAAACCCTCGTTGTTGCTTGTTGCTTCTCCTTTTATACATACCTCTCTTGCTGCCCCATGACACATGTCTTCACACATCTCCCTCCCTGGCGCTGTGCGTCCTCGTCATAGGTTTCGTGTGAATGGCTCAAATTGGAGATTGGTTAGAAAGGGACTCACTGCGTTGCTTGTTTTTATTACTGTCATATTTTCACTTTTTTACTTAGTATGCCTTTCACCTCCGCCTATCAAGCTTCACAAACCGCTGACCACGCGACAAGATCGTTAATAATAGTGCTTGGCAACCGACCGGACCGATACTCCACGACCACAAAGTTTCTCCCTCCAACATCTCTGGGGGAGAGCGAAAGTTTGTTATCGTACTGCCCGTCGACGATTCAAGCCCCGATCTCTGTAAGGTCGTTAGCAGCGCCGTTGCTCTGGGCTACCCAGCGCCCGTTATCGTTAATTGGAAGAAGGATTTCCACACCGACGCAGATGGCATTGGACCCTCGCAGCTGGGCAAAATTACTGGCACTCTCAACTACCTGCAATGGGCCACTAGCGATGAAGCCTCCGAAGACGAGAGATTAGGGGAGGAGGACCTCGTTCTTATGCTCGACGCCCACGACATCTGGCTGCAACTACCACCGAGCGTTATGATGCACCGATATTACAGCAGCAACGAGCGGGCGAACCGACGCATCGCCGAGGAATACGGCTTCTTCGATAAAGATACCATGCAGCAGACCATTGTGGTAGCCGCACAAAAGGGATGCATCGCCCCGCGCGACAAGATTTCGAACCTCTATTGCCACGACGTTCCCGACAGCACGCTTCCCGAGGACGTGTTTGGCTTCTTCACCGATTACTCTGTTTCGAAATACAAGTACATGCGCCCCAAGTTCGTCAACAGTGGGAGTTTCATGGGCCCCGCAGGCGACATGCGCCGATACTTCCAGCGCGTCAAAGATCGCATGGACCAAGATCTTACCGAGGTTCGGTCTAGTGAGGATCTCGCTGGCGACCAGGGCATCTTCGCCGAGATCTTTGGTGAGCAAGAGCTCTGGCGTAGACAAGTCAAGGAGGACGATTTTGCTGGCGCCAACCCTGGCAAGCTGGCAGCGTTATCAGCACGGGACGAATTCGAATACCATGTTGGACTGGACTACACACAGGAACTTTTCTACCCGACCTGCTACTCGGATTACAGCGGTTCTTTTGTGACCCTCGACGATCCCACATCTATCGCCAAGCAATCAAGCGAGGCAGGTGTTTCACCCCCACGCATCGACAGTGTCCCCAACGACATTTCCACCGCAGAAGCTCCTTTTGCGCAATTGAGTGATGGCAGCGAGCAAGGTAGCTCATGGGGCGACGTGGCGCTGTATGTTGACTTTTGGACGACATCGATACCTGTCGCGATCCACCACAATGCTTGGAAGAACGGCCTCAAGAGCCGCAGGACGACATGGTGGGATAAGACGTGGTTCTTCCCGCAGCTGCGCAACCTTTTGGAGGCGCACATGACAGCAAACATCACAACACCGTTGGCAAGCATTGCAGCCGACGATGGCAATCTAGAGGTGTGGTCATACGGCGCAAAGACTAGAGGGTATGCGTCGCTCCTGTTTGGCAAGAACAGAGACACAAAGACCTGGGAGCTACGGGCGACAGATTGGGACACCATCTGTAAATCAAGTAATGAAGCCGACGAGGAGAAGATACGTTGGTATGACGAGGTTTTCCGGGATGGCAAGGGACTATTATAGATACTGATTGTGGATTCATTTGGGTAGGAGTTGATTCATAGCGTGGGATTTTTTATATACCATTCATGACAGAATAAGAACAAGAACAATAATTACTACAAGACCTATACTTAAAGTGATTGCATCCTGTGGCACCCCCAAAAAGTTCGTGATACTTCACCCACAACGTCGCACCGCGTACTACATTCGCGTCTGCCAATTTCTCTTGGCTGACGTTTTCCGCAAGGGTCAAGGAGAATTACCGCACAGGGCAGGGATCGTCGACCAAGGTACCTGCATGGAGGGGTCAGGCCCAGGGCTTCTAGACGAGGTGGGCTTTTTTTTCCCCTTCGGTAGGAGGAATTCTGGACTTGGCGATGGACGACGCGCGTTTCGGGATCGCCCTGGAAGTGCCAGCGGCGCAGTTCTGGCGCTATGACGGATGGGTGTGATACCGTCGGGGAATTCCTGAAGATGGGGGAGTTTGGGGAGTTTGGGGGAATTGGTGCTTGTGAAGATGGGGAAAAGATCCATACGGATTTGATGCTCGGGGCAGTGAGTGATTGGGAAGACTTGATGGAGGTGGATTTACATAGCTGCAATTGATTAATTTTATTAGAAATTCTGTGGTTCTGCTTCTTCGCCGATGGGCGCCTCAATAATTAAGGCAGTCGTCATCTGGTATTTTATTTTGGCTCTTGCTTTATTCGTATTGAAGGTTTTGTGTTAGAGTTTGCGTTAATCTTGGTTGGCGGGACCGACCGTAACCAGGAACCGTCAAAAAGGGAGGCTTCTAATTGGATAGCTTGGTAAGAATGTTTCGAAAGGCTAGATAAACCTAATAAATTTGATTTGGTTGAGTTGGTATGATAGTCTAGTCTATATTTAGAGAAGGCTAAAATTTGCTGATTTACTCAGGTTTTGTCATGGAAAGCATTCCTGGTATGTCGGATGAGCTGGCCATTGGCTTGTCTTTGTGTTGTGAGGTTAATTGTTTGATTAATCCAAGTTAACTTTCTTCAATATCTCGCCGATGTAGATCGAAGTTTAGAAGTGGAATTGCCTACTCACATACAGTAGAAGCCAAGTACAACTTCTGATTCTCTTACATTTTGGTCTAACTGATATGAAAAGCTCATAACACATATTTGCAGTCATGACTCTGGTTTTTCATGTCAAAATTTCCTTTTTTGAGAGTCTTTTAGTAGACTGCCCGGCCACGTCAAGCTATATAAAAAAGTTCCCTACCAGTGTCTTCATAATCAGGATATATCCAAGCATATTGAAATATGTGTCAATCCTTCCATGAATCCCCCTTCAACTCACTCATTCTCCCACTTATGAACCGTCAAAACAGCATCCGCAAACTCTCCCGGCGCCTCCATAGGAAACGCATGACCAACATCAGCCTCCCTCCTCTCATATCGCCCAGTAAACTTCTCCGTATGCGCAGCCGTACCTCCCGGCTTCAAAGGATCCTGCAGTCCATCTAGAGTAACAGTAGGCACACTTATCTCAGGCTGAGATGCCAGCACATTTTCCAGCCTCTGTAGCGTCGGATCACCTTTCGCGTTGGAGAAGCAAAACCGATAGGCGTGGATAACAACGTCGACGAAATCAGGGTTTTCGAAGGCTTCGGCTGTGCGGTTGTAAAAGGAGTCGCTAAATGAGAACGTGGGTGACCATTGCTGCCAGAGCATGCGACATAAGTCTCGTCTATGTTGAGATAGACATGCTCTCCCGCGCTCTTGCTGGAATAGATGCTGATACCAACAGACACACTCCAAGCTTGGTTCGAATGGCTTGCTATAACTTGCAAGATCGGCAATGTCGTACGAAGCATATGAAACCAACCCAATAACACGCTCAGGCCAAAGTACCGATGCAGCGCACACAGACATACCTCCCCAGTCAAAACCACCTAGAATAGCCTTGTCGATACCCAGTGCATCCATGAGTTCGACAACATCTGACCCTAAGGCTGCTTGCTGTCCGCTCCGCAAGGTCGAAGCGGAGAGAAAGCGTGTAGGCCCAAAGCCGCGTACATAAGGTACTATGACCCGTGCACCGCTTGAGACTAGTTTTGGAACGACTTCGTCGTATGCGTGGATATCATAAGGGAAGCCGTGGTAGAGAAGAACGGGCCAGCCTGATGAAGGGCCGTGGTCGTAGTAGCCGACTTCCAGAGTGCGTGTTTTGATTGTTTTGAGTGACATGATGGTATATTATGGAAAAGATGTTGTAGTTTGAGTAGGTAAATGAGAAAGCTGTGAGAAACGTATGGTATTTGTATTGTTGTTGTACGCCTTGTAGTTGACATGCAGTCTTACGGATGCATGCCCGTGACGTCAGAGCATGACATTGTATTAATAATTGTCAAGATGATTTCTATTGAAATGATCTGATACTAGTTATTGTTTTAGAAGTACTACTGGTTCTTTAGTCTGTAGCCTGTAGTATTGGCCTATATCTGATGTGTTTACATATAATTTAATTTCCGTAATGACTCTAATATTGGATGGTCACATTTTCGATGATTGGATGATGAATAACCTAATTCAATATATCACCGAGATAGCTAAGTCTATAATAAACTCAATGGTAAACTTATCCTTGACTCACATGTGAAGCCTTCTGGCCAACACGAGTCTAGAAAACCCCTAGGCATACGTCACAATGGAAAAGGGAAGTCGAACAATACCATCAAGTCACGATGCCTCAATTTATCAAGCCAACTTCAACATCACGAGTCCTCTCACTCACACAAATATCAGATGATAAATGTATGCAATTGTCCTTTAAGATAAACCTATCCATTATGAACCTTTAGGTATAATAAATACAAGCTTCACGATAATAAAGTAAAATCTACACAAGCTTCACGAGACACATATCTCAGGAAACAACTCTTCAGATATGCTCAAATAGCTTTACCAAAAAAGTCTGAATACAAAACCTTGAAAGGAGACTATATATATATCCCACAAGAGTGCAATATCTCTCCCAAACAATCTTCCCTTCCAACGCAACACTCATCTCGACGATTCCAAGCCTTAACGACAACACCCATCTCTAAAGCTCCAAAGCACCATCCCAAATTCCACACACAACTCTCCCACATTGCAACCACTGAAACCAGTAATCATGTGCGAAGCTTCAATGACACACTGGACCTGCGCCTGGTGCAACTACCGCTTCGACTCGAAGCGAGAAGATATAATCTGCCATTTCGCCAAGGGTGACTCTGGTATTGGTATCTTCGGAGGTTGTGGAAGAATCAAGGGTGTGGATAAGTCTGTCTATGATCTTTTCTGTCCGAGATGTCCCCCTAAGAACTTTGGAAAAGTTCTTCATCGGTAGATAGATCGGTGGGTAAGTTGATGATGTTCTTTTGGAAGAGTGTGCGCTAACGAGTCTCAGGACATTTCAGACTTGGATAACTGCCTGTCGAGAAGTGTGTTGCACTTGGGACATACCCTTACCCAGGTGTAATAATACGGATATGTGAGCACAAACGAGACGGTGCACTCCAAGTTCTTTGCTGATACATTTCCTAAGATCGCTCTGAGCCAGCAGTACTGGACCCTTCTCAGAAAAGGCCACTACACCATCTTCCCTCGCTAATTTCTCCTTTCCGGAAGAAGCTGTCACTACACCAACAACTACGAAACATACATTTACCCAAGAACCAAGCTCCAACCTTCAGTATCCCAAAGATAGCTTCAGTATGAAACAGGGCCTAAGAACCATAACTCATTATTAAAGTTACATACCACATCACTACATCAGAGCAAACATCTCAACCTCGGGCTTAGCAGCAGAGAACGCACAAAAGCTTATCTTTCCCACCCCAACCCTCTCGCAAACCCCATCAATCTCTCTCAACAAAAGCACATCGCACACATCTATCACAGTCGGCGCACCAAACCGACCCAAATCCCATTTTGGATTTCCCGTCTCACTGACCTTCTCCGGGTCCGGCTCGACATTCTCTTCAGGCTCAGGCGGTGCGCTGCCACTGCTCGTCCACTCCTCCATAAAGACCTTCTCCTGTAAACTCATCGGATCAAGGGTCCAGTATCTCTCCCAGCCGATGGGCGCCGGTGCCATGTGTGGAAGACCGTGGCGGGCTATGGCGGCGAAGAAGTATTTCTCTGTGGTAGTCTCAGAGGTCGAGGGGATGTTGAGCTCTTCTAGGGGTACGTTGAGGGTGAGACTTCCGGCGCGATAGCCCTGGTGGTAAATAATTCGTTGCCACGGTGCGCGGGCATTGACGGAACGATCTTCATCATTGAGGCCAACTTGAAGGAAGTTGTCTTGTATGGGAGAGGCCAGATGTGCTGTGGCAGGTTTTTCGCATAGTCGAGCTGGTACTGCTTTGGCGCGAAAGTACAAGCCGTTGTCCTTGCAAGGTAGTTCGACTATAGACTGACCAGGTAATTTCATCGGATGATCCAGTCTCACGCCTGGATAGGCATCGTGTACATATATGTGTTGATTTCGAACCTCATCGCGCTCGACCTTCCAACCTTGTTCTTCGTGGTAAAAGTTAAGTAGCTCAATAGGATTGGGCTGTCGGAGCAGACCTCTAGGACCTTCAACTTGCTGTCGATACTCATCAATCTCTTCCTGTGTTCTCTCCTCTATCATGTAGATCTCCATCATCTCTTCGGGAGTTGTTTTCAAGAACCACATAACCATCGAAGCCGGAGCAAAATCTACGGCGTTATGCCAGCCTCTACCACGGTATGAAACGTGCCCTTTCCAGGCGGCCCATGACCAACTGGGGAATAAGGCCATTCCATCCTCTGACCTACGTCTCGTAAGCGGCTCTTGAGCATACCATAGCAAAGCCCGTGTAAGCGCGAACTCAGGCATGGCTTGCCAGAACTTGGTGTTGGTGCCGCGACGAATGAGATCAGTGGTACCGACAAAGGCGTTGACGCCGTCGGATTGCCATGTCATGTTTCGTTTTGTGTATGCATCCACTGCATGGGCGTACATCTCCCACATGGTATTGCCCTTGACAAGAGGCGCGTCGATGGTTTCTGAGCTTGCGATGGCTTCGTACGTGTATATGCGCGGAACATCATCCCACATTTCGCCAGTGCGGTCTTCGTCTGCGCCGATGAAGATGGTCGTCTCATCGTCGCTCTTGAAGGCCTTGTTGATAAATTTTGACTGCGTTGGGTCAGTCCATATGCGCATCCAGAGATCAAAAGCCCGGGACCTAAGCTGTGTCTGGTCGTGGAACGGTTTGACTTTATACCCAGGGTCCATGACAGGTACGGTGTCTTCAAATATCGCGCCGTGGGGACAAACAAAGCACATCTGTGAGTTTGTAAAGTAGACCGAGCGCTGGGAGAGAATCCTCTCCTGGAAAGTCCAAGCCCTGGTATTCCACAGCTGATCTTCAATGTCCGAGTATCGCTGTCTCGCGTCTTGGAAGGCAACCGCAAGTGTAATCCCTTGAATCCTCTCAATATCCTGTCTGTGCGATCGAGGAACCCCAACTCCCGGTAGGCCATCCGTGGGGTTAACATTAGTAGAAGCCACGATTGACAAAAGGGCGTTGGCGTAAATGCGCGACATGTTAGATATAATCTTGGCTTTGTCGTCATTGTCGTCCTGCACTATGCATAGGGCGTCTATCCATATGTATCGCACCCCGAGCTGCTTGGTGACCTCGATGGAGTCAAGAATAGTCTGAGGAAGATGGGCAGTATCTAGCCCCCTAGGTTTACTTAGTTCATCCTTTGTCTTGGTTGTGCACTGCGTTTGGCTGCCAGTCCCCCATACATAGGAGAGGCAGATGTATTCGCAAGGTGTATCGACCTCGGTGATGCAGTTGTCCAATGTGTCGATTACTCTCAGTTTGTCCGTCAGGGGCCCGATATGTTCAGGAGAGTCAGTTGTTTGCGACTGGTGATCCTCTTTGCAAGTATGAAGCCAACCTCGAAGACGAGCCATATCAGCGATATCTCGACTGACTGTAAGCCCATGGAGGGGTTTTGGGTGACTTGACTCCTGGTCGACCAGATGTATCACCAGTCTCGGCTTGGGTTTCTTCTGATCCGGGAACTCGACTTCAAGTCTCAAAGCATAGTCAGGGCCATCATCCAGAACATTGAGATTGAGAGACATGCCAACCCAGTCCTTTGCCTCAACCTCGGAGAGTATATCATCGTGGAGGATTCTCTTTCGTAGCAATCTGCAGAACACACATTCGCTTCGTTCGTCCATCACCTTGTGAACTCCGAATAGTGTAATGCGGGTTGCGCCTGGTAGATGATTACCTGGCAAGCCTCGCTCCGAGAATAACAATTTGAAGTCAATATGCCGACACATATCGCACAAATATTGGGGGTCGCTTTCTTCAAGAACAGGCGGATCAGCGATGAACCACTCCTCATCGCGACCGTCCGAGTCTGAGAACAAGCCCCATCGCCAGACGTATTGATGGTGTTTGTACTGGTCGAACTTAAGGGCATCTTCATTTCCTTCTGCTTCACCTTCGGGTGCGTCGCTCTCAAGGTCTTTAGAAAAAGATGTAGCGATGGTGATGCGGCCGATTTGCTCGTCATTCATACCGGGGACGTCAGGTTTGCCAGCTTTGATGACAGAATCTAGTCTTTCCTGGCCCTCTTTTCCTTTGTTCTCTGTGGTTTTCTCCCAGTCGCGAACCATAGCCGCCGTATCCGGCGTTTGCTCCAAGGTGCTGCCATCTTTCGTTTTTAGGACTCTCTCAAAGATTGAGCTTGAGTGATGGTCGCGGATGTTCTTAAAAATGATTCGTTTGAGGGTTGGAGCCATGGCTGGGATATAACCAAGACGGTATTTATTGAAATTTCGGGGGTTTATGATGTCTTTGCTGTATTATTTGACATCTTGTCATGAAGATTATATACTGAGAGGTTAATGAAATCCGTTAGGCCAGCGCACATATACCCCTGTCGTTAGTGAGGCTCATCACCAACTGCGCCGCTTCCTACGGACACGGACAGGAAGGCCCTTCTTTTGAAGCGGGGGCTAGGCAGAAAATGCCATCAGCAAAATTATCGATAGGCCATTTGCTCGTGATGTTGTTCAAGAGAGATACCGTCAAGTCGTCAGTCTGGATATTTGGTTTCTGAAGTCTAAAGATTGCTAAGATCAGAGACCCCATGAGTCGTTGGGCGCCATCGAATCCACGCCTGACCGACGTTGGTGTATAGAGTTAACATGGGATATAATTTAGATGAAATTTTTGAGAATACGGCATGTTGTAGAAATTAAAAGGCCAAACCCACTTCGAAAGTTGGTTCTCATGGCCGGCTGTTGATGTCACCCACTATAGGCGCGAGCAACGGAAAGGATCGCTTTGCGCACTTGCAACAGGCCAAACAATAGCACCAATATGTTGCATGGAAAACAAGTCAATTGAATAGATCTGTGGCTTTCAAAGTTACCTCTTTTCATATGCATATGTCAGACCTTCACTACTCATCAGTGCACCATCCTCGGAGCAGCCAAGAGTCTCAGGACGCATATAAGTCAAGGATAAAGAACATCAGTGTTTAAAACAACAACAATCTCATAACAGACAAACATACAACAGCCAGTAACAGGATCACTAAAGCAATCACCCCATCCAAGAAGGCACCTCAACCAACCCTCCCATCTCCCCCAGCGTATCCTCCCACAACAACCTCTGAACCCTCTCTCCCTCCTCCGACGTGACAAAACCCCCCCATTCCGCAATATCCTTATCCCCCAATAACCTCCCATGTGTCTCCTCACCCACAACCAGCGCAGCATGCAGTCCAACCCAGCCAGCCTTGTCCACCGACCTAGCCCGCAGCGCTTTGAACAGCACCGCCGGAAGACGGATGTGCCAGGGTAGGATATCAGTCAGGGATGTGTGTATCATCCCGGGACAGAAGTGGTTCATTATAACCTTTTCCGGTTTGTAGCGTTTGGCGACCTCCCGCTGGAAGAGAAGAACAAGGAGCTTGACGTCGCCGTAGCGAGTGAGAGGGGGGATCACACCAGGGGTGTCGTAGTGCTCGAAGATACCCTCGTCTTCCTTGAGAGGTACTCTACTAGCGAGACTAGTTTTGAGATGCATCCGGCTTGACGTCCAAGTAATGCGCGTTGGCGATCCTTCTTTCTGCGCAGTAGCCTCAAGAACAGGTAGAAGAAGCAGAGTCAGGAAAACATTGGAGAGGTAGTTAACCTGAAGGTTTTTCTCATGACCAGACGGCGCAAGACTGAATTGGATATCACTTATACCAGCATTCAGCATAAGCAAGTGAAGTTTCCCATGGGCGCTTCTAAAAGCCTTTGCAAAAGCCCTGGTGCTGTTGTAGTCCTCCGTGTCAAGCTTCATCACTTCGACCACAGCATTGGGATTTTCAGCCAAGAGGTCCTGTCGAACTTGTTCACCCTTGGTGACATTCCGTACTGCAAGGATAAGTGTTGATAGGTTCAAGGCAAGGAGTTGGCGTGAGAGTTCAAGGCCGATGCCTGATGTTGCGCCGGTGACTATGGCTGTCTTGTTGGTGAGGTCTATGCCAGCAGGTAAAGGCTCGACGTTGGGCTGAGCGAAGGGCATAATAAGGATTTATCAGTGAGAAACCTGTACTAGTATTTACAGCGGATGATCAAAGCTTCAATACTTCTGGAAAAGAGACCGGTACTTCTGCATAGAAATGCTGCTTCTTATACCAACCTTCCCATTCGTTAAAACACACCATTGCGACCTCTATTCCTACTTTATTATAAATCAAATAAACAAATCTCTCCATTAGTGTCTCAGAATGGCACTTTGATGTTGTTGTGCAAGTTTATAAAGTCGCCGACAGAGGCTGAATCCCGATCCGCCCAAACTCCGCAAGTCGCAGTTCCGCAGCACAACAACAGCACCCTGCCTCCGTCCTGTTGAGTTTTAGATAAGACAGTCCGAATTCCGTCTCATGTTGTCTAAGTACCCGAGTGTAAAATAGACAGAGAAGGGTCTCTTATCATCATATAATATCTCTGCATCAGTTTTCACCGGCTGATTATTGCTCTGCACTTATCGTCACAGCCTGGAAATACACCCACGTTGGAAAAATGCTTCACATGAGTAACCACATTGGTCGTAAATAGTATATATAGCTGAAAAATAGGGTATAAGCATCACACGCATCAAAACCAGAAGATCAGAAGCCTACCAGCTAGGTGTCTCGACAATGCAACAGTAATCCAACAGAGGGCTTATCACGCAGGCCTTGTTGAAGCATGGCTATTCAGATCAGCAAAGGCCACATGATGCATCGCACGAAGACTGCAGTGTAACCAAACAGTTAAACCCGCCGTTTCATGCCATGAACCATTTGGCCCGCATCGACCTGAATCGTCCGACGACAAGGCCTATGTGCTAAGCCCTCTGTTGAATTACTGTTGAATTATCGAGAAACCTGTCTGGAATGCTCTGATCCTTCTGACTGCTGTAGAGTGTGACATCGTTAACATAAAGGTATCTACATCCAAGAATATTCGTCCCAACAAACGCCTGTTCAGTATATCATTTTAATCCCAGAACAGCCGCACCTCCGAGAAATACGCTCCATGAAAATAAAACACCAACATCGCTTTTAAACAAACCCCCTTCATTAAATAATACTGCAGCTTCAGTGCTTGTGCTCCTCTGACGTCTCGTTATGCGACGGCAACTCCGCTGCGAAACTCTGCTGCTGAGGTGCAGGCGATTGGAATCCGCCAGAGTGCTGCGAGTACGCGCTGTTGCGGTGCGAGTCGACGGCAGACGGGGTAGACTGCGACCATCGCGGGTCGTAGGATCCCGTTGAGTTGCGGTAGTTGTTGGGTGCGTGGCCGGGGCTGGGCTGCTGCTGCATGTTGGGCGAGTGTTGCGGGTGGTAGTAGTCGCCGGGGAGCTCCATAGGGAAGCTCTGGATGTTGGTCTTTGGGGGGACGGGCGGTGCTTGCTGGGCTTGATACTGTGCGCCGGGTGGCGGTGTTTGGGCTGGGTGGTAGCCGTATGCGCCTGGGCTGGAGGGGTACTGAGATCCGCCGTTATCTGGACGCGCGTAAGGGTATGTTGGTGATGGCTGCGGTTGCATATGCTGCTGCTGAGAGTATCCGTAAGGTTGAGAGAATGCAGGGCCTGGACTCAAGGGCGCTGGGCCGGGAGAAGTACCAACGAAGGACTGATGTCGCAGAGCCGCCTGCTTTGCTTGACTGGCCTCAGATCGATCATTGGGGTTGTATGTCTTTAACTTTCCATCCTCTATCATAGCCTTGAGTAGACCGGCGTCAAGTAGCTCGGCCTTCTTGACCATACGGTTAACCATGTCGACACTAGCCTTCCTCGACTCTGCCTTGACAAAGCTCATGAGAGTGATGTTGCACTTGAGCTCGACATCAGTGCGGAGATAAAGTCCCTCCTTTGGCGCACCAAGCTGCTCGAGGCCAAGCTCAGGCTGCTCGGGAGGTTCGACACCAGGTTGGTTGCCCATGATGCGGTACTTGTTGCGCATGTCGATACCAAGAGGGATATAGATATGTGACTGCATTCCCCATGGCATATCGTGGAAGCAGCCGTTGAACGTAAGCTTTCCAGAGCCCATCTTTCCTATACCGGGGATGTACTGGATGCGCTCTGTGATCTCGTACCAGGTGCTGTAGTACTCGTCGGCGGCGGCATTGCGCGGAGCGGTGATGGGTTTGTGAGAGAGGACGAGAGGGTTGAGGGTGATGATTTCGCCGTGGGAGTGGAGGAGATCGATGGCGAGTTGGCGGGGGATGAAGCCGGGGATGGGCGTGATGATGGTGAGGGTTTCCTTCTTTTTCAACATGTTGGCGGTTGTTTCTGATTATGGTGTACGGAGTAGGTGTCGTATGTTTCAGCTGCAAGGTACAGTTCTGTTTCCAGCAGCCACGATATCGAAGGTCCCTAATAATCGGTGTCGGGTCCAACAACTCCACTTATCGCATGTAGATATGGAGTACTCCGTAATTATCGTATCAATCCGAATATATCGCGTCGCTAAAGCACAGTTTATTTAACAGTCGTAATTGCTAGATTGATTGAAGAGAAGCTTGTGTTTTTACCAAGCTAGATTCTGACAGAGAGAAGGGGGGGGGAGAGGTTTCGTAAGAGCTGAGAGGGGGCCACGGGGATTAAAAATTAAACCAAGAAAAAAAAGGGCTGCAGGATCCCATCTCTCTCTCCAAGCATGCGGCAGGGATGAGCAGCTTTGGGCTGAAGCCACGACTGTGATGACGTGAGACGAGCCGCTCCATTCGCTGGGCGTTGATGATCATTTTGGGCCCATGCTAGCCAAGCAAGATGTGCTTGCTTCAGCCTCTTCAATGCCTGGAGAGAAGATGTCGTAATTGGAGCTATATCAGCCAAGACCTATCTATTACTTTTGCCTTTCGCCTCTTGACTGATGAATGTTGAACTGCTTTTCTATCGGCACAACGGCAAATGACATGGCTCTCTCCGCTTTACGGGTACTGGGAATGGATCTTTATTCAGCCCTGTCTCCACGATCGGACCCTCAGCCACCACGCCCAGACCCAGTAGTCAATACTGAGTACAATTAGTTATGGTGTTGAGTGGTGGAATTAACTTGGTAGCTCGGGTTCTTCATCTTCCGAGCAAAATGTTCTACAGTATTCGCAGAGATAAGACTAGTCTTCCCGCTTACGGCGCTGATTCTCCTTGGCAATTAATCGTCGACGCGCGGTCGTAGAAGCTGTGTGAGACTATCGGCAGTGGAGAATGCATTTGATTTGCTGCGTAAATGATGCAACATCCCGCAGTCTTATCGATAAGCCATGCTAAGCTTTCAATACGTGGATACCCTATTGCTGTTTTATACCTGGGTCTTCTATCAGATAGGTCTGGGAATAAGAAGAGCCATATTAAAGTATTACGCTTGTATAGTTGAGGACCTAGGTTTTTATTAAACTCCCGAGTATTGTTTAATTTTGTTGATCTTTGCTCTACTAAATCTGAATCTGAAAGCCAGTCCTGTGATACTCTGACTGAGTGATTTAAATGTACTGTTGAAGTAGGCAGTGCAGACTTCAGACAATTATAGCAAAGTAGATGAAAACAAGTTGTTTTTCTTGAAACAAATATTGCCGTGTCATTCTATCTGACCCTAGCTGGAAATGCAAGAGTTTCTATTTCCTTGCGCGAACTTCGACAAACATTACCAACACCATTACACCCACTTGTCGTCAACCTCCAGATTCCCTTCACATTCTCCATCCCCTACTCAGAGTCCTCAGCCTTCTTCCCAACCATCAAATACATCGGCGTAAACAACTTCCTCTTCCCACCAGTGACCAACGCATCCGCCCCCAACGCCAAACTATCCGCCGTCTTCCTCGTCCCACTGGGCACAACATAGCACGCCTCCATCGCCCACAACACATTGTGCATAACCAGCCGTCCCCATTTGTTCATCCTAAACACCGTCAGGAAATCCCCCAGCGTCTGCGCGTACCGCATATCGCTGTCCAGCGGCCAGTACCACGGCGCCGTGCCCTCGTTCTCTGCCGCGAGATCCTCGTGGTGCAGGAGCTCGAAACCCGCGGCTTGGATCGCGGATAGTCCGTGGTCTACCTTGAACATCTGCGCGATGCCATTGCCTTGTTCGATGTCGAGACGGATGCGGCGCTGCTCGAGGTCGTCGTTGTTGTAGGCGTCTGTCATGAGCCATTCGTACACGCCGAAAACACCGCCTGGTTTGAGGACGCGGTGGATTTCGCTGTAGACGCCTTCGAGTGAGGGTGCGTGGACGGTTGCTTCGATGGCGTAGACGGCGTCGAACGAGTTATCAGGAAAGGGGATTTTCTATTCGTAAAGTTAACAACCAAACCTGGTCATTCAATAGTGGGAGGAACTTACCATGAAATCACCCTGGACAAACTTGAGTTTATCAGAAAGTCCCTCCTTCTCAGCATAGACAGTGGCGCGCTGGACTTGGTATTCGTTGAGATTCAAACCGGTAACGTGAGCCCCTGTGAACTTGACAATCTCTCGAGCAGGTCCGCCAACACCACATCCAACGTCAAGGACCTTCATACCAGGCTTGATATCGATGCTGTGAGCAATATAGTGTTCGTGACGAGCGATAGCACGGTCGAAGGACTCGCCGTAAGCAAAGCGGCAGAAGTGGAAACACTGCGACCATCCGTACTCGTAGAGATCTGTAGCGAGGTTATAGTATCTAGACAGTTAATATCAACACGATCCAAGAGTCGCAGGTAAGACTCACTGCCGTGTCAAACTGGCATAGTTATCAGTTCTCTCCTGTCGAACAGCTTCAACCTCATCCTCGGCTTTCTTGTTATCCCAGAACTGGAAGTATTCGTCGGCGGCTGCGGCGTTGGCTTTGCTGTCCTTGTTCATCATGGCTCGCATTCCGCCCTTTGCTTCTTTTGATTTTCGGTGGAGGACATTGTCGAAGGCTGAGTTCTTGGCCTCGTCGTAGGAAATCAATTGTTTAGATGACATGTTGATTCTTTTGATAGTTGACGTGTAGGATTCGGAAGTAAGAGGGCTAGAGAGTGAAGTGATGATTGGTGAGTGGTCTGATTTTCTCAAGGGGAGAACTGTTCTTGTTTAAATAGAAATTCAAGTCTCACAACTCGGTTTCGGTCTTTGCTAATTCAAATTACTTGGATCACAATGATTACCGACTTCGTATCTTACAGTCTCTTCTAACACTTCAACTGCATCTATCGATCCTTTTGCGAAAACGAGCACTTTGAGAAGCAGAGTACGAATACGAACTCCACACC
This sequence comes from Fusarium sp. PT, assembly GCA_021020635.1. Taxonomy (NCBI): domain Eukaryota; kingdom Fungi; phylum Ascomycota; class Sordariomycetes; order Hypocreales; family Nectriaceae; genus Fusarium; species Fusarium sp. PT. Next base: position 222,563 of record JAHMRZ010000010.1, read on the forward strand.
CGAATGCGAGAACCATCAACCGGTCCACTACCCGTAGGATATTCGCTCGGGATCTGATCTGATCTAGATATGTATTTCTCTAGTCCAATCGGATTGTTAATAAATCTGCGTTTATCTCGACCCGAGCCAGAGACTAGAGTTGCGGCTGCCCCTGCAGCTCGCTAAGACCTTGACCGTTTAGGAAACTGAGTATCGCCTCGGACTCTTTGCTACTCTGTTTGGAAGTTTGAGGGGTATAGTTGTGGCTCTGCAAGTTTGGGGTCTGCTTATCCTGAATTCTGGCTATTGGAGCTATTCGTATTCGTGCTTTGAAAGGATCTGAATCGCCAAGGGCCAGCCTTTCATGTTGGATATCTTGAAAAACAAGGTTATAATCTATCAATTGAAAAGTATGAAAGCGGTGAACCTGTTACATCATATCGATGCCTTGAAATAATGACATTTAGCAGCTGGCAGTAGTTACCATGGTGGTAGTAATTTGCGAGTACCCCTATAGAAGCGGCCAGTCTCATATGCACCGAATGTATTCCAGCAACCATCAAATCATGGTACCGATCGCTTCGGATCAATTTGGAATTTTACTAAAGGGACATCTTGTGAGGAAACCAATTTATTCATAAATTTCCGAACACTCGCTGCTTTCGTAAGGATTTCTCGTCAATGCATTCCGTTTAAATTGAGCCCACATCCACTAATCGAATTTCACTTTCGAAACTGTCTTTGAGTATGGATCTTTATTAACAAGGTCTCACACTATATCTCTAGATAGCTGCCAATCCGGAAAGCCGATAGGTTTTGTACCAAGCCATTTCGCGGATGAATATTTATATACAAAGAAGAGAAATATATAGTAACACATGCCAGAAGCGAGTACAGAGAATGCCTCTCAAATCGCCAGCAACAACACCGCGCCACAAGCAATGCTGGCCAGATACCATATCCCAGAGCTGGACTTGATGCCTCCTGCGGCTACGATGGGCGCATTTGGCTCATACGAAGGAACCCCAGTGTGCAAAGTCGTAGAGTTTGTGCCCTGGGTCTTCGCCGCGACGGTGAACGTTTGTGTAATGTAAGTCTTTGAGAACCCCTCTTGGCCTTGGCCGTTGGGACGATGCTGACCGGGTTGTTGAGGAGTCTCGGTATGGACAGCTGAGTAGTTTCCATGTGCCTGAGTTGGGTGAATGGGGTACTTGTCGTTGGAAGTTGGGTAGTCCTTGTGGGGAAGAGCAGATGGTTGACCATTCTTCTGGTAAGCTGAGTGATCCTCTGTCTCTCCATGGTCACCCGCAGACATGGTCTGGATGAGTTGCTTGTATGTTGAATGAGGCTTTGGCTGCTCATTTGGCCCGGGCACAGGGTAGGATTTATCACTGGAATGTCCTTCATGTGCATCACCCTTGGGATGGGAAGGAGACTTTCCACCGGACTTCGAACCAGTCTCGCAAGCGGCGGCTGGGACAGTGAGAGAGATACTGTTCTCGCCATGAGGGCCGCAGGATTGGCAGGGCACAACAACAGTTGTCATTTCAACCGGAGGTAGAGTCTGGTGTGCGCAATTGCAGGGCGTGTATCCTACAGTCACAGCGATCTCGGTGGTGGTGAGGCAATCCGGTTTGTGGGGGTTGACAGTGGTGTATACGACAGTGGTAACGGTAGTAGCTGGCTCAGTCTTGGTGACGTTGTAGCCCTTGGTGTGACTGTTGACCACAGTGGGATAAGGGGTGGCGATGTGCTCACTGATTGTCTCAGTGATGGAGGTGGGTGCAGATGCATCAGTCTTTGCGCTGGTGAGGCTGGAGTCTACTGTTGGGGTACGCTTAGCAGAAGTCGATAGTGTTGAAATGCCGGTGGTTTGTGAGTTCGAAACTGTCACAGCTGAAGAAAGCTGGCTCGCAGATTCTGTCGAAGTACCAGTGGAATCTTCGGACGTAGCTTTTGAAGTAGAGGCTGAAGCTGTCTCAATGCTGGAGCATGTGTTAGTGGTCATCGACACAACATACGAGGGATCTGGTGACAAACCTTGAGTGACTATCGGTACCTGTAGCCGAAGTGGTGTCTTGAACAGGCGAGGACTCTGTGGTTGTGCCCGGGTTGATTGACTGGCTGACTGTCTCGACTTCTGTAGACAGCGTGGCGGTCTTGGTCTCATCACTTGAGACTACATCAGTTGTTCCAATAGCGGAGGTCTGTGTGTTAGCCGCCTCTGCAGAGGTAGTAGCAATGGACTCTGTGATACTGCTAGTGGTAATGTCGAGAGTAGCACTGTCACTGGCTGTAGCCTTAGTGGTATCAACGGCCACGGCAGTAGTAGTCTCAGCTGCATCACTGGCTGTGGTCTCAGAAGTTGTCACGGGCTCAGCTTCAGTGGTAGTCTCAGTGGTGACATCGACAGTAGTGGCATCAACAGCCACGGTTGTAGCCTCAGTAGTAGCCTCAGTGGTGACATCGGCAGTAGTGGTTCCACAGCCACGGTTGTAGCAGTCTCAGCTCCATCACTGGTTGTGGCCTCAGAGGTAGTCACGGATTCAGCTTCAGTCATAGTAGTTTGAGCCGAATCATCAGTGACGACAGCAGAAGAGGTAATTGCTTCTGTAACCTCAGCTGTGGTCACAGGCCCAGCCTCAGTGGTAGTAGTTTGGGCAGTTGTGTCCTCAGTGACAACGTCTGGAGAAGCAGCCGAGGTCTCGACAGTGCCAAAAGTAGTTGGCTCTGCAGTAGTGATAGCGGCTTCGGAGGTAGTGACGGCAGCCTCAGTGGTCGTTGTTGGCGCTTCAGCCGTAGTCGTTACGGCAGCCTCAGTAGTGGTGGTAACCGCCGTTTCTTGAACAGTGAATATGACAGTACCCCGAGCTTGCCCAGCGGCCTTGATTGTCTCAGGGGCACCTGTCTCCTCTGCTGCTCCCACAGTGACTGTGCTTGTAACATAGTTGATCTTGATGTTCGTATCGCAGTCGACGCAGCCCTTGATGTTAAACAGTAATCCGGTGTCAAGCGCATCGTCGTTGAGATCACAAGCAGCGAATACCAGGGTGTTTACTCCCGGCCGAGTAGGGGTACCGAGTAGCAGTAGCGGCGAGGCCCTGCCGAATTGAAGGCCGTTCTGTGGTCTTCCAATACCGATAGGCTCATTCAAAAATTCCGACGTTGCAGTGATTTGCTGCCCAGAACTGTCGATGGCATATTGGTCTCCGTTCAGCCAGATGGCGATAGGGTCAGATTCCCTGCGACAATTGGACTTGTCATGTTTCCATCCCCTTACCTGGTTGAGTCCGCAGAGCCGGCGACGAACTCGATTTGGACTCCGTCAAACTCGGGCCGAAGAAGAAAATCCACCGTGTAAAATGCTGCGTCGAAGGTAGACCCTTGACCGCAATAGGAGCTTCCTGGGTATCCAAGGTTACTGTTGGCGAACCCGCCCGGGGCAGCGTCGACCGCATTGCCCGACGAGATGATGACGCCGCTGCCGAGACCGAATGGGCCTTCTCTGAAAGACCTGAGGGAGCCTGGAGACCCTTCAAATGTGGTTTCTACAACCAACAAGCCATCGCCGGCGAGCAGAGAGTTCTGAGGGGGGTGTTCTCGACAGCAAGACTTGAACCCTTGGAGAAGAGGAGGGCCAAAGGCGCCAGACTGGGGCCGAAACTTTCCATAATGAGCGTGGGAGGGTGTGGGAATTGAATTAAAAGAGCGTTACACACGATGGAGATTTCATAAAGGCATGATGTACATATATATATATATATATATATATATTGCAGCGAAGAGCGCATGCAAGTTGACCACTGATGGCAATCTCGAGATATCATTTCCACCCAGTTCCATAGTCGATAAACTATTGTTTCCACCAAGCCTATTTGTTAACCAACTTCTGTACAAGCCAACAAACTAGCTGCGGCCTATAAGTTTAATACATTTATTCCGGTTAAGCTTATTTTCTCTGTATTTGCTTGTTATATAGTCTTGGATCCACCAGGCATGGCCGAAAACAATAGCCAGTACGCTAAGAACATGGCGTTAGGGGTTTATGGTCTAATAACACGACTATCGAGAAATTAAGATCACCGACAGCGTTTATTTCTGCTCAGCCCTACTTGCACTTGCTTAAACTTGGTAGGCCTCGGGGGGGACAGGAAACGTGACCGGTTCCTCGATACAAAATCAACGCTTTTTAGACTCTGAGACAGTGAGATCTGGAACTGAGGCGAAAGGCGAAGTCGATCAACGGCTTTGCTGAATACTGATACTGAGATCTATCTAATGCTTGCTTGGCTGTATGTGCCTAGCTACCCTCGTCTTGCAGAACATACTCTTGTCTAGCCTTACCCGACATATTAGGTCATTTGATGGGACTTAGACCACAGTAGATATGGTCTATTGTCGGTGATCCATCACATCCCTATCTTGTCTCCTCTGGTACCCTAAAATATAGCCAATGCATTCGGCGGCGATCCAATAAGTCCAGGTTGATTCAACGGCGTCGAAGTAATCATGAACGAATATCGCTTCTTCTCCTTGCAGTACACAGCCAACTTCTTCAAATCCCATAACTCGCCAATCGACATTCCGAAGAAGCTCAAACAGTATGTATGAAGAACTACACCATGTTAGAAAACACACATGATACTCTGACGGTTGAACTCACCGAGATCCTTCATCCCACCGACTGATCCATCGGGCTTCAAAGGGGGAAACGCTTCGAAACTGCTCGAGTCAGATGCCGCAGCAGCAAAACGCTTGTTCCACAGCCATCGAGCTGTTTCCTCGCAGCCATGCAACCCTGTTAAATTCGCTGCTGCCATCTTGCCCAGACCGACGGGATCCATCTTGTCGACGACTTCTGTGGCGCCTGTTCTGACGAGGAGGATGTCACCGGGGCGAAACTCAACTTTTTGATGCGCTGCGCAGGCTTCAAGATCATCCACTGTGATGCGATTCCCATCGAAAGGGTGAAAGTCCATGCCTTTCTCTTCAGCGTACGCGGTGTAGTCGAGTAACACACCGCGACCAACCAAACAACCGCGTGAATGCCAGTGATCAAGCGTTGGCATGCTGTTGGACTCTGTGGAGTCCACTGACAAAGCTTCTCTGTCGGGGTTCGTGCCGTTGTATGCTAAACCGGAGTCTTGGTGCTGGAAGTGACACAGACTATCCCATTGGCTGCTGCACTGGGTGTTGAAGGCGATCTCGTCGTCCCACGACTTGCCCTGGTCAAAGGGTAGGGCTGCCATGCTCTCGGGGATGTAGAGAATCTTGTGTTCTGACGCTGCTCGGCCTGGGATGTTGAGTTTGTTCATCGCGTTGATGGGCCAGCTGAGAGGAGTCAGTGCTGAGCATAAGGTGTCGAGAGGGGATTTACTTGAGAGATATAGAGATGCCATCCTTGACTTCGAGGGCGGCATTGCGGACAACCTCTGGGGTGAGGAAGTTGAGGGTTCCGACTTTGTCCTTCTCTCCACTTTGGTCAAAGACGCCCCAGGCACAGCCCTTTGGCATACCTTCAACCTTGGGAAGGTCATCGTAGTCGGGAACGGAGTTCATGTTAAACGCCATCTTGAGTCTACAGATAGAAGAGGAAGGGATCTGGGGACTTCAATTGGGGGGTAAGTAAGGAACGAAAAGTCGATTTTATAGACATTGCGAAGAACAGGGGTCATCGTTGTCAACCTAGAAGTGTCCCCTGGTTTTGTAGCCTAGATGCGATTTAAGCTGTTTTGGGTTGATTTGTGTTGGTATACGAATACCGCTTTTATGAAGCTGTATTGTGGTTTCGTACTCGTAAAAGGGATCCACTGGCTCATATCAGCTATTCCTCAGGGATGTGTAGGCAGCAGTAGTTGAACCATAGATTTGAGTATGGGATTGTCACAGCATGCCCCAAATAACGGAAATCGACATATACAAATGTACGGAATACAGAATATTAGGTGCTGCTAAGACGGGTAGAAAGAACCTGGTCAAAGACCGAGGTCAATTAACCCACTGCTCGTCATAGTTCACAGCTCTTGATCAACAATTATGTATAACAAATATACTATTCACTCAGACTATAACCTATCGTCGTCCAAGTCCAAACATCCTCACACTATTCTTCCACGCCGCCTCAGCAACCTCATCAACACCAACACCCTTCAAACCCGCCACCACCAACGCAACCCTCTCCATAGTGCAGCTCTCATTCCTCTCTTTGACCATGCACTTGGCATCCCACTTATCCCGCTTCTTCGACGCCGGCAGCGCCCTCGCGTTCTCGCAGTACCGCTTCACCACCTCGGACGTGCTCTTGAGCTCGCCCCATGGCGCATCCGTCTCGAGCTGCAGCGCCTCGAGCGGGATCTTGGATACCATCTCTAGACTCTCAGTGCTCTGGAAGCTGAAGCCGTTGACGCTCACGCCGAGGCCCATGGCGACTAGCTTCTCCATCTGCGCGGCGCTGCCGACAAAGCTGTGCACGAGACCGCCCCGGGGGAGCTTCTCCATGTAGGGGGTTATCATGTCGACGAAATCGTCAAAGGCGTTGCGGCAGTGCAGGAAGAGCGGGAGGTCCCATTGGTTCTTCACAAAGAGATCCAACTGCGCTGTGAAGGCTTTCTTCTGCACATCCTTGGACGCATGCTCCTCCTTATCGTAATCAAGACCTAATTCACCGAAGGCTGCAATATGCGGCGTATCCTGTGCGAGGGCGTTTTTAACCTTCTGCTCCAGTTCGTCAAGATACGCCTTACCGCCGGAGTCCAGCTCCGAGGCGTGGTACGGGTGCACTCCGATGGTGAGGTAGCACTGCGCGGGACGCTGCTTGACGATACCCTCGTTGTGAGAGACGTCTGCGAGCGACATGCCCGTCAGCATAACCTTGCTAACACCGGAATCTTTGGCACGGTCCAGAGTATTGATGAAATCAGGCTCGTGGTATTGCTTATCATCACGATACATGCCCTTGAACTCTTTCGCAGTTGCCGTGACGGCGACCTGAACTCAAGTCAGTCAACGGATTTATACTTCAGAGGCATCAAACTCACATCCGCAAAACGAATCTCAGCTGACGGCGCCGCCGGGGCAGCCGTAGGGAAAGAACTTAGATCAATAGTGGTCGACATGGTGATGAGAATCTTAAATGAGGAGAATGGTAGAGTTTCAAAAAGAGGAGAAATGTGGTTTTAAAGTACAGTGAAAATAAAGTTCCACTTCGGGGGTCATGAAGATATCATGCTGCATGCATAAACAACAAGCACCGGATACGTACCCAGAGACTTGGACGCCATCTACGCCCAATGGCGACCGCCTTCAGACACGAAACCCTAAATACATTGGCTATCGCGGAGAAGCAAATTACGTCAGCTCTCCATATGTGGAGGTCTCAAGATGCGGAGATGTCGAGCTAGTTTGCTGGGGCTGCGTTGTTATCTTGAGTTGTCACAAGAGGGGATTCCTACGTGTCCTGTCACGCGACTCAACTCAACTCACGCGAGTCAGTTTGTTTCACAGTCAATGATCGGTCTGATTTGAATAATACTGACTCCCAAAACCGTCCACCAAACTCCCCATCGCCTCATCAGAAACAACACTCAATCGTAGCCAAGATCATTCATTCCTTTTCCCAATCACCTTTTACACCTCACTCCAAGCTTCCCATGCTGACCGTGAACCAACACGCTGCCTGCGCCCATGCTGATGTTAAATAGAGTCGTGTTACAACCGATCCTCCTATAATAAGCCGTTGCGACATACGCAGTCAACGCAGACCAAGTGACAGGCTCGGGTTGACTACAAAGACGATCCAGAAGGAAATAGTAGGCAGAACTTTGCAAGGACGCGTGACATCACGCAAAAGCAGATTGAACATGGTTAAAGACAGTGGCAGTCAAAAGCAAAAAGAAAAAGGCAGTGAGTGACTAAAGTAAACGCATAGTACAGGCAAGTAGCTTAAATCAATTGAATTGATGATAATCCACCGGGGGACCGAAGATCTCCAACGCCAATCATGATTCAGACCCAAGGAAATGGAGTGTTGCGTGGTGTCGCGTTGAGATCCTGAGCTGCCATAAAACTTAAAGTCATGAACCCAAATCGAAATCAATGTTGGGTATCACTCATAAACTGCCATGAATAACAGATAGATCTGCTGCACTTGGTAGTTGATGAGACGGCAAGATAGCTGAGTCCAAGGAAAAAGAAGTGCCGGGGAATTGATCGTATAAAGCCCCTTCGTCAACGAGTTATCGTGGTCAAATTACTGCATGGTTTAATACTCCTAGACATGTCAGTACCATAAGCAGACGTTCAGAACATCACGCTCACCTGAGGAGGACCGTTAGGGCCGGGGGGGCCAGGAGGTCCAGGAGGTCCTTGGGGACCAGGGGCTGGGCCACCATAGTGCTGAGGACCGTAGTTACCAGGTCCGCCGTGGCCAGGCATGCCCATGTAGTGAGGAGGGGGAGGGGCAGGGCGGTAGGGAGTACCGACTCCAGAGTTGTTCTGAGATCGACCCCAGCTGAGACGGACGCGAGAGTTCCCGATAGGATAACCTTGCATCTGGTTGATGGCCATCTCGGCGGCGTGGCGGTGGACAAACTGGACGAAACCGCAGCCCTTGCCAGGCGGTATCTTGACATAGGTGATCTCACCAAAGCCCTGGAAGAACGATCGCAGCTCGTCCTCAGTGACGTAGCCGGAAAGGCCGCCAACGAAGACGGTGGTGTTGTTGGGGTCAGTGAACTGGTTCATCTGAGTGGCAGGGTTGAAACCGCCACCGTAGCCACCGAAGCCCTGCATACCACCTCCGTTCCACATCTGCTGCTGAGGCATACCGCCCATCATAGGACCGCCATGCTGAGGGCCCTGACCGGGGAATCCGTGGTTACCGCGGTTCTTGGGAGTAGCGGTAGAGATGCGCATAGGTCGGTTGCCGCAGTAAACGCCTTGCATCTCGACGAGAGCGCGCTGCTGGTCGTTCTCGTCGGAGAAGCGAACGAAGCCGTAGCCTCGGCTCTGACCAGACATGGCGTCGGTCATGATCTTGGCCGACTTGCAAGAGGGGAAACGGCCCTGGAACAGAGAGACCAGGACGTACTCGTTGACCTCGGGACCAAGGTCGCCAACGAAAATGCTGTACTCGGGGCCACGATCGTCCCTATTGCTGATGTTAGCACAATTAAATATTAGAGGCTTATGTTTTAGCATACCTGCGGTCAACGAGACCACCGCCAGAAGCCCAGTTGAGCTTGAAAGAGCGAGTGCTGTTAGGAACAGGGCTTCCATTCATGCCGAGGGCCTTGTTGGCAGCTTCGGAAGTCTGGAATTCGACAAAGCAGTAGCCGGCATTGCCGGAGTTCTTGTCGCGGATCACCTTGACGTTAACACTTTCGTGAGCGGCGGACATGAACACGCCCTTAATGAAGTTCTCGTCCATCCAGGGTTCGAGTTCTCCCATCCTATCGATTATTAGCATTGCGCTTAACTCGTAGGTCACTGTCACTTACCAGAGAGTGTTCTTCTGGCTGTCAGGGCCAACACCAGGGGGAGAAGAGACGGAGCCCATGTCAGGAGCAGGAGGGGTGCCGTTCTGGAACGCCATTGGACCAGAGGGGGGACCGTTGTTGGCGGGAACGCCAGAGAAAACAGGGTTCATTTCCATGATGCGCTTCAACACTCAAGTCAGTATATAGAAGAACGCTGAAGACGAAGGTAACGTGAAGCAAACGTTGTCGAGTGGAAGGGAGAAGGCTGGAAGGGAAACGAACCTTGAATGTTTAACTGTAAGCGAGGAAAATTGCGAAGAGCAAGACGTTTCAAAGCTGATAACGCTGGGCAACGATAAAGAAGACTAGGAAGAAATGTTAGCGACCTTGTTTGTTTGCTTGTGCAGACGGCGAAAGCGACAGTGGTAAAGAAGAAAAGGAATTTGTATCGAGGTCGGGAAACAATAGCAAGAAAGAGGGTCTCGGCCGGGGCCAGCGATAAAGCGCAGAATATGGCAATCTGTGCAATTTCAGAGGCTAGAGCCTAATCAGAGGGAATAATGCTCCAGAGAACTTTGAATCACTCGAGGCCGGGAGGTCGGAAGAACGACCAGTGGTGAATCAGAAGCCCAGGAGACGTTGGGTAGAGGCAATGTCCGGAGAATAATGATGAAGATTCCGGTTCCGCAGGCAGAGGCAGAGGCTCCCCAGGCTTGGCTTGGTGGTGACTTGGCAAGGCCATGCGAGACTCTCGGTTTCAAGGAGTGGTGCGCTGAGCACTGGTCGTCCAGAGGCGCAGGAACATGAGGCAGGAATCGCGCAAGACTGTAGAACAACTTACCGTGTATTGAACTCGTACACGTCGTAAACAAGTCGTAGCAGCTAATGACGCGGTGTCAGCACCAAGATCGAGACCATGAAATGATGGGACAAAAGATGAGTTTCGAAGCGACGCCAGAAAATTAGAGAATAGGTGCGGTGCCTGCACTTTATATTGGGTGAAGTTCGGCACAGAGGAACACGTGTGCCCGAGGAGGCTCTTGCCCTCTACCTCTAAACTTCAAAGTCTCCAATGACAGTGGAATCTTATCCTCAACAAACTTTGTGCAAAAGTATACATTTCCCGATTTCTCGGAAATATTGCTCAGGGCATAAACTCTGTGGCGGACGCCGGGAAAACGAGGCGGGGATAATGCACAACTTACCGTCAAGGAATCGAGTACCAAAAGCACAACGAAGTAAGTCGCTATATGTGGATCGTAAGACCTGCAACAACTGACATTAGATGCGTTACAATAACCAAGTCGACATGTCCCGTTTACCTTTCACGCCGAGTCTAGTCCTTAAAAAGATACGGAAACGAATCAAGTCTCTAAGACGCCGTCACGCCAGTACAAGCAATGAAATGCTTTTAGGGGGAGTGGTGGGGATGCGAAACGCCAAATAGTCGTTCTCACGCGGGGTAAAGTGCTTTACCAAAAATTCCAAAGGAATGTGGTAAGATAGCTACAAACGTTCCCGAAATGAGCTGAACCTATACTTTTGTCAGCAATCGACTCAAGAACTTCTTGTATGAGCCCAAGTCCATGTCGGTCGCGAGAGTCCCGATAAAAAAAATGTCGGCATATTCCTAGCATCTTTGGCATCGTAGGGTTGAGGCTCTCCATGGTCCGAATTGCACAATCCCGACTGTCTCCCCATATCCGACAGGTCCTTTTCAGTCCAGGCAACGCTTCGAAGTATACTGGTGGACCGCCATGCCATTGCATGGTTTTACTACCAGGAAAAACTCGCCGGGTGAAATGCGCCATCTACCATCCGAGTGGCATATCCTCCAGTTACTCAATGAATGGACGTATTTTTCAGTGGGTGGCTCGGTGAGTTCATCGAAACAGCATTGACAATGCGCCGGAATCACAGGGTTTGCGTTCACTCGCCGTGTACAGTGCCAAGTGCGCTGATGGCTGAGTACAATTGTCGAAGAATTAGACTTCGTCCCGAGTAACCTCTTGCAAGTTCCTTTCGATAATAATGGCAGATGGAGCAAGGCTGAGTCAAAATTCGTCGGTGGTAAATATCAAGGGTTTATCGTTTCGCGGATGATCGGGAACGGATAGACATATCGATCCACAGTATAATGTTGTGCTTATTATACAAGACGTCTTTCGAGTTGCCAATTCGAACCAGACTTCCGAACTGGCGAGTTTGGTCGTTGTTTCGAAGTTCAATGTTGTCGATGATGGTCGCGCGCGGCGATGTCGGATGACGCTGACGTCCGGCCCAAGATCCCACAAACCTCCACCAACCTCGAGTACCAAAAGATGCAAGGAATCGGCAACAATAAGGGCTGAAAGAAAGCAAACTCACTTTTAGGCGCCAACAAAAACAACAGTAACTGTCACAGCCAAATTTTCGAAACACGCGCAAGGGAAGAGCCGTGAAAACCGTGATGAGGACAAAGATGGATGAGGGGAATCAGAAAGAGAGTCGTGGGATGAGTCGTAATGCGGGAGAGGGTTAAGGAAAAAAGACGAGCTTTTTTTTCTTAACCTTGCCTTGTTTGGGCCCTGGTCTTGAGAACAATCGGGGGCACGCGGGGACGAGGGTACCGGTAGGGAAGAATTATCGACCAGGGGGTGTGGGCAGCCGTATCCGCTGACAAGGGGATCTTGGATCTTGGTGTGGGCTCTCTAAGGGTGGCACTGAAACACCGCAATGGACGAATGACGCTTGGAAGTCACTGGCGAGTGACGGAGCGGCTGCAGGTGCACGGAATCCAGATGAGATGATGGTAACGGTAGCGTGGACCTGGGCAAGCAGGCGCAGCAACGGACACTCCGTAACACAACAAAGCGTTCAAGACGACACAGACAACGGCAGCAACAGAATAACAATGGCGGATACAGTTGCTTCCAAAGCAGGGGGATTTACGACAGATCTAAAATACGAAAGAGGGGATGGATGGTCTATACAACAAACTTAACAAGAGAGGGGAAGGGCAGAAGGAGGGCTTTTGGAGAAGCAACGCACAACATCGAAATACTTTTCCATTGGAGGAGAAGAAGAGGCTCACTAAGAAGTGCCATGAGCCAAGGCAGTGAGGGTGGGTGTGTCGCTATGTGGAGAGAATAGAAGGGAGGAGAACGAGAAGGACAAGAACAAATGCTGTGGGCCTTGCCCTAGCCATTCTCACTTGCCTGCTCGCACAGTATCAACAATTGGTTCGGCAGCTTCATGATCATCATGATGCATGCAATTACCGGACTTGTTGCGGCGATATAGAATGGCCCAAGTGTTGTGCGAAACACTAGCAGAGCTTGAGCTCAAGTCCTTTCGTCAAGACTCGAGACTGAAATAGCATTGCTGAAGGACCCTGGCTGCTATTGTTTCGTTACTATGCTGTGACAAAGTCAGCAATCATGAGTACCGAGGACCGAGCGATTTCAGCCATGTTTTGGTGCCTGTCGTGCTGAAAAGCCTTTGTGTAGCTCTCCGCAACCAGGGCTATCCTTGACGGCGGGCGTGGCGCTATCTCCGTTCCTAGTGCCTAAGCTGATGCAGAGCTGGGCACCGTTTGGACTGAAAGCTGGACAGTGAAGAACGAACGCTTGAACACTCAGCGCTGGGCGCTGGAAACCGGACGGAGTTGACGAGCTGCACGAGCACTATCCATATCCCTGCGAAAACAGCCCTGCTGGAAGTGGATCATGAAATCATAGGGCATCTCATCTGATGGCCTAAAAAGCAGCCCGATCTAAGTGCTGCATTGTAAAATCAGAGCCGGCGATAGACGACCGACGGGAGCTGAGTGCAGGGAGTGAACACGATTGCTGGTAAAATGGCAGGGCTTTGGCTCGTCGGGTGGGCAACGCTACATTAGAATGCAGCGAGCTCAGCATGGCCTTGGGTTGCTAACTTGCAGCCGGTCTCAAGCTGACATCGTCGAACCCTGAGAAGCATGGTATGAAGGGAGCATCCTTGATCTCGCTTGCTGGTTTCACTGAGCAAGCATCACTTATCACAAACCTCGTTATCAGCCGGACGAAGCGCGGACATGTTACAAATGCACGGCGCACCCAGAAGGAGTAACAATGTTTCAACATCTCATCTATCTGAATATCTCCGGCTGTCCGTACTGATCAATTATATTGGGAAATAATTGCCAGCCCTGGAGTTCAAGATTGCTGTCAAGACCAACCCCAGAATCTCTTACTTGCTTTGGGACAAGCGCCCATGGCGCTGAATGCTCGTCATAGCGACGTGCCACATGCGAGCTTAGAATAGCAACGCCGAGATGAATAGTTGCGACATGGTCTCAGAAGTCTCGTCAAGTCATTGGCAGAGAGCTCTGTTCCGTCAATTGTCTCATGACCTGGCACTTTACTTGCGAAACGATTATCAAAGCTCATCACAGCTCATTCCTAAAGCTTTGAGCTTCATCTTAAAATGTCCCAGAACCAAAGGTCATGCCATGCGTCTTGGCTAGCTGGAGATGAGCATTATGCATAGCCAAGCGTTTGCTTTGGCTTTTCTAGCAACGATAGGAGATGACGGCACTTCGTAACCCAGCTGTCCAATGTTGTCTTGCATCATTGTTTAGAGCCGAGGCTACTTGGGGCTTCGTCTGTGTGACAAACCCTTCTCTCGTGTGTGTTAACTCAAAAGTAAAGTGTGGCGCCCTACAAACCCCATCCCGAAATGTACTGTTCTCAGCAAGATCTCGGTCTGTTGCAACGCCAAGCAAAAGAAAATCCATTCGAATTACACCAGAGCTAAACCTCCTTGGTGAAAGAGTGTTTTTCTTGTTTACCGACAAAAGGGCCAACTCAATTGGGACTTTTCGATTCTCGATGCCTTGGATTCACATATCGTGACTTTCTCACTCTCACGTACTGTACTGTATCGAGCCAATTCCTACCGAGGACACCACATGGAACTCTTTACTGGAGCGTGCCACTGCAGCACGCCGTCTTTATTACTAGCTCGACATACAACGAATGGGAGGTTTTTCCAGGCCTCCGGGTATCGTTGCTGGTGGATCGCTTTGCACACCAAAGATTATTTCTGACATCCAACATGCGACATCACTCCTGCAAGACAAAGCATCTTTTTTATCTTGACGGTGACTGGAGAACTTCCGAGTACTAGTCTGTCCAATGGGGCTTGCAAAATGACTGGTGTAAGACAGTGCATGTTGTTCTTGTTATGGACAAAGTGGCCTTAATCCCCTGCTGGTCTTTTTGCTTTTGAAGCAATTGAAGGAGAGCTGGGGTTGAGTTTAGACATGGAGCTCGAAATTATGTTTCAAAGCTCTTTTATAACTTACCAGAATAACAGGAATACGTCTTGTCAATCGGCTTTTCAGATTCCTAGGCTTCTTGTTCCTCCCTTTAGCCGCATTCATCAAGTAGGGACCAGGGGCCTGGTTGCTACTTGCAGATCGTTCAATCCCACCTTGCGACCCTCGTGGGAGTCCCAGCAGCGGACTGGTGACGCAAATTGCGGCTCAGAAGCCCGATGACTCTGAGTTCTCCGCTAACTGTGTGTTGCAGGCCCGGACAAGACTGAATCGTGAGCTGCTGGCAATTGGGACATTCGACTGGTCCTTGGACGGTAGGTTAGAGCGGCAGAGAAATGTTACTGTTTGATCATGACACAAGACTGGCATCATCATACCTGGTCTACTGGTCTATCTGACTGTTCTTGCGATCTTGCAACAGCCTGGCGTGCCAATATCGTGCGGGGCATCAAGTGTCCACCGTTCGTTCACGTTGACAATCCTTGTCTTTTCCACAATTTGTCGGCAATATCTTGAACAATTTTCTTCTCCATTGGCGTCTATCTGGCATTTGAGGGCTAAACAGATTGTCAAGTCTCTCCTGTCAACGTGTCTGGAATCACGATGCACGAATAGTAAAAAAGGGTATCTGCCAGTTGAGACACACAAACTTGCTTGCATTCCCACAACCAACAACACAGCACAACACGTGCACGGAGCGTCGTTCTCGGCGAGTTTTATCATGCCCTCCGTCACACACTGATGCAATTTTTCGGCAGTGGACCTCGAAATACCGACGTTTCCGGCCGAGCCATGGCCGTTCTCAACGTCCGATCCGGTCTTTTTAGCAACCCCGGACTAGCCCATAGCCAACGTGGTAGATCACGAAACAGAGCAAAGGTTGCGGATACAGACTTTGTTTGTGCTGCTTGAATCGTCTGCGTTTGTTTCACTTTAACGAGAAAGGGGTGTCTGATATGGACGGATTGGGCAAACGTTGGGCTTAATTGGGGGTGTGCAACGTTGGGCAATTGTCTTGTCTGGTTGTACAGCATGAAAGGTTGCTTTGGCCTTTTGATTCACGCTCTAGTGCAACGGCGAGGGAAGTCGTAGATTATACAAAGTCTTATGGATATCTAAAGCTGCTTGAAGTAAGTTGTAGATCAAGTAGCTTAGCCAGAAGGTGAGAGACGAGACGCCAGATCTCGATTCTTCTGATGGCTTATCGCAGTGATGTCAAAGTGCCAGCGAATTAACGGAACAGGTGTGCATTGTGAGGTCTACAATGAAGAACAAAAATCCCTCTCTTGAGGGCGTTCGCAGGCAATTCATTAGTGAGAACTTATAAGTTCCTCCTTCATGCGCGTAAAATTGTTCTATTCTGATAACATCATTTACTCTGGACCGCCATCATATATCTTTCTGAAATCTCATTCCATCTCAACAAGAATATCTCTTAGCACCCTCTGCACGTCCAAAGACCTCTCAGCTTCCAAAGCCTTGCTAACCATCGTCTTCAACTGAGCACCGTCAGGACCTCCCTGGCCGAATACGCCCCTGCCCTTAGCTTTCATAACTGCACCCACAGCCTTTGCCCGCATGATCCTCTGCGCCTCAGTGCCAGTGTCAACCAAGTCGATGTCCAGGCTCATCAAATATGTCAGAGCCACAGCACCCTCGTCGTTGGGTGCCGAAGATGAAGACTTGGCATCGTCCATGAGGTCGCGTACGCATTCGTACCATACTTGACGCTTGATGAGAACAAAGTTTGGGCTTGACAGGAAGGGTTTTAGGATGTTGAGAATCTTGGTCAGGATAGGGAGAGAGTCCTGTTTGATGGTGCTGCGGTTGTACCCGCGAGCAACTGCCTCCAAGCCGTTTGTTGCCGTTTTCTCTGTGAGTTGCTCCTTGGAACCGTCTTTGGTGTCAATATCCATCTTGTCCTCGTTTTCATCCTCGCCCCTCAACTCCTCGAGGTAAGGCGTAACAATCTCCGCGATCTCATCGAGTAGATCGAGATCATCCCTGGCCTTTGCGAATTTCCAGAGACAGCGGAATGCATGAACACGATACTCGTCGTTGTTACGCTTTGCCTCTCGGAGAGCGATCTTCTTCATTTGTGCAGCAATCTTGGAGTCAGACGTCCAAAGATTTCGTCCCTTCTCGACAAATTGAGGGTAGGCATCGAGAAGCTTCTCTTTTCCGTCAAACGTCTTCAAGGCCAAGGTTTTCTCAAATACAGGCCAGATCTTGGCCAGGTTTGCATCACTGATTTGACCGCTGCCATCACTTGCGCTTGCGACATCAGACACCATGGCTGCAGCTGTGAAAGCTCCGCCGTGTCGAAGAGCCCATTGGGCTGTGTCCAAGCAATTCTCCACGAGGGTGACAATCTCGGGCACATACCGAACAACAGTACGACTACTTCCAGCATGCTGTTCCCAGACCTCCTTGAACACCTTTCTGGTATACTCATCCGTATCGTGAGAACCCAGGTACGAGAACGGAAGCAACTTCGTCTCGAGAGCAGTGAAGTGGTCGGGCGAGACCTTAGCTAGCGCCACAATCACATCTGCGGTCTTTTGGCGACGTGACTCTTCTTCTGCTTCAAAGTACATATCAATGAACTTCTTGCAGAATCGATTCTTGGCTGAGTCTGACGCGGCCCTCAGCATGTATGCAGTAGCACGAGCATACGCCTGGCTGACCTCGTCGTTCTTGTCCATTGTTTGCCTCTCCATCAGTTGCAAGAACTTGTTACCGAATGCTTTAACGTCGTTTGTATGGCGTGTAAACAACGTTGTCAGCACTCGGCTGCATCCAATCTTCGTAGGCATACCAATTGCAGTCTTGATAGTGGCCTCCAGTCGAGGCGCAAGCTCGGCCATAACATCAGCATCAACAAATCGGAGTGAGTTTTCAATAGCCTCAGAAATGGGAGATCTGTTCACCATTTGAGACCGGATCTTGTCAATCTGATCTCGGCTGTCCTCCCCGGCTCTCTGGTAGTGCCAGTTAATCTGCTCGGGCTCAATAGAGCTCAGCAGGCCGAGGAGCTGAGGGACCATTTCTGGAATGAAGGGTCGGAGAGCCTTGCCGCCTTTCTTGGTGAGCTCTATAACGGTGATGGCAGCAAAAGCTTGGACTTCCTTGACGGAGCTTTCGATACCTTTGTCGGAAAGGAGAAACGGCAGGGCCTCTTTCATCATAGATTGGACAGAAGATCCATTGGTGCCCTCCTCGAGTTGTCGGACAAGGGTATTGGATAGAGTCCTGCACAGCTTGAAGGCGGCTTCTCGCACAGAACCCTTGACATCGTCAAGCACCTTCAACGCAGACGTCCAAATATCACGGTAGCGGTTCTCATATTTGTTGAATGGCTGGCCTTGGATCAGTTCGGAGACGGCAGCGCAGCTTGCTTCTCGCATGCGCCACTCGCGTCCCAGGATACTCTTCAACAAGTCGTCCAAAATCGCATCAAAGTGTGTACTAAGAACCGCACCCGAGTCCTTCACAAGTGCCTTCCAAATATCGTCCATAGACTTTTGGACATTGTGATTAGGGTCGAATCGGTAACGGTAAAGCTTAGGGTATAGCCTAGGGTCAACCTCCGACTCTGAGAGAATGTTACTCAGCCCGAAGCGACCAAAGGCAGATCGTGTTGACCAAGTTGCAGCATTTGCAGCGAGAGACATAAACTTGTACACAAGCCTCTGATCACCAACTTCGTTAGCCAGGTTGACGATGTCCTTGTAAGAAGTAATAGAGCTGCCTTCTCCAGTTGGCAAAGCTCCTGGCTCGAACAACTCCGTTTCTTGATCAACTTTGAGCTGCGTGCCAGTGCCAGTAAAGGCAGATACTAGATCCTTGACAAGTGCACTCTTCAGATCCGCATCGCCACGCTCGTAGACCAAAGATAAACCACGTGAGGCAGTCTCTTGTACAAGCTCATCGCGTGCACTAAGAAGTCTCATAAATGCAGCTTGAGTTTCCCGCAGTCTTGACTGCACCTCATCCAAGTGCGAACAGTACTGTACAATGCAGAAAAGCCAGATTCCAGATGCTTTGAGCAATGACGGCTTGGTGGCTTTGCAGTCTGCGAAGATCTTATTGAGGACTGCTGTGAGAAGTGGGCCGCGAGATCCATTACGATTCTGGAGGCAGCCTCGGGACTCGACATCCAGTGTCAGTTTGACATAGTCGGATTCCCACCGCGCTACAGTTGCAGTGATTGCGTCTCCGACAGTGAATTGAATCTCGACTTGCTTGATTTCGTGTAGGGTGAAGAGTTCCTTGAGGATGTTGCCGATAGTGCCGTGTGACCAGCCATCGCCATCTTCGCTCGCAGCTTCTTCGCTTTCGCTGAGCCCTGCAGCCAATCTCCCAAGAGCCAGAATTGCCTTCTCATTACCCTTCTTTGCCGGAGTGATAAGTTTGCTGATAACTGTCTCCAAGGGGTGATCACCATCACGCTTGGGAATAGCGAGGCCAGCAGTCCACAGTTGGGCGAAGGCCTCCAGTGCAGTATCATAAAGGGATGAGGCAACGTTCTCCCCTGTGAGAAAGTGCATGGGATATTCAGTATCTTCAGGCACAGTCTGACCGTAATAAACACTGCGTGAGCAGACATAACTGTATGCTAGTAGTCCTCCCTCGGCAGCATTGAGTTCGGGCCCGACTAGCTTTTCAGCGTTCTCAAACAATGTAGCCAGAGTCTTACGACAGTTCTCGACCATGGCAGGTTGGTTTGCAAGGTGCGACACGAGAATGCCTAAGGCTCGAGCAGTAAGTGATCGGATTTCCTTGTTGTTAGACTTGACCAGGTTTAACAGACCATCGCTAAACTCG
The DNA here is from genome assembly GCA_021020635.1 of Fusarium sp. PT. Lineage (NCBI taxonomy): Eukaryota > Fungi > Ascomycota > Sordariomycetes > Hypocreales > Nectriaceae > Fusarium > Fusarium sp. PT. Next base: position 242,144 of record JAHMRZ010000010.1, read on the forward strand.
GTCAAGTATCCAAGTGCACCACCAGGGCTTAGGGATGCCACCTCCACGAAGCATCGAAGGCACTCTTCTGTGATGGGTGAGTCTCTGAGATAGGCACCCTCTAGACATGTCTTTAAGTAGAAGACTATAAAGCCGCTATCGACTGTGTGTAGATACTCGAGAATCTTCTCACGCGTCTTAATGTCTGTTTTCACTCGGGCATCGAGCGTCTGCATCCAGTCTGGTTCCACTTCAAAGTTCTCGAGAGCTGTCAAGAACATGATGTGCTTGCAATAACGGAGGGCAACAGGGAAGGCAGCCGTCTTTGGTCCCTGAAAATTCTCGAAGACGGAATGCGATTTCTCAATCAAATCAGGAAGAGCCACAGTCTCTGTGTAGGTGTCCGGACTGATTGGAGAACCGAAGAAAGTAGCCGCCATTTCCTTCCAGTCTGGCAAGGAGGGACTGACCTCGGCATGTGCATGATAGGTCCAGGGGTCAAGACCTTTATGTCCCTGCTCAACAACATCACTCCTCTCGTCTTGATGGGCCCCAATCGCTAGGATATCAATCCAGCGGCCCAGAATATCAGAGAACGAGAGGCACTGGTTGGCCCACTTGACCACAGCATGGCGAGTACTCCGGACAGCAGGAGGCTCATCTGGGAGAGACATGTATGTCAACAGCATTTTCTTTAGCTCGTTAGATTTGCTGCCTGCGGTGGCAGGAATATTGGTTGTCAAACTAGAAAGAGCGCCGTCAATGTTGACAATGGCATCCGCGGTAGGGTCTTCTGATAAGGACTTGAAAAGCCAGCCAGCGAGTTGCAGGCGCCTCTCGATGGGCATTTCCGCGCTTCTCGCGAGTACTCCTATCGTCTCGTATGCCTTAGATCTAAGTGCAATGTCGTCGTGTGATGTCCGTTCTGGAGCAGGCCAGCCACTACCCTCAATGAAACCGCTCATAGTGTCAATAAGGGGAACTGCTATGTCGAATCCCTTCTGTGATGGTCCAACACGAGCGACCCATGCGAGAAACTGGAACGCGGCAGTGTGAAGTTTCGTCTGCTCAAGCGCACTCTTCGGTAGCAGACTCTGCGTTAGAGCATCTGAAGTCTGATCTTGTGTTGAAAAGTTAAGCTTGACTACGGCCATGATGTCTTCTGACATTGTTGCTGAGATGGTAGATTTGGAAAGCATGTTGAGAATACGGGTTCGGTATGTGGGTGGTAGTATCGAGTGAGCGTGGAATAGACGTTTAACTAGTGTCTCATCTTCCATGGAAACGGAGCTTCGCTTTAGTACCTCCTCAGCCGCAGAGACCAATCTGTTGTCGAAACTTGACGCAGCATAAAGCGCAGGTAAGAACTTTTCCTCATCCGTAAAAGCACCACTTGCAAGCAATGCAACAAGCTTTAGTTTTAGTTCTGCGAGTCTTTCGAAGACCTTCTGTGACTCGGGGCTCTCCACGGCGAGTGACTCGAGCTCAGACTTGGTCAGAGTCGGATTTGCCGTAGTCCAGGTCTGATTTTGAGTTGGGTTGCGTAGTCGTAAGAAGATACTAATATGCTTGGCAAGGAATTTCGCATCAGCCTCATCTGACAGTCCGATTGCTTCTCGGTATTCGGTGTCTTCTTTGCTGCCTCTTGGAGGTATCCGGGCATCTAGGAGAAGACGGAGGATAATGTTGAAGAAGGGCCCAGCTCGTGCAAACCCTTCATCCTTGGAGAAGCCCGATAAAGCCTTAGGAATAAGCTCCTTCCGCTCATAGTCATCAAGGCGCTCTATACTATGCTGGATGCCCGAGATGTCAAGTTGCTTGACTAACGGGGAGTCGCTGGTCTTGTACTGATCAAGAAGCGCGCCCACAGGAAGAATGATCCTAGTGTTAGGTCAGTATTTTTGCGTCAAACGAAGTATCTTCAACAGTTTCGTAAAAATCTATTCAGACGTACTCGGGAGGTTGGATAAATGTCTTTAGCCTGGAAAAGATTTGGACTACCTAAAGATCCCTCAGTATTACATTCCTGAATCTATCTCAGTTTCATATGAAGTGCTGACCTTGGCTCGAACTGGAGCATGCTCACTGGACGCCTTGACAAGAACAGGCGGAAGGTATCGCTGCAGCAGCTCGTGTAGCTTCTTCTCTTTGTTGGCAACGTTCAGTATCTTGAGCTCCACACTGTCTAGCAGCTGTAGCTCCCTTTCTTTAGATGAAGCTGCCGCCATAGTTGAGGCTATTTGTCTAAACTTCGAAACAGACGTAAAAGCCGTGAAAACAAAAAGAAATGCAAGTTGCCAATGACGCTTTCAGAGAGGTGTTTTATTCGGCGCAGATAGGCAGCCTCAAGTGACGAATTAGTTAGGCTGTAATATCACTGAGGGAGCCGATCTCAAATCAACCATATCGTGACGACTAGAATCATGACTAAGCTGATAAAGCATCTACACGTGACACTGGCTCAGGACGGGCTACGAGTATTATAGCCCAAAGTACATTTATTATGATTACTCGGAGTCAATTTAGCTTTTATCTTATTAAGAAGATTATGCTCGAATATTCCATACCTACCCTTTAGAGGTGCTCAAGCAGGCTTGAGCTTTGGATTGTCGCCGTATCAGTCTGACTTTCCCCGTAGGTTTCGCTCGGGAGTAAGTTCGCATAATACCCTCCAACATCCTTTCAATCCCAGCTTTTGTTTCGTCTATGTAGATATATGACACCTAGACAGGTTCTTATTTAAAGTACTATTTAACAAAGATTTCCACCTGCATCTGTCAAAGGTAAACTCACAAAGTGAAGCTCCAAGTGATATAGGGTAGCTCCCCGGCAGTCGCGTCATTCATTTTCCACTGGTCCCCTGTCAAGTTGCCCCTCCAAAAAGACGCTAAGCTCCACCCACCCGGTTGCGTCACTGTGGTTGGGTGCCTGTGTGAATGTCTGTGCTTCATTTGCACCTTCAACTTTCGCCTTGCACATGAAGACTCATGACTCTGCCCAACAACGCTGCATTTTCTACTAGCACGTTGCCATCAAGAGCTGAAAGTCCAAAGATAACGAACTATTATTTCTCCGAATCGCGTTATTTCCCCAGGACCGACGAGAACCAACCTCTGTTATTCCCCTCGCTGTCGTGGTAGCGGGGCTTCGATATTGCTTCCCACACAAGAGCTACACCGAAACCTTCGATATCACCAGTCACTACGTATTCCCGGTCGAGTTGTTCTCTGCACCTTCGATACCTTCGATACCCGACACTCAACAACAACTGAAATCCGAAGACCACTGCTTCATCAGGAGCGTCGCCAACCATGGACGACAACATCTCCACCTTTATGGCCATCACTGGCGCAAGCACTGATGTTGCCCGTAGCTTCCTTGAAATGACCGCGGGTAACTTCGAGCGTGCTATCGAACTCTTCTACGAGAATCCTGATTTAGTGTCCGGTGTTGGAGCTGGTCTGTCCTCAACAGAACAACAAGCAGCAGCGGCGGCGCCTGCATCAGCATCAGCAACCGCCAGAGGCAACATTGGCAGACAAGATTCGGCGGGGGTCATCCACATAGATAGCGATGACGATCAGGATATGCAACTCGATGACTTTAGCGACAATGGAGACGATAACGATAGAGCTGTTGCTGCTCAGGCAGCTGCCCTAGCTCAAGAGGAGGAAGACATGGCGATGGCGAAGCGTCTGCAAGAGGAGTTATACCAAGGAGGCAACCAGGGGTCTGGATCAGGAGGAAACCCGGATGACGTGCGAGCACCCATCGCACGGACTACCGAGACTTTGGTGGCACCTGGCTGGGGTGGTGGTGAGAACGACGATGGAATGGAGGCCGCTTTCCTCGAACAGCTGAGACAAAGACGGCGGCTAAACCCACGTAAGTATTACTGGAAATATGCAATGGGCTCAAACTAATACAACACAATAGCCAATCGTGCGGGAGGACCGTTCTCTCAGCAAATATGGGCCGACCCGGAACGTCGTTCTACTCAGCCGGCTGAGAATGGAGCTCACGCGAGACGACTTGAGGACTTGTTTCGACCACCTTACGACCTGATGGCACGAATGTCGTGGGATGAGGCGCGTACTCTGGGCAAGGAAGATAAGAAGTGGATCATGGTTAATCTCCAGGATATGAACGACTTCAACTGCCAGGCTTTGAACCGCGACATCTGGAAAGATAAAGATGTGAACGACCTCGTCGCAGAAAACTTCATTTTCCTGCAATACGACAAGCAGTTTCCGGATGCCGAGGAGTTTGTCAACTTCTACTTCCCGAATCAGACACACGAAAATCCTGATAACTATCCTCATGTCTCCATCATCGACCCTCGAACGGGTGAACAGGTCAAGGTTTGGACCGGAAGACCCTTCCCTTCCGCTCAAGACTTTCATGCCGAGCTAGCTGAATTCCTCGACCGCTACAGTCTTGCAGCCAATAGCAAGAATCCAGTAGCCAAGTCCACAGCACGCAAGCCTCAGAGAGTGGACGTTGAGCGTATGACCGAGGATGAAATGTTGGAAATGGCTTTGAAGAACAGTCTAGAGGGTGCTTCTGGAAGTGGAGGCTCTTCGACACCCAATCTTCACGACCCTGATGCGTTGACTAAAACGCCTGCCCCCGAGGAGACCGGCAAGGGCAAGGAACCTGAAGCGCCGGTTGAGCAGAGTCCTTGGGCGCAAATATCCAGCACAAACCCTCATACGGAACCTGAAGCAGACCCGACAACTACGACACGCATTCAGTTCCGACACCCTACCGGTCGTGTCATTCGTCGATTCAATCTTGATGATCAAGTTCGCAGAATCTATGAATGGCTCAAGGCCGAGCCTCTGGAAGGCAAGGAAGGGATTGAGTTCGAGCTCAAGAAGATGCCAGCTGGTCAGGATCTCATTGAGAGTATGGATGCGACTATTGCAGACACAGGACTGAAACAGGGGACGGTTATGATCGAGTTCATTGAAGACTGAGCCGGCAATGGTGTTGGCTCGACATGGCGATTCGTTTCTCTTTATGCGGGACTACAGCAGGCATTTGTAGATAGATCATATCGGAGCCCCGGGAATTGGACTGGCCACGGTCAGCGGGACAAGCAGGTTATGAATCCTTATGAGCATCATTCTCGTTCGGAATGATTATTATCATGAATGTGGGAATGGGAGGTTACTATCTTTATTTAGACAGCTCAATTTTGAGCGTATGTAGCAGGACGAGGAATGACACATGAAGACATATGAACACAGGCTCGACGTCTTGAAGGAATGCACTAATCTTACCAACCTTTCTCGAGCACAGTGTACAGAAGTCGAGAACACATGCATAATTCTCACTAACGCAGGCAGTAAAAGGTAATCTTACCTGTCAATCTAGTGCACATGGCCGCACTGACTTCCTCTTAAGTGATATCCAAGAGCTAATTTCGCCGTTTGGTCCAGCCAACATACTTTACCACCTATCGAAAGCATCCATTGACCTTAAGAACATCCATGATAGGAGAAGTCATGAGCCAATTGGTTCGATGGGTACTTCTGTAAGCTGTCCTACACAGGTGTTCTTATACGAGTTCCGTTCGTTCCGAATATACTTCTATAAAATGTAGACGATAATTGGTCTCGGAACAGTCTCTAGAGGCTGGTCAAGGCCACGCCCTTGGTTCCATAGTTCCTAGTTGAAGATCTCGCTCTCAGGTGCGGGGAGGTGGGAGGATTTTAGCGACCCCTCCCTCTGTGGGCGGCCACTTACAGGGGGTTGAGGGTCGCACCAGGAACGGCCATGAGCAGATCGATTCAGGTTCGATGCGTGCCATGGATTGATTGGCAAGGAAGGATGAGCGGTTGCTCCTCAACAGCCCCCACCTGCCCTGGCAAGACCAAAGGTAAACAGCAACATTGAGCCAGAGCCAGCCGTTTCATAGTGGGAAGGTACTAGCTTACCGTGCATTTATTGCTCTTTCTCTAGCTTGCGCCTGCTTGTTTTGGCTGCATGTTGATTCTTTCCCTTGCCTAGACGGCGATTGGCTGCGCTGTGCGACCAGCTCGTTTCTTTTCTCACCTCGTCTCCCTTCTATTTGAGTACATCGTCATCTCCCATCTCGTTTCCCCCTTTTTTTTCTTTATTATTACCCTCGTTACCACGCGACATTTCGCAAAGTTGAGACAGGTGATATCCACGAGCACGGTCCGAGACGAGACGACACTTCTTTTAGTGGTGGGGTTGCCGCTAATCGACACCGCCAAACCACAATATCCCACTTGAAGCTGCCTCGATTCGACGTCACACGCTGCTTCGATAACGATTGAACTGAGGAGGGTCTGAAGTGCTCACCGGGGGAACTCCTACGGTCTAGCTTTCTCAGCAATTAACGAATTCCGAATATCAACATCGACCGAGCGTGGGGTAGTCATCACGTTACAGCCCTGAGAGAGGAAGCTCCCTCACGAACATAACACACAATGGCGGATCGCGAGCATGACGTTGAAGAGGGGAACGAAGCGCTGGATCCAGAGGTCCTCTACTTGAAGGAATACTGTATAGGTCAGTGTCGACGTGATCGCGTGTCGGGTGACACTAGATCGCAAGGTCAAATACAAACTGTTGTACTGACATTGCGCAGGCGGAGGCAGTTTCGGCAAAGTTTATAAAGGGTACGGACAATAACGCCAAGATGCCCATGCTCTAGTTTCTAGCTAACACAATGCCAGAGTTGACAAGCGGACGGGCCAGGCTGTTGCGATCAAAGTTATCGATATAGAGAGTGCTGAAGACGAGGTCGAGGACATTATTCAGGAAATCGCTATCTTATCCGAGCTACAATCTCCATATGTCACCAAGTACTATGGGTCATACGCCAAGGGTGCAGAGCTATGGATTGTAATGGAGTTCTGCTCAGGTGGAAGTTGCGCCGACCTGATGAAGCCAGGACTGATTGGAGAGGACTACATTGCCATCATCGTGCGTGAGCTACTCATGGGACTGGACTATCTCCATACAGATAAAAAGTTACATCGAGATATCAAAGGTAAGAACGGCTGCACCTATTTCTTACCTATAGCTAATTACCTTTAGCTGCCAACGTGCTTCTCAGCAGCAATGGGCAGGTCAAGCTCGCTGATTTTGGCGTCTCGGGCCAGCTCTCTGCAACTATGACAAAAAAGAACACTTTTGTCGGAACTCCGTTTTGGATGGCACCAGAGGTCATTAAGCAATCTGGGTACGACCATAAGGCCGATATATGGTCCCTTGGCATCACAGCTCTCGAATTGGCAAATGGGGAGCCGCCATATGCGGATATTCATCCCATGAAGGTTCTCTTTTTAATCCCCAAAAACCCTCCCCCGCGACTTGAAGGCAACTTTACCAAAGCCTTCAAAGACTTCGTTGAGTTATGTCTCCAGCGAGATCCCAAAGACAGACCTACAGCTAAGGATATGCTGCGTCACCCGTTTATTAGACGGGCCAAACGGACGACATATCTGACAGAGCTTATCGAAAGACACACACGCTGGGCAGCCACACATAAGGGAGAGGACGATGACAATTGGGATGCATCTCACGCTGGACGAGTTCCTGCACAACGTGAACGAGTTGACGAGGACATGTGGGATTTTGGCACCGTCAGACTTGTTGGCGAACGCGGAGGCATTATCAACCGACCAGGTCTCAATGCACTGGATGAGAACGCGACTAATGCGCGTTCGTCCCGACCACTTGAAAGCGAAGAAGATTACGGCGAGCAACGGCGTGATGGCAGCCCAACTAAGTTGCGAGATTTTGCACTTCAATCACCTGAGACTGTCAAGGCACCCAATCCAGGCTCGAGGCAGTCGAGCCCTCAACGAAAGGCTGTTCCACAGTCACAATACCAGCCACCAGTTCAATCACCAACGAGAGCATTGCCTCAGACCCCTTTGAAACCACCCGCCAGAGATAACGCCGACACTCCTCGACCATTACGACCAATGCCCCCTGCGCCCGTGAATGAGTCTCCAGAGTATGATCGTGAGCTACAAAGCCAGCTGCAGCGCGACATTGGCATGCTCAACATAGGCTATGAGCCACGGACCGAGAGTAGAGCCAGCCCGCAGCTCGAGCCACCACACTGGTCATTACCACCTGCTCCACCAACCCATCTTGTTCGACCGACGACCACGAAGCAGATGAGCCTGCCAGAGATACCTCCATACAGACCTAATCAAGCTGCCACCAAACAAAGAGTTCCTTCACTACAACAATCTCCTGCACCGCAAATCCATGTGCCACTTCCAGGAGGAGCACAAGGCCCTCGACCTCTTCCGCCGAAGGCTCAGTCGCAGTCGCCAAGTCCGTCTGACTTTTCCGCTCCCTCGGCTTTCCCTGTACCCGCACCAGCTAATCCAAATGGCGAGCTTGATGCGCTGAACGATGTCATGTTCCCAGCACTCGAAGAGGCGCTTAAGCGGCGGCAGATCAACCTTAAACACGTGTATAAGCCAGGACAGAATCCAACTCAAATTACACCTCAACAGCAACGCGCAGAGGCTGCACATGAGAAACTACGCAAGCTTGTGTATAAGTTGGCGCACGTCTGTAAGGAAATTGATCATTACGACAAGGCCGAGCCTGTTGGAATGGGCAGAGAGGTTGGCAGTTTTCTCGAGGGACTTCTCGAGGAGATCTTGGTGAGAGTTGAGCCTTTGGACGAGGATGAGGGAACCCAAGTTTGACAGAAGTCCTTTGTATGGTAAGCCATGTGTTTGAGAGCGCAACAAGGTCTTTTTGGAGTTCGGTCTGGCATTGTATATGACATGTTATGAGGATTATGAGCACCGGCTGGCGATTTGATAATACACGACGGATCAGGATGAGGAAGAGGTACGAATAAGATCTGTCATGGCTGTGAGTACCGTTATAGCGTAGATGTAAGTCTCTGATTTCGAGATAGAATCCGACGATATTTGGTCTGCCTGACGTGGATACAATATTAAGGTTATTATTGACTATTGCTGTTAGAGTTATTAGCGAAGCCGATTGTGTTTGAGTTCCTAATTAACATGGAAGTGATGTTAAGGATTATATCTGGTTGCTTTCTATTATCGATGCTAGTTTCGGAGCATCCTACCTGTAAGAGTTTCGTAAGTACGAACTCCGAGCAACAAACAGAATCTTGCAACCTGACACTGCGCCAAGATTTGTTCGGCCCACATAAAGACTCCACATGAGGAATAGAGCTTGTTATTCCATGGTCGTCATGATATGTCTGTAGAGGTTTGAAGAAGCTATTCACATCGAGGATAAGTATATTATTAGTGAGATTGAAACGAGCCTGACTAGATGGACATAAATATGAAGCTATTGATGCAGCATTATGTTGTGCTATTCGCTTGATAGCATTTTTGTGACGTCGTTTGCGTCCAAAGCTCGGTCCAGTCCTTGCAAGCTAAGCCTAAGAAAGCAGTAAAATCTAGCGGCGGAGCCGGCTTGACAGAGGGAAACCCCCCATAAGCTACTCGTTGTAGACTAAGGCTCCGGGCGTAAATCCCCACCCGTCCAGTGATAGCTCGGAACAATCGCGTTTTCCGAGCGGCGGCCGAAAAAAAAGAGAGAGAAAAAAAGTCTCGGTAATGGAGAGCTCGGCCAATGCGACCACCAAGCCAAGTTAATTCAGGCAGTGGAGGCCAGTAGCCAGGCCTGCCAGGGCCTTTTCTGGGCTACCCGTGGGAACCTTGGGCAACAGCCATGCGCGATTTGCATTTGCACTTGCTCTTGCTCTTGCTTGCACTTCTTTCTTTCTTTACCTCTTGCTTCTGAAAACATCTTCCTCCTCTTCAACCCTCCCGTGCCTACTCAATCTTCTCTTTCCCTTCTCCTCTCTCTCCTCGTGCGCGGTGCCTCGGTTCACCTTTGACTCCCCCTCCTAAGAAAGCTCTCCTCTCTTCTTTTTAGATACCCCACCGTCATCATGTTGTCTCGAGGCTCTCTTCGATCGGCCCAGGTACGTTTTGGTGTTTTTGCTTTTCTTTGTGTGTCATGATGGTCGTTTGTGGTGTTGCGTTGTGGTATATGAGGAGGGATTCTTGTTAGCGAATGGATTGTTGTGGCTGTGAGTGACGGCATGCACCATGTCATGATCATCGTCGCGACACAACAACAAGCGAAAATTGGAGTTTTGGTGGGAGGGATATGACTTCGGGACAAGAACCACAACGCGCAAATGGCCCCGATTCATTACAAAACCACATCAACACTCAATTGAACTTGTTGCTAACATTTACACTCAGCTGCTGCGCGGCGTCGCCAAGCAACAACCTCAGCTCGCCCGATCCTTCGCCACCGTCCAGTCCGACATCTTCAAGCCTGCCAAGTATGGCGGCAAGTACACTGTCACCCTCATCCCCGGTGACGGTATCGGTACCGAGGTTGCTGAGTCCGTCAAGACTGTCTTCAAGGCCGACAACGTCCCCGTTGAGTGGGAGCAGATTGAGGTCTCTGGTATGGAGGGCGCCGGCCGCACTGAGGATGCCTTCCGCGAGTCTGTCGCTTCCCTCAAGCGCAACAAGCTCGGTCTCAAGGGTATCCTTCACACCCCCATCAGCCGATCCGGTCACCAGAGCTTCAACGTCGCCATGCGACAGGAGCTCGACATCTACGCCAGCATCAGCTTGATCAAGAACATCCCCGGCTACGAGACCCGCCACAAGGACGTCGACCTGTGCATCATCCGAGAGAACACCGAGGGTGAGTACTCTGGTCTTGAGCACCAGAGCGTCGAGGGTGTCGTTGAGTCCCTCAAGATCATCACCCGCGCCAAGTCTGAGCGTATCGCCAAGTTCGCTTTCTCTTTCGCTCTCGCCAACGGCCGATCCAAGGTTACTTGCATCCACAAGGCCAACATCATGAAGCTTGCCGACGGTCTTTTCCGCAGCACCTTCCACCAGGTCGCCAAGGAGTACCCTACCCTCGAGGTCAACGACATGATTGTCGACAACGCCTCCATGCAGGCTGTCTCTCGCCCTCAGCAGTTCGACGTTATGGTCATGCCTAACCTTTACGGTGGTATCCTGTCCAACATTGGCGCTGCCCTTGTTGGTGGTCCCGGTATCGTCCCTGGTTGCAACATGGGTCGTGAGGTCGCTGTCTTCGAGCCCGGTTGCCGTCACGTCGGTCTTGACATCAAGGGCAAGGACCAGGCTAACCCTACTGCTATGCTCCTGTCCGGCAGCATGCTGCTGCGACATCTCGGCCTCGATGAGCATGCTAACCGCATCTCCAAGGCCACCTACGCCGTTATCGCTGATGGGTAAGTTGACACCATTCACTTGTTTCAGCGCAGAAGCTAACAATCCTATAGCAAGGTCCGCACCCCCGACATGGGCGGTTCCTCCACCACCCACCAGTTCACCAAGGCCATCCTCGACAAGCTCGAGACTCTGTAAATGAAGCATCTTTTGTGATATCCCCCAAAACAAACCATGCGTATTCCCTTTTTATTTTCGTTTGTCTTGCCCGTACGATCGCGGGAGACTTGGACACAAGCACACACTCTGAGAAGAAACCACCATACCTCGATCGAATATTATACCTAGCACGATCCAAGATTTGCGGATTTAGGCGTTCTGAGATAGGCAGGGGTTGTCGGAGGGAGAAGAAAAGAAGCCAAATGACGGTTGAATAGCAGTGTGAAGGAGATTGTACGTGTAACACGAACTTGAGCAGTCTTAAATATATTGTAAAGTCCAATTGGTTCTGTTTTGAGAAGTGAAGTGTATCCTTGTGTAAGTAACCACTGCATGAATGGATCGGGTCTTGACAAGGACGGTGTATGGAAAGAGGTCCTGTATCGAGCTGATACAGGTTTGGCATCTCTATTTCATCTCTGGTAAGGAGTAGATTTGCCTAGAAATGTATACTCATCCTCATTGGAGCTGAAGTGGAAGAGTCTTAGGTGGTGATATCAGGCTTTAAAGGACTCAGTCGATGACTTATAGTTATCGAGTATCATAAGCCCTTCATGGCCGTTCCCTATCTATCTGGATATCTAAATTCTACCCCTTTCAAGAAACGCCTTAGGTACATCGACATATCGACTCCTCAAATACTCGCCAATACCCTTACCCAACCCATCAATACGATCTGACGAAGCAATACCGCCATTCAAGTTATCCAAGACTCGGCTTTACAACAGTTAGTATCCTCTATGTCAATCAATAGGGGCAGACTTACAAATGCACAGCATTGATACCAGGGAACTCAACCCGCTCAACCCTTCGGTCAGGATTTCCCTTGAACCAGTCGTCCCCAAACAACTGCTTCAGCTTCGAAACAGTCAAGATATTCCTCAGCCAAGCGTACTCATCGTCGTTTCGCACAAAGAATCCCACGTTGGAGTTATCGCCCTTGTCGCCTGATCGCGCATGCACGACACTCCCCAGCGGCGCCCACTCCGTCGGTCCAAAGGTGAGCATGTCCACCGGCCCGTGAGTCTCTGTCGACGGCCGCACGATGGGATATGTAGCTGTCTTTGTAGGCGGTTCCACGCGGTGCGAAACACCCGTGCTCATCTCAACGCGGTGGTCGATGGCAGACACGGGCATCAGCGCGGGGAACATCTCCATGAAGGGCTTGGGGACCATGGTTCTAAAGTCCAGGTTCATGTGGTAGCCGGGATAGCTCTGCATGCGGAGGGCGTAGATGGGCACCTTGAACTTTGAAGCCTCGATGTCTTCTTTTCGACGGGCCTGGGCGAAGACGCGCAGGGAGACGGTGCCTGCTTGCTGCGACGTGGGGTTTTCAGCGGGTGTGCCGTATAATTCGATGCTGAGACGGCTGAAGTTGGAGTCTTTGAACATGTGTGCTAGCTGGGCCTTCATCATGGCTGCTTTCTCGGCCACGTCGAGACCGTTGATGTAGAATGTCGCTTCAGCTTGGAAGCCGCCCTTTGCAGCGATCATGACCTTTGCGGTCGCAGGCGGCGCAAAGCCCTTTACACAAGAGACCGAAACGCGATTCGGTGACTCTTGTTCTACCTTGACTCCTGATAGATCAGCAACAACGTCAGGATTCAAGTATAAATGACCCTGAAGTTCGTAGAGCAATTGCGCTGTGACAGTCTCTTTCGTAACGCGGCCACCGCCCTCACCCGTTCTACCAATTGTACAACGCCCCTTTTGATCGATCTCAGCGATTGGAAACGCAATGTCCACAAGCTCAGGTAGAAAGTCTTTGAAACCAGAGAAATTGGCACCGACGACATAAGGGCCGCACTCGATGAGGTGAGCTGCTAGCAAAGAACCAGCCAGCCCCTCGTACTGATCTTCTCGCCAGCCGTGATACCACGCTGCGGCGCCCATAACGGGAGAGGCATCTGTGCAGCGACCGCAGATGACTATCCTTGCGCCAGCGCGAAGGGCCTGGACGATGCCCCAGCAGCCGATATACGCTGTTGCGCAACATGGTTCGAAACCCCATGAATCAAGTGTTTGCTCTGGATGATCCAAATGCGTAATCTGCACACTCCTCCTCTTCTCCCTATCCATCACGACCTCTGAGACATCATCGCCGAGGACCTTTGCCACCACACAATCGGCATACCCCCTCTTCTCACAAAGCTCTCTAACCTTGTTATACAGAGCATCCGTGTTCAGCGCACCCGCGTTAGTGACCACGCGAATATCGCGCTGCATGATATCGTCAAGACACTCGTCGAGCTGCTCAAAGAAGCCATTTTCGTAGCCCAGGTTGGGGTCGACTTCCTGCTTTGTGATTGCGTTCCAGGCGATGTTCATCTCGGAGAGCCAGTCGCCCGTGATGACATCTACGTTTCCGGAGCTGACCATTCGCGCCATGGCGTGCGGGTGGTCGCCTGTTGCGCCGGAGACGTTGCCGATGCGGATGGGTGGTCTGTCGAGCATTTTGGATATGTGTGAGGTGAGATGAGATATGAGGTGAGTTAGTGAGATGGGGGTGATGAGAGATGAGAGGTTGTTTAGAGGGGAATTGAGAGTTACGGCTCTGTTGAGAAACACTTAGTTTAACTTGTGAACCGTCGGAATAAAGATGTGTTCCTTTGTGCATTACCTCAGAATATGAATGAATATCTCATGACTTATCCGCGATGAGGTTGTGGATTCACGGACTCGGCGCCGAGAGTCGATCCACTTACACGGTTCGTCAGCGCTCGGTTTCGGCGACCGAGTCCGTCAGCTCCCTTCTTCAAGCAGTGGATTCTAAAACTGAGAGCCGGGATTAGCACGAAATGTTACTCGTCGAGTTCTGAGCTAGCATTCTGATTAGACTCGGTGAACTAGACTTGGTTTGTTGGCCGAGAATAGTTGGCTTGGAAGACAGTATGTTCGTGTTGAGACGAGATTGAGATTTGGTCCTTTTGAGACATGGTTCAACGCAGCTTGTCACGGTCATATGATTCTTTGATACTGGCCTTGATTGCTTCTTGTGTTACTATGTTTATTCTGATTATTTCCCTTCATTTGCCCACGAGTCTTGTGGGAAGCATTGGTACAGTGGGCATGCAAAAGTTCCGACGACAACTCCCTATTTTCTGTAAGTATTTTATATAATTTTATATAAATTATAATAAACTCCATTTAGCTTATATTATCTTATCTAACCTCTTGATGATATTATATAAAACTTTATAATTTACATATAATCTATCTGTATATTATTATACGTTAGGTACTTAGCTCGTTGTCGGAACTTTTGCACGGAACTGTAACTCGAAAGTCAATGTAATATGGATTATTGGAATACCAAACCGAGTTCAACCTTGGGAATCGTAGACAGCTGTATGAAAACCATCACTTAGACAATATCTTACTCGTCAAGTATAACATTATCGCTAGTAATACCTATGGGTATCATCCCCCAAACCAAAGAACCACTCCTGAGACAGCTGCGATATCGCATCATTATGGAACTCATCCAACCCCAGACTCTGCAGATCCCCAAAACAATCCCTAAACGTGCTATCAACCGTCATATTCGCCAAGTCCGTAGAGAACGGCACAGCATTCACCGCCGCTGCGACGCTCATATCAGTGCTGTGGCTCGGCGTCGCCGCCTCAACTACATCCGCCACCACCGCATCGCTCAGTCTGTCGAAGAGATCCGAGCAGTTCCTCGCGAGATCCCATCTTTCCGACACGGCGACTAGGACTTTGGAGCAGGCGCGTGTGTCGTTGACGACTTGGTTTATCGTGGGTGTTGCGTGCAGCCTGGCCCGTCTTGGCTCGGAGCTTGCTAACTGTAACGCCTGGAAGTGATGCCGTAGAGCAAAGATGTACGATAGTCCGGCTAGGAAGACGGAATGCATAGTTATCCACGAGTAATTCATCTTCCGCGATCGGTGCAGACTGGCATACAGACTAATAGCCTCTCGCGCTGAGTCGAAAACATTCTGCAAAGCAAGACTATTTACCGACGCGTCATTCAAGCACGGCGACGGCCGGAAGAGCATAAGCATACCATTGTGGTACAAAAGCCTATACCACTCCTCGCAGCGAAAACTAGAACCGCTGGCTGGTGAAGCAGCAGTCGCGTCGCTTTTGACAAGGGGAAGGTTCGCTGTCTCTGTATGCCACTCCTGTAGCTCCCTCGCCAGCGCCGTTCGCATTTCTTCATAGCTTATACTAACAAACGTAACGTGCTTGGCGCTTCGGTGTAGTGCGTTTATGATCTTGCCGCATATGAGACGGTAGCGAACGATGTGTACAAAGACTGATGTCGCAGCGCGGTATTGTGGTGTTCCGTAGGGTGCTGACGAAAGAGGACTGCCGTCTTGGGGAAGCTGATCGGGTGTTGCTGTTAATGGGAGGTCGACGTCGATGTCTTCGAGCTGAAGTGCCAAAGGACGACCAAGGGCAAGACTCGTCACGCGGTCGAGAGCGACAAGACTCCAGAAACATCGCCTTTTTGTCTCCATCTCTTCCTCTTCGGCTTTGCGATTCGAATTTTCCTCGTTTGTCTGGGGCAGTGCGTATGTAGCCGCTCGGTGGAGGCCCATCTCCAGACACGTCCGCGCAGCAACACCGATGAGATGCCAAACACTCGTGGTAGTATTGCTCGACGTAGTCCCCATTCTGTACTGACACACCAGCAGCAAAGCCTGTAGCCTCTCAATGCCATCTCTAGCAAGAACGTCCGCCAACATGGTCATGGCGCGGTTATAATGCGTCTCAGCATCATAAACGCCATTCCAATTGAACTTGTGGACTTGGGCTGTGCCTATCGCGAGGGTCATGTCAACGAAGAAGGCATCCACCGGGTCCTTCTCGCGACCTTCTTCGTAAACTGCGTCGAGCGAGCGGTAGAGGGATTTGATCGAGAGGAAGGGGTAGCAGAGGTGGTCATGGCTGCAGTATGCCTTCAGGAGCTCTGACGCGAGACTCTTGGGCGGTAAACCTGAACCTCCTTGGGGGGAAGTGAGGTCTGATATCGAGTTTGGCTTCCAGCCTGATGCATGCAAAGACGACGAAGGCTGCGGTCGCGATTGTAGCAGATTCGCGAGTAAAAGACCGCTCGTCGAACCAACAAAGTGATGTCCTCCACCCGCAATGAGACTCATCTGAATAACCTCCTCAGCAACCTCCCCATCTCCCGGCGGAGTCGACCCATTGAGTTGCGAGGCAGGCGACTCCTCCACATCCCTCTCCCTAGGCGTCGACGTCCCCTCGCGACGAACCTGCGCCGACAACGTCTCGTTACTAGCCTGCAGCTCCCTGATGCGCCTCTCCAGCTTCTGAGTATTCCTCCTGCGCAGCTGATGCTCACTAACGGCGTACTCACACGCCACGTCGGCCCTCTTGCAGAGCCCGCATTGCGGCTGGATCTTGTCGCAGCGGACCTTGCGACGGTGACATCTGTCGCAGGCGTTGGAAGGCATTGACGGCGATGGAGGCCGCGCTTCGGTGGGTGAGGCCGTGGAGATGGAGAGGGAAAAAAGATGGGACCCTCGCTTGAGAGGAGTTATGGGGCTTGTAGACTAAACATGCTTAATTGTGACCTTAATCCTGACTCGTGGGGTTGGGATTGTCTGGGTTGGCACCTGGCAAATTGGATGGGATAAACTTGCATCCTTGTTTGAGTAGTATTTTGAACAATAATCTCCAAGTTTATCTATGCTAAGTTCAGTTACCAACAAATTGATCAGTCTATTCAAAAAGCGCATCTATCATTTCTATTGCCTCGATGAAACCTCCTTCGGATATCATTACCCTCGCTCTCCTTCACAGCGTCATTCTTGACTCGATAGTAACTATTTTCCCTCCTCATCGCAACCATCCCTAGCTCGCCTTTAAATAGCGTCTTGGCATACACCATTCGGCGCGCGGCCCCGTCGCCGAACATGGGCATCCCACACAGCAACACACTGGTGATCCCCTCAACAATCCCCGCGCCCCCAGATATCTGGGAATCTGGGGTAAACACATGCGGGGAAGAGACTTGGGTCAAAAAAATTCAAGTTCAAATACCGCTGCAATCCCCCCCCCTGCCTCAGAATAATTCCAACCATCTCATCCTCTCTCAACTCTTCATTCTTCTTAAGTTACATTGAACTATGGCAGCACCTCAAGAGCAGAAGACCATGGCTGGTGCTGAGACTATTGACAGCGAGAAGCAGAATGCGGCTCATGAGGAGTTTTCGGCTGAGATTCTTGACAAAAAGGGCAATGGCGATTACTCTGGTGCTACGGCGAAGACCGACCCTGAGGAGATCAAGTTGGTCAAGAAGCTGGATCGATGGATCATGGTGAGTTCCTTATCGCGACTCCAAGTCATCTCTCAAGCTCTAACGATGGATAGCCCACCCTTTGGATCATGTACTGGCTCAACTACCTCGATCGCAACGCCATCACCCTCGCCCGTCTGAACGGCTTCGAGGAAGACCTCGGACTCGAAGGCTCACAGTACAGCACCTGTGTATCTATCCTCTTTGTCGGATACATCCTGGGCCAGATCCCCAGTAACATGATCATCACCCGCGTTCGACCGTCGTGGTACATGGGCGGTTTCATGATGGCCTGGGCTGTTGTCAGTTCTCTTACAGCCGTAACCCACAACTACACCGGCGCTATTCTCACGCGATTCTTCCTCGGTGTCGTCGAGGCTCCTTACTACCCCGGTGCTCTGTACATGCTATCGACTTTCTACACTCGGAAGGAACTGGCTACACGAATCAGCATCCTCTACTCCGGCAACGTCCTCGCATCTGCGTTCGCAGGTCTCATCGCTGCGGGTGTTTTTGAAGGCATGGATGGATTGGCAGGTATCAAAGGCTGGAGATGGCTCTTCATCCTTCAGGGCGCTGTTACTTTCCTCGTTGCTATCATGGCTTGCTTCACACTCCCCGACACGCCTTTAACAACCCGATGGCTCACCCCTGAACAACAACAACTCGCTCACGATCGCGTTCTTCGAGATACAGTTGGTGAGAAGGGCGACGGAAACCCATGGAGCGGACTCCGCGAGGCCATTGCCGACCCCCGGGTCTGGGTGTTCATCGTCCTGCAGCATCTGCACCTGGCTACCAACGGTTTCAAGAACTTCTTCCCTACCATTGTCAACACACTCGGCTTCAACACGACTATCACCTTGGTTTTGACCTGTCCTCCATTCTTGATCGCTGGAGCCCTCTCCATCCTTTGGGCCAAGTCTTCAGGACACTTCAACGAGAGCACCTGGCATATTACCATTTCCAAGATCGTCGCAACCTTTGGATTCGTCCTAGCGTGCTCCACTATGAACGTCGGTGCTAGGTACTTCGCGATGTGTGTGTTCACAATCGGTACCTACGGCGTCAACTCCATTCTCCTGGCCTGGGTTGGAAACACCTGTGGTCAGACAAAAGAGAAGAAGGCATCTGCTTTGGCACTCGCAAACGTATCAGCCACGCTTTCATTGATCTGGACGCCTTATCTGTGGCCCAAGTCTGATGCGCCTCGATATGTTCTGCCGCTGTCAAGTAGTGCGGCCTTTGCGGTTGCGTGTATTGCTGGGGTTTGGCTTATGCGGTGGATGTTGGTGAGGGCGAACAGGAAGATTAGACAGACCGATTCTGAGGCGACTCTGTTCTATGCTTATTAAAAAGAGGAGGATGTATTAGGAGATGGATGCTAGAAGTTCGTAGCTAATTCTTGAAGCCTCGATATCATCATGTAAAACCGCCCACGAGGAGTGATATTCATGAACGTAGTGAAGAAGGTGCGCCTTCCAGCTTTGTCTCTTTAAAGTGCGGGCCTTAAGGTTTAAGGTTTAGTGGCCGTTTGATTGACCGGCCATTGGATTATGGGTGACCCACGGGGTCCTTCTTCTCCATCATCCTTTTTCGTCCTCCTTTTCTTCTTCTCCGGAGCCGTAGGCGAGAGCTTGGGTTACCCTCCGCTTGAAGAAGCCCCCCCAGAGTTAGTTATGAAATTCCCTCCCTGGAGATCCAAGATGGCCTGAAGAGGAAGAAGAAACCCAAGAGAAAAAGGAGGAAGGGAAGACCAAGAACTAGATAAAGGCAATCGCCCTGCCTAGGACGACAGATCACTATCAGCATCGATATCGTTTACTCAGCATTGCACTATATACTAACAGGTTTCGCCATCCTTCGCCTTCATAGTATATCATCATAAACTCGGAGAGGTCCAACCATGAATTGGTCCAAGATACGAGAATCGACCTACAGCTGTATATATTCATATTTATAGTAGGCTTGTAAAGATGTCTGAAAGGTCCTCTTTTCTATATTTTATTCAAGATTATATAAACTCTAATAAACTTGTCTTATTTTATATAATCTTGTATTATCTTAGGATAGGATTATATAAACTTTTCCAATTGTTATCATACATACTTCTAGTTGGCTCTATATTGGAGTTTCTGCACGCGACTGTATACCCATCCTAACAGGGAAATGTTGAGAACACACAGTTCGTAGACAGGGAGGTATCGTAACACATCAGATGACTGTGCCAATCTCGGTTCAAACCGATACATACCCATCTAGCTGACATTCATCTCGGTCCCAGTCGAGTAAAAGCCACTCAATACGCCTACGAAACAAGGTTGACAATTGGAAGAGGACTTGAGGGCCCTTAAAGAATATTCACAACTAGACTATAACGACGACGACGAAGAATCTTGTATGGCTTTGGCAGCCGGTAATAAAATTCTGGCTCTTCACCATGGATGGAGAGTCTTGTTCTTTGACCAGACTTCAACTATGCACGTTCTGGCCTCATTTCTCATGATGCACCAAGCACCCGCGCTGAGCAGAAGATCTTGGATGTGTTACAGTACAAGCCAAAGTCATATTCTTCAACCTGTTTGACATCCAAACTCCTCAACGGCGAATCTCAACACGCAACCGCGATGGATAATTGCTCGTTGTAAATCACTCAAAAGTCCATCTTACATCAATAATGTTGTCATATTGTTAAGGAAACTATTGCTAGTCATGCGCAAGGCCGAGATAAAAGCAGTCCAAGCCGTCCGGTAGAATCACTCATTTTCCTCCGCGGAACCAAAAAAAAAAGCCAGTACGCTATCCTCCTAAACGCCATCGTAAACACATGCCAGATCCCTTGCGCGTTTATCAAATATTATCAAAGCCTCTCCTGTGGTAGATGACCGGTTACAAGCCCAGCTGTAATTATCGCATAGTGGTCATGGCACGCAGATAGCGCATGTCTCAAACAAGCACTTTCCATGCGTGTGGTTCATGCTCCCATTATGCATAAGTGATCGGCAGGCCGCAGTAGCTTCCTCCAAGGCGTCAAAACATGCTGCAACGTTGGCCAATCGAGCAACCACCTCATCCGCTATTGGCCAGCGCATCGCGGGGCGTCACGCCCATGGCTTGGCGGAGCGACGGTGTTAGCGAATCTGTCGAGTCCCTGTGCGATTTCCCCCAATTTCCATCTGCTTTGCGGTCCTGGGATCTTTCGTACGTCGGCGGCGGTGTTTGAGGCAGCTGGACGGGCTTGGGTTTGACGGACGCGAGGCCGTAGTCGTCGAGTTCTTGCACGTCCTTGAGGTCTTCGAGCCTATCCTGGCGTTGCTTGCGGCGGTGGAAGACGCACAAGAGACTTATGATGCCAAGGACTATGACGAGACTGGGAAAGGTCAGTCAAGGACTCTTTTGTATTTGGCGATTCCACGAGGGAAACAAGTAAAATGAGATTTACCTGGCGATGCAGAGGACTATTAAGGTTTCTCCTGTTGTCAGGCCGGGTTTTTCGCAGGTATTTGATTGCTGATCGTTGCGACATGTTTCCTTGGCTTCCCGGGGGAGAACTCGCGTGAGGTCCCATTTCTGGACGCCAGAGGGGGGGGCGCCAATATCTGAGCCAAGATACATGATAGCGCAGAGTAGAGTAGAATAATGACGGAATTAGTAGTAGTGACAGTAAAGACTGAACTTGATGTATTTTTGCAGTATCAAATAATCAAGAACCAAGTTTGCAAAGGTTGGAGGCGAACCTGGGAAGAGGGAAAGGGTTAACACCGAGGGCAAGAGGCATTCATTAAAAGCCAGTGTCAACCACTGCAACAACATTAGATGTGCCCCGACAATGACATCCCTTAGGTTCCCTTCCAACACCAAAAGCTCCCATGTTTCAGAAGCTCAGCCCGCCCCCTACGGAGCCTACGGAGCCATGTCAAAGCTTAGCTCGTGATGCTGATGGGCCGAAGACCCCTTGTAAGCCAGGGGTTCTAAAAGGCGAAGGCGAACCTCGTGACGGATGCAGCGGCGAGATTGATCATTGCAGTCGAGTTTTCTTGATACGAGATCTAGACTGGTCTTGTCAGAATTCATCACATCATGTTACGTACTCCTACCTGAATTTATTTACTTTGGAGGAAAGCTTGATGGTCTACAGGAGATTTCTCGCATTCTCTAGCGCAAGTCGATTGTTTTGATAGCTTCACCATTTGAGCTTTAACCGTCAATGCACGGTGAAACCCGCACGAACAGACCAGAAGGAACTGATATAGCTGAAACCGACCATTCCAAGTTTTCAAGCCAACACAATAACAGCAGTTTTCTTTTTTACTCACAACATCAATGGGCTTCTGAGAGAAATGTTTGCCAGTTGATGGGCGCGCGCCCCCTTATTGTGGGGGAGACGAATCATTAATTAAACCAAGTGGGCGATTGATCCAGATCCTTGCTCTGTCCGGGACGTCGTCCCGAATCAGACACATGCGCGCTTCCCTCCCCCAGATTAAGGGACTTGTTATATGACCAGTGAACCGGGGATAAACGACGATCACGCAACGGCTGCCAGAGAAGGTGATCGAGCGCCAGGGGGGGTTTCTTCTCTTGGCTCTTAGACTTTTCTATCTTGGGAGCGATTAGCGGGAAAGAAGAAACGATATAGGCGTTGCCAAGCTTCTGGTTTCGCAGGGAGAGCGCATGGCTGGCATGGATTATCAGCGAGGAAATTACATGGTTTTGGAGGTCAAGCCTCAAGGGAGGTGTGATTCAATGTTTTGGATCCGAGGTCCGGACTTTGGGAATATGAACTCGACTGAAGGTTGACTCAGTTTTGTTTTACAGCATTGATAAGGTCTGCTAGGAGACAATTGGACTTCTACTTCTTGCCTGGCCCGTGTACGCGCTGCAAAGACACCATAGACAAGTCGACTACAGGCCAGAGTATACTTTGGCCAAGTAATTTGGTAGAGTGCCGATGGTGCATTGAAACTATCAGAATCTATCAATCGAGAGAGTAGTGGAATATCTGTAGGCACTAATCGTTATTGACTTCTATAGGGTAGGTGAAACTTCGAGACATTATTGGTATAATGAAGCGTTGCAAGGACCGGAAATAACATATGAGGGTAAGCAGGTAAACCACCAAAATGAATCACGATAGCTCGATGAAAGTCTTGGAGATGGACTCATGTTCTTTTGGCTCATTCGTGTAACTAACTTCCTGCATGATGGAATAACATTGGGCCGAGCACCTCTCAATGACATAATATCACTCGCCAAGCTCCCACATGAGGTCATGCCCATCATGCCATCTGCGTCTTCATGATTCAATCAACAGTTCAAAAGAATTCCACAATGTCATACTCTTTGACCCAGCAGCTCCTCGCCTCAGACGAGCAGGGCTACAAGCGAGCTACCCAGTCCGAGTTCCTCCGCCTCGCAGGCCACGGCAAAGCCTCGAAAGAACTCCTTGGCCGTTGGCTTGCCAATGATCGTCTTTACATCCACAGCTACTGTCGCGGTCTCGGTCGGCTTCTCAGCTTCCTCGAGTATCCCGATACCGTGCAGCAAGGCGTGGATCCTGGTGCTACAACGCAGCTCCTAGATTGGATCGTCGCAGCTCTTGTCAACATACGACGAGAGGAGAAGTTCTTTATCAAAACGGCTGCTGACTACGGCATCAACGTCAATCTCGAGACAGATGCCAATGGCCGTGTTGATTCGAGCACCAAGCTTGAGGGGCTTCGACGCTGGGAAGCTCTCTACGCTTCTGTGGCACCGAACGAGAAAGATGTGCTCCCATGGCTCGAAGCAGCGGTGATATACTGGGGCACCGAGAAGTGTTACCTGGATGCTTGGTCCTGGGCTAAGGCACAACTGTCCGAAGGAGATGACGGCAGTAATGATGCGGATGGGGGCGCCGTCAGGAAGGAGTTCATTAACAATTGGACTTGCAAGGAGTTTGTCGACTTTGTCGATGATCTTGGAAGGATTATCGACGATGCTGTTGCTAAAGTGGTTGAGGAAAAGGGTGAGGATGCTAAAGAGAAACTGTTCAAAAGGGTCGAGGCGAAGTGGAATGATGTTTTGGAAGCAGAGGAGACTTTCTGGCCAGCTGCTTGAGTGATCAGCAAGTATAACTTCACACTACACCCGGGTTGACGTTTGAGCAGTTGGACCAACCCTGGCACCCGAGCTACGTACGATAATCACGCACAGAAGATCCAAGTAATATAAAAAGGGTATCCGTGTCAAATTGAAAAGGTCTAGATCGAATGAATTTTCCACCACCAACGCCGTACAATGCAAATAACCACAGTTCATCATGTCGTTGCCTAGAACTGGATACGTCGCTTTCGTCCCGTATACTTGGACGTCGCCTTGACAATCTTTCCCTTGCGCTCCATCTGCTCCTTTTTCTTTACGATCCAGCCCTTGCTGCCCTTGCTCATGTTGGGAGCATTGGCCTTGATGGATCGTCGCGCATCCTCGACATCGACACCCTCCATGCCGTCGACAACACCCGTGATGTCGCCGCCTCTCTTTTGCAGATCGCCGCCGCCGACGGCGAGGACGAGGTAGAGCTTCTGGTTCTTGGTGCCTGGGTCGTCTTCGAGCATGCCGGCGCCGAAACCGGCTTTGACGGCGGCTTGGGTGATCATGTTGCGCTGTTGGTCGTTCTTGGGGTAGAATTGGCAGACGGCTCGACCGCCGCGCTTTAGAGAGGCGTAAAGACCGTTGAAGAATCGAGTGAGACGTCCAGCGGGGGATGTGTCGCTTGTCTCAGCACTGCAGAGCCATTGGATAGCAGAGATACTGATTGCCGCATCGAAGGTTCCTGCTCGGAAAGGAACGCCCTGGCCAATATCCGCCAGCATCAGATCGCCTTCGACATCTCTCTGTAGCGCAATATCCAGCATTGATGGCGAAACATCCATTCCGACCCAGGTGTGAGGGCCGCCCTCCTCGGGCTCGACAGAAGAGAGGATCTCGCCGGAGAGACCACTACCGCAACCAATGTCGAGAATGAAAGATGGTGACTTAAGATCGAGGAGTTCCAGCGCTCGTCTTGTCATAGAGGCTTGAATGTTCTGGATTCGAGAGCTCGTCGTGTATTTTCGCGCTTCGGTATCGTCATAATGGACGTCGGCCGCACTGTTTCTGTGAGCTTGAGGGGCATCATGGCGGGGCTGTGGTGACATACAGGGTATCCTCAGGACGAGACATGATGGGCAAAGATTTAAAGATTCGAGCGTGTATAGCGACTCTGACCCTGGGCAAGTGTATTTTTGACTAAATGAATGGGTCGCAAAGCCTGGAACTGTCTCTATCGCCGGCCTCTTGTGTGAATAGAAACCGACTTTTTTTGGTGGCTATCGATAAGCATTTCGTGGTGGGGTAGTCCGGAGCGAAACATATTCCGCTTCCGACGCAAGGTAAAATTAGCGAGCAAAAACGATTGGCAAAAACGTGTCCTCCTTGCCTCCTTTCTTGTCTTGGAATCTGCAGAAATACTCTACGTATCTCCCCTCCTTGGAACTCTTCTCCAACATGTGAGCTCCAACCTTGTCTTTGCTTGCGACTTCACACAACGCAACGCAATCATGTGGATTCTACCTCTTGTCGGCTATGTCGGAACCCTGTTGGGCTTCTGCTTTTTGACGCTCGCTATTGCATCAGGTCTTTATTACCTGTCGGAGCTTGTCGAGGAACATAGCGTCATCGCGAAGCGCTTCCTGACGCGTCTTATCTACAGTGTTATTGTCATTCAGACGATACTTTGGCTGGTTGATGGGTTCCCTTTCTGGGCTACGATGTTGACGATTGTTTCCCATGTCGTCTACTTGGGCAACATGCGACGCTTCCCTTTTGTGAAGCTGTCTGATCCTTTGTTCCTGGCGTCGTGTGGTATGTTTACCCACCGGCCAAGCATTGAGTTTGGCTAATTCGCAACAGTTCTCGTCCTGGTCAACCATTACGTTTGGTTCCGACACTTCTCGGATACCCAGTCGCGCGCCTACCAGCGTACCTCGTACTACGACAAGGCCGACGTGCCAAGCTTCGCGCAAATCGCGTCGTACTTTGGGCTCTGCGTGTGGCTCGTGCCCTTCGCGCTCTTCGTTAGTCTGTCTGCGGGTGACAACGTCCTTCCTACAATGGGCACTGAGCCTGTTCATGGGCTTGATGGAAGAGGCAAGCCTCAGGGCATGATCAAAGCTATTGTTGCTCAGATCAGCGGAGCGATTGGCCAGATCTTCGGATCGAACTCGTCTCCTGGTCTAGCTCGGCCGTAAAGGCTGTGTAGACCTTGAGTTGAAACAAATGCGATGAGGGATAGTCGACGCGGGGCGAATGAACCGAAATGTTCGTTCAATATGTATTAACACCCTTTTATGTGTAAGTCATGACTTTATTTACTTTCTTATCCCCCCTCGCAGATGATGACCTACAAACTTCACGCTAGATTGTATTTGACAAGAATTCTTGTATGATTCCATTTTAGTTTCCTGATATGCCTTTACATACACACTTTGTTTACATGTCTTTATACCTTCAAAGTGCTGACCATGTATACAGAATCTAGCAGATCATATCATTGCAAAGCGATAGCCCTTGATGAATTGGTGGGAGATAAGAAACCCAATTACACATGCAATGCCACGCATTACCAAGCCTGCTAAGTGCAGCGGTTCAAAGTCAAGCGGTTGATTAATCGGTTCTGTCGGATAGTTCGCATTCTGGGGATCAACACAAGTCATCGTCGTGACTACTATCGTGGGCTTTGGAAGAGGTTGACGATTGGCAATGGGCTTTTATGAACTTGCTTGACCATAATTTGAGAAGGATGCTTGCATTCATGCATGGACAAATGAGAAAAGACTACTAGCACATTGATACACGACCACATGAATAAAAGACCTCATCGAGGCTATGAAGAATGCGATACATGCTCTACAATGAATATCACTCAGGCTGAACCGTCACAAGATTCGCAATAACGAACAGGGCCCCTGCATTTATAATAAATTGGCTTGCTCAATAATTTACATCCACCTGCAAAACACAGACGGCTTACTGTATATGGTGTTTAAACACAGGCGGGCGTATAACACAAATTGGTGTGTCTTGGCCAGCCCTGACGAACCGATGCTTTCTTAGACGTGCATGAATTAGAACAGGCGTGTCTGCATCTGTGGTGTCTAGGGCTTGTAAAGCCGTCAAGGTTTGGCGAAAGGATGAGCTCCCCAGGAAGATATTGCAATACTTCAGTGTTGGAATGTATAGTCACAAGCCCTACTTGCCCAATCGAGCCCCGAAAGCATCATTTTCTCAAGCAATCTAGCACACCATATTATGGAGTAGCCCATCCCGTATAGGCTTTACTACTGAGAACTAAAGGGGAATTTAAACTCCTGTTAAGGCGGGGGACATAAAGAATTGGTCAGATCTATATACCTAAAGGTAGTCTAAGTTCCTCAGTATTTTTGTTAACTTTATGAGAATTCTCTATTAATTTTTAACCCACCTGTGATGGTATGCAGGTGTGGACGAGATCCTGTCAAGAACGACTTCTCAGATCTGCTACTATTTATAGCCCAAGATGGATCCACGACCCCGCTCTCTTTTATGTCGATAAAATGGTGTAAGTCGACGCCGTCTTTTAGACTGTACTTTGGAGACCATTACGCCGACTTACACACAACGCTGGAACCACTCTCCAGTGGTAACAAACCTTTTTAACTGGTGCTTTTCATTGATGATACATTGGAATCGACGGATTCGGTCTCATATATGAGGGGCCATTGTCCTTGGTGATGTTCCGTATCCCTCACAACCACAAAAAGATTCGCAAAGCACGACGGTATGCCTATAAATCCACCCTCGACGCAGAACGAACAGGAACTTACCCCAGAGTCTACTCCGGGGGTTGCACTGGATTCAGACCAGCAATCTTGGGACAGGTCTGGGCGACACTGAACCACGCATTAACCATTCTGCCACCGCTACGGCCCTTGTACGGCCCTTGTTGGGGAGCTCGGTATTCTCATGACTTCAGTACGGTTGTTAAAGTCTTCATTGGGCGGGTAAGGAAGTTCATTTAGTCGTGATGATGGTCGTTCTTGCCTTCCTAGTGTTGCGGGATGTGTGTTTTGCCTCAGAGGCAGGAACAGCCACTGGTAGGCTCATAGTGGGCCGCGGCGACATTATTCGCTTTCTGAACAAGAAGAAAGAAGCGGCTGGAGCGAACTGGACCTTAAACCGCAACACAAGACGTGGTATATCTAGTATGGAACGAGGAATTTATTCGAAGCAGAATATGCGTTGTGGGAGATGTGACTGGAAGAATTACGAGTACTCCGTCAGGACATAGAGGTAACCTTACAAGCCCGGCCCTACCCGGCCCCAAAGATCCGGGGGTCCGCATGACAGGTGTGAAACCTCGGGGAAAAGACGAAAGGAAAAGAGAATTGAACACACGATCAACTTAAAATGAAAAAATAAAGCGGAAAAAAATAGACCGCAGCGGTTGTTTGACCATGAGGCCAAAGTAACATACGGTTCAGTGTCGCCCAGACAGCCATAGGTGAAATATTGCATTCTATAAAGGATTAGAACTCTGACTGCGCTATCAGATAAGGCGCGCTTCAAAGATCAAATACTGATAATGATAAAAAAAGGTCCCGTGAGAGAACAAGAGACTTGAACACAGGAACAACTTTAAATCGAGCAGAGGGATAAAAAAAAGACCGTAGCGATTGCTTGACCATCAGGCCAAAGTATCACATGGTTCAGTGTCCCCCAAGACAGCCATGGTCAAACTTTCACACGCTATATACGATCAGACCTCTGGCTTCTATCAGATAAGGTGCGCACCGAAGATCAAATACCAGCAAAAATGTCCGTGGGAGAACAAGAGGCTTGAACACAGGAGTAACTCTAAAACGAGCAGAGGAAAAAATAGACCGTAGCGATTGCTTGACCATTAGGCCAGAGTGTCACATGGTTCAGTGTCATCCCGACACACATGATGAAGATATCACATATTATACACGATCAGGCCCGTGAGATCATTCCCAAGTTAGGCGCATTGCGAACTATAAGCATCTATCCATTAGACAATATTATTACAATATTATCATTAGGCGCCAGGTTTTTTCCATCTAGCTGAGTTGGTAGTAGTATGTTGGCGATGTTAAAAAGAGGCATGAATTATGTCTTGTCAGCATGGATGGCCGGCATGCTGGAGCACTGGAGGGTAATACTCAGTGGGGGACGACAATAAAACAAGCACCTCGAAGGAGACTTCGAACATCGAACGGACTTTAAATGCATTTCGAAAGCAAGAGGAAAAGAAGACAGAATAGCTTTGGCCATTAGTTCAAAGCGATGCATAGATCAGTACCTTTCAAGGCACCCAGAATTATGCTACCGGATTATATATTCCTTCGAAGTTTGAGGTTATCACAAGGAACGACGCGAGTATAATGCTTTTATCCATAGAATAATATCGCATTGGTGGTGTGGTGGGCTGTATCTTGTGTTCAAACCAGAAGTGACCTCCTTTCGGTGTATTAGCGAGTGAACCTCTGAGGGAAAGACAACAGGGGGAAATGCTCGGAAGACAAATCGAACAAGAATCTTGCCCTGGGGATCGGATAAGAAAGAAGTTTAAGTACATATGAGAAGCAAACACGAGCCATAGCCATGGTTTTGACCGAGAGCCCAGAGCAATACATGGTTAGATGCCTCCCAGACACTCATACTGCAGGTATCACACAATACAACCCAAGTCCAGCGTTCATTCACTGTGCAGGCTCACAGTGGGTTTGCACAATACGACGGAGAAGTAACATGATATAAATACCACCACTATAGTGGGAAGTTGGGAATAATATTGGAGTCGCCGTAACCTTTCGCTAACAATTGAAGGAGAATCCTGGCTGGCACACGGCGGGCTTGTATTTTGATGGAAATTATATCGAGGATCAACTGAAACTACAAGGAAGACGAGACGATATTATTCAATGTATACTGGATTCTGCAAGCTACCTACCTATGTAAAGTCTTGCCATTTCATTAGCGCAATTGCGATAGAACAGTTCAGCACGCTAGGCACGTTAGAAGCTGGGGACCTTCATATTGCTGGGTCCGGGAGACGGAGCTGTGGAGACTGGCGTCAGATTACTTTGGCATTCATATGCCGCTTGACTGCCCGGTTGACAGGATTGACAAGGTTGAGACAAAAGTTGCGCTCTTACCCCATAGGCTCAATCAGAGGATGTAACGGAATACAAATTCTTAAGTCATAAGTAGCAGCAATCTTTATCTTTCTAACCGGTAAGGTCCTCTAGCTAGGGATCTAGAGTCTATCTGTTATTATAGTAGGTTGTGACGGGGTTGGCTCTTGTGTTATGCTCTCGTATAGACCGGTGTGTCGAAGACCTGACTTATCGACTTCGATCAAGTCACTCTGAACTCTTTAAACCGACAAGACTTATTTTAAGCGGCAACAAACATTGATATGGGGAGAGGGAAGTACAACCGAACACTACAGAGTATTAATGTAGGCAAAAAGCAGGAGGAAAAAAAGAGAGAGAAAAAAAAGAGAAAAATACTACAGCGATCGCTCTGGCTGTTAGGCCTGAACAACATTATGATGTACCATCCCAGAAGAAGAATTACTGGAGGGATCAACGTATTTGGCAATTCTAGTGGGAGCGAAACATAAACGTGGTGATATATTGAGGCAACTATGGGCTGCCAAAGCTGCTAAACAAGTCGATCACTGGTTCCGTAACTTTGATAGCCTCAGTTCACCTACGAGATTTATTACTAGACGTTCAAAACACAGGCCTGGACTGACCTCCTGCTAGTATTATGGGCTCTATATATTGGCAAGCTTGCTGGCGAGTCAATGTAGTAATAAATAAACTTTACTTCGAAGTCCGATACAGACATCAATCATTACAACTACTAGATAACAACAACTGTATACATCATAACTCTTGTAACCTTCGATTGACATTATACAAGTCTGCCCGTTTATCAGAAACTTCTCAACACCAAGTCCCATCAGCAAGCGAAAGTCCCCTCGGCTTGTCAAGAGAAATTTAAGAACAAGTGGTTCGCTACAGACTCAAAGGACGGTGCAAGATAGACAGGAAGGTATATAATCGACGAGTGACACAATGTCTAAGATCATATCTCTAGGTCAGCTTGCTTGTACACAGTTGATCATAGAAGCAAGTAGATATCGGAAATGGCCTCTTACCAGAACGCATGTCAGAATAGAAGGCTTATTTGGCACTGCCCTGAGTAGCCGGACTCTCAGACGGGATGGGCTTGGGGCTGGGGCTGGAGCTGGAGCTGGAGTTGTTTTGCGTGCTAGATGTAGCAATGGAGGCAAGGTTATGCCATGATATGTCCTTGTGGCTCTCTCGCAGCCAGGCGTTCGTCTGCTCAGAATAAGACGTACTCTGGTGGACAACGCCAGGTGAAGGGTCTTCACTGCGAGGAACTTGAATGGAGTGAAAGCTTGACATGATGAAGAAGTGGTTGATGGGTTAGTGTGTGCTTGTGGACTGATATGGAACGGCATTAAAGACGCGGGACTACGCCCAGATTTATACAGCTCTCGACTCGAGGACCCTCACCTTGAAAAGCAAGCCACGCTTAGACAGAGCCGTTGTCTCTTTGCAGCCGTGTATTGAGAAGCAGGACACGCATCTAGTCCTGGAGGCGGCGGCCAAAACTCCAATCTGTAGTTCCATTGGCCAATGTCTTACATTCATGTCAGTGCCTCCGACCTGTCTTTAGTTCCATTGGCCAACTTCTTACATCCTGGCCGGTGCCTCTGGCCCTTTCTTTAGTTTTATGGCGGCAATGTCTTACATTCTGGTCAGTACCTCCGTACCTTTCTTTTGGTTTTATGGAGGGGTGGAGCCGATAGGTACATGGGGCCTTATTTAACCATGTCCACTTACACATCTCAACTCCAGGTTCAGCTCTGCCAGAGGAAAAGGTGTGAATCCGGTTTTAGGGCCAACAAATTTGGAGATCTAGCAGTGCGTTTGATTAGGTACCGAATAATCTTACACCGCCAGGCGGAGACAAGGTATGTCGAACACAAAATTTCAATTATCTATGGCGGGCGGAGGTGGGTTCTCAATTCTGAACCAGAATTCCGAATTATTTCGCGGGATGTGCATGCACCACTGCCATATACCGTTAGGCGTCTGACCTGACAGCCTACTTCGGACATTGTAATGGTAGTGGTTCGAGACTCACTACCTAATCCCATTGGACACGACTCGTGCCTCCTTCGGCACATCCATCCAGATGTTATAAGTCCTGTGATAGCACAGCACCCCTGCAGGGTTCAAGGTTATGTTTCTACATGTCGATGACGACGAAAGATTGCCTTTTTTTGCCCTATGTGCTTATTTCTTAGTGTTTGCACCGAAACCCTTTCATACGTGACCCGGTATCATTGGACGCAGGCGCAGTTTTCAACATGGTTCGCAAAGTCTGCCGGATTATTCGCATCACTTTGTTGTTGAAAATTTGCGATTCTTTTTTGACCGGCTATGGGCCGGATATTTCTTGGGACCGATCAACGGTCAGCTAAAGATACTCACAGCTGCCTATCAGCCGCACTACATGTGTTGACGCTTCGTATACTCGGCTTTTCCGCAATATGCAACTCATAAACCCGCTATCTTGACTCCTCACTTCTTCTCCTTAGGCGGCGTAGCCTTCCCCTTCTCCTGCTCCCCATGCTTCGCCCCACCCCAGAACTCCTTGTCAACCTTATCGCCAGGCGCTCTGTTTCCGCGATCATGCTTCTCATCAAAATCCCGGTTGTGCTCCTCCACCTCACGCTTCTGCTCCTCCGTCAAAGAATCCGTCTGGTTGCCGGGGATGCTCTGGTTGGACACCTTGGGCTGGGGAGGTGCGTTCTTGGACGTAGCGTCGAGGGGCTCGCCGCCGCCAGTCACGCCTTTGGCATCGCCCTCTGCTAGGCCGTCGATGAAGCTGCCGTTGGCATCCTTGGATTCTTCCTTGCGAAGGGTGCGGGCTTGGTGGAAGGGGCGGGGGAGGGTTGTCAAGCGCGACGCGATGCGGGCTGTTGGGCGGAGGGTAGTGAGGAAGCGCATATTGGCGATGGTTGCGGTATTGTGTTATTGATCCTTTTGATGTTGCTACAGATGAGTTTTGTTCTGTAGAGAGTATGTTGATTGCAAGTTGAGCTTGGAAGCTAGAGCTGAGCTTAAGTCGAGCTCTCATGTACGAGATGGTGACGTCAAGAGCATGACATCACAACGCGGGCGGGCAAGGGGAAGGTAACAAGCCGCTTTGAGCCGAGACAAAAGAAAACGGTGCTGATCTTCAACGGTTTTGAGAGAAAAATAAATGACGGAATGCGTATTGGGCAACGTCGTGCATGTGTAAGTCGAGCGTTCCCTCGACGTCGTATTATGGTTAATTAAAGCTCCACAAGCCCACAGCTCCCCATATTTCCGGATCGCTAATCTGAAGCTTAAAACTGCTGCCAAGTTCCAACAAAGAGTATTTACCCTGAAGCTGTCCCGATACTCGAGTTTTATTATGGAGTTTTACTAGCAGAATTGATGCGATCCGTACAAGGGCACCGAGAATCTGGACTGTCAATTGAGTGAATTGGATGGGATATTTGTAGGTTGCTTGTTGCTTGCAAAAGAAATGTCTTCGTAATATGGTAGTCATCGCTGCAATACCCCATCATCTTCAAAATGCTATAGTCTGTTACATTGAAACAAAAAGGGTGGACAAGTTTCCACATTCTATAATTGATATCGAAATTTACATGGATACGTAGAAGGGATATAGAGGTGGAAATCTGGACGAGCTGTAAGATCACCTGAAGATTGAGGGACTAGGACTATTGTCAAATCAAAAAGTTTATCAATTAGACATCCGCCAGAATTCTAACGCCGCACCACTACGAAATACACCTTTTAATAACATAACACCCTGCAATGCCGCCGAAAACACAGCCTTATCCAGCTTCTATCCATAACGCGAAGGCTCAGCCTGATACCCAGCCACTCGAGTAGGCTCATAGCGAGTTTTCATCTCCACATCACTCTCATCATCAAGCAACTGGTTTCCCTTCCTTCCTCGGAACTTGCTCTTGATGAGCGAAAACAGACCGGGCATTTCAGAATTAGGGCCCGTCATGACTCTGCCCGGATGAACAATGTTAAAGGCCAATAGAGCAAAGAACATAGGCGCTGCTTCGAGGATGTAAAAGTAAATCTCGTGTGTCACAAGCCCATTGTCCTGACCCTCACCACCAGAGAACTCGACCAGACGATAAAAAATGCGCACGGATATCATGGCGAGTGAGAAGTACAGCGTGCAGAGAAGCCTGCCCCAGTCGGAGGTGAAGAAGGCCTTGATGCCTCTCTGCTGGTTCATCTCGTGCATTTTTCGCTGGAAGAGAATGCAAAGCACGACAAAGATGACGATGAAGAACTCCTGTAGGCCGATACCGCCCATGTAAATATGTATGGCCTTCATTAGTTCATCTGGAGGTGAACCGGGACCAGCCATACTACCGCCGATGAGCTGAACAATGAAGGATACGATGTCGAGGCCGACGAAGATGGCGGCTAGAGTCGCGGCTGGTATGCCGATGAGTGAGTGCGAGGGGATGAAGGAGTAGACCATTCGGCCGAGAGTCATGTAAGCGTAGGCATTGACCCAGATCGGAGCAAGCAAGATAAAAATGTTAAACGTGAGAAGAACACCGATACTCTGCTGATGCTTTGTGCTTATCGCTCGAAACGTGAAAGCCACTGTCTCCCAAATGCCCGCCATGATAATAACCCAGCACCACGACTATAAAAGATTAGTCTTCATCTCGATAACTTTTAGGTGCAACATACGAACCTTCTTATACTTGGCAGCCTGCCACACATGCACCGCCGTCAAGGCAGCAAACAGCACAGCCAAAGCCGCAGCGGCAGAAAAGCTGGGGTAGTAATTCCAGTTGGCGTTACACGTCCCGGGGGGTAGAAAACCGTTCTCATCGGGCTCGTGCGTCTGGATACACGTGGGGATGACGATCTGGATGGTCTTTGCGGGGAGTGTGAAATACTCTTCTGTTGTACCACCGATTGTAGCGATGTTTTTTGTAGTGGTGAACCATCCCACTGGCGCTGCCGTTGTGGTTGGTTCACGGGCTGCAAGGGTGATTTGGTGGGTTTGTGTAGGGGCGGGATGGGCTGTTGCTAAAAAGGCGCCAGAGAGGAGATAGAGAATGAGAGCTCTGATATTGGAATGCATCTTGAATGTGAATAGTAAAACTGGTGATGAGTATTATCTTCCAAGAGGAATCTACGATCTTATAAGTATTTTATCTACAGCTTAACGGGCAATGCCTCATTAGTCCGAAGATGGAATGCGAGAAGGGTGTGCAAGCTCGCCAAAGGTTGCGCACTGAATTGCGAGCTGGCCAATCGTATAACTCAGTTGACAGCGCAGGGCCCACCCGACTGCTCAGCCTTACGGGACGGCCCTAGACTGCCGCTAAGCAGGGCAGAAATGCAGTGGAAGTGGGCTGTGACAGGATCCTATAATAGCCCTTAGAAATGACAGATCTGGGTGAAGCTTTAAATTAGAGCGAGAGGCTTGAATTAAAATGACTCGCATAGTCTCTTGCCGTAACTGGTATCGATATTTATTGGTATGGTCTGCTGTGCAGGTTCTATCGCGGCCTACGGATAATAAATGGGATTCCTTCTAAGTACATACTTACAGTGGGCATGCATAAGTTCTAATAATTTCCTCTCCTTACACATTTTAGATAATTTTACGGATAAATAAATTATAATAAACTCTTTCTAATTTATTTAATTTTATAAAAACTTATATAACTATATAATAGTATTGTATAAAGAATCATAATTATTATATACCATATATTCTATATTAGATTATTATAAATTTATAATTAGCTTGTATTGGAACTGTTATATGGGATCATAACTTAGTTCTTGATATGTACTTGGCTTATTTGATGTCTTTACGTCTTGCCTTATCATTACTCCTGAATATTAGCTATATGAGGGTAACCCCATAACATATTCCGACGATTTATTTCCCTACTGCTCTTTCTCTTGAACTCCTTCCGAAGCACCACCGATTTCCAATCTCTTTCCCGGTTAGGCGACAGCGTCTCATCATATGCAGTATCTTCCCCTGATAGATCACTATCACTCTCAACTGCGACCGGCTCGGCCCGTTTACCTTCATTGTCGCTGGAAAGCTTTCGCATGAGGGAAAGTGCTTCGAGCCGAAGAGGGCGATAACGACAACGATTGATGGTGAAATGTAGCATGAGATTGAAGCCTGTGCTGTAGATGAATTCGGCAGGCTTTATTTGGTGAGTTTTGAGGTTCTCTGCTGTTTTCCGCACCCAGGTTATAACATCATGTCTCAGATCTTCGTCCTCTGTTTCGCTCGTCTCTAGACACTCTGATAGCCACAGCTTTATAAGTTTATACCACAGCATGAGCGCTAAACCTGTCGAATCTTCACGATCGGTATCAGGTCGTGCTGCCTGGAATTTGTCGAGTGCATCTCCCCAGGCTTTTATATCTTGCTCAACCTCTCGCTGCAGGGCAATTACTTCTTCTGAGGGGCTATGGTCGGTATTGAACTGGTATGAGTTTACTGCGCGGGTGATCCTCAACGACTCAACGCAAAGATGTCCGAAGATGGATTGCGCTTTGCTTATGTTGAAGAACTCGGGGGGTTCCTTGGCAGTACTGTCAACCTCTCGCCGGAGGAGAGGGAATTCCGCTCCACCTTGGACGAAGAATAACGGGAATATGCTCATTTGGGAGAGGATACTTGAGAGGCGTGAGTTATCTTCCGTCGCGTTGAACAATTCCACGCCATGACTCGCATGAATCACCGCAGCTTCAGAGTTTCCCCTCAAGAACTCAATGCAGATAAATAACACACAGACTGGCAACACAAGATCTATACGCGGCGCAGTAGCATTAACCAGAATATTAATGGCGCGGTTGTAATGCTGTATAGCGAACCTGTTGACAGTAGGCTCGGCATTAGACGACAGACCATAGCTCTCGAAGAGCGAGCTAATGGCCAGGACAGTATGTCGCACAGCAGGTTCCGAATGCGTCATCTGCGCAACCAAATACGTCCAGAACGAGCCCCCGTAAGGCCCTGCAAGAAAGGGCGCGACGGCATGATGGAAGAAAGATAGGCCGCGGACTTCGCAGGGGTCGGTTACCGGGAGGAGACGCGGTTGGGCGGCGCGCAGGAGAACGTCCCACGAGAAACTACCAGCTTGCGTAGGGCTGTAGCCGTCGCATGCGCGGTTGGTTCCAGTGCAGCGATTGCACTCGGGCCACGTCTCGTCGCATTTAATTTTCCGAAGTCTTGCATATGTAAGTGAGGAACAAGTAACAAATAAATAGTGCGAGAATTGGATGTGGGGAAAAACAAAACTAACTCACTTGCATGTTCTACAACCTGTCTTGACTCTTTGTGTTCCTAGGCGTGCCATTTTAACAAAAGAGAAAAAAAGAAAGTCAGAAATGAATACATTAAGCGGGGAGAGAACCCAGCCTAATAAGCACTATGGAAAACCAACGTACCATCGTCAGAGTATCATGTCGCGTAGTGGCCAATAGAAGGATTATTTATGAGTGATATCACGAGTGGGTGACCAGGGGCCCCTGTTCAAGTTCACGCTTCAACTGCCGAATGAGTACAAAAAGAGATAGTTCGTGAGAGGAATTAGGCCCTGTAGAAGTTTCGATATGAGCTAATTATAAATATAATAATTAGAATATTTTATATAATATTATTGTATAATTCTGTAGACTTATACAAGTTGAGAGAGTTTATTAAAGTTTATATAAGATTATACAAAAAATATGTAAAGAAGAGAGGAAAACATCGGAACTTGTACACGCCCACTTTACGATCCCTGGAGGAATGCCTTCACATTTAATAGACATATAATTCTTACTCACACACCAAAGAACTATACATATTCCCATGCCCAGATAAATAGCCCTGCCTGTGATCCTCAACACCCTCATCCTCCCCCGGTCGCCGAACACGATCTTCAATCGCCCACGCAATCCTCTCAGCACCAACCTGTGCTCCTCCTAGATTCGGTGCAGCAGGCCCAAGACGCAACGCTGCAAGTCGACCCATCATGAACAGAGGTACTTCGTCGTTCCACATGAGATCGTTGTTGAGGCAGGGAAATCCCCCGCGGCCTTCGATGGGGTGCTTCTCCATGATTGTGCGTAGGTAGGGCAGCGAGGAGAAGTCGGTTTGGATACCGGTTGCAAAGTACATGTAGTCCATCGCCGGTAGCTCAACAGGTGGATTCGTCTGCACGCTCCATGTCCCGCTCTCTGCGTCGAACGAGGCATCTACGAGACAAGTCTCGGTGAACAACTCGAGTTTCTTGATAGCAAGATGTTTCTTAAGCCTCTTGTGGAAGACAGGAGTGATGCTTCCCCCACCCCTGGCCTCCTTGATCATCTCGATTCGCTCATCGTCCGAATCGGCGTAGTAGAACTGCGCTTGCTTTGCATTCTTGAACTTACCCATCCATTCGAGCCCCACGTCAAAGTGCTTTATCCGCAGAGGCCCACGCATGATATGCCACACCTTGGTGACGCCCTTTCGAATAGCGAGGTCCGTCAACTGCGCCGAAGTGAGACCGCCGCCTACGACAAGGACATTCGTCTGACGCCGTGCTGCGATTCTTTGCTTGATGATAGGGTCGGGGAACTCGGTGATGTGCATGCTGTGGCATGTCTGCGGGAGGTTCTCAACGTCAGACATGGAAGGGAGACGCGGGATCTTGGCCACGTTTGCAGGACCGACGGCTAGCACGACTGTGCGGGCGTAGCGATGGACTTTGTTAGATGTTACGGTGAAGAGCTTCTCGCCGTCTATGGAAACACCTTTGACCTCGCTGTAGTCGATATGCTCTAGTGCTTCCTTGCGGATGATATCTGGACCGAGTCTGTACCGCGCGGCGACTTTCTCGCAGTGGTCACAGAAGAGAGCTGTGGAAGGGTTGTAGTAATCATTGCGTTCTCGGACGTTGATATCAACACGAGATTCTTGTCTATGTAGCGTCAGTGGATGTCCATCGATGTTTAATAGGGGATAACTAACCTTCGTCCGCAGGCTCGCTGTCCACTCTTCTTCCTACCATGTTTGCTAACCTCCTTGCCAACACAATTCCTAATCTCAACAAGTTCATCCTCTCTATCATTGGCATAGGCATGCGCCAGCAAGGCATCACGATCAAGCGGATCAACATGCCAAAGCATAGGACTCCTCAAGTGGGAGATATCATACATCTTGAACAGTCTATTCCAGCGCCCCATCCACGTCTCGCTATCAGCGTCGAGCACAAGCATTTTATACTGGGGTTTCTGAGCACGGCTCTTGGGGGGAGAAGTCTTTCCGCTGCGGACGTGCTTGAGAGGCATCTTGTTGCCATACTTGGATATCCAGTGAAAGCGACGGTGTTCTTCGTCGGTGAAGAGGGCGGCGGGGGTGTGTTCGTGAAGACGGGCTGAGATGGCGAGACCGCAGGGGCCGGCGCCGATGATTAGCACGTCGTAGACTTCTTCTTCGACTTGTACTGAGGCCATGTTTGACGTTGATGATGATGAATGGGATGTAAGCTAGGGGTCTGGGGGAGATACGTGTTTATAAAGCATGGCTTTGATCAAGTGAACCCCTCAATTATGGACTACTTAGTAACATGAGAACCCTTGCGGTCATCAGAGCTTCATTCACTTTCTACAGCTTTAGTCGTATATGGTGTTGAGGCGTCACCCTGATGGCCATCTCATCATGGGGACATCAGGGTGCCTGTGTAAGTCAGGGTCCACTTCCATCATGAGAACCCTTCACAGGAAAAGCTTTTTCTGGCAAACGTATGTATGATGAGTGAATTAAGCATGTATTGAATGAATTGAGACAAATAGGTAGTTAACTAACATGGTTTAAAGTCCAAGAATGGGCCCAGGCTAATTTGTCGCCAGGTTGAGAACGATAGCTCGAAAGATACCGGATGATGAGTTTATATTTAAATAAAACTTTCAAGTTATTTATCTTCTATGCTCAGGTAGCCTACCAACTTAAATCTATCTTCCATGACCAAGCTCATATATATGAACCCGGACAAACGGATATGAAGCCATCTCGGCTTAGCTCACCTTGTTAGTCCCACAACGCAAACACATGAGTGACCTATGACATCAACAGCCAGGTTACAATAAGTCTGTTATCAATTTTCATTTCTATCATACACTATCTTTTATATCATACACTATCCACCCCTTCTATCTCCTCAATGATTCCACTCTGAATCAGTCGCATGTCCCAACGGCCCCGAAGCCGCATAATCCGTCGTCACAAACGCCCTATCCACCTCACCCAATCCCTCAGCACAATACTGCAACGTCTCAGCAATATCGTGCGATCTATTCAACGGCGTCTTCTCATCGAGCAACACGTCAAACTCAACCCAGACACCGTCGCCTGCGTGGTACGCCGTCACATTCTTGAAGCCCGCCACGACAGGCGCGAAGCGGTATGCGAGGTAGATGAGCTTCTTGAGGGTGTGGTCGTCGGCTGCTTCGCCAGAGAGACGCACCACGTTCTCGAAACATGTGTGGCCCCAGTCGTAGATGATGAAGATGGATAGGAGACCTGCGCCGACAGGGTCGAGCCACCAGACGTTGGCGCGGTAGCCGATGAAGGGGAACAGGAGAGAGAGGGTGTTGAAAATCACGTCTGTTTTGCAGTCTTGCACGAGAGCTTGCACTTGGCTTGACTTGATGGGTCGACATCCGAGGCCAATAGCCCCCTTGAGAACAATCGTCGATAGAAGTGAAGCGATGGCAGCCCAGCTCAGAACTTCAGCTTCGGCATGCGGAGGGAGGAGTCGAGAGAATGATTCCTGGAGGATTTGGAGGAAGGATATAACCATGATGATGGAGAAGACGAGAATACCGAGCGGTTCGAGACGACGTCTTCCAACGGGGAATCGTCGCTGCATTGCCTGCAATCTCCAAAGAACAAGACGACTTGTCGACCAGACAATAAGTGTACAGAGGAGATCCAGCGCCGAGTCCACAAGCGAGGCCACAAGCGACAAAGAGCCCGTAGTGAAGACCGCAAAAGTCTTAGCCGCCAGAAGAAGAATATTGGCTATCACGTTGATATTGATAGCATACCTCGCCCTTTTCGCCGCCTTCCTCCTCTTCTGCTTCTCCTCTTCTGGTAGCAACTCCCCAATATTGCCCTCCACGCGCTGAATTCCTCCACAGCGCTCCTGATCACCGTCGTGGTCAGGATCCGGATTCATCGACTCAAGCACGTCATCCGCAATAGCCATAACTACAGCATCGACCTCGAGCCAATCATTCAGCCGCTCGTTCTGCTGTTCGTAGAAAGCGCGGACTTTTTTATTCTTCATCTCCTTGAGGTCCTCGTCCGTTTTCCGGTACTTTTCCAGACCCTGGCGGTCGATGCCGTGCAGCAGAGCGCGCTTGATCTCGCCGCGCCTCGCATCTTCGAGGGCTGTGCGGGCTGCGTCTTGGAATTTGAGGATACGTGGTTTGGGGCGTGATTGATTCTTGGTGCCTTCGACGGTCTGATAGCGACCTGTTTCGAGATCACGAGGGTGCTCGTCCGAGCCTTGGTGGTGAGCTTCTTCGCCGACGTGCTGGCCGCGATGACGAGGGCCTTGCTGCTCTGCGTTCCATTGTCGTTTGCCAACCATTTCAGGAAATATTTCTTTGCAATAGTAAAGATTGCAGTCGTGTGTTACTATGAAAATGCAAAGAAAGAGAGGTAACAGCAGTCGAGCTTGAGCTCGTGTTTATTCCCGCCTTAGACCCTTGCTAACGTGTAACACGATATGACGTATGTGACGTAAATCCGGGGTCGAAGCACATGCGACAGGTTCAGGAACGAGAAGAGGCTCCACTGAATCGGAGAAATATCAAGGAAATAGTAGGATTTACCGCTATTTTTACTTACCTGTGCCTGTTTTCTTGGGTTGTTCCCTTGCAGCAAAATTTTAATGCTTCCACTGTCCACGTATGCTATTTTGTGCCGTGGTTCCGAAGTCTTGGTATCTCGTCGTCATGGGTCAGCTGTGTTACGACATGATAATTGAATTCAATCGCGATGGGTGGATATTACACGGAGGTGTGTTTTACTTCTCAGCTAGTCGTGCATGAGGTTAAGCTACTCTTGGAGTTTGGGGCTTCAGCTGAATTCAATACAGTATTTTCACAATTGCTGATTAAGATATGCAAAATTAAAATGTTCTTAGCATTCTATCTATACAATAAAAAGACGTGCCTGAAACCCATTCATAATCGCTTCATCAAATAGATATCACAAAGTTCCTTCCCAACGCCTGTTCCTAATCATCTATGTCTGGTAGTCTAGTCGATCTCCCGATCGCCTAATTTCCCATGCGCATGGCGTTCGCGAGTCTATGTCGTGCACCTTCCCGGCGGTCGCTTCGGCCGGGGCTCTCATTGTATGAGTCCTGGCGGCGGGCGTTGTCGTAGTATGCCTCGGTGTCTCCAAGGCCTACCTTTGACGGGCGAGGGGGAGGGGGAGGTGGAGCATGTCCGGGCTGGGCCTGTTGAGCCTGCTGAGCCTGTTGGGCATGGTACACTGGCTCCCAGTCTCGGTTGGCCTCTTGTCGGTGGGAGCCGTTCTGGTAGGAGTCCTGAGGTAGCACAGGAGGTCGGCTTGATCGCTGCTCTTCGCGTTCAGAGCGCTCGTCCCGGCTGTCACGGTTTGATCGACGGACAGAGTCGTGAGAGCGTGTCGGCTGAGGAGTAGCCTGTGCTTGGAGGAGACCACCTTGAGATGCACCATTCTGAGGGGTGCCGACCTGACGACGGCTTACCTCGCGAGGTATAGGCTCTTCATCATCCGTATCGGCATCGTCGTCTGGGTCATCTTCGTACACTCGCAGGTCGCTTCGCATAGCAAGGCTAGCACAGATGCTCCTAGCTTCCTC
This sequence comes from Fusarium sp. PT, assembly GCA_021020635.1. NCBI lineage: Eukaryota > Fungi > Ascomycota > Sordariomycetes > Hypocreales > Nectriaceae > Fusarium > Fusarium sp. PT. The sequence continues at coordinate 284,941 of JAHMRZ010000010.1, forward strand.
AATGGCCTTCTTCTGCAATTGAAGGGTCTTGCGACGGTCGCGAGTCTCCTTATTCTCGGCAGCAATAGCCTCGATGGTGGAGTCTTGCATGCGAAGAATCTCAATAGGATTGAACAGACGCAGCATACCAAGGAGAAGATGTCGTTCGACAACCTGGGTGATAACGTTGCGGGTGAAGATGCGGGCAGTGAGGTCGTAGTAAATAAGCATCTTCTCCAAGACTTCCTCAGCCTCGGTATATGTCCCACCGTTCTCGGTGGCCTGGGCGCGCCATTTTCGGAGACGTTCCTCGTACTCGGGGTCAAAAGGCTGGATCTCCAGCTCCATATCATCAGTAAGACGGCCGAGTTCAAAGTCAGCACTCTCGTACAGATCCTTCATCCTGAGTTCAAGGAAGTGCATGCGAAGAGGGTCGCGCATGCGCATGGGCCAGACATGGTCGATGACATCCGCAAGGAACTCGTTGCAAATGACGCCGACGTTGTCCTTGTACTCTTGCGCCAGAACCGGCCAGTTCCTGGAGTAATCCTGGAAGAGGATGTAAGGTGCTCGAGGGTTGGAGTCGAGGGGAAGTTCGTTACCCCGGATCTGTCGAAGGAGAGGCTCAACTTCGAACTCGGCAAAGTCCTTTTTGCTGCGATCGCCGACCGTGCCGGCTGCGGGAAGACCGTTGTCTTCCGTTGCGCCGTTGGTACCGTTGGCGCCGCCAGTTGGTTGGTTGTTCTGGAAGGTAACCTTACGACCGTGCTGCCGGAACCTTCGTGCAAAGCGCTCACTCTCATCGCGGATTCGAGCACGAAGCTTTTGCGACGGCGTACCCTTGGGGCTTGATTGTCTAGCAAAGAATCGCTCACCGAACGGATTCTTGTAGTTACCGTTTACCGCAGGAGTGACAAGGTTGTTAGATGCTGTAAAGAGTTCACCCATCTGGAAACGCATCTCCTCTGGGGTATCTTTGCCAACGCCCATAGCTTTGAGCTGACCTTCACATCCCTCCAGAGCTTGCTGAATCTGGCGACGTAGAGTCTTGACATGCTTGCCAATATGACGTTGGAGCTGAGTGCTCAGCTTGGCACGAAGAGCGCCAACACCCCACATCTCAGGAGGGAGAGTTGCCCATTTTCCACGGGAGAAGAACTCGGCTTCTTTCTGGGCACGATCCTCTGGAGTCTGCCACTCCTCGCCGGGACCAGGGTTGAGCAAAACATACCAGCCAAGCTTGAAGTTGTTCTCTTTATCCTTGTTGGTAACAAGCTCGATGAACTTGTCTTCAAGGCCGATGCGCTCAGTCATATCGGGCTTTGTGAGGACACCGATGGTGCGTGATCCCTTTGGATCAAAATGGCGGGCCTTCTTGAGGATGGGGGCCTGGACGTAGTCATTGTTACCGCCAATGACAGCGAGAATTATAGTTCGCGGGCTCTTCATGTATCGCTCGGAAAGAACCTCAATGGTCTGAATGTCGGACTCAGATTGGTCCCGGTTGGCAACTCGCACAAGACCTGGGAGATCGACAAGAGTCAAAAGTGGCATGTCGGGGCCGCTCTTCTCGACAACCAAGATATCGCGAGCAGCGAAACGACCGGGAATGCTTCGTGGAGCGATAAGCTCTGTCGCATCTCGCATCATAGCATCAAAAGGCGTGTCACCAGTGACGTCGCCTCCATATTGAAGCAGGCGAGCTTGTTCATTGTAAGGTCGTGTCTTGTCGGGAATGATGGAAATCTTTAGTTGTGTTTCCTTGGCTCGTCGCATGCGAATTTCTGTCGCAAATCTCGTGCAGGCGCCGGCCTCGCGGGGAAATGGTGTACCAGTCAGAGCCTCAAGAACTGAACTCTTTCCGGCAGACTGGTCGCCGACGACGACGATTTGGGGTAGTTTGACATCGTCGAGCTGTGCGAATTGTAGCTTGTCGATGAGGTCGAGCAGGCCGCGTTGCTCGGTAGCAAGGCCCTGGTCGCCCAGGGAAGATTCGATAGAAGGGCGCATGTTTTGCCTAGCACAAAAATGAGAGTCAGCGGCTTGCTGGGCGTCTTGGTCTGGAGGTATGACGAACAGAGAGCCCATTCTCTCGCAACGAGACAAAGTAGGATAACAGCAGTAGCAGTGGTAGCTAAGAGTATGTGCTGTATTGTGGTATCTGCGTGTGATTTATAGAAGAATTAAACCAAGAAGCTGGGTAGAAAATGGAATGGTTTCAGCCAAGGCATTCGTCATGTGTCTTTTATACATGATGACGCTCGGGCTTTGATTCGTTCTTTCTTGGCTGCCTCTGTCACGGTTTGCGCGGCTGCCAAGCGTCTTGGGCCTGGAGGCGAACTAGTGATGCGCAGCCTGAATTAGCGTCATATCTTATTTACTGCGCCACACTCAACAGAACTGCAGAGAAGGAAAGAAAGAAATTAAGTGAAGTTAGCACTTATGGATGTGGCGAGTAAATCCGTGGCTGTGCAAGTTCGTTGTTCAAACGCCACAGCAACAGCGTACAACAGACAAAGCATGTGAATATCAATCTTGCAAAGAGTTACCCATTTACTCATGTTTCTCCTCATTCACTTTTAGCTGCCTATTCCCACGGTAAAAGCTCAGTACACAACCATTTGGAGTTGTGTTACGGAGTCATGCTGGCCTTGATGACGTCGCCCCACTACGTATACAAACACGTCTTACAAGATTGGGTTGGTGATGAAGTCCACACATTTTGACGTACATATAGTAACATACAATGAATTTACCAATCATTAAATGAAGTTATTTAATACTTCAGCCTGTTTTATAAGTTCTACCTACCTATACAATAACCTACAAATCAATATCTCAAAGTATTGACGTCATGTGTACAGCCTGGTGCTTAACATGGAGGCTTTTCAACCACCCTACACCAGTGACTTGATTTGAACAAAGGTTCACAATAAACTTGCAAGGAATAGGCAGTACTTCGTTAGTGCAACTACAAAGAACATTCATTATGATGAGGGTTTCATTTTCTCTTGAGAGTATGACTTGAGTTTCCCCAACCGTACAGTGACATATCTCATAGGTGCATTATCCCCCATCTGGCTTGCCAGTTGGTTTCGATCGCTGATAATTCTTCCCACACCTCCATATTTCTTGCACTGTCGACAACTCCCTCGATATTTCCTCCAAGTCACATACTCCCACGACTACGACGAATATACCATGGACTTGGCCAAGCTTCCTCGCGAGATTCTCTGCGACATCTTCGTGTCGGGTCTATCTAGACGAGACATCAAATCGGTCAGACTTACTTGTCACGAGTTGGCTGCTGTGGCTGCACCTCTTCTTTTTCAACGTATTTGCATCTCCCCTCTACGTCGGGATCGATCAAGCTTCTTCAATATTGCCAAAACCTTCCCTCATCTCGTTCGAGTCGTCATTTGGGAAGAACTTAACGGAGGCTTAGATCAGTTTGACCCTTCATATTATCCGGATGACGGAGACCCTTATCTACCGTCGTTCTTTAGGGAACTCGCTTCAGAGGCACGAGGCCTCTTTTGGACCGAGTCAGATTCAGCTCATTCGGAATTTCTGTACGATTTTCAACGAGCCATTGCCAACATGCCGAATCTGCATACTCTAGCATCCAGGCTCATGCACCCTCATCGCGAGGTGACATTACCTACCTTGGGTTACACGATAACCGTAGACATGATCATAACCATCATACGAAAGGAGGGGATTATCTGTACCTACAACACAGGCTTCGTTGATTTCATCATTCCCACCCTGGAAGCCCTCGCAAACCCATCATCCCTATCCACATTCGCGAACCAGCCCCCTACAGTTACTCGGCTTTTGTACGCAGACGAAGCCATGGCACAATTCACCGCCCTTACTCGCATCACAGAATCAAATGGGATGGCATTCTCAACACTTCGTCACTTGGACCTTTGCATCGGCGGTATGAGATGCGATGCTGGAAAGTTGGAAGGATTGTTGACTTGTCTCCGCAATGCTCGTAACTTGACCAGCTTCAAGTTATGCCAAGAGCACTCCTTGTGTGGGAACCCCAGCGTTAATGATCTCTTAAGCATCATTCCCACCCTGCCTAGTCTCACTGAACTACATCTTGTAGATCTTGACCTTCCTAAAAACCAACAAACTAAGGGGTTCGTTAAGCTTATCAGTCGCCATGCCAAGACGCTGAAAGGAGTTTATCTCACTTTCATGTCCATAAGGAAGTGGGCCCTCCCGAAGCTGGCGGCGATGAAGTCGTTGCACTTGGAACGATTCGTTGTGGTTTCAAAGCTGGAGATCGACGAGACCATCGAAGAAGACTTAGATAATGAAAGTGATAAAGACTACGATGAGGACTTCGACACAGTCTTCCCTGAGGATTTTGACAAACAATTCCTCGAGAAAAAGGTCGAGCACATCAATGAACAGGTGATCCTTGATTACATCAACGGAAAGAATGACGTTGACGGTGAACGGCCTCTGCCACCTTATGATATCGAGTACCGAAATACTGAGTTGCACACACATGATGCGACATTCGACATTGACACCTGGCGAACTGCTGCTATCTGCGATACACGCGATAACAAGTGGATGGAGAGAGGGTACGATCCTATAGTCGTACAGCGTCTCGACTTTGAAATGCGAGACCAAAGAGACAAGCACGGGTTTGCCTATGATACCAGTGCGAGACGGATCAAGGATCCTGTCACAAGCTTGTGGATTGACTCCAACGGAGCGCTTTACAACCCTGTCACAGATGAAGAGATAGACAATGCGGATGGGAGATCATACGAACCAGAGGATGAATCTTGGATCACTCAAGGGCAACGTACCTGGAATTCGGAGCTGGGACTCTGGAGGGATGAGACCACTGGAAGACTTGAGAAATTCGCCGTTGACCGAGAAATCTTTGACAAGACAGATATTCAGGGCTACGATGAAAGGGATCTAGATTTTCCTTCTCATGAATCTGAAGAAGGCTCGGAAACTTTGGATATGCGCCCCTTTTATGCGAATGAAGAAGACGAGTACTGCCTCAGGGCCCAAATGGCTCCGCGTTGGGACTGGGGACGAGACCCAACAGGCCAAGTCTGGGTCTGGAAAGTCTCTGGTACAGCGGGTTACGCAACCGAGGTATGGTACTTCGAGCATAAAGGAGAATATGCATACGGACATGAACCATTGGACTTTTGGTACGACTGGCGTGAGAGAAATGAACCCGAGAGCACGGCGGAGGCTACCCCGTATGGCTGGAATCTACTCAACTTTGTTGAAGACAACACTATGGTTGGGAGCGAGATTCCACAGCCCGGGTCATGCGATTCTCTGTCTAAGTACAAGGAATGGAATGACTGGATATGGGAAACAAGTGATTTGTTCAGGTCACTGCCATTCCCAGCGGACTTTGAAATGCACTCCAAAAAGAAGTGGACTGAGGCAGATGAAATCTGGCAATATGGCATATATTAGCGGATGTAGGAATCTCGCAATTCGTGCCATTTAACATGGCTTCTCCTAGACAGAGAGTAGTTATTCAACTCTATGAATGCCAAATGCAAAATTATCGATAGTCTCATAAGCTAAGTTTGGACTCCCTACAAGCAAAAAAATATAGCTGGGAAGATCTACTAATGTCTCAGCGGTAATGACTTGGTACTGAAAATACTCCAGCCAGACGATGTTTCTACCAGCCCAAGAGTGACACACCGAAACAGAGCTATCACGATACCCTACGACACGATACTCTCTTATGGTCAAACAGATTAGTCTAGTGTATGAATAGATAGCCAAAGCAACTAATATTTGCCGCATTTTAAAAAGGATTTCCTATTTCTATTTGAGCGCACTGTGTTACCTCGTCAATGGGACCCGTTTTGTTCCTATCGATTAGGCTTATGTTAAATACGCAACTATATGTAGTACGGAAAAGAAGGGTCTCTGTTGTGACCTGGTTGATGGCAGCGACGGTGATGGTGATCTTGACCTTGAAGATAATGATGTATTCTAGAGGGTCTCTATAGCTATCTTTGGTCTTATTATCCGGGTTGTGGTCTCTTTCCTGGCCAAAGAAAAGAGCTCTGATGATCTCGCGTATAGTTATATACTTAAGTTCTGCTTTAAGTCAGAGAGATAAGTTAAGGTCTAATTGAGCGAGGGATTGTACTTACTTCCGATGTCGCTCAAGGCTGGGGCCACAAATCTGGTGCTTCGGGCACGCATCTTGGAGGTGCTGGACTTGCAGAGGAGTTGCTAAACATACTTCACTTGCCCATTTCCTAGTGAGTAAAATAAAAACAGAAGCCAATGCCGTTTTATTGAGAGCTGTTGGTATGCAGCTCCCAGGACCAGGCGGAAGAAGGAAGCGAGGAGCCCTACCTAACCAGGCTAGGGATCACTCCAGCATTTGGTTTCCGGGTGAGAGGAACGAAGAGTACCCAAGTACACATTCTCGATATTGGATTTCGCTTGTATTGATATCAGAAGCAACCAACTTGTCTAGTTTTATTGAGAAACAAAAGAAGACTACCGACATGATCGAACGGCAAAAGATTGGACGAGGAGGGAATTGAACCCTCGACCTTTCGCAAATGCACGAATCCGAAATTCGGAACAATTATGCGAAGCGAACATCATACCCCTAGACCACACGCCCTAGTAATAACAGCCATTTTCAAAATAGGTGCATATATACGATTATCAAAAATGAGAGACAATCGCCGGTGACTGTAACACTGACGACAATGACGGTAGCCAGTCAACACAGGTCGACGCACCTCGACGCACCAGACCCCCGGTACCCACAGAATGGTGGTCCCAGATTCCGACGACGACGTTGAACGATCAGAGGCAAACGTCAACGATGAGGATGATGATACGTTCCAACCTTGAGAGTCAACTACTTCTAAACTACTGATCTCATGCAGGGATTAGACCAAGCAATGGGAGCCTCTGAGTGGCATTTTTGGAATAAGTATATATATACGATAGTCGAAAGTGAGAGAGCACGACGACGTCGTCTTGTTCACGCGCGTGATTTTGAACATCGATTAAACTCCATCTTACCGTACAGTCCCGTGAAGAAGTTGTAATAATTAGGTAGGATACTAAGCTCGACTAGAATGATCATAAAAATAGAGGATTAATAAAGGGTTTAGAATATTAGGGAAATATAGATAGAAAATTAAATAAGAATTAAAAAACTCACATAATCTTATATAAGTTTTAATAAATTAATTATATCACTTAATAAAAGTCAGAAGAAGTTATTAGAACTTTTTTTATGCTCACGGTACCCTGTCCTATAAGGCTACGAGAGCGAAGTTTCTATGTATCTGTAGATCTTGTCATAATTTAACTGGTTTGTTTGATGACTGCATACTCCTATTCCCAAAAAATCCCGTGCATTTCACCACACTCTATATCCCTATGAATATCACATTCAACCGACAAGCCCGCAGGCTTTTGCTATATTCGTTTTACTCCTGGATGCATCACATACGGAAGAAGGGAATCTTTGTCATCCATACGTCTCGCTTACTCGTGGCGACGATCCGGGTGACACAGCATCATCCTTCATCAAACACGTAGGGATGAGCCCCCATCGGTCCGAACACAAGTCCTTCATCTTCTCACAAATGAAGCCAGTCCAAGAAACATCGTGAAAAAGACCAGCAGGCGTCTTAATCGAGCTGAAGGATTCATCCGGAAATGGGTAAGCCTGTTTGATGACATGACAGACACACCCCCCACGTTTGTCTTTTTGGATTATCGGGAGGGTTCACTGTCGACCCTCCCAGTAGAAAGGTCCCTTTGAGCCTCTGGCGACTGCCAAGGTATTAAATACTCATACGGGCTGCCCTCACCGCTGGGGGCGGGCTGTTTAGCCTGAAGTCCCGGCTCATCCCATCTAGTGCTGTACCCAGGTGAACGGTTGACGAGCTGAAGATAAGGGTGGGTTGGATGCGACCCCTTCTCCAAAAGTTTGAAAGACGAGCTTGATGTTTATTGACTACGCCTTATGTAATAAGTCTTGGCTTCGAGAAAGATTCTGTTTTTCCATGTTTAATTCTTCCATTGAGCCATGTTGGTTGGTGTAAGAGCTTCGGCCCAACGTCAGCAGAAACGCTGTTACACATGGGCTGATGTAAGTGGCTGGCTACATCATCAGCCGGTTATTCTACCGTATTTCGAAACCTATATCCGTACATATCCGTAAAGACATACTCCGTACTGCAGCAGACAGTAGCTATAATAAGGTTAGTCACTAGCTCGAAAATAGAAGAGCAAGAAAGAAAAAGGTCGAGTGTCAACCTACCATCCTTGCTTCTCCACGATATTCCCCGGCCATCAAAGGCACAGAAATGACGAGAAAACTTGACTGCAGAGTAAGCACGGGAAATGGAAGCATCTCCGCGTTCTCCCAACCCCGCAATTTCGGCAGAGTCATGTGTGACTGTGTGTGTCAGGTTTGGGATCTGGCTTCCCCAAAGGACTAACACGGGATGATCAGCGCTTTAAGCATAAGCTCGGGCCAATGAAAGTTCGGCTGCCGTGGCCTTGGACAGCAGAATCAGCCGGTCCGTTTAACCGTAACAGTCGAGTTTCACGGCTCAAGAGTCTGTTCTGGGGGTGTTTATATTGGAGAACGGTGGACCAGGGGACATCTGATGCGAGCGAATGGCCTGTTTGTGGTGTGTCGGCCGCTGACTGGAATGATACATGGCGATGCAACATGGCGCGGAGACTCCACGTTTTCCCCAGACAACCTCTTCAGCCTGTTGTGCGGAGATTTCGGAAATCCCTACCGTTAGGGTTGGCATAATGGCAATCAGCTAGTTTCCCCCGCGTTGCGTTTAGATAAGGTGGAGGTGGAGGAGGAGAGATCCTGGGGAACGCGTTCGAGTATAATATGATCGACAACGTCCCCAGAAAACATTCAAGTGTTGGTTCTTCAGCACTCCCGGTGGAACGGACCCCAATAATCCAGCTCCAAGGCAAAACAGAAGTCGAGAATTCGCCAACATGGTCAACGTAGGCAGCGCCGCCGACCCCATCCTCACTCGCCTCGTCGCCGAGGACAAGACGCCATGGTACAAGAAGCCGAATCTGCGGCGCATGTACGTCTGGCTGTTCTTCTGCTGTATGGGCGTCGAGATGACCTCGGGTTTCGATTCCCAGCTCATCAACACCCTGCAGTTCTCTCCATACTTCCACCACTGTACGAACGCCACCAGATCGATTCCCTGGATAAACTGGAAGTTCTTGAAACTGACAAGATACTGCAGACTTGGGCAACGGTCGAGAGAATGAAAAGGGTGATTGGGCTATCGAACCTGGTCTGCTTGGCTTCGTCAACTCCTCTTACCAGCTTGGTTCTATCTTTGCCGTCCCCTTTGCGCCTTGGTTTGCTCAGCGATTCGGTCGACGATGGTCTATCATGCTCGGTTCTGGAATCATGATCTTTGGTGCTCTTCTTCAGGGTTTTGCTCAGCACGGTAAGAAATTCTATCATGTTTGATATTACACCAGTGCACTGACAAAATAAATAGTTGGCATGTACATCGTCGCCCGTATGGTTCTCGGAGCCGGTATCCTCTTCTGTATCATCTCTGGCTCTGCTCTCATCGGAGAACTTGGATTCCCCAAAGAGCGAGCTGTTCTGACCTCGCTGTTCAACTCTTCCTACTTCGTCGGTCAGATTCTGGCCTCTGCCATCGCCATCGCCACGACTGATACCAAGAGCAACTGGTCTTGGCGACTCCCTTCTCTGTTGCAGATCATCCCCTCTCTGCTCCAGGTCGCCACTGTTTTGTGAGTCTCTTCACTTGGTGGAATTTTGATATTTGTGCTAATATGTACCAGCCTCCTCCCCGAGTCTCCCCGTTTCCTCGTATCCAAAGACCGAAACGAAGAGGCCGCAGCGGTTCTCATCAAATACCACGCCGAGGGCGACGTCAACTCCCAGCTCGTCCAAGCCGAAATCGTCCAGATCCGAGAGACCATCAAGGCCGAGATGGATGCCTCCAAGCAGTCTTGGCTCGGACTCTTGCGCACCGCTGGTATGCGTCGCCGTTTCCTGGTCACAGTCTTCATCGGCCTCTTCACTCAGCTTTCCGGAAACACCCTCCTGAGCTACTACTCTGGCGTGCTCTTCGAGATGATGGGATACACCGAACGATCAGTCAAGACCCGCATCAACCTCGCCTACGCCTGCTGGAGTTTGATGAATGCCACAGCCATTGCTCTTATCATCACCCGCTTCAAGCGTCGCCACATGTACATGCTTTCCGCGACTCTGATGCTGTGCGCTTTCATTGGTATCACTGTCTCGCTCGAGAGAATCCAGGCTGCTCCCGAGGGCACCAAGAACAACGCTGCTGGTATTGCTGCTCTGTTCTTCTACTTCGCTTACAGCCCAACCTACAACATCGGAAACAACGCTCTCACATACAGTAAGTTTCAAACGCTATATCTTGACGAACTAAACTAACATTGTTTTCCAGCCTACCTCGTCGAACTTTGGCCCTACTCGATGCGAAGCCGAGGTATCGGTGTGCAGCAAATCTTTGGCAAGCTCGCAGGATTCTTCTCCACCAACGTCAACTCGATTGCTCTCGACGCCATCAAGTGGCGATACCTGGCTATCTACTGTGGATGGATTTGCTTCGAGTTCTGCATCGTCTACCTCCTCTACCCCGAGACCAGCGGCCGCACCCTCGAAGAACTTGCATTCAGTACGTTTCTCCCCAAACACCTGCTATCAAACCCCACAGAAACTAATCTATTGCCACAGTGTTCGAGGACGAGGAGCTCAAGGAGAAGACCGTTGCTGCTGTCGAGAAGCAGATCCACTTTGGAGGTGCAAAGGAGGACGAGCACCAGTCGCAGGTACAGACCCGCGAGGTTGTTTAAGCTACTGCGTTGTTGGAATCCAGGAGTTCCTTTTAGGATATGTGTTAGCAGAATTTGGACTATCGTTTAAGCTGAATACCATAACAAAATTGCGATTAAATATGCATTTCTTTCAGAGCCAATGACCGGTGACCCGGCATTTCCAGGATCTAGCGTTGTACCTTCCGTATGGGTTTCATCTGAAAATAGCAAATGATGTAGCCAAGACTGTTGCCACGCAAATGATAATACGATCTAACAGTGACGATGTTTGTAGACTCCCAATATCTGTTTCTATCGTCCATCAAACCTACACAGGTCGCGCAAAGGTTCGCTGTTCCAGAGTTTATAGTATCTTCTAGGAACTCTAACAAATTCTATTGCATCGTGACTATATATACTCTAATACTAGCAATGTAATAAGCCTTCTAACTAATATGTACTTTACGTAAGTACCTTTACGTGCATGTACATTCTCAGGTATCCTATCTAGAATCTGTGCACGAACCTGTAGTAAGATGCTGTATTATGCATGATGCCCTATTGTGTATAAGAAAAACTGCATTTCTGTATGTGTGTTGCCTTGTTCTATCTTGTTGAGATGTTGAATAATGATATCTAATCATGCTTAGTTATAGTCTATTGTCAACGGCTGGTGAATAAGTAAAGTATAGCTGAAACTCGCATTGACAATACAGAAAATCAAAGGAGGATATCACTCCGCCATGGAACGGTTTACCCTGACAGTTACGGATTTTATGGTGAATTGTATCGAATTTATAAAAGTTTACTCGACTGATACCCATTCGAGTTTGTAAACATTGCTATTAAACAAAGAACTATAATACTGGTTTTATAAGCCCATTTTTCTTTGGATTCTGTAGCGCAGGTGTGGAGGGAAACTATATATTAAGAAACACGAATAAGTTAAAGAGCCCTATTTAGTGTCTCAGTGCAGGTCACTTCTATGCCCTGGAGTATTGTCTATTAGTAGAGAATAACTAACTTTTTATTACAAATAGTTACGGATATACATTGCCGGGGATATTTGAGCAATATACCGACCGCACTTTACTGGGTAGAGCAGGCTTCGGAGGCGAAATGGAGAGAAGACCTGTTTAGCTTAAACTGAGAATGAAAACACGCTTGTATACAGGGAAGAGAATTTCTGTTGACCCAAGGTCAACAATCTTCCGATTTCAAGCTGACCCTTTATGCAATGACGAAACACACGATCAATGTTCTCATCTTGTGGCTTACGTGGGTAGCAACCTTTCACAGACAACAAAAGAATGCAGGTAACATTTAACAAGATATATATTCAATTTGGGCTCTTTCTAAAACCCTTCGCTAACAAACCATTTTTTAAACCTTGCCCTCAATCTGCTCAGCATTGGCCTTCTCCTCCCGCAAGTCAACACCATCAGCGTTATGTCGGAACTCCTCATCCTGGAGTCTCAAATCCTCCATGACGATCTTGTTAGCCTTCCAGATAGGCTTGGTCTCGAAGAGCTTGTCCATAGCCTCGAGAGGAACACCCTTGGTCTCAGGAATGCAGAAGAAGACGAAGAAGATGGAGATGACCATGAGAGAGGCGAAGAAGAGGTATACGCCAAAGCCCCAGGCGCGGAACATCTGCTCGGTGAAGCGAGCGACGATGAAGTTCCAGAACCAGTTGTTGGCAGCGGCGTTGGCCTGACCGAGAGATCGAGTGTTCTGGTCGAACATCTCGGAGTTGAGAACCCAAGGAGTACCGTTCCATGAGGGCGTGTAGAAAGCGGTGTAGAGGTAGAAGAAGAAGACGGCGGCGATACCACCAGAGGAGAGAGAAACATCCTCACCACTTGCAAGCTTAGCCTCGGTGTTGGCGATCTTGATGTAAGCACCAATAAAGTACATGCAGAAAGCGCCACCAGCAGCACCGATCATGAGAAGGTTTCGGCGACCCATGTGGTCAATGAGAACCATGAGCCACACAAAGGTAAGAACAGTCTTGACAACACCAAAGATGCCGGTGGTAAGGAAGCTCGTATTGGTACCGGTAATGCCGATGCTTTTGAAGACAGTGGGGCTGTAGTAGTTGATGGCGTTGATACCAGAACCTATGAGAATTCGTTAGTTGTTGAAGGCTTAGAAGAAGTGTGAGTGCTTACCGTTCTGGAATACGAAGAGAAGTCCACCAAGGAGGAAACGCCACTGAACCTTGCGGTCCTTGAGGGAGGCAAAAGGCTTCCAGAAGCCGGCACCAACAGCGTTGTGGTAACGATCGATTTCAGTGTCGATGAAGTTGATCTCCTCCACGATGTACATGTCGTTTCGGTCGAGGTTTCGCATCCAGCAAAGGTTCTGAATGGCCTTGTCGCGCTTGCCCTTGGAGAACAACCATCGAGGTGACTCTGGGATGAAGATGGCACCAACGAGGAGCAGACCAGCAGGGATAAGCTGGACAGCGAAAGGAATAAGCCAGGCGTTCTCGTTCTGGCCGGGCGCGTAAGGCATGTGTTGGTTGATTCCGTAATTGATCCAGAAACCAACAAGACCACCAGCTTGCCAACCAAGCTCGTAAAGACCGACAAGGCGACCTCGAATAGCAGGAGGCGCAAGCTCAGAGATGTAAATAGGTGTCATGTTGGAGCAGCCACCAACACCAAGACCAGCCAACACGCGACCGCCGATAATAAGACCGAGACCGCGATCACCGTTGGCACCAAGCATCATACTAGCGCCAACCATAAAAACCAGGGAAAAGAGGATGAGTGAGTATCGACGGCCGATGAAGTAACTACTAACATAGGCAAACAGAGAGCCAAAGAAGGCACCAGCCTGGTAAACAGAGACGATATTTTGCTTGGTCAGGGCCAAAGCATCGGGGTCGTAGTTCTCAAAGTTGAACTCATTGACGAAAGAGGGTAGTGCTAGGGTCGTGCCGATAAATGCAGAATCGTATCCGATGGTACAGGCAGCCATTGATGCAATGGCGGCGCATGCGTAGACGCGCCAGTTGTAGACGGCCTTAGGCGTAGGCCGATCCTCATTTAGAGTCAAGAGGCCCATGATTGCGGTTATCCAAGACTGAACCTTCAATTGACTGCTTTGATGATATTGCAGCTGTTGGTAAGGTAAGGTTGAAAAGAAGGTCGTGGGTGAACTTGAGTAGCAGAAGTGAACCCAAGGCCAGCGGGGGGCAAAGATTTATATTCGGGGCAACATGATCCATAACTATAGCCTCAGTCTGTCGCTCCAAAAAGAATTAGTGTCAAACTGGACCAGCAAGGGCCAACTGAACCTAACAACCGAATTGTTCCTCCAAGGATGGAGAACAAGTCCGGGGTTTGCGGGGTTGGATCTGTGGGGGAAGAAGATGCTTCCGTCGAAGCATGAGATTGAGATTGTCATCATTTCATTGCTTGAACGAGAGTGATGTGTTGCCGAAAGGACGTATTGTGGGATAAACACTTATCCAAAACGACACACTATGTCTCGGTTGCTCTGGGGTCTCCGCAACATTACCACCCATGTGGCCGCGGATCTAACCTTGTTTCGTCAGCTAACGGGGATGACATCTTGACCTTCATCGTTTATCCATGTAATTCCCATTCACACCGCGATATCGGCTTGTCTCCCCTACTCGTGAAGTTTATTGGACAGTCGAATATCTATTGGGTCAGGACACCACCCAATGAGGCGAACGTTATCTCTGCTGAAATCGGCAAGAAACTACCCGGGTGTCTTGGCTTGAACGCATTGTGATGTTGTTTTCCGCTGCCCAGACACCAGGAAAAGAATGATATTGATGGCTGAATATGCAGCCTTGTAAAATGAATTGATTAAATGGCATTAAATCATGACCCAAAGTCGCCTTGAAACATCTCGCCCAGATCGCATCCTGGTGCGAAGCCCAAGTTGGTCATAAACTGTGGGTCTACCCCAATACCGTCCGCGCAGTCTATGGAACCAAGTTCATCCAGAATAGCGTCGTAATCCAGCAACTGGCTTGGCATACCTGCATTTTGAGATATCGAGCCTAGGCCGTCGAGAGAAGGAGTATGAAGGGTATGAAATGTAAGGTTAGGTGTAAGTGTGTATATAGATTGTGTGGTGGCTGGGCTACGTTCGTCAGCCTGATACCGTTGTCGTTCGTATGATAATGCTTGCTGCTCCTTCTGTTGCTGTTGCATCCGCCCAAGCTCATGTTCCAGTTCCCCAGATGTGATAGGGGTAGGATGGCCAGTGTGATGCGAGGGATGAGAGGCGGCTGATAACTCATCCATGAATGACGGGCTAATTATTGAGCGGCGTGTGGGGTCCACTGAGCTCGGTGTGTTCTGATTGTTCTTAGGTGCATCTAACCCTTGGGCTTTGGGTTTCCAGACATCCGTGAGCGTCTCCACGGTCGCGTTCCACTTGGTCTGGTCGTGTTCCTGCATCCGGCTCACATGGCCATGCTGCTGCACTATTTGCATCAAGATTGTTATGATCGGAGGTGTGCCACCCAGCCCAAAGTTTTCCAGACAAGATTCTACAACCTCTATGAAATTAGAGACGAGAGATGGGCGATGGCCGGGTACCAAGTCCAGCGTGATAGCCAAAAACATGCCTTGGAGCAGATATGCCGATGGAACTCTAGGTGTTGAGCCGCCAAAGATAAGGGAATTGCAGAACGAAAACCGGCCATCCAAACTTCTAACAAGGTCCTCAGGAGTAATTTGTCGAGGATTGGGACCATCATACAACTTTGCATCCATCCTGGCCCCCCAAAGTTTACAGAAAGCAAAGAGTTGCTGAAACGTTGGCAGTGCCGATGCACAATCTGGCGTTGATTCTTCTTCGTCGGACGTCTTGCCGAAACCCGAAACGGAAGTCCAAGCCTCATTCATGTCGAACATCTCTCCCATTGTCACAGAGTGCAAGCTATGTCGAGCGCCTGAAGTGACTTGCGATTGGCCGAGACAAAGAGAAGCCAGTGAATCCAGAATGAAACTCGCCGCAAGAACCCTAACTTCATCATTGTTTAGAGAAGCCTCGCTACCCTGTTTGATTGGGTACATATGGGACGTTGTTCTTGCCCAGTTATGGAGGGCAAGACGTGAGGCCCGACCTATCAATATCCACGCTGACATGGTCTTCTTCTGGCCGAGTAGGACCAGAGATTGCAGAAGAATTGAAATGATATGAGCCAATTCGAGCGATTCGTCGTCAGAGGGAATTAATTGTCGAGCGATCGAGTAAATTTGGTCAGATGAATATCCATTGTGACGTGATGGCTCTGAAGACGCCGCATCTTGGAAAGCAGATACAGCAAATACAGCCCAAAGCTGAGCATGTAGAGCTGAAGAAGGGTTTGCCGAGATGACGAGACCCTCCGAAGGATATGTCAAGGCTGTACTGGTGATAATTCTGGGATCGAGAATTGGAAACCAGCTATGCGTATATGAGATATAGATATCAACAAGTCGTCTCCAGTGGGGAGGTAACGTCAGCTTGGTAGGTATTTGTGATCTGTCCGTGTCGTCAAAGCTATAAGAAGCGGCCGTTGCGTTCGTCTGTGATGTATTGACACCTTGAATTGATAGTCCAGGGGATGGGTTGCCGTCGAGTAAGTTGGGACCAACCGGGCTGCTGTCTTCTGTCCCAGAGTCTTCCGCGGACGTATCGTTCTGCCCCGTCTTCTCATCGGACAGCAGTCTGCCAATATCTTTATGAACCCGACTCTTACTCCACCGTCGATAAAGGCGATGGCCTGCTTTGTCCTTTGTTGCGAGAATCCGGGTGCCATCTGCTCCGTCATTTTGCGTAAGTAGGTGATGCAGAGCTCCCTCGCAGCCAGGGACCTGGTCGAAAAGCCAGGCAAGCGATAGCTCAATTGTTCGCAGGTAGCCCGTCTGCACACCTCTCTTGCGAGACGCAGGGGTATAAGAGCATGATCTGTTTTGCGCCGTGCATGTTCCACAATGAGGACGGGCGCCATCGCACTTCTCTCGGGCTGTGCGACAGGAATCACATGCGAGGGAGACTCGTTGACGCTTCGCAGGAGCTGTTGCTGCGGCAGCACTATTGGTGTCTGCATCGTTTTCGCGTTTTCTAGGAGGCATTGCTTGGATGTGATGTGCCAAATACTGATGAAGCTACCTGCGCCGTGAGGCCAGTAGGCATGACGGAATATGAAGAAAGAGGGGGAGAGGCCCAGTATGAGAATAGTATGAATGCTTGCTAGTATGACGATGCCACTGATGCTGGTACTCCCATGTCGATAACGATCAGCTCAGATACGCGATGCTTGTGCCATTGTCAGGCAGATCCTTATGACATTGATGCAACGCGATACTGTCAAGGCAATGCGACACGATGAAATAAAATGCGATGCGGGGAGAATCCGAGGCTCTGAATATTCTGATGAGTTGCAACCCAGCTCGTGTTTGAAGGTAGGTTCCAGCCTCCAAATGCAAGCGCCAAATGGAAAGTGCGCAATTGGTCAGAGCCTCGGAGTGGGGCGGGTAAATACTTTCCCAACAAATCAAGCCGCTCTTGCCCCAGATTGTCTGGTGGGAACTGCCGAACTCCAGATCCATCAACCATCACCCACTTCGACAATCCGACTCTACGCTTCGACCAGCCCACTTGTCATTGGCATTCTCTTGTGCCCAAGCATCTTCTAGATACTACAAACTACGCACCGCGAACAGAGGGTGACGATGGTGTCTTCTTAACACTACGCTGGTCAACATAGCCCACATGCAGCACGAAATGGCAGGCGTCAAGAGGTCCCTTGGGGCCATGCTTGGCCACGAAGACGCATTGTTGCGACCGAACGGTCATGCCCGTCCGAGAACCGTCCACTACAGTCCTGGAGTTCCCCGCGATAATCTCGATTCTTCAACACCACAGGCACAATCTTTTAGACTCAGCGAATCACTCCAATCTCAATCGCAATCTCAATCGCAATCCCACTCTCGTACCACCTCTCAAGTCAACTCTCGAGCCGGTTCCCAATCCGTAGCTCCCTCAAATACAGACCATCACGATGGCCTTACTCGCACTCCGTCTCCAACATTTCCACCCTTGACTGGAGAGGTTCCGGACTTCAGCCCAGATGCATCCATGGTCCTCGTTGGCATGCGCGGTGCCGGAAAGTCGACTTTAGCTGTCATGGCGTCTTCAGCCATGGAGCGCAAGGTTATTGACCTTGAGCCAGCTTTCCAAAGGTCCATGGGTCTTTCGAGTTCCGCATATAAGTCCAAGCATGGCTCTTCTGAGTGCTACAAGCAGCAAGCCAAGGTTTTGCAGACCGTCCTGCAGCGCCATCCTACTGGCTGTATCATTGTCTGCTCGTGGATGGAGAGTCGTGTTCAAAGCCTCCTTCGCGAATTCGCTGCCAAGAACCCTGTAATTCACATTGTACGTGATGCCGATGCCATTCAGAACCACCTAAAGCTCCGCGACGACTTCAAGATTCGGAACCTTCTCAATGTTAGCAACACCATTTTCAGATCTTGTACCAACTTCGAGTTCTTCAACGTCACCGAAAAGGCTATGAAATCTTCGCTTGCTCGGACGTCATTGATACAAAGGTCGCCTGCTCCATATCTGACATTGAAACATGTTGAGCGACACTTCCTGAAGTTCTTATCACTTGTCTACCCAGCGGGTACAATACCGTTCATGGATTCGGCATTCCCGCTTTCAATTATTCCTGCTGAGGAACGCCAATTCACCTACGCCACATCCATACCTCTAACAGATGTTTTGAGCGATCGTGTGGACGTTGAGGAGCATGTCACCGGAGCAGATGTGGTACAAATTGTCGTTCATGACCTCGCCGACAACGCTGAACAAGGCACATTGACATCGGAGGTCAGCGCAAAGCTCCTTGCCGACGTCACCAAGGGCGTCGGTATTGTTAGAAGAAGCACAATCCTTCCCATAATACTTCACCTTTTTCTCCCTCATACAGCCACCGACGAAGTGTTGCGCATCTATCTCGACCTCATACACCACACCGTACGACTCGCGCCAGAAATGATGACGGTGGACCTTCGACTAGAAGATGTCCACATCTCGCGCATACTGTCGATCCGAAAAAGAACAAAAATAATTGGAAACTGTTTCATTGTTACGGATCCGCCATCATGGGATTCTCCAATATGGGTATCGTGGTACAAAAAGGCAAATAGTCTAGGTTGTCATATCGCAAGATTAATTCGACCTGCCACATCGACCGAAGACAACTTCCATATCCATCACCTGAAGACAGCAGTGGCCGCTCTACCAGGACCGAAAATCCCTCTTATATCCTACAGCTCTGGGCCACTGGGCCGTCATTCCCAAGCCTTCAACCGCATCCTTACGGTGGTCCGACCGGAGTCGCTGGAACGGGTAAACCACAAGCCACCAATAACTCCGTCCATCACCGCAGTTAGCGCTACGAAGGCTTTGTTCTCGTCTTTCCTGTATGATCAGATGAAACTCTATGTCTTTGGAGCCAACGTGAGCTACAGCTTGTCGCCGGCTATGCACACAGCAGCATTAAAGGCGTGCGGGCTCGCACACACCTACGAACCAGTATCTTGCTCGTCCCTCCGAGGGATCAAGCATCTAATCGAGGATCCGGATTTCGGTGGTGCCTCTGTTGGCCTCCCCTTTAAAGTTGAGATCATTACTTTAACCCACTCCTTAAGCAATCATGCCAGGGCTATTGGCGCTGTGAACACTCTTATTCCCATCCGCTTCTTAAACGACGACGGTACAATTCCCACAGGCGCTTCCTTTTTTGACAGTGTCAATCGATCAGGGCCGATCAAAGCTCTTTACGGCGAAAATACTGACTGGATTGGTATTCGCGCATGCATTCGACGTGGATTATCTCCCGCCAATGCCGTTATATCAAGCAGCTGTGGTCTCGTCATTGGGGCGGGAGGTATGGCCAGAGCCACAGCATATGCGATGCTTCAGGTCGGCATCAAAAACATCGTCATATTTAATCGCACACCCAAGAACGCTGAAAAGATGATTTCTCATTTTACACATGTCCTGGAGAGGAAGGACCTCGGTGTTCTGAGTGCGAGTAGCGAACACTCCCGCTTTCATGTTATTGAGTCAATGGAGGACGCATGGCCTGCAGATTTCCGCTTGCCAACAGTTATTGTTTCGTGTATCCCAACACATCGCATTGGTAATGTACCTGCTCCTGAACTCACTATCCCCAGCGAATGGCTGGGAAGCCGCACGGGTGGTGTCGCGATTGATCTTGGCTACAAGACCTTAGACACACCATTCCTAGCTCAGTTTCGAAGGGAGGCACATCGCGGATGGGTCAGCATGGATGGCCTTGACATGTTACCAGAGCAAGGTTTTGCTCAATTTGAGTTGTTTACTGGTCGCAGAGCACCGCGACGGCTTATGAGGAGGATGGTATTCCAGGCGTATCCGGATGAGGAGGGCAAGTCGAATTTCGAAGAGTTACAGCCCAGATTACAGTCGCTTGATGAGCAGGAAACATGATAATGAATCTGATTTAAAGCAATATATTCAAATGATTTATCGTCTTGTTTCACTATTATGGAAACATTCCCACCATGGCCACTTTTGGGATCGACATGTTTGTCCTTAATGATTCGAGTGTTGGAGAATTGTCCTTTTCGTTGACCAAGCTTGTATGAATTAGTGCAAACGTTCTTCCGTCCTGTTGTAAGACCTAGTCCACATTGGTCGTCGAAGATCCATTATACGAGACACGATCAAGTCGAGTAGCGTAGGCTTGGTTGATCATAGTTACTTTTATCTGGCAAATGTCTGGATGATCACCAAAACTCTACCTATCAGGCTATTTCGTAAGCTGACCCGGATGTGGCTTGGCGATATGCACATATAAAGTCCCAGAGAGACCTTGGGTTGATTCGCTTGCTGGACACTCATCTGCAACCTTTCTACCAATACTTTCAACAAATATTAACGAAACGAATTGAATATGGCTGCTACTCAAGATCGCAGAGCAGCCATCGAAAACACTACGAGGCAGTTCTTCGCCGCCTACGTCGAGTCTGGAGAACGTAACGACCCGGCCATCATCAACCGTGACGTTGACCCTGACTGCAAACGCTTCTACCGTCCTATCTCTCTGTGCGACTGGTTCGGTGTGCCTCCCGATTGGTCTCACAACAACGAGGCGTACAAAGCAGGTATCACGGCCAATCTCGAGCACGGAGCGATAAAGACATGTGAGGTCTTCAACCTGACTATCGATGCGGATGCTCGCAAATCGGCGGCCATGACTGTGTCGAAGATGCTCTTTAAGGATGGTGAGGAGTTGGTTATGGAGCATGCTTGGGCGTTGGATTTCAATGATGATGGGTCGAAGGTTGTGAAGGTGGTGGAGTTTTGTGATCAGTTGGCTACGAGACGGATGGTATCAAAGGTGCATCCTGGGCAGTTTGGAAGTAAGGATTGAATGTACGGGTGGCCTCGGGGTGGTAGAATGGCTGGTGGAGGGGGTTATGTCCCTTCTATGTAAGGTTTGGTAGATCTTGGCCACCTTGATAATTTCATAGGTTATATAAGAATGCAGGACTGGGCGAGTGACAGATAGTCCAAAGGTTTATGATCTCCGAGGCCATCATATATAAATATTTTAGGATCCATTGGCAGGGAAACTCGTCGTCTCTTATGTTCCCGTATGCTGAACAACATGTTCATCTGTATGCGTGTAGTTGAATGGAATTTGTCAGACATATTCCTCCAGTGTATAGATAGAATTGTATGAATACATAGACCATATCTATGCAACTCCTTATCATTGGTATCTAAAAGGACTGCTCTGATTCAACTCGTGATATTTACTCAAATCAAAGCTGAACAATCGAAAGATTCTTATAGGAACGGCAAATCAGATTATGAATCATGTATCTACTCTAGCATTCTACCAAGCAGCCATATTTACGAAAAACAATGCGCCAGCGATTAAAGCTGTACCTTTAGATACAGGACTTATCTTCCAGCTGCTGTTCGGCTGATCGGTTGCAGTCGCTGCTTCGTCACCACTGGTGCTCGTGGCTTCAGCTTCGGAAGTTGACGTTTGGGTGACCTCAGCTTGATTTGATGTCTCGCTTGATGTTTGCTTCTGGGAAGTCTCCTCCGACTGCGCTGTTAGATTCTTGACTAAGAAGATGAGTCGAGGTATAAACTCACTGTTGTTGTTGCTTCACTTGTACTAACAGGTGAAGCCGTTACGGTCTCACAAACGCGCTTCAAAACATCACCATAGACTAATCAATATCAGCACTGCGTCGGCCTATCCTTCAGTTTAATCACTCACCGTTATACGCAGAAACACCACAAATATCCCACACGCAGTCTTCCTCCCTTTCTACCCAATCAACAGAATCATTGCACCAGCACTCAACAACCTTATCCTCTCCACGAGTACAACTCTTGTAGTTCCCGTATGTCTCATAGCACGCCTGGAAGCACTCTGCGCGCTTGTCTTCCAGGTCAAGAGCAGCGGCTCCTGTAGCTGTGGGTGCGAGTGACACAGTTGCTAGGTAGCCATTTTCGGTCTGCGAAGCTGTAGACAGGTTGGCGGCGCTGGCAAAGAGGCTCGAAATAACAAGGTGAGACCTCATCAGGGACAGATTGAATGTAAAGATTTGGAATGCATGGATGGCCTGAGATCAAAGCTGAATTTGGGAGCGGACGCTTTATGGACTACTAACAAGAGCTGAAAGCAGGGGTGGTCTTGGCAGCTGAATCCCCTCTTTGTTGACTCATTCCAGACATAGTACGAGTTTTGACCACGTGGTATTTGATCCTTACCGAGGCATCCGTAGAAACAAGAAGTTAGAACTGAGACTTGCTGAATCCCAAGGTTTGAAGCTTGTTAGGACGGGCGGGAAGAAGCAATTTACATGACAATCCTGCAAATAATACGTCTAGTTTGTCTCTTTTGAACATGCTACCAGCTTCTAAACAATATGCCCCAAATCCCAAAATCAACACCTTTTATTTCATTTTGAGTTTTTAACGCTCTCCGTTGAGCTCCTTCTCAACCTGCTGCTTGACCTGCTCCCTCACAGCCTTCCAGTCGTTTGAGACATCAGAGACGCGCTTAGGCAGCTTCTCAAGACCGATAAACTCCTCGGGAAGGACCTTCTCCTGGAAGTTGAAGTCCTTCTCATCCTTGAGAGCAAGCTCGACGGCACCAGCGAACTTGGCGGGGTGGGCTGTGGAGAGAGAGATGTGAGGGATGCTGGCTTCAGCGCGTTCAGCGGATCGGAGAGCAGCGGTAACACCGATGGAGGAGTGAGGGTCGAGGACGTATCCGACCTGCTCGTAGATGCTCTTAATGGTCTCGAGGGTTTCAGGGTCGCTGACGCGCTCACTCTCGAAGGTCTTACGAGCACTGTTGAGAACGTCCACGTAGACAGGACCGAAACCTCCCTTGACCTTGAGATCCTTGAGCCAAGAGGCGACTTCTTGACCGGCTTGTTTTCTGTTGAACTCAACATCCATTCCCACGGTAGCAGCGAACTCGTAAGCTAGGAACCAGAGGAGACGCTCAAAGTTGCTAGACACCAAGATGTCCATAGCAGGGCTGAGAGTCTCCTTCACACCCTCCGCATGAGCCTTGACTCCATCAACCTCAAGACCACCCTCAGCCTCGGGGCCCTTAGCGGGCTGCTTCTCGTATTTTCCAGTCTTCCAGAATCGATCCAGGATGTCGTTCTCGTTAGTCGCGATAACAAGCTTGTCGACGGGAAGACCCATACGAGTCGCAAAGTATCCAGCAAGGATGTCTCCAAAGTTTCCAGTGGGGACAACGAAACGGACCTTGTCGCCGACCTTGAAGTTAGGGTCCTTCCTGGCCAGGGAGAAGTATGAGTAGAAGTAGTAGACGATCTGGGCGAGGATTCGGGAGAAGTTGATGGAGTTGACGGCGCCGAGCTTCAGGGAGGCGTTGGTCTCGGGGTCGCCAAAGAGGGCCTTGACGATGTCCTATCTTTTTGTTAGTGTCTGCTATTTGGCGCAAGACGATAAACCTACTTGGCAATCGTCAAAGGTACCGGTGACGGCGAGGTTGTGGACGTTGGCGTCAGTGCATGTGGTCATTTGCAGCTCCTGGATAGGGCTGACACGGCCCTTAGGGTGCAGAATGGTAACTGACACATCCTTCTTGCCTCGAAGACCGTGGATAGCGGCGGATCCAGTCTACGCATATGTTAGGATATCTCCGCAACATCAGGCCATTAGTGACTCACATCACCACTGGTCGCACCAACAACAGTCAAGTGATGTCGGTCTTTGCCCTCCTTGCCCTCGTTCTTGCGCGCAAGAAGGTACTCGAATAGGTTACCAAGGAACTGCAGAGCGCAATCCTTGAAGGAGTAACTAGGGCCGTGGAACAGCTCGAGGAGGTGTAGGTTATCCTTCAAATCGACAAGAGGTGTGACTTCCTCGGCGCGGAATGTTGAGTAACTTCGGTTGATGATGCCTTGTAGGTCTTCGGCGGGGATTTCGCTGCGGGAGATGTATAGGCTGAAGATCTGGAAGGCCAGTTCCTGGTACGAGAGATCTTTCCAGCTTTGCTGATGTTCCTGTTAGTTGACATGCACAACTATCGCGCGCCAATTGTGCCCGGGAAATATGTAGAAATCCGGCATTGGCTCGTTCGTACGCACCCATTCTGTCGCAGCGGGAATCTCGTGGGGGAGGAAAAGACCGCCATCGGCAGCCAAACCCTTTAGAACAACATTCTCAAAGGTGAGCTGCTAGCTGTTAGCTGAGTGTCAATCGAAGTCTGGGGATAGTTTGCCGTACACCGTAGTCACCGCCTCTTGTGGAGAGGTAGACTTGCGATTGAGTATGTGTCGAATCGGTGGTCATTGTGTTTTTGTTGTTGATGCTTGGGAAAATTCTTGAATGCCCCTCGTTCTCGTTGGGGGGGATTAGACTAACTAACGGACGAGAATGAGTCGCGAATGCGGCCACCCCGCCGGAATATTGATCGGCCGGCCGATGTCGGAGCTACTGCTACCCGGGACTTCGGATGAACGAAATAGAGTCATGGGATTGATAAGTGGGAGATGATTGGTTTATGTATTTATTTTATCTTTGGGAATTATTGTTCATAGCTTACGCGTTATCTAGTATTCTCGCGATCAGCTAGCACGAATGCCGTTTTTGTCCAACTTTTCAATCGTACAGAGGACTGGACTCGAGCAACATTTCAACGCAAGACTCAACCATTCTTCACAAATCACGATGAAACATTAATCCGATCACCAAGCTCGAGTGCTTCATTGTCTATGATCCAAGATGTCTAATATAGATAACTCGTCTATCATGCGGAGCCTTGTTCTAATACTACGATTCTAACGATGACGCATCCCTCCATACTGAGGCTATTCAGAAATCTTTCGTTGAGGAAATCACTCACCCCCGCCACAGATCTAAGAATTGTTTGAGGTAGGTGCAGAAAGATGTTCTAACCGGTAAGCTGCATCACGGCGTAGGGAACACGGCGCAACAGTAAAATTACGAGGTTTGGCAGCCAACCCCTGTCTCTTTCACTCGAGCTAACCTATTGTCGTTGACCGCAATATTGAACTTGGCTCGTATCCGCTGTTCTAAGGCTATAGGGCGAGCAATCAGCCGCCAACAGCATGGTTCAATACTACCTTACCGCTTACTTTTTGGGTCATCAGCGTTGTCTTTACGAGGTATTAAAAACCCCTGTCCAGTTTGACATAATTTTGCCTTAAATGAAGCCTATTTTCCTACCAACACACTATCGTTCACTCATCAGTCTTTCGTTAAACTGTCACTCGCTTACACAGTATTCATTCGTTACGAAAACAACTTCAACATGTACAAGCCAACTCTCCTCTCTACCATCCCAATTCTCATGCTTGCTGATAAAGTCCTTGGCTTCGGCTGCGCGACTCATAGCTACACCACCTGCGAGGATAAGATCGTCCACTGGTTCGACCCCGACGATGGCATGATCTGCGATCCTCTCGACTGCGGCGGCGGCAGAGCTCTCCCCAAGCATGGCCCTGGATGCGACGGATACACCGGCACTGAAGTTCGTGGAACATCGTATCTCTCGTGCTGGAAGCCCTCAACTACTCTTATCGCCGCTCCGGCTGACCCGACAACGGTGGTGACTGTTTCTGCTGAGCCTAGTACGTCCGTTGTAGTCGTGACAAAGACAAGAACGTACCATGTAATAGAGAGTACAGCCGAGGGCGATATGCCCACCGAGACAGAGATGCCTGCAGAGCCAGAGAAGGAGACGATACCTGTAGGGAGTGAGACAGAGAGCCCTCCCGACGACAAGCCCACAGAGACAGATGTGGTATCCAAGACTGGGCCAACTACCGTCGCGCCTGTTATTCCTTCGCAAACTCAGACAACCGAGGTGGTAACCTCTACCCCAGTCGTTGCTCCCAATGCAGCTCGAGCCTTGGAGGGCTCTTTACTTGGCGTGGCCGGTTTAGCGATTGGAGCAATGGTTTTCCTTTGAGCATACTTGCTCTTCGTGAGCAGGGTGATAGTGGTGGACGATGATGATTACGATGGAGTTGGATAAATGAGACGATGACGTCCAATAATGATAATATAGCTATGTCCTGAGCTTCAATAATTATGCCTGTTCTCAAGAGTTTTATTACTCATAACTATCGATCAACCAGCTCGAGACTTGTCGGTTGATTCTATTAAGACACACTCTTCACTAAATCTCGCCTATCTTTGAGATCCAATTCAAAATCATGTAAGGAAGAGAGAGAATTGCCAATCGAGATCCTCAATACTAGAGAAGTTGGTCAAATACGTGAACGCTTCAGCAAGCCTGTGTGATGGCTCAAGCTATATACGTGCTGGACAGTTCAAGAATCTCAACAAGCTGAGGTTCAAGCCGACTCAGTGGGCCTTTTAACTTCTGTCGACAGTGTATCTTTGCAGGCTGATCCTTGTATCTTGTGCTTTCTTGGTTTTCGAATGCTAGAAGTAGTTGACTTGGGAAAAGACACATGTTTGAAAACGTATTTCTGCTGGCCTGAGCCAATACAGGGAATACCAAGCCGAGCACATCTTGAACAAGCAGGTTTGGCTTGATCGCACTGGAATGTTGTGTAAGTTTCCTCCAGAAAGTACTGCTCAGGGTATAGTGACCTTCTTCTTTTGCTTAAGGCAGCCATTGCAGCCTCTGCTCTTGGGCACTCCAGGCATTGTAAAGTAAAGAGATCATTGGAGTGTAAGCAAGAGATTTTAAAGAAAAGAACGGCTGGTCTACAAGTTGATGCTCTTGATGGCCTTAATAATGTATTATATATTCTAGAACCGTTTATGAGGTGGCTCGATCGCCACTTGAACAAGAGCCCCAAGAGCGCTCAGTGGCACCGTGTTGGGAATAGTGGCTTGTGTTACCGCAGATCGAGTGGCGTCGTGACAGTTATTTGGGAAGCTTCTCCCGCTCTAAAGCTGTGAACACATAAATGCAGAGGATATGACTAAGATGCAACTAAAGCATAAAGGCTTATAATGAAGGCGAATACTAGGATTATAATCCAGGGTCTAAGCTAATTCCCGAAGTTTCATCTCCAAAGGTCATGAGTATCAGCTGTGTGGCACCAGGGTCAAAAATACCGTTTGATTCTCTGCGCAGATCATAATTCAAGGCGTATCTTTTTAGCTGACAAGTTAGAAGATACCAAGGCCAAGGATATGCCAATCGGGAAACAAAATATGACCATTTAGTGCTACGAGGCTCCTGTCACCCAGAAGGTATGAAGCACATCATGCTTGAACCACCATGACATCATGTTTGGCCCAGCCAAAAATACCCTTTGGGACATTTTAATCAAGGAAAATGACGAATTTACGAGTCAACAATACGTTTGTTCCACAGTTGAATTTTAATTTGGGGCTTAATAAGTCTGCATCTCTCGCAGCTGAACGTATGTACCCTTAGCAATATCACCAACCCATACGAGTATGATGCCGCATAGAAGACCCAGCAATTCGGAAGCATCAAATTCATCTCTTGATGAGCCAAACCAAGGCCGCAACTTTCGACAGATTCTTCCAGCCGTACACCCTCAGCCTGTGGATCCCCATGTACATGCGTCTGCTCCTTTGGTTCGAAAGCGACCCGCCATAAGCCTGGCCTGTGATCCATGTCGGCAGCGGAAGACGAAGGTTAGTTCGCAATATCATGGAGGTCTGTTACGAATATAACTAAGCAGCATGTTTAGTGCAATGGTGGAAAACCAGCATGCTCACAATGCCGTGCGAGGAACCTTGAGTGTGTCTACAGACCATCGTTGGAGACTGACTACAAAGATAAATATGAGGCTTTAATAGAATCGCATCCAGCTGCGGTGGTCTACCGCGCGATCCAGACTAGACCGCACGCTGAAGCTCTCGAAATTGTTCGACGTATCCAGTCTGGTGTCGATGCAGAAACCTTGATGCGGCAACTCACAAGCGCCGATCTCCTCCTTCAAGTACAGCTGGAACCCGAAACGAGATCCCGATATCAGTTCATCTACTCCCCTCTGATGCCAGCATATCTGCAAACCACGAACAATCCTTTCATGAAATCTCTCATACATGAGTGGAGTGACAGGGATGATGCCAGTAGTATCGCAGCTCCGAGATCATCAGAGTCCGACCTGGGACGTCGAGCACAGTACTTGAGACCTCATCATGCAGCTGTTATTATTGACTTGAGACTGGACGATATTGTGCCGTCCAAATGGACTTCAGTAAATACTAGTGACGACATCATGAGGTCGCTCATCCGAGCTTATTTCCTTCAAGAATACGACTGGTTCACCTTTTTCCATAAGGACTATTTCCTCGACGATATGGTGACTGGGTCTCACACCTTTTGTTCGCCACTTCTAGTCAATGCTGTTCTTGCAGTTGGTTGTGTAGGTTTATAGTCTTCATTCCCAAGAGTCTTACATGAGTCTTCGCTAATCGTTTTCAGCAATGTAAAAATGATTTCTCCGAGCCTGCAGAGTTCTGGAACCCCAGCAGCCTCGGCTCTAAGTTTCTCGAGGAAGCTAGAAGACTATGGGTCTTGGAGATCACTGACCAACATAGTTTGACAACTGTACAGGCTGCCCTTGTTCTGAATTCCGTCGTCAACATGTTTGATATGGATTCGTTGTCGTCAGCATACATTGTTCAAGCAACAAAGATGGCAGAGGAGTTGGGCTTGTTTGAGCCAACAACGTATATCATGAATAAAAAACTTCGAAACTCGTACGACATGACAGCATGGTCACTCTTCCACTGGCAATGGTACGTATCCTGACCCGCTGAACTTTCCCTGCTAACAAAATCAGCACCCTGAGCTTCCAGCTCATGACAACACCCTTATTACGAGCTCCACCCAAGAGTCTCGTCCCTGATCCTGAACGTGATACCGAGTGGTTTGGCGAAATTTGGCTCAAGTATCCTTCAAGTTCAGCTCTGGTACCACTCCAGTGTGGGGTTACTTTCAAGGCGAAGATGGACTTTAGTGTTATTCTCAACAAAGCTATGCTTGAAATTGAGAGAGGTTCAAACAAAGACCTTTTAACTCGAACTGGTGCAACTAGAATTATCGATATCACAAATAAGTTGGAGCACTGGTATCACAATTTGCCAGAGGCGCTATCTCCTACAAACGTTGTATTTCCCTCTCAACTCAAACTCCAGTATGTACCCTCAACTGCAACTTGAACCCCATGAACCAAATTTGAGTATATATAGCTGCCCACTTATGAGCACGTATTGACGTTATTACAGTCTCCAACATTGCTATGTAATGGTACAGCTTTACGAGATCATAATCCCGCAGCACTCCGCCATCCCCAAGGAAAACCTTCAAGCGTCCCTATCAAAATACAGAGGATACTTCGAGACAATCATGCGCATCCACTACTTGCGCCATAGCTTCGAATATGGCAACATGATGCTAACACGATTTCTCGCCATGCTCGCATTCCTCGCTCTAAGCAAAATAAACTCTTTAAACAAAAAAAGCACATCAGTCACGAAGCCCACTGATTTCGATGCGGGAGATTCAGATCCCAAAGAAGCACGGGCCACCCTTCTGATAGCGCAAAAGGGGCTGAGTGATCAGGGAAGAGGCTACTACCTGCCCAGAACTTTATTGCGGGATATTACCTATCAAATGTCATGCCAGGATGCAAATCTACTTCAGAGTTTCATAACAATTCCGCCGGAGGGTCCTGAGAAGGTTCGGGAAAGGAAAATGTACATGGAGAGTCATTGTCCGCCTGACATTCTGCGTACAGCCAACGATGCATCTCAGCAGCCTGATGAGAACTGGATACGGCAGTTTACGATATTGACTTTAGGGGAGAAGTCTGGGCGATCAATATTGGGCATGATATCAGGTGGTAAGAATAGCCGCGATTGATTCACTCTCCTGGAGGATGTTCTCGGTCAAAGTGTTTGAGACCAAAAAGGATCTACCTCTTTAGCCACTCATAGTTACCGAGGAAGAGTAAACTGCTCAGATAGCATATAAGTAATAAAACCATATTACTTAGAAATGCTCTATAAGCCCACTACTTGCAGTATAGAGTATTTTATTCATGGCTATAATCTCTGAAACCTAAAATAGTTCAAAGTGTGTTATTCTATTACGTAGTTTAATATTGGTTATAGATTTAAGTATTGATAAATCTTACCAATATCCTACTGTTTATTTTAGTATGTTAAGGTCTATGTATCTGACATTCAAATTCACACCTATAGTCTATACTCTATAGTTAAATTAGTTATATTAACTCTAATCATTATCGCGAATAAATAAATTCATAGTCCTGCTAACCCGGATAAAGAAAGACTATTTGAATAAGAGCATGTTTCTTCAAGCCCGCGCACACCTCAGTACCCCAGACACTTACATAACTGCGCATGCAGCACCCATGGCTAAGCAAAGAATGTTAGTGTTATGTTTCAATTCATAATACAAAAGATGCTTACCGCCAGCGATTGCACCCGCCGCAAGCCCATTCATAACACCTCCCATGACCTCCCTGGTATACTCCTGAAACCGTTCATGGCCGTGTCTGGCCCTTTCAGCGTCCTCTCGAGCCTTGCTCAAATTCTGGTACTGCCTTGTAGCGCGACGTGCTCTTAGGTGCTGACTTTGAGGCCTTCGTGATATCTTTGGAACTTCTTGTTGAAGCGCCAGGTATGAAGTTTGGGCTTCTTGAAGGGCTCTTTCTTTGACTTTGACTTCATTCTGAAATCGACGGTTGAGGCTGGCTATCTCTTGCTTAAGAGCTTTCGTCTCAGCTTGGTGCAAATCTGCCATCGTCCTCGTTAACGCTCGACAGTCCTTTTCCACTCTCTTGATGTCCATGTTCGCTTCTGCCTGGAGCTTCATTAGCTGCTGCTCGTATGAAGAATCTCTAGAAACCAATGCGCGTGATCTCTCGCTTTCGAGTTCGCTCAATCGAGTCTGGTGGGTTTGGCGGGATTGTTGTAGATAATCAGCTGCCAACACTGTGTCCTTATTGAAAGAGAAACCTTGGTTGTGGGCATGGTAATTATTATGCCCTATTGTGTGGAAGGAAACTGTGTTTTTTTATCTGTGTAACTTTGATCTATCTCGGCGAGATATTGGATAAAGTTAACTTTGAATAAAAAAAAAGAAATCAGCTGCCAACATTCCTGCTATGGTCTGGGCAAGATGCTTTTTCTCATCAACAATTTCTCGCTGGAGTTGAAGTGCACCCAGTATATGTTCATCAGTTCTCTTAAGTGCATATGTCATGATAGATTGCGCCGATATTCTTTGCCTACACAAATCTTCATGACCATGCTTGTAGTGTCGAAATAAACTAGCGCCTTCTGCTGTCAAGTCACCAAAACAGCGCTGTCGCGTCAACAACTCGTCTTCTCGGTCGCCAAGGTTTTTCTTTCGGCTGGACTTGGTTCCTCGGGCCACATAGTTGTTACAATAGAAATCTCAACATGGCCCTTCAAAAGGAGATTAAAAAATTGACACAGTCACAAAGAAACCTGGAAGAACAAATCAAATTAGTCGAGAAGGCCCACGACAGAATGACACAAGAGGTTCTGAAAGAAGAGCGCGATAGGAATAGAATCATGCTTGAAAAGGCGCAGAACGGCACGAAAGCGCTGAACGCAACAATGGAGACTATGATGACCAAACGAGACCAACGACTTGCAGAAATGAAGAAAGAGATCAGGGATCTTCAAGAAAGGGAAAAGGCAAGCCATCGGCTCGTCAAAGAACAAGCGTTGGCCCTCGAAAGAGAAAGGTCCACAAATCGTCAAAACCAGAAGCAAGAACAACAGCAACAGCAGAAGAGCACAGCTCCGCCGAGAGATAACAATATCTCTTCGCAAAGGAGCGCACATCTAGTCACAGTTGAACAGAATCATCGCAAGGGAGAGGTCAAGAATCCACCAACCAAGATATGGTTCTCAATATCTCTTAACGGATCTCTCTATTTTCTAAGAAGTCCCGAACACTGGAGTTGGTAATGTATTATAGCCTAGAAGTGGGAAATACTTTACTAATACAGCCGAAGTAAATCATCTACGCCCCCCGAACGTGTAGGCTCAGATCGGAAACGAATACAGTTCGGGTGCATGGCAATTGAGCAACCCAGAGAATGGATCGCTCGTTACGGAAACGACACATGGAGTATGAAACAATCCGGTGTTATTAG
Source organism: Fusarium sp. PT (assembly GCA_021020635.1). Taxonomy (NCBI): domain Eukaryota; kingdom Fungi; phylum Ascomycota; class Sordariomycetes; order Hypocreales; family Nectriaceae; genus Fusarium; species Fusarium sp. PT. The sequence continues at coordinate 317,535 of JAHMRZ010000010.1, forward strand.
TATTTGCAGGCACTAACGGCCAAAAGTTGTTTCGAAAGACTTTGCAAAGAATTATCCTCATCTAATCGAAAGGATCAAGTCCTTCGGAATCGGTAACTTGGACATATGTGCGCTTGGCCCTAATCAACAGTATTATGCACGGTGGCTGGACGGCTCCTGGTTTTGCACAGGTTCATCTAACCTTGACCAGACCGTTCGAAAACTCATCAAGGACCAGAGCAAGATCGTGGCCATTTCGCTTGGTTTTGGCGAGTCGTTCCTTGTTTCCCACGAACTTGACACTGGCAATTTAGGCTAGAAGCATGACCTCCAGGGCTACTACCGTAGTCTAGATCGATTCCTCAAAGCCCATGGCAATATCAGTATCCATGTAAGTCATATGAGGCCCCCGGTAATAATGAGAAACTAATGGTTGTCCAGGCGGTCACATTGGATCCGCAAAGTCAGACAGATTACATGGTGGTTTTCACGGAAGATAATGCAAGGGGAAGAAAAAGGCCGAAGAACAAGCTACACTGTTCGAACAAGGAGACACGCCGTGCGATATCAGATTGGTGGGAGACATATAAGGAGCTTCGCGATAATTCATGAGTTGCAAGAATGGCGACTCTTGTGTCGATGCAGCTATGGCGGTAGCCTAGGGGCCGTTGTACTAGAAACCTTGTTTCTACCGGCTTAGGTTTGGCTGTCTAAAGATCTTGGTAACCCTAACAACCTATTTCTCGTGGATGCTTAAAAGAATGTCCGAAGTAAGGTTGTGTCGAATCAGAACTATTTGGTTCGTGCAGTGCTATGAATTTCCCTTGTTCGAACAACAGTGGCGATGTATATTCTATCACTCGTCGTAGATCAATATAGTGGATACTTTACACTTGATATCATACACCTAATCTCCATACTCGGACCTAGGTGTGTTTGGCGTGTGAAACTACATCGTTAAGATAATAATTGGAGCGTGTCTAACACCCTGTTTTACATGGAGTACAGTCTGTGCTCTTGGTACATCTAGAACATCTAACGGCCAAGCCAAGGGTGGAGTTTACTATTCCCTTTCAAACTCCGGCTGCTTCAGGCCAGGCAAAAGGAAAATCCGATCTTCCAAACAATCATTCAGAAGCACAATCGTCGAGATAAAAAATCCTCTCATTACAAATATTTCCCCAATCTTAAATACGGTCTATATCCAATAGAATCCCCATGTGATACTCGGCCTCCCTTCAACTACTTACCTCCATAAGGCTTAGCAGCATCCTAATTTCCACCAAAGAAACCTAGCATCTCTCTCCCGCACGGCAAGCTAAAGCCACAAACGGCTTATGGGGCCGTTATAGCGAGAAAAGGGGGGTTGTTTAAATTTCCACGAAGGATTTCTTTAGGCCTATCGCCACGATCTAATTCATGCGAGCTATCGTTTCATTCGATTTTTTTTTTCGCATTCGCGCGCTTGTGTCAATCCGTGGGAAAGCGGGGGCCTTTTAGTGGCGTAGATAAATAAACCGCCGCCGCCGCATCTCTCTAACGATTTAGCATTTCTTTAAGGTTTCATTTCTTATCGCTACCGCAATGGCCGATTCTTGGTCGAAATCGTCTTCGGACCCTGAGCCTTCGGCGACGATGCTGCCCGGGCAGACAGCAGTAGACGTCAACGATGAGTTCCGTAACGATCATCAGGATCATCTGGATATGCAGCGCCTCGGCAAGAAGCAGCAGTTCAAGCGCACGTTCTCACTGTGGTCGTCAATCGGTTTCGTTGCTATTTACATGGCGACGTGGGAATTTGTGCTCATCTCGCTGGCGCCTGGCTTCACCAACGGTGGCTACGCAGGCGTGTTTTGGTGCTTCGTCACAACTACTACAGCCTACTCTGCCGTTGTCGCGAGTTTGGCAGAGATGGCTTCTATGGCACCGACGTCTGGCGGACAGTACCACTGGGTCAGCGAATTCTCACCACCAAAGTACCAAAAGGTGCTCTCGTATGCTTCAGGCTGGATGACGACGCTGGGCTGGCTGGCTAGTTTTGCGAGTAGTTGCTACACCATCGCTTTCCAGGTGCAGGCCTGCATCAACGTCACCAAGCCCGATTTCGCCTTTACGCCTTGGCAGATCGCCCTTCTCATGTGGGCTGTTATCGTCGTCACTATCGCTTTCAATACCTGGGGCACTGCTTTCTTTCCTCAGCTGGAACTGGCGAGTTTGATTGGCCATATCATTGGCTTCTTCGCCGTTATGATTCCGCTCTGGGTACTTTGCGAAAAGAACGATGCGCATGATGTTTTCTTGCAGTTCACTGACCAGTCTGGCTGGGACAACATGGGCTTTGCCTACATCTCTTCTCAGATCTATGTTCTCTGGTGCTGTTTCGGCTCAGATAGTATCGTGCATTTATCCGAAGAGGTCAAGAACGCGTCTATCATTGTCCCACGGGCTATCTGGTGGTCCTACGTGGGCAATGTCTTCTTCGGCTTCATCATGCTCATCACCATGCTTTTCTGCATCGGTCCACTAGACGCCATCATCGAAGCAGACTGGCCATTCATCGCACTCTTCGACCGAACCGGCTCTCAAAGCCTCAACCTCTTCTTCAACGTCATCTTATGGCTGCTGGTGTACCTCGGAAACATCACCACACTCGCGACCTGCGCGCGCGAGACATGGGCGTTCGCTCGAGACCGTGGACTCCCTGGATCACAGTGGATCGGCCACATGAACAAGAAGTGGCACATGCCTTTCAACGCTGTCTACCTCATGTCCATCGGCGCCGCCCTCCTCAGTCTTATCCAAATCGGATCTGACGTCGCCTTCAACGTCCTCGTATCGCTCTCCACGCTAGGAATCATGAGCACGTACCTCATCAGCATCGGCTGCGTACTCCTCAAGCGCATCAGGGGCGAGGAGCTACCCTTTGCCCGATGGAGCTTGGGTCGTTTCGGATTGGCGATCAATGCGTTTTCTGTGCTTTATAGCTTGTTCATTGTCATTCTGTGTTGTTTCCCGTTGACCTTGCCTGTTGATACGGCTTCGGCGAATTGGGCACCGCTGATTTGGTTTGGTGTGATAATTGTTGCTGCGATTGCTTATGTGACCCATGGGAGGAGGGCTTATACTCCGCCTGTCAACTTCGTTGAGGGTGTTAAGATGCAGGGCGTGGGTCTGCAGGAGTCTACATGAGATGTGGCCTCAGTGCCTCCACGGCATAGTTTGGGTAGTTCAGTATATAATACCTATACCTGCAAAGTAATAGCTACCATGCTTTATTTGAACACATATAATGCTTTTGCGGGTCAACTGTTGGATGCAACGCTGGAGTTAGCCAAGCACAGCCTTTTTCATCAAAACTACAGTACAATGAATTCTTGCTTACATCCAACACTTATTTTAATAATGCCCTTATTGGCACCAGGATATTCAGTACTCAGGATAGTGAAAAAAGCGTAGGATTCATCCCCTTCAGTCCTCCTCCGTATAGCCATTGAGATATGCTCTTTCTAGCCTAGCATGGTTAAGATCCGGTCTAGTCTAATCTGGCTAGTACAAGCATTAGTCAGTCCAAATGGAAAGGATGCCCGGGACAACTCCTTCGCTAATTCTGCCTTCTTAACCTATCTCTCGGTCTTTAGGCAGCCTAAATGGGAAGGCGATAAGAGCCTCCTTAATGCAAGATACAACTCGCGGCAGGAAGTATTTGTCAGACAATTCAGGATATTCAATATCTTGATGCCAACCAGGGCAATCTTGAATTTTTCACGGTGTTTTCCTTCGATTCTTACTGTCATGCTACGTCTTTCTTCCGCCTTTACGAGAACCCATATATGCAGCCATGTATCCCTCTGGCCGTCTAAGAATGATGCCATGGCCATGGATTTCTATCCTTTCTGTACTGAGCCTACAGACGTTATCATCCGCCGAAGAACTCATCTGGTTTACTAAAGCTTGGATACCAACACATATCTGCGACGCTGTGGATCCAGGCTTTCCTTCAGAGCTTTCACCTTTTCGGATTGATAGTGTTGTTGGTATGTGGAATGTTGAAGGTAACTCGGCGAAGTTGGATCTGCATATACTCGCCACTCACAACACGACGCTCATTTCTTGCGATGGAATCAATGTGTCGCTTTTCGAGAAATCGGTCGAGTTTCACGTTTTGGGTCATCCAGTTGGCAAATTGGAGCGTTTTTGGAGTGTATGTCCTCTCCCTCATACAGAAAGGCTATCACCGTAAGTATTACTGTCATATTGTCATGAAGTCGGAATAGCTTACCATGTACACTAGTTTCTATTCAGACACGGAACTCTGCTCCTATCACATGATTTACGACTTTCAGAGCGCCCATCGACTCCAAACAGTCGAATCGAAATTTTCTCTCAACGACAAAAGTGGACAAGAACTAGACTGCAAGATCGTCAAGATCACCCCAGACATTGGAAAGTCAATCTCTGCAGCTTTTACTTTCACGCCTCTCGGTATCTTGGGCCTTGTGGGAGTATCGTCATGGCTGTCGCATCAGCAAGGGCTCAGTTTTAGTTCTGTCTTTCACCATGGGTCAACTGTGGCTGGTCCAGTCTGGCCAACCGTCCTCGATATAACAAGCTATCTTCGCTATCTCCAGTTCGTTTTCATATCAGCTTCCATGTCCATGGAATACCCGGGCTTCTATGTCCCAGCAGTTGGAAAGCTAGCCTGGGCCAATCTAGTACTGTGGGAAGGGCCTGTCTTCAAGCACCATACATACGAAGGGCCAACAGGGGGTATGTACCCCAGCAACGCTTCATATGGCCTCAATTACATGGGACAGGTGACAGGGCATCCTTATACCCTGGGCAGCCCTTTCAATTCCATCATCACCTTATGTGCCCTCACTTCCCCCATATTTCTTTTTATATATATCTCATTCTGGATCCTCTCACGGTCAAGTCCAGTGCAGCCGTCTCTTTTTTCGGTCTTTAAAAAAGCAGGTGTAACAACTATCGGAATTGCGTTATGTTTATTCAGTGTCCCTCTTCTTTCATACATCTCTTACGACCTAATTCTCGTTGGATACCTGCCCGACTATCGCATCGGTCTAGCCATACTGATGCTGCTGATCGTCATAGGGGCTAGTCATTTTCTTTTGCGAACATTGGATGCTCCCTCAGAACACAAACCAAGTCGAATTCGCTTTGAACCAGATGGTAATATCATCGACTCGCATATACTGTGGAAGACCCTGTCTCGTCACATTCCTCACAGCATGCCGCTGCTGCAGGCCGTCAGCGTTGGCAGTCTCCAGGACTTTCCCAGAGTGCAGCTATTTGCTCTGGTTGCCTGCGAATGCGTTTTCCTTGGCTTTCATCTAGCCTCGAATAAAGGCAAGCGAATAGCAACCTCACTAGCAGTGTACTTGTCGCTCATCCGACTGCTGTCTGTATTGCCAATGATTGTCTTTGTCTTACCGACTACCTCGGCCGCGAAACAATGGACGGGATATGCGATATTGAGCCTCCATGGAGTAGTTATTTCGGTTGGCTATTCCACAAGGTCCATTTGGCGATTGTACAGGACATTATCCAAAAGGTCAGTTGGTCATCACGAGGAGTCGGCTAATGTGACGGACGGTGTGTCGAATCCAAATACTGTAAGTCACCTCCATCTACCCTTCGACCCAAGCTGATTTTCTTGGTAGCTATTTCATCTTGATTACATTTCGTCTCTATCATCAAGCAATCTACTTGATAATTCTCGACCCCATAGAAGAGACCCTTCGTGGCAAGATCACCAACAGGACTCTTCTTTTTACCGACCACCACGATCGTCAAATACCGCTCCCGGTGTCCCAACCTTGCAGCCAGCTTCAGGTCAAGGCGCCGTGGAAGCCAAACCCGCACAGAAGAGACCAAGTGAAGAGAAGTTCGATATCAACTCAGTTCTTTCAGAAGTTTTACCCAACCCTAGTGTGGATTACTCTTTTCGTGAAGCCGACAGGTTCTATGGTATTCCTGAGGAGGGTGTTTTCTCTACCCCAACTTCAACTTCAAACTTGTTGACGACTTCAGGGTCATCGCTTGATACGCAGTCTGGTCCAGCGAATACAAGTAAAACACAAGAGAGGTTGGTTGAAAGGGCAACAAGGATGTTTAGACGGCCGAAATCCAAGCCAGTAGAGGTAGGATTTCAAGTACGACGGCCCCCTAAGCCTCCAACGGTGGAGTAAACTATCATCACTACTATTCATAACATAACTATCTATATTCTTCTTCCTCGCTATGTCTGATCGTCATTATCTCATCCCGATGTATATCGGTGGCTTCGCTTATGTTCTGCGTGACCCTCCAGAAACGTCATTGGAGTATCAACAGGCTCGTGACTTGTATCCTTATCGGGAAAGCTAAAGTCTGTCTCGACGGAAACCCCCGACGACCCGAGGTACTTGCTTCGAATGCTCATAAAAACATCATATTGGATCATACAAATCCTTACAATTCTGGACCGGTAAGAAAAGACTTCCGTAGAGTAAGTCAAGTCTTGAATTCAACCAGTCAGGTCTGCAAAACCTGTATCACGAGGACAATGCCGACGAACCGAAGACTTGAATTACAATCATAACTGCGTCATATCAAGCCGTCATGAACTCACCACGTGAACTATTCCGGTTTCAGATGCGGGGGCTCGGGTATATAAACCGTCGAAGCATCCAGCTTAACAATGTCCATCAGACAATCAACGATACATCTTCAACCAACTTTACGACATTTAAACACCAGAAAACCTGATAAAACCATCATGGCTTGTGATTGCGGATCTACCTGTGGCTGCAGCGGAGCAGGCTCCTGCTCTTGTGGTCAGAGCTGTTCTTGCAAGAACTGCGGAGTAAGAATTGAATTAATCCGAGTATTTGGATGCCAATACTGACAATTACACAGAAGTAAACCGTACAACTTGGAAGAAGGGAGGGACTTATCGAGAATTGCTTGTCTAGCCGGAGGGAATAGCACGGGTTGCCGTTGGTGCTAGCCCCATAGTTTACTTAGCAATCAACCTTTGTCTTTGAAATATCATGTGATGACCGAGAGCAAGTAGTGAACAATATGGTGCATGTAATGAGTCTTGAATATAATCAGATCATTTTGATCCGTTCCTCATACTCGCCTACCTGTAGATATTTCGTCTCGCCTGTGCCTCTCGGCTATTAATGGGAAGCGCTTAAGTTCAACCGCGTGTTACGATGGCGCTTAACAGTATATCTCATTTCCATTGGCGCCGTACCGTAGAACTTGCAATGGATCCATCACGGTCAAACATAATATACAAATCATTCCGTTACGTGCAATAGTTAAGACATTAGTTATTTAGTTCTATTATCTTTTGACGACTTTCACACGGGCATGCCAAAGCAAAACCATCAGAAATATTACGAAGGCCGAAGGGTCACTTACTTAATTCAAAAGCAATTACGATTAGCAATTGTAAACAGATGCTCTGGAGCCTAATTTTACCTCGGACTCGACGAGGATCCATAACCTTGTCTCAGCGCGAATTCTACCTTTGTAATTGGCTATTGTATATGCACGTTGGTTGTGTATGTTTCATCTGCGCAACTAATTTGTTAGCGAATACAGTGGCCTATCAGTATCCGACACTAACACCCACTTACAGGGAAAATACTTGTGCACCGACTGCATGATGGTAAGGCATTCTTGTTTCACGTTGATAAATAGGCAGACAATCTGCTGTTCGTGGTTACCAAATCTTCAAAATCTTTTCACCACATATTCAAAATGGCTAGCTATTCTCCCTGCCCGCCGGATCACAATGCAACGGGCATACACCAAATGGAGCATAAACAACATGGAGTCAACATCACAACAAATAGCTTCCGATCTACGCAAACGCCCAAGCATGGCCCCATGCGCTCCTGGCTGTGGGAGAGTTTGTCGCTCATCTTCGCCATAGCCCTGCTCATTACCATCATCGCCGTCCCAGCGTACTACAACAACCAGATCCTGAAGCAATGGCCCTACGACATCAGCCTGAACACAATTATCGCTCTTCTCAGCACTTTTATGCGGGCGTCTATGCTTCTTGTCGTCGCGGAACTGGTCGGACAGATGGGATGGCAGGCTTTCCGTCAACCTCGACCTGCTTCTGATATTCACCACTTCAACGAAGCGAGTCGAGGCATACTCGGGGCAATCAAGCTCTTCTGGTCTGTTCCGCCTCGTTTCGTGAGCATTGTTGCTGCTATCGTCATCATCCTCTCTCCCGCCATTGCCCCATTCTCCCAACAAGCTGTCGCCACGGTTCCCTGTCCGAGAACCGTTGAAAACTCGCAGGCTTCGCTTCCCGTCTCCCATTTTGTTCCGCATGTGAAATCGATGTATTCAATGAGTGCGGCGTCTTCTGAACTCTCCGGCGACATGAAAGCAGCAATGCTGAATGGTCTTGTCAACCCCACCGGGAAAGACACAGCTATTGTGGCAACGTGTGCTACAGGGAACTGCACATTTCCAGCTTCATCGAAAGGCGTCACGCATTCTTCCATCGCCATGTGTAGCTCCTGCATCGACACGACAGAGTTCATCAAACTGACTGTCACGGAAGTGAAGGGCGCTGGCTATAGCAAATACAACTATACCCTGCCGGACAAACAATGGATCTCTCCTTCTAGTCAGGGTGCGAAATATCTCTCGGCTGAGACTGGACCCTTGGATTGGGCTTTAGACGGTGTCGACAACGAGTTCTCCGATGCGGCCAATTTGGCCATTACGAATTTAACTATCCTTGGCACGAACCAGAGTAAATGCTGGCCCAGAACACCGGGAGCAAACTTTACTTGTGAAAGCGATAGGTTCACGGATCGCTTGCCCGTCCAGTATGAAAACACGGTGGCCGTATCATGCGCCCTCTACCCTTGTATGAAGAAATACCACGCCAAGGTCGAAGACGGAATTCTTATCGAAAAGATCGTCGGAACCGAGCCTGTGGACTACATCAAAGATGATAACAAGAGACCCGGGGAAATCCCTTCTTTGGGCATTGCTGAGACAGGCAACCGAACCGGACTTGATCGAAACTGTCTCATGAAAGGCAAGGAATACCATTTGAGTAATTTCACCAAGGAGTACACTCCCCGAACCGAGGAATATTCGCCTGTTGTCGTTGACGGGACCAACTACACCATTCCTAATCAGTGTCTCTACAGGCTTTCGTTCCAGTATGCAAGAGCTCTAGATAATTTCATGAGACTTACGCTCTTCGACGGCGAATGCGTCGATACTATGGTTGGTGGAGGGGGTATAGACTGTTACGACAAGTGGTGGCTTCTTCCACTCTACAACTCAACTTTCGAGTCCCTGGACAACGCGTTTGGTCAGTTCACCACAGCCATGACGAACAATTTCCGCATGCAAGTCAACACGGGAGGCTTTTCAGACAAACCAGACAGAGTCATCGGCACGGTGACGGAAATGGCCATCTGTACTACCTTTGACTGGCGCTGGGTTCTGCTACCCGCTGGTCTAATGGCTGTGACGATGGTACTGTTGATCTGCGCTGTGGTGCAGAGCTACAAAAACTCGACTGTGCCGGTGTGGAAGACTTCGATTCTCCCGCTGTTGTTCTACGGGCCTAATGTTAATGATGGGACGCAGGAGACGAATTTGGATGAGTTGCAGAAGGAGGCTGGGAAGACGAGGGTGAAGTTTCAGGATGATGGGCGTGTGAGACTAAGACAGGTGGATGATGGGGATATGCAAGGTTAGAGACGGAAAAGAGCTCTCCAGTAAGATGCGATATGTAATGCTCCTATGTTGTCAGTGATGCAAGCGAGATAGTGTGATTCAATGGGCTATTTATATGAAGATTGGATAATACCAATCGGTAAATTCTCATTTGCCGGTAGTCAGTCTTCGAAATAGTGAACAAGTGAAATGAGTAACTACGTCTGATTAAATATATAAAACCACATGATTCATACAGCTTCGTCTAAGAAATAGTTATTACTAAATATAGTCAAGTATTATTAGTTCCTGATAAAAGGTGTAAGAACACATAAGTTTCTACAATTCCATTTATATTGTAAACATAAGTCATTATTCAGTTTTAATAGCCATAAGATCACATAGTATAACCACGTAATGTATTGCTGCTGAGTATAAAAATAGGAAAACCTCCGAATAAACTTGATCAGTATCTGGGACATAGAGGGTGCCAAGCAGTTCAATTTAAAGGACCCCGGATATATGACCTGTAGACGCTAATGAGTCTTCACAAATAAGGACATCCCATGCGTATTTAGGTGGTCACTTTGATTTTGGTTCCCGAAAGTATTTCATGGTGCATTGAAGCTAAAACTAAGTACCAAAGCTTTTGATGGTGAATCGAATAGCTATCAACTTTTGACATCAAAATCTAAGATTCAACCTCATACTTGTACTCAAACCCCTATCCCTCAAGATGCTACACCACCTTTGATCAGCTGACCACAAGGTCCATTACTATAGACACATCGCGGCTGAGCCGTCTCCGCACCAGACGTGATGTATCTGGCAAACACAGGCTGCTTCCCATTCGCACACTTGGATACATCGTCAGTGAGGAAAATTGAGCAGGTCGATCCTTTTGTGGACGGCAATCCGGCAATTCTTCCTAACATACTGATACGGCAGTTAGGTCGCTTGGCGCACTCAGAACAACAGGCCATTGCCGAGTAGTTGTCACCGATGACTGTAGGCATAATGTCTGATGTTTTATCCGCGATGCCTACGACGTTGCCGACGTTCCAGTCTGTGTAGAGGACGTTACCGAGATCGCAGGCGGCGTAGACGGTCGCTTGAGGGATTCGCATCTCGATTGTGACTACAGAGCAGTTGGTCTATTGTTTACTAGCTTTATATCTTGGAGGTTAGTGGTAGAAACTAACCAGTCCGGGCCTCCGTGCTGGTCCGTTCGGTGACCATCATAGTTGTTAGGGTCTCTTCTTCAGTCGTTGTGATAGTCGTGATACACTCTGGGCAATCGGTAGTTGTTATGGTGCTGGTAATCGTAGACAACTTGGTCTTGGTCACAGGCTTGAGAGTGGTACGAGGTCCTTGGACGGTTGTGGTGACGACCTTGGTGGTGTACGATGGGACTTCTTTGTTGCAGCGGACGCGTTGAGGATAGAGCGGGCTAGTTTTGGATCGAAGCTTCACAACGGCGCCCTTCTTCACAGCTCGATCGTTCAGCTTTCTATTGTCTAGGATAGCAGTAAAACTAGCCATTCTGGCTTCGGTTGTAGTGAAAAAGTTGGTCGAGACAGCGGTGGTCGTGCTTGTGGTAGTGATGGTATTAGCCATCCTTGCGGTAAAGGTGGTATCCGCTTAGAAAGCCGGTTAGTGTCCACACGAACAAAGAGGATCATGTTTGGGGACTACCTACTGGTTTCTGTCAAGGTCTCAGTCTCTGTCTCGGGACCAGCTGGGACAGTAGTCGTGGTATACTCCGTGGTTCGAATGGTAGTGGTCTTGGCTACTGGAACCACTACCACATTAACCTTGCGGATGACCTTCTTGATAACAACGACGCGCTTCACAGTTGTAGCAGTTGAAGTAGGGACATTCTTTATGGACTTTGTTCCGAGGTCGGTGGCGCAGACCAGAGAAGGACTGGCAGCGGCGACGGCCTCAGCTAAAAGAGTGAGAAAGACGAGAAGGGATTTAAGAACAACCATGATGCACGGCCAGTGAAAGATGATGGAAGAGAAGCAAAAGAATTGGATGTCGACTAGAGTATATAAACAACAACCCCTTTCCTCTACCAACACAAAAAGTTCAGCTGTCCTGACAGAAATAAATAGACTGCGTCTAGATGCGATTTGCATAAGAGCCAAGGCGTTAAGAATCAATATTTCAGGGTCCTAGACAACAAACAAAACTATTGATTATCATGGGCCAAATCCTTGCCCTTGAAGCCACACCCCTTCATAATTGGCTACTCTCCAACTGTGATCAGATCATAAACACACGGATGACTCGAGAAAAGGCACTATTGATCCAGGGTTTCCAAAGCATGCACTGCAACTGCCCTGTAGAAAGATGTGGGGAGCTGAGATTGCTCACACTATTTAAGGCGAGGCCAGTCGCAAGCTTTGAAAAAACGGACATGGCCCCATTCATGCAGAGTTAGAGCCAACAGCACAACCAACACTGTCAGTGCGCAGTTTTGCAAGCCAGCTTCTAACTGTTCTTTTCTAAGCAGCCTGAATACGAGGCCCGCGTAGGACTATCTTTTTCTTCTTTTTTCAAATTCTTGATTTAGACTTTTGAGATTTATAAAAAGACTATACTAACATGCCAATGGATTAACGAGTCTGATCATACCTCGTCTTTGCCTTCACCGGCTCCAGAGGAATATCATCCTCATGCCAAGGCTGTGAACTCCCATTATCCGCAGAAGCCTGGCTACAGCTCGGAGCATATTCATAGTGGCCATCATCTCGAGACGCTGTAGGACGCAAAATGGACCCCATCTCAGCTCGAGAAGATGACTCAAACCTCGAGCTTTTGCGATGAAACCCAGGGGAGGAAAAGTCAACAGGAACTGGTGGGTTAACAGATGGCGATGCATTGTCTCGATATTCGAAGGTTGTGATTTTCCGCATTGCTGATTCTGAGATACGGTCTAGTACGCTCTTGAAGTCGTCTAGGAATATGACGTCGGATGCACATTTGAAAACCAGAGCGAGCTGTGCATGTTAGCAGAGTGTTGATAAAAGTTCACGGATACTTACCCTCCAGAAAGGATTCATGCCACCTCTTTTTGACACGACAATCATGAAAATGACGTCGGTGATGAGGAAGATGATGGATAGTAGGAGACATAGAAGCATAATCCCAAATCGCGGACTGGTGCGGATAAGACCAGGAATCGTAAACTCATAGTTCTCGTTGATAGCCAAAACCAACTTTATAGTCGTGAATACCCACCATGGGTCTCTGAATAGTGGTTCAAGTAATCTCGACGTGTCGAATAATCTGCTTCCAAGTTTATTGTGGTACTGGAAATTAGCCCAGGTCTCAAGGACCCAATACGGTTGGACCATGAGCAGAGTTATAATGAAAGCTCTGGCACCCCATTTCGGAAGGAATGGCCGAATCTTGAGCCATGCGATTAGGTTGTGGATGAAATATGAGATGTATAAAAGAGTCGCAGTGCTGCTGAGGATCCTGTTGCACATTAGCAAGTCCCAAGGTAAAAGTATTGAGATATCATACCATCCGTATTCGGGCTTTTCAAAGAAGGAAAAGAAGCCGTGGGGTAAGGCAAGCAGTAACTATCACTGAATTAATACATATTTCAGAAGCTGCTGCGGTGCAATCATACTTCACCAAGAATAAGCTTATGGAGCAGTGTTTTCCTCCGATAATTGCACAGAACCAACAGAATGAGCACAACGATCGCGCCAACGTTAAAGCCCTGGCTCCACGCCTCTACGACCGCCTGCTCGCGCGTGGTGGTATACGGGCTCGGCGAAGTAGACGACATATCGACATTGTAGTCGCGTTAGAATGTGGATGAGTGAGCAGGAATTGGTAGTCAGCAGAAAAGGATTGCGGCTGATCATAACAGAAAACCGCAACGTCATTCTTGTCCGACGTTGCAAGGATTGACTTCCTCGCAAAATGCTTGGCTTAAGAGGCCGAATCACAGAAGGGAGAAAGTAGCTGCCTTGTCGGTCGGGGAGGGTGTGGTGGTTGTGGGCACCAATCAGACATGACACCGTTGTTTGGGGTTGGAAAACGGTTGCAGGGGGGGCTTCTTGACGATAGGTTAAGAAAGTTGAATTTAATTGATCGACTAACTATTAACTAATACTGTACATAAGATTCAAGCAAGGTAACATAACACAGAAGGTCTAGTTCTCCTTATCCTAGTCTATCTCTATTCAAATCTCTGTAAGTATTTTCACAGCGCCCTCCTGTCCTTCCTCAACCGCCAAGTCAAGGGGAGCTTTCCCATCATCCTCAATGCTTTTATCCGCACCGCTCTCGAGTAGGATTGAAGTAATTTCTTTCACTCCCCCCATCTCGAATTAATGCAGTGGGATCCTACCGTGTTTCTCCGGAAGGCGTGGTTGCGCCAAATTCAAGTAATAGCTCCACCATCTTGACATGCCCCTCCGTCACAGCCAACGTGAATTAAAACGAATAGGATCCCCAACGCGGTCACTTCATCATGCAAGAAGCCATTTTATTTGAGAATGACGACGGGAAGGTCACTTTAGAAAACAACATAACAATCTTCCATAGTCTCCAGACCGGTCACTAAGCTTGGTTAAACTACTCCTGGTAGAGGCCAGTCTGTTCGAAGGTGAAAGAAAGATAAAAGGCTGAGAGGGGAACTCAGAAAGAATCACTACCCAGAGTCTAGCCGCTGAACCTGATCTACAGCCTTCAGCCAATTAGCAGAACAGTGCAAAGTCCTTATAAAGCTGAAGATAGACCCCTGCTTCTGAGGCCACTACAACACAAGATTTAAATATTTCTACGAAGCCCCTTTTGGTTTTAATAAGTAAATCCTGGCATTAGCAGGAAACGCACATTAAAAATTACAGCTAATCAAGATGCCTTTAATTGGAACTCTATACTAGGTTATCTAAATTATTTCAACACTGCTTTCCTATCTCCGACGCAATATTAAGCATACTCTTCGGCCACCAGGACTCTTTTGAGTCTGAGTCCCCCTCGATGATTTGACGATTCACATACTTTGTGATTCTTCCAAGCTCACAAGCACCGATGCCACCAATCCACCAGACGCCATCCAGTAGCATTACAAGAACGAGCCAATGGGCAAAGATATCCATAGCCAAGCGGGATATCTCTGACATATGCTCAGTGTCACATTGAATACCTTCATCCAACTCTCCATCGTTGGATGTAGGAATGTTATCGAGTACCGATTGCACAAGGCTCAAGAACTCTCCTGGCACGCGATTGAGGAACCACATAATTGTTCTGCGCAGCGGTTTCGGGGGTGTTGAGTAAGTTACGCGGGCCATGTAACTTCGTAACCAAGGCGATACATCAGACAGTTGGCTCAACGCAGCCCAGCCATTTTCCAGATCAGGTTGGTGAGAATCTGTCTGGCTGATATGTTGATCTGGTTGGAACAACTCGGTCATTATATTGCTGAGAGCTTCTAAAGCTACTAGACAAGCTTGGAGCTCAGCATTTTCATTCGGTGACTCCCATGATGGTGCCAAATGTGTGGCAAACTGTAGGGTCTGCACTTTTGTATTTAGCTTCTCAAGGGCTGAGCCTGATGTAGCTGCGATGATGGGCATGAGTAACCTTTCGGTCTGTTGAGTCGGCCCATTCTCAGCCAAGGGAACCATTCCGCTCGTAGATTGGCTGTTTAGAGTGATTGCTGGCGGACTGGCAGTAAAGTCGTCTAAGCAGCTGAAATCTTTGGCAGAGTGTAGAAGACCAGTGTAAGCCAAATGTGCCGCGCGGATAAGTGTCATCCAGTGTAATTGCGCCGGTGCTAGATTGGTCGCCGAATCTTCGTCGTCATTCAGCTTCTTGGCTAATTTGATCCGAACAGCATGGTTTGCGGTTGCGTAGAGAACCATCAGAGGAGCATTCGCCACGACGTGATCGTAGTAATTTGCGTGGGGAATATCGGCTTGTGTCTGACGAAGCGAGGCCCTATGATGTTCGTCTGCAAGAGCCAAGAGGTTCCTCACTTGGCTCTTATCAATACTCATCCGGTGTGAATTTGCAAGCAAATCATGGCATTTGCGCACAGCGGCCAGAGACAGAATGGAGCTCATGAGAGGTTTGCTCCGGAAGGCTAGGTTAGGAAACCCAACCTGCAGCGCATACAGGTCCTCTACATCATAAGCCATAGATCGAGCAGCGTGCGAGAGATAGTAGCTGAAAAGTTCCAGCTCTGTTGCACCGAGATCTAACGATGGCTGGATGGTTTCTTGTATTTGCAGAGCAGCGCTTGAAGTGAAGTTGGGGCTTGAGGCGAGGTAGGGCGATAGACAGGGTGAGAGACTTGATGTAGAGCCAAGACTGGCGCTTCCTGAGCGAGGGTAGTTGTGCGCAGGAATGGCGAGAGACTGCAGCTGGCCCCAGGTGTTGTCCCCCTGAAGCGTAGGTGATCTCACGACTCGAGGTTTTGAAGAGCGAGGGTATTCACAGGGGATGTCTTTATCAGAACATCTTGAGCATTGAGGTCTTTGCTCATCACACTATAAGGATTAGATAATTGAAGCAATTGATAGTTGGGGAAACGAATTACCTTCTTTCTTCTCTGTTTGCATCCTAAACATCCATGTCTAGACTTTGTATGAGATCTTCGTGATCTAGTATTGGAAGTTGGGCTTGATGTCTGAGCTCCAGCTCGTGGGGATAAAGTAATTGATGACATTTTGTGTCTTTGTATGAGACTCGCATTGATCGCGAGAAACTCTTATGCAGTGCCTGGACTTATACAATTTCCCATCCATCTGCGCATTTAAGCTTACAACATGACCCTCGCAACACATCCATGCAATCTACCGAGCGCGGGACCGCGGACGACGTCTCAGTGGCCGACGCGAATCCACACTGAAGCCGCAGTAAATAATTTGATATAAATCCCAGCCTCAAAGCGCTAGCTCCACACTCAAATCATCAAAATGCGTGGGGAATGCCCTGTCCATTTGGGGCATTGCGGTTGGAGACACGCGGAGACTGCGCCTCAGAAGCTCAGCCCTAATGATTTGGAATTTGGAATTCTTCTTTGCACCAAAGCTGACTCGACGTGGTAGCCAGTTATGATTAAGACGGTGCAATGGTGCTTACTCATGTCGGCGAGAGCGAAAATGAGTATGCGAGTGTTTTCTATGTAGACAGGTGATTTGTTATCTTGAATTGATGTGTCGTAGGTAGGAGTGAGTCACTTGCTACTGTACCCTGTTTGCTCTTCTTGCAGGAGAAGAAACCCGACTTTTTAAGGCTGAGAAGATCGACGCCCTTAATATGAGACGCCCTATTCCAGAAGTGGCAGTTATTTCAGTCAAGGCACGCTGTGCAACCCTCCTGTAACACCTCAATTCCCATGATTGACTTATGAACTCGCTTGAGTCATAATACTAAAGACTTTTCAGTTCATCAGGTTTTTCGGATGGGAAGGAATGTCGGATAAGCTCAAGGTGGGATCGTCATGCATAATCCCTGACATTGCAGCTGTGACGTTGGCTGACTGGAAGTACCGGGTATGAGTCGGAGTTTTGGTGAGATTGACGCTAGAAGGGGAATTAGAAGACCGGGAGAATGAGTGTACTAGAGGTTTGTGGTCTTATGCATTATTATCTACGTGTTCAGTTGCAAAAGATTAGATAGCACGGGCTTATGGTCATGCTGCTGGTTATGCGTGATCGGGATGATTTGTTTAAGACACCAAGGTTTTAAAATGAGACTTTGCCGGGAATAGACTGACATTGACCTTTGCATCAAGCAATACGTCTTGGATCTAACTTACAGTACGGAGTACCCTCTCGACAACACCTTGTGTGAACAAACAACATCTGTAGCGATGCAGCGGTGAGTGAACCTCCTATAGCATCAACATGGCACACAATCCCAAGACAAGAGAAAAGAGAAAACTTGCATCACTTCCTCCCGTGGTAATTTTGTTTCAGGCAGTGTAACCAAGATGTTTGCCAACCAACACCCAACCATAATTGGCTTATCTTTCCAGCCCGCGTCAAAAGCAAAACACGGGCTGCGAGCCTGGTCTCTCTTTATTTCCCCCGCTCGTTGTCTTTTCTCCCATTGAACGCTACCTACTCCTTCTCAGTATCAATTCTGCTATCTTAACAAATCGACTTTCAGTCAAACTATCTATCCCATAAGCTCGGAGGGATCTGCCTCATGCTGACACCATGGACGATCTCATCGCAATGGCGAGCATCGTGCAGCAGCCCCACGCGCGTTGGCTCGATGTGATCAGTCGCATTAACTCACCAGAGAACGTCGCGCGACAACAGCGTCTTAAACAACTCGATGTTGAGATTGAGAATATTCTGAAATTCTCTAGAGCTGACACCCAAGGTCATGTCGATTCTGGACCGATTAAGGCTTTGGTCAGAGAGCAGAGCAGGCTTGAGGAAGAGGTGGAGAGAGACACTAAACTCTACGAGCAGGAGCTTCAGGAAGCTAGGGCTGAGATGAATGCGGCTTCTCTCATCGGCTTGCAATCAACACCTTCGGACCATCGAAATCTTGACATTCCTACACCATCGCGCAGTTCGGTAAATGAGAGCCATCGTAGCTCTCATCACCGTGAAGATCAAGGCCTGGAGGAGAGCCCTGGCAATACTGAGGAAAACAATGACAATTACGAGAAAGATGCTGCTGAGGGTGATAATTGCAGCCCTCATTGCGACACTATCAGTGAAAGCCAAAGCCAAATTCCCAACGCGCTGCCTGTCCCAAATATTCGACCTAGTCGTTTTTACACTGAAAGACAACTTTCAACCGGAAGTGAAAACGCAGGACGTCCAGCAAAGCGAGCCCGACATAATGGATCGTCCTTCACACAAGGCCGACGTATAGAATTCAACGCCGTTTACCAGAACGGAACACCCTCTCAGGAATATAGGATCGTCCAATCTCCTCGCGCTACTGGGTATTGGTATGTCCTGGAGTGCACGAGTTGTTCTACGTATTTCATAAGCGAAGATGCCATACAAGAAGCCAAACTTCATCTTCAAAGACGTCACTCCTACAACGCTCATGTGACAGTGGGTACTGTTCTCGCGGAGTTTGGTACGGTTGTTTTGGACTGTAATGCGGAGTTGGCGAAACGGAACAACGCCCTTTTGGATGCTGGTCCGCGTTTACTAGCAAGCAACACTCGATCTGTTGCAGGTAAAGGGCAACAGAACCGTGAAGAAGAAAGTCCCGAGCCAGATGGTCACGAGGATGAAACCCCCAATCAAGAGCCAACTCAGCCCCAAGCATCATCCTCCACGAATCCTAAAAAAAAGAAGAAACGCGGACGCCCAAAGGCCCCCGTATGTCAATGGAAGCCTCCCACTTCCTTCGCCGAGCTCGATCCCCGCATCGTTAACCTCAAACCAGGCGATATCGTCTGCGTCTGGTTAAAGAAGTACAACCATTTCCAGCCCGCCATGATCATCCCCTGGGGTCGTTTCGACCGCTTCGACTATAAACATGCACTAGCCGCGACATGCCTGAACGAGATTATCCCGAAATGCTACGACGGTGCTCAGAGCGACGACAAGGCCCCTCGGCCGTGGGCTGCAGGATATGGCAATGTTGGTGACCTCGCGCATCGACGTATGCTTCCGGGTCTTTATTTTTACAAGTCGAAGGACTTCCCAGGTCAATGCCAGTCTAATTGGCTCGCGCTGAATAAGCTGAAGATATTCGACAAGGCGTGTCCTTACACGATTAACAAACAGGTGGTTCTGGAATACCTGGAACGCCATTCGCAGTATTATCCGCGGGGAGGAGATCAAGGTATGAGTTCTCTCTCTTCTTTTCATAGGGTTTGAGAGCTGATAATATGTAGGCCATAACCCTAGAGTTGACTATGACGTTGAAGACAGTAGTGCTGGAGTTTATGAGGATGAAGGAGGTGGAGGAGGTGAAGAAGGTGAAGAAATTGAAGAAGGTGACGGCGGTGGGGGGGATGAGGAGGATGAGGATAGGGATGTCAAGATGGAGTGGAGGAACGGCAAGCATACTTGGAGAATGGGAAAAGCAGGTGTACGACGTGCGCAAATCGTACGCAGCGTTGAGCGTTAGACTCTATGACGCTTAAACGATTAGAGATCTCAGCTATGATGAAAAGGTTTATGGTAATAGGATCAAGGCGGTTAGGATCTAAATGAATATTAGTTAGGAAAAAGTATTTGGTGTAATTATAGGATTTCTAAAAACAAAAGGCTATTTAACCAGTCTAATGCTAAGTAAATAATCTACTTCTTTACTTAGGTAGTTATTCTTCTATAATGTTCCTGTGTTTCTTAACTATACACACTAAGTGGAATATCTATATATAGATTTCAATCAATAATTAAGATCTCTAGATATTAATAAACACTTAAGAAGATATATAAGATTTAACACTAGGTATTAACTAATTCTAGTATTTAGTAATTATAGAGTCTATATAGGTCTTATGTTTAACTATCTAGATTAAATTATTAATACTATTGAAAAAGATACTATTGAAAATCCCTATTGAAAATCCCTATTGAAAATCCCCTATTGAAAATCCCTATTGAAAATCCCCTATTGAAAATCCCCTATTGAAAATCCCCTATTGAAAATCCCTATTGAAAATCCCTATTAAAAGATACTATTGAGAAAGCTACATTATGTATTGCCTATAAACCTCGACTTTAGGCGCCTGTAATTCCTTTGTTGCAGATAGAAGCAGATTCACCAAAGCAATCGTCTCGCTCGGATCCGACTCATCTTCGCCGTTAGAAACAGCTCTCTCGATGGCTGTCTCTGTGTGGTTCTCGAGCAGTTTGGTAGGGTTCGCTCCGTATTTCAGCCAAGCCTCGCATTTCTCCCAGGTGAATTCCGGCCTTTCAACGCAATGGGGAATCTTCAACCGGGTTTTTGTGTCGGCTGCACTGAAGAGACACTCGTCCAGGCCAGTCTGGAAATCGACGATCTGGTCTTTGGCTCCGTGATCAAGACAAACTTGCAATATCTGAGGGTTGTCGGGGTCAAGGATTGTCCTCCTCAGTCTACGACATTTCTTGTCGTCCTTCAAATCGAGCCGCGCACCGAGATCTAGGAGTAACCCGATGGTCTCTAGGTCATCACCGGCTGCGACAATTGTAAGGCATCTGTAAACTGTCCTTGGCCGACGGGTAAATATTGTAATAGCGTTGATATCAGCTCCGTGGGATAACGCCTTCTTGATAGCCCAAGGTATGCCTTTCTCACATCCCCACATCATCAACTTCGCAACCGCATAATACCGAGCGAGCATATGAGGATCAAGGGCGCGTTCACAGAGGATGCTGCATTGTTGGAAATTCCAGATCTCGTGAAGTGAAAGATTCTCAAAGATGGAATTTATAATCTCGTTGGGTAGTTTGAGAAATTGGGCCATGTTGCATGGAGTTTATACAGGTGAGACTTATTAGCTTGAGAATGCAGGATGAAAAGGTTACTTGTATTACAAATCTTACATAACCATCCCAGCTAAGCCGGCACCATGCCAAGCATAACTCCGCAAATGAGTCGCCGTCATACTGCATCAAAATATCATAACGTTCAACGAACAGGCTAATTGCATCACGTGGGTACTTATAAAGGGTCTTCATTTCAACCTCATACAGCAGCCAATTGGAAGTAATCTACTGCTGCCAGGATGATATACTGTACGCATAATCAGTTGAATCAGGATGTCAGACACTCACCAATAAGCAAGGAAGGCAATGATGCTGAGACATATTACATGCTGTCTAGTCCGCCTAATTTTTCGTCTAAACACACTATTCAGTATAGGGTCATATTGTTGCTTGCGAAATGATCCGCATTTGGCCATATCACCAATATCCTCTGCCTCATAAGCGGACACGAGACGTGAACTTCCGTTATCTCTCAATACCCAGCCAACTTGTTTCCATCGCCAAGTTTTGTAGGGACACTGATACATTTGGTATGGGCTATCTTGTCAGTCTTGCTGTTAAACTCCTAGAGCAAGAAACTGAGCTTTGAAAATATTTCTCAGGACATCAGCTTTACGTGGTGGGAAATCTTTCTCTCATGTACGCTGGACTTTGACAACCAGATTAATAACCACTTGGAATCTTAAATATAGACCTCTTCTAACTAATATGAGATGCATGGAAATTCTCAAACTCGCACCTGCTCAAGGTCCAAGATCTGCTCCGACATCAACGAGTAACGTTTACACCGTTCGTAGTGGTAAAAGTGTCAACAAACACAGTTATGGTTAATTGGTAGGTATATTCATCCTCTAAATGTGTGTAACCGCCATACACTTCCATGTTAATTTCTTTCCTCTATTGTGTTCGTGAATGGCCCGACTGCACCCTGGTGTCCATATCCAAAATCTGATTCCAAGCTCTTTTGTTAATGGGGTCAAATTTTAGGATTAACTGATAACATATACAATGGGGAAATATTAAATGAGACTCAGAGTCTCATGTATATAAAACAACATACACTGAACGGTTGAGTCACCGGCCGAATAGTGGGACTGTAGGTTAAGAAGGTTATTTGCCTGCTCGGAAACCAAGCAATCTGTTTGGTTGAAATACCGCTCTACTTTGACTATCTATCCACGTGACTGCTCACCCTTCGGAGATGATCAATTCCGTCTTACATACGCCCATCAGCATAAATAGTGAAGAAGCAACTGATTCTTGTCTACTATGATATCTAGAAGCAGAATATTCTCACACAAATTCCATTCCTCACTCGGACCCTCTGTTCTTCAGCCATATCCCATCATCAGACCATTCTCGATTCACACAATGTCGAAGGCTCTCGAGACCAAATTCCAAACCGCCATTGATTCTGGCAAAGTCAATGGCGCTATCATTTGCGCGATAAACTCCAAAGGAGATTTTACGTACAGTAAAGCCCTTGGCCAACGCACTCTTCTTTCCGGAGAGAAACGCCCCCAGCAGGTCGATGATCTCATCTGCCTTGCATCCGCTACCAAGATCATAGCCACTATTGCTTCTATGCAATGTGTCGAAGATGGTCTTGTCACACTTCAGGGAGACCTTTCAAACATTGCTCCGGAACTCGCGGAAAAGAAGGTCCTCACGGGGTATAGTGAAGAGGACGATTCGCCGCTGTTGGAGCCAGCTAATCGACCTATTACACTTGAAATGCTTCTGACCCATACTGCTGGCACGTCATATGATTTTCTAGACCCAGCCATTGGGAAATGGAGCAGCAAGTACAAACCTAAGGATGCCGGCAAGAAAAAGGTTGAGGATACGTTCATCTATCCCCTTGGACATCAACCAGGAGAAAGTTGGATGTACGGAAGTGGCCTTGACTGGGCTGGTCGAATCGTTGAGCGTGTCACTGGAAACACACTTGAAGAGCACATGTACGAACGGATTCTAAAGCCTCTTGGTTTGAAGAACGACGCCCAGTTCCAACCCGTCACAAGAGAAGACCTGCGGGAGCGCTTAGTGGAACTCAACCCCGATGATCCGGAGGGTTATGGCCGTGCGGTCATGGGTGAAGGCTCAAGCATCAATGGACGCACAGAAGGATGCTTCGGTGGCCATGGCCTCGCAATGCCAGCTTCCATATTTGTCAAGATCGCACAATCCCTCCTTGCAAACGACGGCAAGCTCCTCAAGCCCGAGACAGTCGACAGCATGTTCCAGCACCACTCCAGCTCCGAAGCCCACGCCGGCCAACGAGCCAAGTTTTCCGGACCCCTTGGTTCTTTCTTCCGCGTGGGGATTGGCGAAAACATCAAAGTCGGACATGGTCTTGGCGGAGTGCTTACGCTGGAAGATGTCGATGGGTGGTATGGTTCCCATACGATGACTTGGGGAGGAGGCTTGACGGTGGCGTGGTTTATTGACCGCAAGAATGATATTTGTGGTATTGGAGCTGTCTGTGCGGCTTTGCCGCTTGATGGGGAGACTACGAAGATGGCTACTGAGTTGAAGGATGTTTTTAGGAAGGAGATTTATCACGTTTATGATGAATGGAAGAAGCAGTAGGGTGTGGATTATCTGGGGTTCTCATGAGGGAATAATTCGTAAATATTTGCAGGTTCCTTCTCGGAGCATATTGATATCTCTACTCTAAAATAAACGAATCTTCTTGGGTATGTTTGGATGTAGGAAATCAATACTAGCCCGGTTTCACGAAGTTCACCAATAGGTTATAAGTTTTATTTTTATTTTTAACAGCTTTCCTACCCTCTTTTAAAGTATTTGTCAAGACCCCCTAGGTGCAACCTTGACTGTAATATGTGACTTACCTGGACATAACTCTTCAAATTTACCGACGGTAAAGTGAAGATTTTTGAAGATTGATAGGGATAACTTCTATCCATATAGGAATCACAGAGGCAACATTGGAGTTGCTCTGGTATAGCTTTGGGCTGATTAGGAGAGAATATTGTCTCTTTACACTTTTCCAATAATCAGTTGCCACGTAGGATGCTTATTTTACCAGCAGAAAGTGCTGCAAGCCACTGATAACCACTATATTAAAGAACTAATTGGCACCAAGAACTGATCTTGCACTCTTGTTTTATTGGCTAGTGGGTGCAGGTCAGGTTCCACACAGACATGGAGGGAATCTGACTAGGTATAAAGCAGGATTGAGTGTTATAAAACGGGTACCTCCCCTCATTTGATTTACGAGAATGTCTCATCTTCAATTCATATTCCCAATGTCAGCACAGGTTGTTTCATATATCTCTAGTGTCTGGACTCGATGCATCACTCTTAACCTATGGTTCTTGCCACCAAGATGGTCTGGATGGCGGATCACATTTGGTCTATGGGTTCGAGCCACCCGAAACACGGTTGTTGTTACAGAATCTTCTGCGCTTGTAAATAAGGTATTTAAACTAATCATTCTTTGATACCATTTTTAACTATTGACTTGCTCAGTCAATTTATAAGCCATTATCAGATGGGTGTCTCCGGCTTTTGCTACTTCAACCTGGAAAGTACTCCGATCCTTTAATCGGGAATCTGGAAGAGTTAAACCTCGAATCGAGCAAAGGAACCTACTGTGCACTTTCATATACTTGGGGTGGGGCAGAATCATCAGTCTACATGTCTATAGACGGAAGTTCCTTTCGCATCATGCCCAATCTTGAGCAAGCTCTTCGCCGTCTGCGATCAACCGGAACAGTCCTCAGGATCTGGGCGGATTTTGTTTGCATCGACCAAGACAATCATCTCGAGAGGAGCACCCAAGTCAGCCTCATGGCTAGAATATATTCCTGGGCAAGTTTGGTGCCCTGCTGGCTAGGTGATAACACTCCCGCCACGGCGATCGGGATGGAGATTATATCCTACCTTGCTAGTGACTTGCCTAGCTGGCGAGTATCTGGAGGCAGTAACATCGATATGCGGCCCATAAGGGAGCTCCTTGAACAGTCTGTTCTGCAGATGAACCGGCAAGTCGGTCGGGCTCAGAATGTTACACTCCTAGATGTTGTACACACTATGAGATCCCGAAAGTTCACTCATGCGTGTGATAGTATTTATGCCGTTATGGGACTTGTATCGCCTGCTGAAGTTGCTGGCTTTGTCCCGGACTATGGGCAATCATGGGAGGAGACATATAACCGGTTTTATGATTGTGCACTAAGGAATGTACTAAAGAACCCAGAGGAGGAGTGGGAGGATACGAAAGGCAATTCTCTTGATGAACAAGCAGCCATTAGAGCTATATGATTGATTATAAAGAAGATAGATATTAACCAAGTTATCTGAAGCCTCATACTAGATTATCTTGACTAACCCACTGCGGTCTAGCTTTTGACATTCTTTTCAATGATACTCTAGCTAAAGTATCTGTCAAACAAGTGGTAAAGAGCGTTCTCCCAGATCTCTGCTATTGATACTATTGTGGACTTATGTTAAGCTTGCTTCATTTACTACTTAACTCACAAACAAACCAAGAGTATTAATAAACTAGCACTACTATGTAGAGCTGCCAATCTAAACGGCATAAAATAGCAGAGTATTTCTTTGATTTAATACTAAGACTAACTGATCGGCCAGCCTGACGATCGCCACTCTAGACCGTATCGGCAACTTCAATCTTTCGCCGAACCACATATTGCCTCCGATTCTCAACGTCACTCAAACACTTTTAATTCTTCACCAACCCTTCAACCAACACAATGGAATCTTCACCACCAGCCAACGACCCAGAAATGCTCCAAATCAACAACAGCCCAACTCCCCAGCATGTAATAACCCGCATCAACGCAGCATACGACTGGACCGGCCCCAACGACCCAGACAATCCACGCAACTTCTCAACCACCGCCAAGGTCCTCAGCATCGCTTCTATCGCTTCCTTAGCATGGGCGTCTTGTTTTGCTGGCGCAATCTACGCGCCTGCTCAGGAAGCCGTGAGGAGTGAATTCCATGAGGGGAGGTTAGCTGCTGTTCTTCCTCTGTCGCTGTATAACCTCGGCATGGCGTGCGGTCCACTTGTCGGTGCGCCCTTGTCCGAGACTTATGGGAGGAAGACGGTGTATGTTGCTACAACGCCTATCTTTCTAGCTTTTCTACTAGGGTCTGGGTTTGCAGACGGGATTGTTAGTTTGTCTGTTTGTCGTTTCTTCGCGGGTATGTTTGCGTCGCCGAATGTGAACAACACGTCTGCTACTATCATGGACTATTGCGCGCCTCAGTACCGCGGTGCGAGTCTTGGGATATACTACTCTATTCCATCTCTTGGTGCGGCTATTGGACCACTTGTTGGGGGTTTGTTCAGAGATCTTTGGGATGGCGGTGGACGCAGTGGATTGCCGTGGTGGTAACCTGTGCTCTATACATCCCGGTCCTTTTCACCAGGGAGACATACAAGAAAGTCGTTCTGCGTCGTCGAGCAATCAGGATGGGTCTTGGGGATAGTTCATCTCAGCAAACATCCGTGGCCAGAACTATCCGGCACTTTTTCACAGTTCTTATCCTACGGCCGCTTCACATGCTTTGCACTGAACCTATTGTCACTCTGGTCAGTTTGTACAACGGGTTCATCTTTGGACTTCTCTACACATTCATCATATCCGTTCCCTGGATCTTTAGAACATATTTTGATTTCGGCAAAACTGGAGAATCACTTTCATATTTGGGAATCACTCTCGGCACCCTTCTTGCCTGTGCCCCCTTTGTCCTGATCGACTTTTCCTACTATCAAAAACGACTTCTTCGATGGAATCAAGCTCATAGCAACGAACCACTAGCCCCAGAACATCGTCTCATCTCTGCCATGATCGGTAGTATTCTTCTTCCTGCCAGCCTCCTCATAGCTGGATGGACAGCTGAATACCGAATACATTGGTTTCTCCCGATCTTCTTCCAAGGCATGACGATGCTAGCCTGTCTCCTGATCTATGCCGGTGTGAACCTCTTCATGCTAGATGCATATGGTCCTCTTTATGGTGCTTCGGCCTCTGGGGCGATGATGTTGAGTAGATACTCTTTGAGCTTTGCCTTTCCCATGTTTGCGCTGCAGATGTTTGAGTCGCTGGGTGCGGGCTGGGCGACGACGCTTCTTGCTGGTTGTACGGTTTTGATGGCTCCCATACCATGGTGTTTCTTTGTTTTTGGGGAGAGGATCAGAGCAAGGAGTAGATATGAGTCAAGTTCGTAAACGGGATGCTTTGGGAACGAGAGGAGACTGAGAGAATTAGTTATTAGTAACCAGCTAATGAGCAAAGATGAAACTTACCAAAGATATGATCCAGGCTTGATAAAATTCCGATAAACTGGGCCAAAGTTCATCAGAATTTGTGCGAAATTGTCTAAGCTTGGAAGAGATGATGAAAACGTTCCCTAGTCTTTAGGACAACTATCATCAGTTTAGAGTAATTTGGTCTGTATCATGATGAGTTGGATGGGTATTTGGGGAGTTTGTGTGTTCATTCTGAGTCATCCGTGTCCCCAACCAATTCCATGCCCTCAAACAAATCTATCCAATCTTCCAGTCTATCCTTGACAAAGTCCTCCAACTCCCACGGCTCTGTAGAGAGGGCTTCTTCATCACCTCCCCAAACGTACATATCTGCATCAACAGTACTTCCGTCTTGGAGGGTGGCTAAAACGGGCGTGGGTGTGTATGCCTCGCCCTCGAAGTCGTCCAGCTTCCTCCGCTGGGATCTGGTCTCAAAAACAAGAAGCAAGCCATCAACCTCGTGCCCGGGCTCTTCTTTCTTCACGGCAGCAGGGTAGTCTCGGTGCTGGACAGCATATCGCGCGTACCCGTGTACTGTGGCAGGCCGGGCGAGGGCGGCTACGATGGCGGTGTTGGCAGCATCTCCGGTCAAGGCCCATGCTAGTAGAGGCAGGGCTCGAAGGGTGCCGTATACAAATAAGGGGCGCGGCGACGGTTCGGTCATGATGGGGGTTGTAGAGAATATCGCAGGGAGAGGTCAGGGAGGGAGTTGTAAGTTGGGAAGAAGAAATCAGAGTCCCGGATTGGGGGGGGGGTGGCTTGTTAAATAGATGCTTGACAGTGGAAGTTAATTAGAATTACGTTTGATCTATCTCGGCGAGATATTGAGTAAAGTTAAGTCTAATTAACTGCCACACACACAAAGTTACGTGTAATATTTCAAGATTTTGTGTGCGTCTGTCCCCCAAATATTGTCATCAGACTACATCTCTATAGAAGAGTATCATCTGAGGTCTATTGTATTGATGATATTATTAACAGAATTGGAAAGCCTGGGCTTGATAAGGTTTCAGGTTGAGATTAAAACAATAGAAGAGTATCAAATACAAAGTGCAAGCAAACTATGCTTGTGTAACCTTGACCTATCTCGCCGAGATATTGAACATATTTACTCAATCACCGGTTTCCACACCGACTGTTCCTCATCCTGTGTGTCGACAAGGGATTGACAATAAGAAAATACAATCCTGTAATATGGGCTTATATACTGATGATAATAGATGCCAAGAACGAGTTCCATCCTGAGCACGCTCGTTGGACAATGAATACATCTGGTCTAACCGCAACAACCCTATACTGAAGAATCTGACAACCATCGAGTGGAGGGAAGAATCCAAACTGGAAACAGTATTGCGGACGTGTGCCGGGTCGTCAACCACTGCCCTGGCATAGTCATTTACGATGGTAATCAGGGTTCGCAATTCCTCAAGGTATGCAAGAGGAATGGTCCTTTCAGGCTATGCATCTAACTGAACTTCACTTCTCTCCAAAAACATGACACGTTTGAGTTTCACCAGCATGAGAGAACGACAGGTCCTGTGCAAATGATCACAAGGGTTAGATTCATCACCAAACTTGTTAACTTGGCCATTTCAGAAAGCACGCCGATTATTTGGCTTGAGATCGACGATTTTTGGTGGAAGCAGCGGCGTGTATTTTCCCCCATGAAGGCCAAGGAAGGGCCACGCCTAATTGTACTGTGAGGTCTTTAGCAGACAGCCCGACACGGCCAACTTCATGTATTAATGTAGCTAGTCATGGCAGATTTCCCGTGATGTTAATAGAACGATTTTACTATTTTTAATATAATGACAATATGAACAATGCACGCTTATACAATAAATGCCCCAGCCCCTAGCTCCCCCTCACAGCTTACTCTCCGCCCTCTGCGCAACCTTCTCCGCGATAGCAACATGCACCTTCTCAACCGGCAGCTCCCCCAATCCCTTCCCTGTCCAGTACTTATCCTGTTCAAGCCCCTGATATATCAACGCCTCCGTACCAAGAATAACCTTCCACCCCTTCTCCTCCGCGATAGCACCCAGCTTCGTAAACGGCGTGGGATTGTAGCACATCTCCAGAATAGCTCCCTTCTGAGACTTATCCAAAAATGTCTCCGTCACCGCGCGCGCGCGCAACTCCTCTTCCGTAACGGGCTCAAAGTCGGGCACGCACGCGACGATGGCGCCGGGGGCTTCCAGCGCTGTGGCTTCGGACACGGTTCTCACGTGCAGGAGGCCTTCGCCGTAGCCGCGCGCCGCGCAGTCGGCGATCACGGCGGTGACTTCTTCGTCGTCGCGGTTCACGAGGTAGATCGTGCGGGCCTGCATCTTCTTGCGCAGGGCGTAGATGGCGCTGCGGGCGGCGCCGCCGCCGCCGACCACGAGGGCGGGCTTGTTGTGGAAGACTGCGTCTGGGTTGCTGATGTTTTGGTAGAATGAGTCGCGGATGCCAATGACGTCTGTGTTTGCGCCGCAGAAGATACGGCGGCCGTCTCTTTCACGCAGATACAGTGTGTTGCAGGCGCCGACGTCGCGGCATTCTTCTGTGAGCTCATCCAAGTATGGGATTATGGCAACTTTGTTGGGCATAGTCACCGAAGCGCCTGGTAGATGTCAGTGGTGGGCTCATTGGGGTCAATTGGGTGAGTGAGACGTACCGTAAAAGTCGGGATGTTGCGCCAACTTCAAAAAGCCATCAATATCCGCCGAGTCAAGCCGTACTTGGCCCCATTTCAGACCAAGATCTTGATAGATAACATTGTGAAGAAAAGGCGACAGGGAAGCTGTCAGCTTCTTCCCAAAGAGGTATCCGTGCCGTTCCAGCTGTGATACCTGGTTGGACTGGAGGGAGTCCCCAGAGGGATATGAAGAAAAGACCTGTTGGACAGACATTGCTATGTTATGATAGGATAAGAAAGATAGACAGTAGGTATTGTGATAGGATGAATAAACCTGGGTCCTCTGGCTCTATTCAAGTACTGCAGTTCGTTGGCTGTCCAGTGAGAGGGATGGTAATGGAAGAATAATCAGCTTCACTGCCCCCAAAAAGTCGGGTTCAAGGCTTTTTCCACTGAATATCCATCCACACGCTAATTCGTCTCCGCGGCTGGGGTAACATTTTGAGTAAAACGAATTGCCGGGTCTCGCCCCCCCCCCCACACACATGGATAAAGAATTAGCCAGCTCGGTCCCGGGTAAGCAAATACACAAGTCGTCCATGATGTAAGTCCCAGTGTGTGGTGTAGTGTAGACATGGACATTCCCTGCGGAAGAACGCATAATCTTGATGGATGGTATCAGCGGTTGTTCCCGCCTCGTGACGGCTTTTGGTAATCACCGTTCGTTTCTGATTAGACTGGGGTGATGTGCTGGATGAATGATTGTTGAATCGAGATACATGGGAATATCCGCTTTTGTTCTCTTATATCAAGTTGCCACAGCGTCAGCGGTGTTCTTACTGTTTACTAGTTATCTCGATATCATATTGATCAATCTCGTATTAAACAAATCATTCCACAATATCCTTTCTCAAATAACCTTCATCAGTAATACGCCAGCAAAACAACACCAGTTCCAGTATACCAACATCACCACTCACCATGGCTCACAAACCAAGCATATGCACAATGTCCTTAGGTCGGTGCTTCGCCGGCCACTCCCTCCCCCATAAACTCGACATGGCTGCCAAATATGGCTTCCAGGGTATAGAAGTCTTCTACGAAGACCTCGTCGACCTCGCAAAGTCCCTCCCAGGCGGCGACACACACTCCAACCAAGTCACAGCCGCCCGCACAATCCACGACCTCTGCGCCGCCCGTTCTCTAGAGATTATCTGTCTGCAGCCGTTTATGCACTTTGGCAATCTGGTCGATCGCGCTGAGCAGAACAAGCAATTTGAGGAACTTCGTCGGTGGTTCGATCTTGTACATGCGCTGCAGACGGATCTCATCTTGTTCCCGAGTAGTTTTCTCCCCGAGGATAAACTCGCGGATGGCTTTGATACGCTCGTTTCTGACTTTACTGTGGCGGCGGAGATGGGGCTGCAGCAGACGCCTGTTGTTAAGTTTGCGTATGAGGCGTTGTGCTGGGGCACGCAGACCAACACGTGGGAGACCAGCTGGGATATTGTCCAACGAGTTGACCGGGCGAATTTTGGCCTGTGTCTTGACAGCTATAACATCCTGGGGAGGATCTACGCCGACCCGACTACGGATTCAAGAAAGACGAGTAACTGCGAGCAAGCGACACTTGACTCGGTGAAAAGACTCCTGTCCGACGTCGACGTGTCAAAGGTGTTTCTTCTCCAGGTCGCAGATGGCGAGAAACTCAGCCAGCCCCTGAACGAGAGTCACCCGTTTTACAACGCAGAGCAGCCAGCGAGGATGAGCTGGTCTCGTAACTCAAGACTGTTTTACGGCGAGTCTTCATATGGCGCTTATCTCCCGTGCAAGCACCTCCTTCGAACGGTGGTGCAGGGTCTGGGCTTTGAAGGGTGGTTGAGTTTCGAGGTGTTTAACAGGAGGCTCACAGATACGGATAAGATTGTCCCTGAAGAGTCGGCCCAAAGAGCGGCGGAGTCGTTTGAGAAGATGAAAGTTGATCTCGGTCTGCGGACATCAGAGGTGCAACCAAGATTACAAGCAATGCTTTGAGTGAAACCCCATATAGCAAATTCCTATATAGCAAGCACTTTCTTTTTATTTAATTTAGCAAATACCATAGTTCAATTCCATTTTAATTCATTACAATTTAGTCTTCAGCTTTAGATGCTTAACAGCATACTCAATCGCCGTCGTGTATCCGAAAACGCCCAACCCGCAAATAACAGCCTCCGCCTTATCACACAGGTAGCTATGATGTCTAAAGGCCTCCCTCGCATGGACATTCGTGATGTGCACCTCCACGAAGGGAATGTCCACGCCGACGAGGGCATCGCGGATGGCGACGCTGGTGTGCGTGTAAGCGCCCGCGTTGATGATGATGGCGTCGACGTGTCCGCGCGCTGCGTGGATGCGGTCCACTATCGCGCCCTCCGAGTTGGCCTGGAAGGACGAGAGCGTGGCTGAGAGCGAGGACGCCTGCTTCTCTGCGTCGTTTTGCACGTCTTGGAGCGTTGTTGAGCCGTATAGTTGCGGTTCTCGTGTGCCGAGGAGGTTGAGATTGGGGCCGTTGATGAGGAGGAGACGACGAGACATGTTGGAAGGTGAGTGTTGTTTAGTGTAAACTTTTAGATGATTCTGTTTCATTCAGTAA
Organism: Fusarium sp. PT; assembly: GCA_021020635.1. Lineage (NCBI taxonomy): Eukaryota > Fungi > Ascomycota > Sordariomycetes > Hypocreales > Nectriaceae > Fusarium > Fusarium sp. PT. Next base: position 350,228 of record JAHMRZ010000010.1, read on the forward strand.
TAACTGTGCATCACCGACTTATGAACCAAACTCACGCCAAAGTCTAATTCCGCCATCTCAAGCTTCAAACCTCCATCTCTTCAGCATTCAACAACCCAAAGGTTCCACCCAAACAAGCCCGGTTAAAGCTTCACCCACAGTCCCCGCCGATCAACGCCAACCGATCTGACAGCTCCATGTGCCCCTCACTCTTTCCCCGCAGCGCATCTGATACCGTAGTGCGGAAAAGAATCTGGGGGAACGGTTGAAGACGGCTTTCACATCAACAAAAATCGGTCTTGACTGGAGGGAGACTTTGTTTTTTTAATTACCCCATCTTGTTTTGTTTACAATAACCCCAAACATGGATAGTCAAGAGTTGAACGAAATTTATGCTTTTGCCGTGCGGTTGGGCAAGGATGCTGGGGACATGCTCATGGCTGCAGCCCAGCGCCGCATCGACGGCCATGGCGCTTCGTCCACCACGGTATCATATGTTGAGAAGGAGAACTCGGTAGATCTGGTTACCAAGACTGACAATGGTATTGCCTCTTCGTATTATCTTCCCTTTCCATTGCTGACTGTTGCAAGATGTCGAGAACTTCATTCACACCACTGTCGCCAATAAATACCCCGATCATGGGTAAGCCACTATCTCGTCCTTATCGCGCATCACCACTGACGTCTGGTAGCTTTCTTGGAGAAGAGTCATATTCTGCCGGCGCATCGCGAAACTACCTCGTTGACGACCGACCAACATGGGTAGTCGACCCTCTCGACGGCACCGTCAACTTCACACATCTCTTTCCTATGTTCTGTGTATCAATCGCACTCGTCGTTAAGGGAGTACCAGTTATTGGAGTTATCAACGCTCCATTCCTCCGCCAATTCTTCTCGTCATGCACAGGACAAGGCGCATGGCTCAACGAGACCCAACGGCTACCATTGATCCGAAACCCAATCCCTCCAATGCCATCCAATGCGCCTAGTGGATGTACCTTCTCGTGCGAATGGGGCAAGGACCGACGAGATGTCCCAGATGGCAACATGTCACGAAAGGTCGAGTCTTTCCTGAACCTTGCCTCAGAAAGGAGCGGACGGGGAGGCAAGGGTGGAATGGTTCACGGCATGCGAAGCTTGGGGAGGTATGTCAATCAAATTCTGAGCCGTGAGAATCTCACTGACTTCTGCGTAGCGCAACATTAGATCTTGCTTATACTGCCATGGGCTCTTTCGATATCTGGTGGGAAGGTGGTTGTTGGGAATGGTTCGTGTATCTCGATGTCCAACTCGGAAGGGCTAGAAGCTGACTTGAACAGGGATGTTGCGGCAGGTTTCGCTATCTTGGAAGAGGCTGGTGGTCTTGTGACCACTGCCAATCCTCCCAGCGATATAGAGACTGCCGATATTACAAGAGCCCATCTTGGAGGTCGATTATACTTGGCGATACGGTAAGTGATTCACCGCCTCGGAGTGACGTAAACTAACGCCTCCCAGCCCAGCAGGTCCTTCGGAAACAGAAAGCGGACGTCAAACTCAGGAGCGAACAATGAGGGAAGTGTGGAAGCGAGTAAGAGAACTAGATTACAAGCGTCCAGGTGTATAACTACAAACCAGGATATCAACATAAATATAGAGGAACCTTGTACACATACAATTGAGGGCAATTCTGGATGTCCTGTCTACCGTAGAAATGAGATACGATCCCACTACATGCTCTCGACCTCCTCCATACGAGAGACAAATTCTTCTTGAAGTCGCTGCAGATACCCCGGAAGAGCCTCTTCGCTGCCCGATTCTTTCGCCTGCTTCAATGCGTCCTGAAGGTTAAGGATGAGCTTTCGTCGGGCTATAAGTTTGGCTGATTCTGAGCTACGCTTGCTCGCTTCTCGCTTCCTCCTGAGATCCTTTGCCACTTCTTCTGCTTTCTCAATGAAGCTTTGGGGCAAACCAATCGCCCGAGCTAGGTTGATTCCATAATGTTCTTCGTCTCTGATGGCACCCGATGTGGCTTTGTAGAGCATTGTGATATGTGGCAATCCCTCCTCAGTTGTTGAGCTAGTGGCTGCGAGATGCAAATTGAGAACGCCTGGACGATCCGCAAGCACTTTTGTCAAATCAACGAAGTGAGTCGCAAACCAGACAGATGCTCTACTTTGAATCAAGGCTTCAGACATAGCAATCGCGATTGCCAGCCCATCTCGATTGCTCGTGGCTCTCCCCAGTTCATCAATCACAGCAAGGCTTTTGTCGTCGATGTTCCTCAGAATGAAAGCCATCTCACGCATCTCAACGGAGAACGTTGAAAGGTTGCTCTCGATATTGTCGTCCAACGAGACACGGGCAAAGATGCTATGAATCATGGAAAAGGCCGCATACTCTGCAGGAACGAAAGATCCAATCTGTGCCATGATCTGAAGTAGTGCAACCGCTCGGATGTAGGTACTTTTACCACTCATATTACATCCGGTCACAATGTGGAAGCAATACTGCTCTGTGGAGTAATAATCGTTGGGTATAAACTTGCCGCTCATACTCTGCCATTTGAATGGTCAGTAAAACACCAGTGTTGAGAAAGATTGTCTGACCTTGTCGAGAACAGGATGTCTTGCCGCCTTCAATGCCAACGTACTGCTGATATCAGGCCTCACATAATCTCTTGTGGTTGCCAGCTGTGTGAAGGACGAGATCATGTCAATGAGTGCAACCGACTCGCAGACGCGAAACAGGTGTGGGACATCATGTCGAAGTTCTTTGAGCAAGTCTTGAACAACACTGTCGCTTCGAATAATAACCTCATTTGATGTATCAGAGAGTCTCAAATTGAGCTTCACCAGGTCAAGGGTTTGACACTCGATCATGTCCTTCTTCCGGACCACGTTGATCAAAAGTTCTGGGATAGGACGGTCATCAAAGTCTGCTGCTCGCAAGCGCAACCAATATTTCCTCCCGTTATCATAGCGAAGACTAGCTTCAATCTTGTGTATCTCTAATCCACTGTTAGTCGATGACATTGAGTAGCGATCACCTTACCATTCAATGCCTCGAGGTGCTTATGAATCTCCTCGGTGAGCTCCTTGTAAGTCTGACGAGCAACGTCAAGCATGCCGTTGATGCCTGCCTTGACTGCGAAGGTTCTCTGGTTGCGAAGATCTAGAGCAGACTTCATGTAAGTGACGTCTGGCTCAATTGTCTGCCGGATCTTATTGAGGCTTTGGCTGGTGATCTCAGGGCGACAGAGCTCTCGAATCTTGACGAGTAAAACACTTGTAGCAGGGCCTAATGCCGTGTAGAGCTCGGGAATGGACTCGAGGAAGCTTTTGATCATCAACACTTGGTTGATCTGTTCTTCGACTTGCTGGACATCGGCAGATGTGGGCACTATGATCAACTATAGTTTGGTTGGTAATGGCTCGAAGCAGCTATCGGTTAAATTACCTTGGTCAGGAGCTTCTCCGTGTCATGGAAGAGCTTGAGAGCTATTCTTGTTAGCTGTTTCCTGTAACCTATATAAGACCTGTACCTTTCCGAATCTCCAAGAACATCTCTTCGTTGGATGTCAACTCCTCGAGTGCATCGTAGCGAGGGAGGATAAACAGATCGGGACGAGTGGGCGGTTGAAGAATGTTGCTTCGAAGCATTCTACTGCCCATCGGAGTTGATGTATGATTTAACAAACCAAAGAGAGACTCTTTGGACTTTGAGTTGCGTAAGTTCTGCATGATCTCGAGAGATTGGATGGCCGAAATGTCAATCATCATGGTGTCTTCAGAAGGTCTGTATTGAATACGAAGTGAGTGTGGCACAAAGTTGATGGAGAAGTGCTGCTGGATGTACTTCATCGCCTATAGTCTGTTTAATATTTGTGTTGATGTCCTTTGGCAATGCACTTACTGCTGCAAAAGAGCTGATGGCATAGAACTTGCCTTGGGTAGCCACCTTCAAAGGCTCGATGTCATCTTTGAACGCTAGGTTATGGATGTACTCTAGACCTTCTGTTTCGGACCATGCAGAGCGGTCCAGTGCATCAATTTGAGCTTCAGGAATGAGGTTTTGCACAAGAGAGAACAGTGTACTCGGGTTGTTTGGGGGACATGCGGTTGACATGAAGAGTATTCGAGAAGGGGCAGACAACTGGATCTTGTGAATAGTCTTGACGTACGATTGGTTATCACAAATCTGGCTGATGGTGACTTCGCCTATCGAAACGTTGACAAAGGCCACGCCTACGGCGGGCGAAACACCACGAGCTTCGCTCACAGCACACACAATGCTTTGTGTTTCACTGAGACCCAGAATTGAAGAAGCTGTACCATTTCGAGATTTTCTTCCTGACGCTGTCCCCGGTCTGGATGAAGGCCGTACAGTAGAAGGACGCGAGATGCTTGGTCTTGTGCTGGTTCCTGAAAGGGTGTAACCCGAATATTGGCTAAGACTGGTCTGTGGTCTTCTGCTGTGATGAGTGCTTGGTGTCGCAGATTGTCCGATAGGCGCCTGACTTCCACTGCTTGTAAAGTAAGTTGACGAGCGGCTATCCGATCTTGAAGGAATGGACCGAGACATTGTTTCCGTTGTTGGCTTTGATTATACGCTTCATGTACTTCGAACACTTCGCTGCTGTAGGGTAGTAACGAACTGCAAGTCCGTAAAGGCACAAAGCACCATGGTAGGTGTAGTTGAAGGATTAGGTCTCGTTTGAGGGATTCCGACAGAAAAATATCATCTAAGCTGGGACAAACTTGATGGAAATATCAGACTTGAGTGTTCCTGCCCGCTCAGCATTATGGTGTAAGTCTCGAGGAAGGTACCAGCAGCGAGGAAAGGGTCTTGGGCAACTGCCATAAGTTCACCACCCAGAGGCAACCCATTGTTACTTTCATGGTATAAATTTCGAGGACTACCTATTTGACATCCCTTAACAAAATTACGTTTACACTCGTAAAGACTGATTGCATCAAAGGTCTTGAAGCTTGTTCACATATTGGATCCTCGTCGGCAAAAATCGCCGACATTTATCCGATACGGAATTTCCTCAACACTCCCCGCTGACCCTACGCGCGGCCCACGCCTGACACCGGTTAACACCCAAATCCACACATCGTTGAGCTCCCAACGCGTTGATCGCGTTCTCGAATTCATCATGTTCGGCATCCTCGAAGCCGTGACAGTGCCCCATTCGGGCATATTCAACAGCTATGAAGAACTATTCAAAGAGCTCAGCGACCGCATGGAAAAGGAGGGATACAAAATTGTCAAGGCTAGATCACATCGAGGCAAAGTGGGCGGTGCCGACATCCCAGGAAACGACATAGTACGATGCGATCTCGTATGCGACCGAGGTGGTAGACCATATCGGTGCATGGCGACAAAACACAAGACGACTACGAAGAAAACCGATTGTCCATGGAAAGCCAAAGCCGTCCACCGCAAGACTATGGGCGGATGGGTCTTGACGATTACCTGTGACCAACATAACCATGAGCCTGGCACACCCGAACCACCAACCCCCGAAGCCGCAAGCGAGGACGAAACTGACTTGCTCGAAGACCTGGAAGGTGAGCAAAGCCTGGATGCGGCTGCGACGCCACTTCTGACACCATGGGCAGATGACGGACCGCAACCTGATGCCGAGACTCAAGCTGCCATCCAGGTCGCAGGTGTTTCAAACGCAGTCCTCCGCTTGACCGGCGATACTTTCCATCAGTTCAAGAGCGAATATCGCAAGATGTCACATCCGGAAAGGGTTGGAATCTTGTCACAACTTCAACTTCGTATTGCTGCCATATACGCCGTCCAGAACGAAGACTTGCAGAGACAGAAGAGGCAAGAGGCTCAAGACAAACGACACCGGCAGATTGAAGAGACAAAGAGACAGTCGTCGGTACAAAAGCAAAGAGCTAGACAGCGTCGCCAGCAAGCTGTGGAGCAAAACCAGCAGCAGCAACAACAACAGCATCAGCAACAACAACAGCAGCAGATGCATACTCAACACATCCAACAGCAATCGTTACCACAACAAACCCCTCAAGCTCAGGCACAAGTCCAAAATCAAATGCAGGCGCAGGTTCAAGCACAGGCGCAGGCACAAGCGCAGGCACAAGCCCTGATGCAGTCACAAATGTATCTCCCGCAGAACCCTCAACAGACTCCGATTCCCGTTCCTACGATGGATATGCCGCAGTTCCAGCATTACGCTGGGCCTCCTAAGAGGATGCGTGGACGTCCTTCACAAGGTGGGCAACAAAACCAATAGTAGAGTGTTTTGGCGTTTGAGGGAAATGGCGCAGGATTGTGTATTTATTTGTTTTCAAAAGACATGTGCTCGTGAGACACGGGTATGTCTCTAACAGGATCTTGCGGGGTCATGGGCCGAATTTGTTAGTAGTATCGATAGATTGACACTGGACCTGCCGCACTGCAGCTCCTCACCGCCAAAATTTCTAAATTTTGCCAAGTGCCCCACCATCCGGCGCTGAAATTCTCCAGACTTTGTGAGGTAACAAACCGAATATTATCTACGATGGCGACAATCGTACCTCCCCCGTCTAAAAGACAAAAGAGAGAAGTGCTTGAGCGCTCTCAGGTTCAGCAAGATGTTACACTTCTTGCATCTGGGCCTGAAGGGTCCTTCAAGGCGCGATTCCTTGATGGTGATGGCAAGCAAATGGCCGATGTGATCGAAGTCCCCCTCGCCGACGCTTCAGAAAAGAACTTGTCGCTTCTTTTGAATACGTTACTTGCTAGGGTGTGTTGAATTTTGGTTTAACTAGCTTGGACAGACGTTGACTCGATACAGGAAAAGGAAGAATTCCTACCATATCGATTCCGAATTCACATTCCCGGTACCGAAATCATCGTGGACCAATACCCTACCGATCTCCTCCAGCTTCTTCGCAACCATGGCATCGAGAACCCTTTCGAAACGACCGTCACTCTCAGCGCTGAGCCGCAGGCTGTTTTCAAGGTCCAGCCCGTAACGCGCATGTCCCACAAGATCCCTGGCCATGGCGAAGCAATTCTCGCAGCTCAGTTTAGTCCCAAGAACAGCAGTCGACTGGCGACCGGATCTGGCGACAAGACGGCACGGATATGGGATACTGATACTGGAACACCCAAGTACACCCTTGCAGGTCACTCTGGATGGGTGCTCGCGGTCGCTTGGTCGCCTGATGGTGAACAGCTCGCTACTGGGAGTATGGATAAGTCAGTCCGTCTTTGGAACCCCGAGACTGGAAAGGTTGTCGGAAGTCCTTGGACAGGCCATTCAAAGTGGGTAACCAACATTGTATGGGAGCCTTATCATCTCTGGAGAGACGGTACACCACGACTTGCCAGTGCCAGCAAAGATGCAACAGTCCGGATATGGGTTGTCAACACAGGAAAAACCGAGCACGTACTGTCCGGACACAAGAGCAGTGTCAGCTGTGTCCGTTGGGGAGGAGAGGGTCTCATCTACAGCGCAAGTCACGACAAGACGGTCCGGGTTTGGAATGCTGCGAAGGGAACCATGGTGCACACGTTGTCGGCCCACGTTCATTGGGTCAACCATCTTGCGCTCTCGACAGATTTCGTTCTGAGGACTGGATTCTACGATCACACACCTGTACCCGAGACCGAGGAAGGAAAGCGACTCAAGGCTAAGGAGAGGTTCGAGAAGGCTGCCAAGTTCCAGGGTAGAATCGCTGAGCGTCTTGTCACTGCCAGTGATGACTTCACCATGTATCTTTGGGATCCTTCTCAGGGCACCAAGCCTGTCGCGCGTATGCTGGGCCATCAGAAGCAGGTTAACCATGTTACCTTCTCCCCCGATGGATCCCTCATCGCCAGTGCAGGTTGGGACAACCACACGAAGCTCTGGAACGCCAGGTAAGAAACACTCTAATATCCCTCAAATATCAAATACTGACTCAATTCTCAGAGATGGCAAATTCATCAACACCCTCCGCGGACACGTGGCTCCCGTGTACCAGTGCGCGTTCTCAGCAGACTCAAGACTTCTTGTCACAGCATCAAAGGACACAACGCTCAAGGTGTGGTCAATGGCCTCTCACAAATTGGCCGTAGATCTGCCTGGCCACCAAGACGAGGTGTATGCGGTAGACTGGGCACCAGATGGCAAGAGAGTCGGCAGTGGAGGAAAAGACAAGGCGGTCCGGCTCTGGCGGAACTAGAATTCTGAAGAAAATGGTGTTTGTTACTCTTACAAGTCAAGATACCCCTAAAGTGATTCACATGCTTGCTGTGCCATTTATCCGCTGTGCATGTTCGAAACAGTTTCACTGAGGGCTTTTCTTGGATTTGTTTTGGTGTAGGGCGCAGTAGAGGTGCTTATCTTTGGGAAATGCGATCTATTTCGAGTGTACATGCGGTGGCGTAGCAATACTCACGGGAGACTTCCGAATCGCACGCAACAATTCGTTGCATCGACAACCTCTCTTATGTGAAGTGGGCCTTGTAGCATATCATGCACGCGCGGGAGTTGGGAGCTTCTAGACCTGTGATCAGAGATGCGCCATATCCACTAGCTTCTACCCAAGCTGCGGGTATAGCGTCTGTTGAAACAACCTCGATAAAGACAACTGGGAGGCTTCAATGGGTTACGGTGCTGCTACGCTGATAGGTTCGCTTCTGAGAGATGGGGCGGGACATTGGTGCTGTGTTGACTTCGTATAGCACGTGTACGGAAGATGCTGGAAATAATTCGACAGAACGGGTGGGAGTGAAGCTCGCGATGCCTTGGAAATATCTAGAAAGTGGTGTTGTGGGGTAACATCACCCCGGCCCAAGCTAAAATTACCTTATCCCGCATGGAGAAAGCCCAACATTCACACCAAGACTTGAGCCAAATCTTACGAAGTTTTCGAAATCGCTAGAAGTCTCTTGATCTTAGTTTTGTAGTTGCATGTTGATTATATCTTTTGCGGTAGCTAATGCATTGGTTACAGCCTCACTGCATGCATACGTATCAGGCATGACGCCCAACTTCCCTGTCGGATCATGTCGGACCCGGACCGGTATTGCATTTCTCATGTAGGTACACACACAAAATAGAAGTCCGGTTTTCTCGCTTTTCTCGAAGCCCCCTTACATGCCTCCATGAGCACCACGAGGCTGCCCCGCCGATCATGAGTGGATGACACGATCGAGCGCAACCCCCCGGAAAGCGTCGGAGCGAAGATCAGCCCAAAACGAGTGATGTCTTTTTATGCGGGGAATAAAATCGAGCCCAAGCTAAGGTAGCGCATATTGACATCTTGTCTAGAATCAGAGCAGCTCACACTCAGGACGCAAGAGAGGGGAAAGAGAAAGAAAAATAACGCTCCTCGTCGCTGAAAATACCCCCATCAAGCGCATCCGTCCGATCCCGTATATGGGCCCCCGGTACTCCGGCCGGCTGTGGGCTCAGGTGGAAGCCGACTAACCCTGTTGCTGGGGCCGCATGTTGTGTGATGCTGCGGAAGGTCGCCGTTGGAAAATTGGAGAAAGATGCGGTTGCGAGTGCAACGCGCTTGCAGATTGCTCAGGCCACACGGGGGAAAAGTCAGTGAGTTTTGTTTTCGGATGATGTCTGTCTCTTGGGAAGTTTGGTGATCGGGGCTACAAGTTGCATATGTTGAAGGCGATTCATTGACAACAAGCCAGCTTGTGATGCATTTTACTGAGGATGTTTGGTAGGTCTTAAGTACAAACTTCATAATATTATATAAGAATGCAAGCCTACCTCCGTAGTATAACCTGAGTTAGTATAATATATTTAAAGTAAATTGGACTGAATAAGATCTGTCATAGGAATCCTCTTGTCAGATTCCTGCACCCCTACTGTACTGTGTTAAATCAGCCATCATTTTATCATTGCAACATAGTGCAAACCTCTTTGATAAGAACTGCCATGAAACACAGGCCGGACATATTCATTACCCCAAATACCATGCCTGGCTCAGGCACAGTTCCCAATCCATGCCCGTTCTCCCGAGTTCTAGGCCAGAGGCTTTGAAGCGGCACAGAATTACTCCACCACGGAGAAGCTGCGGGGTGCATCCAATTTTGAGAACAGCATCAAGATATAGGAAGCTACTCTCTGAAGATCCCTTTCGTGGAAATCCGTCATCTTTGCTAACCCAGAGTTCTCCAAGACTCTGTTCAAGGAAAAAGACGCGTGATAGATATGTGTGTAACTTACACGGCCGCCGTGATGCACGCCACCAACCATGTTACACACCTCTCCAATCGCATGGCCCATGCATTCCCAATCCTAGATCCGCTAGGTTCGTGATGAGGCTGCGGGAAAAAGAGCAAATTCTAATCAATCCGATGCGAAGTACGGGAAGTAGAAACGGCCCGTGTAAGACGGTGTGGAATGGACGGGCCGGTGCAGCCAGGGTTGACAAGGGTAAGATAATCAATCTTGCTTTTCTTGTCCATATTCTGAAAGGGTTGTATACGTGAATCATGGAGGTGCCACTGCTACCATAGGGATTTTATGATAGAGGCGAACAATTTGAATGGATGAGTGATTCTTGGCATGTGATTGATAGGAAGCCTTGTTAGTTTGTTTCAGCGGCGGCTTCTCATCCTGGATGAATATACCGGTATACTGTCGATAATAGCCGGGAGTCGTATACAGCTTAAATTAGATTTACTATCCTAAATAGAATACTTGTTCTTCAATGAGATCTTCTTATGCGAGGAGACATGAGTGAGCTATAAACTAGCCCCTTGCCCTATGTTATTCCAGGTCTGGCATCCATGCGTGGTAATTCTAACAATTAGCCTGGGTATTTAGCTACTAGAATAATTACTCCTAAAATATCCAGATCGTGATATTTGTATAACGCATATTGAGCCAAGTGCATGATCGACGATAGACCTTGAGTGGGCGTGTCGATTCAAGAGGCCGCCAGATGTCCATTGGGGTAACTCTGCTCTGCAGCTTACAGGCCCGAGAGATTGGTTGTGGTTGCTGAGCCTCCCGCACCAATATCACCATCCAACTCACATCGGTTGGGGGCATTTTCTGCATTCGAGAGTGAGTTGCACCGGGAATTTAATGCACATCTCCTTCCCCATTAATCATCACATCCAGGCACATCCATCGACAGGTTTATCACCAAGTGCCGAAGTTCCTTTATTAGATGTCATGATGCTTCACCCAACCCCATATCACACATGATACACAACACTCAGCCAAACAGAGACTTTGCCGGCTGGGCCTGTGCCTTGCTTGTTGGCAGTCACCACAGCTCCATCTCAAAAACTCTTGGCCGTTTTCAAGCACCATTTTTCACCATCTCTCATCATGCGTACATCATCCCTGTTTTCCCTCTGGGGCCCGTGTTTAGCCTACCCGCTATCCAGCCCAGCTCCGCCTAAACAACAATGACAGGCTGGTTGTCGTGGGCCTAAAACTCCACACGCCGTTTGTGCATCGGTCCACACTCCGATTCATGTCTTGTTCTTGTTTCGTTATTGGCGCTTATGTAGTGAATTTCTCTCATCAGAAGGATTGAAAAAATAAATAGAGAGAAAGTGAAGGCTTTAGATTGGGTAAAGTCCAGGAAAGAACAGGGATTATAATACCGAGTGTACCCCATCTTTCCCCTCCATCTTCTTTGTGCTTTTACCTCACCTTACACCACACCCCTCCAACCTTGTTCCTGTTCCAAGCTATCAAACTCCTGTCGTGGATCACGGACCAAACTCTCCTGTGTCGAGATCCTCAACAACTCATCACGATTTCCTCTCCCGCAAACTACGTCACGGTCTATTATTTTGTGTGTTTGTGTATTTCTGTTGAATCATCTAGCATGCTTTTCTTGTTTCTGTAATAGACCGACCGTCAACCTCCTGCAGCTGTCTATCATAGCCCTTGAATCGGCCCTTCGTCACGTCCAATCATCCCAATTATTCACATAGTTCATGCTGCAATTCTCCCCCTGACGGACCATCTATTTATCAGGTACCAACGGTCCTGATCTTCACTTGAGGCTCAAAACTGCCCTGGTCTATCATTTCAGCACATGCCCGTGCTTTGAAGGTGTAGAGCAACATTACGTCAGAGTGAGTACTCTACCTCAACTGGCTGCATTTTACGCATTCCCTGCCCTTCCATCCCTCCATACAATCACAGTCGAGACTTTAAAACTGACAGGGCTTTCTTACAGGCTATCCCCTGCTCGGAAAATACCTCTTTACGATTCAATCGAATCTTTTAATTGTCAACCGATCCTCTCCTCGTTCGACAGAAAAAAGGAGCCTTTAAAGCAACGATCTCGGAGCTATCCAAGCTTGGCCGTGCAACTCTATAAAACATCTGACGAATCTCACGACACGGTCTAACAACGGCGACGTCGGAGATTTCTCGTTGCAATTATTTCTTATCTTGAGATTTTGTCTCTTGATTATTCTAACCCTGCAACTTCTCATCGCTGCGCGCATTCTTCCCCTTACGGTACTATTCGCCACTTTCGGCTCGATTTACAGCTGAGCGCATCTGCGACAAAGAGGCGTTTTGCCTGCGACAAGCTACTTCTCTCAACAAAAAGCTACACCTCTGCCGCTCGGATTTTTAGTTTTACTTTCACATGAAGTCGTCATATGAGCTATCCCAATAGTAACGACACCAACCTATTGCACGTTTGAGCTCTCGTATCCTTCAATACTCTGAGAGTCGAGGACGCGTCACATCCAAACGACCCGTATACCAACAATTCGGCTTCATCCGCTCTTCTCACAATCTTTAGCCCAAAATGACGGTTTTTGTGTGCTCTCTGTATGTGCTCTCTTGAAGTTTTTGTTGCTTCCCCGCTCTTGCCCCTCCATCGTCAAGCCCACCAAGCTTAGCGAAAAATGACGAAGGCTAACATGACGATAGCTTCCTCCCCAAAACTATACACTTTACTCTGCCCGGTACGCCTCCCCCTGGCGCTGACCCATCTCGAGCATCATTGTCAGGACCCTCAAACCCAAAGGCTGCCAAAGCTCCTGTTCTACCTCCTAAGCCCCAACCCGCAGCCGTTGGTGGACGACCTGCCCCTCTCGCTCGCCAACCAAGTCTGTTCCAAAAAGAGGGTATTACACCTCCTCACACCCCGACCGAAGAGAGTGACCCTCCCGATCTGTTCGCCAATGAAGATGGCATCAGAATACAATTTCCCCATGGCTCCAGCAACACAGACAGCCCGAGGTCTTGGGGCAGCCGGGCTAACCAGCCCAAGTCTCGCGCCGGCTCTCCCCCTCCTCCTGCTCTTTCCGAGAACAACCGTACGATGAAGAAGGCTCGCGAGCTAGGTCGTCAGGGTATTTTGCAGCCCAGATCTCTCGTTAGAAGCGACAGTCACGATCGAGTTTTTGCGTCGGCCGGATGGATGGTTGTTAACGCTGATCAGGGTAACGGAGGACTTCGCAATGCTGCTGACGCCGCTGCTCGTGATGGCAAGATTGACGATATCACCTGGGTGGGTACTCTGGGAATGCCTACGGATGCTCTTGAAGGCACACATCAGAAGCAGGACATTGAAGATGTTCTAGCTAACGAGCACAACATGCTGAGCGTCTTCTGTTCCGATAAGGACTTTGACGGCCACTATGCGCATTTCTGCAAACATATCTTGTGGCCTGTCTTCCACTACCAGATCCCCGACAACCCCAAGAGCAAGGCCTACGAGGACCACTCATGGAAGTACTATGTCAACGTGAACCAGGCATTCGCCGACCAAATTATCAAGAACTGGAAACGCGGTGATATTGTCTGGATTCACGATTATCATCTGCTTCTCGTTCCTGGTATGGTTCGTAAGAAGCTCCCTGAAGCCAAGATTGGTTTTTTCCTTCACGTTGCTTTCCCTTCATCCGAAGTCTTCCGATGCCTAGCTGTTCGAAAAGAGCTCCTGGAGGGTATGCTTGGTGCTAATCTGGTTGGCTTCCAAATCCACGAATATGGACGCCATTTCCTCCAGACTTGCAGTCGTATTCTGAGTGCCGAGGCTACACCAGATGGTCTCCAGCTCGAGGATCGTTTCGTTGATGTTATTCATCTTGCTATTGGTATCGACCCTGTCAGCCTTCGTGATCATCTCGATACGCCCGAGGTTGCCAAGTGGCTGCAGGTCATGCAGGATCGTTACAAGGGCAAGAGGCTCATCGTTGCCCGTGACAAGCTTGACCACGTCCGTGGTGTGCGTCAGAAGCTGCTTTCTTACGAACTGTTCCTCAACAAGAACCCACAGTGGCGTGAAAACACTGTTCTTATTCAAGTTGCCCTATCATCCAGCGAAAAGAGCGACCTCGAGGCCACCGTTAGCGACATTGTGACCAGAGTCAACTCATCGTGGGCCAACCTTGCGTATCAGCCCGTAGTCTACCTCAAGCAGGACATTGACTATGCTCAATATCTGGCCCTATTGACCATTGCAGATGCACTTATGATTACCAGCCAGCGTGAGGGTATGAACTTGACCTCCCACGAATACCTCTTCTGCCAGGACGGAAAGCTTCTTCCCGAGAAGAAGCACGGTTCTCTGATTCTCTCCGAGTTTACTGGTACATCGTCTCTGTTTAACAAGAACGAGCTTGCTGTGAACCCTTGGGATTACCGAGCATGTGCCGATGCCATTAAGCAGGCCTTGGAGATGGGTGAAGAAGAGAAGGATAGGCGATGGGAGAATCTCTACAAGCGCGTGGTGAAGCATACCGGCTCTCACTGGTTCACCGAGTTTCTTGGCCGTCTGGACATTGTGTATGATGAGCAGCACAAGCGAGATCAGACATCCGTTCCTCGATTGTCCATCCCAGCTTTGTCTACAAAGTATACCAAGGCTCAGCGTCGACTATTTATCATCGATTATGAGGGTACACTTGTGGCGTGGGGCCCTGTTAACCAGATTATTCCCATCAGCCCCCAGCGAACACTGGATGTGCTCAACGACTTGCTTCTTGACGAGCGAAACACTGTTTACGTTATGTCTGGTCGCCGACCCGAAGAGCTTGACCGCGTTTTCCGCCGAGTTCCCAACCTTGGTCTGATTGCTGAGAATGGCTGCTTCCTCAAGACCCATGGCAGTGATTCCTGGACCGAGATGGCGGATCTCAACCATGTCAAGGACTGGAAGGAGTCAGTGAAACCAATCATGACATATTACCTCGAGCGAACCCCAGGTGCTGAGATTGAGGAGCGTCGATGCAGTCTGATTTTCCACTTCAAGAGTGCGGAGGACTATGAGTCAGCCTCACGACAAGCCTCAGACTGCGCCAGCCACGTCAATGATGCCTGCGAGTCTCAGCGTGTGCATGCTATTGCTCTCGATGGATGTATCGCTGTCGAACCTATTGATTGGACCAAGCGAAATGCCGCTAGAAAGGTATTTGAGACTCTCAAGGAGGAGATGAGCTCTACCCAGGAGCACAAGGTTCCTGTTGACTTCTTGATGGTCATTGGTGATGGACGAGAGGATGAGAAGGTGTTTAAGTGGGCAAACCGACTTCAAGACGATCGTTCTGTAGACAACGTTGTCACTGTCAGTCTTGGAAACCGCAACACCGAGGCGACAGCCACCCTTACGCAGGGTGTCAGTGGTATGTTCCTTGTTTCGCTATTATTGAACGAAATACTAACTTTTACAGGCGTTCTCTCCTGCCTCCAGCGTCTTGCGTCTCTTGAATAGTTCTGAGCATATTGTGGAATTGTGTGTTATTTGATTGCATGTTTGTGCCGTTGGCGTTGGGTCAGCGGGTGCAGGGGTATAAGGGAGCGTCACGTCCGGTAGCTCGATGACAACAAAAGAATAGGTCGATTGATATTTGTTTGTTTTATTTTTAAGAGACGTTATGATGGGTATGGTCATGTGGGATGAGAGTTATTACTTTATAGACTCGCGAGCAATGGTAGCCTCTCAACTCAACTTGTGCTGCGCTTTGTGAACCTGTAAATCGTTCGTCCTTGATGCCATCCGAAGATACCGGCTGGATGCCTCTCAAGATGAGCAAAACAACAATATAAGGTTTGGCTTACCCTTGACTAACCCATAATAAATAATTCACCTATCATTCTCGATCCCAACGGTTCAAGCCTCATTCCGATGCGCCCTCGCCGTTACAGGAACCTCCCATAAAAAACGGTAAACGCCCATTTCCGTTTTTGCTTCGAGAGATACCAACTCGCAACCGTTTTTCCTCATGAAGCCATTTCCTCTCATCATGACATCACACCTGAAAGCTTCGGTGAAAAGCCAAGCGAATGAAACGCTGCCAAAACAGCCCCAAAAATAAAAATAAAATAAAAAGACCCCGCGTAAAGTGCGACATCGGCCGCGGGGAGTCGCGAACTTCCAATTAAGAGTCAGCGAGGAGACTTTGACATCTCCATTGGTTTCGTTTTAGTGCTGATTGCTAAAGCTGCTTGCATCGTTTACTAAAGAGCTTATAAATGTGAGTGTCTGCGGGTATAAAGGGTGCTTGGGGGAATTGTATGTTGACTTTTAGGCTGCAGATCTTCTGAATCTTTCTTCTGAATCTATTCTGTTCAGTATGGCTGCGTTTCCTCCTCCTCCCGTTAATACCATTGACTGGGCCAACGTGGGCTTCAAGGTCCGCGAAGGTGAGCAATAATATCTGTTGTTGATGGAGGTATCTAATAATCTACAGTCAATGGCCATGTTGAATCTACCTACAGTAAAAGCACAGGGAAATGGACGCCTCTTCGCTTCGTCGCCGATCCCTTCATGCATATCCACGGCATGGCTCCCGCTCTTAACTACGGCCAGCAGGCTTACGAGGGCCTCAAAGCCTTCCGCACACCCAACGACGAAGGCATCACCATCTTCCGCCCCGAACGCAATGCAAAGCGTCTGCAGCACTCCGCGGAAGTCGTCTCCATGCCCCCCGTCCCAGAAGACCTCTTTCTCGACGCCGTCCGCGCCGCCGTTGCCCTGAACGCTGGCTTCGTGCCTCCCCACGAGACGGGCGCCGCGCTGTACATCCGTCCTCAGCTCTACGGCTCCAGCGCGCAGCTTGGCCTCTCGCCGCCCGAGGAGTATATCTTTGCTGTCTTTGTCGTCCCCACGGGTGTCTACCATGGCGCGCACCCTGTAAAGGCGCTCATCCTTGAGGAGTTTGATCGCGCGGCGCCGCATGGTACGGGACATGCCAAGGTCGGCGGGAACTACGCTCCTGTGCTGCGCTGGAGCGACAAGGCGCGTGACGAGGGCTACGGTATCACGCTGCACCTTGATAGTGTGCGGCACGAGGAGATTGACGAGTTCAGCACGAGCGGCTTCATCGGCGCCAAGGTCAACGGCGATGATGTCACGCTGGCTGTGCCCGACTCCAACGCTGTTATTGATAGTGTTACCAGCGATAGTATCCAAGAACTGGGACGCAGCTATGGGTGGAAGGTCGAGAAGCGGCCTATCAAGTACCAGGAACTCAAGGAGTTCAGCGAGGTTTTCGCTGCTGGTACTGCTGCGGCGCTTGTGCCCATCCGGTCCATCACGCGTCGTGTGGATGGAAAGGAAGAGGTCGCGACGTATATCAAGGATGGATCTGAGGAGCCTGGCCCGCTGTTTGAGAAGCTGCTCAAACACCTCAAGGATATCCAGCTTGGCAGAGCTGAGGATTCTTTCAAATGGAGACTCCCCGTCGGTCCCAAGGACATGGAGATCGAGGGTGTTTCCAAGGGACAAAATGGAGATGCTACAACAGTGGATCAAATGGATTAAGGAAATAACGACGAAATGGTTTATTGTTTTAGTGAGCGAAAGATATGTCAATGCCAATATGGATGTCAATGTCAGCCCCCTCCCCTGTCTGTCCACCATGTGCTAGTCGCACTCGCGATACTCACCCGTCTCGTCTATCTCGAGTTCCCTCAAAAACCCAAGACCATGTTTGCCCCTCCCGCGAGGACCCCCGTTGCTGGTTACGGCTCGCCGCATGGTACAACGGGGAGCAAAGAACCCCCCCAGGCAAACACAACGCCCTTTGGGGTTTGCGGACCCGAGAGAAGCGGGAGTGTAACGGCCGGCATTTGTGTTCTTTTGTTTCTGATATATCCTCACTTTTTTCGTCCGACGAGGGACGAGATAGGATATTCATATAAGGTGTATGCTCCTCTCTACTGACTCCAGCTGTTCAGTACCTTTTTGTTATATGACGAACCTCTTTAACGCAATGTGCACATACTCCTTCCAACGCATGGTCTGCTGCTGCGCCAAAGGCCCCGAATGTCCACAAATGGCCCGCGGGCGCGCCTTGATCGGCAGCGAGGCCTTCCACTTCATCGACATGTTCTACGCCGTCGACGACCTCGGCTCAGCGTGCGACTACCAGCGGCGACTATTCGGGCGCAACGCGGGCCCCACGATGCATTGTCCGCGGTACGCGTTCGACGACAAGAGGATTATCAAGGGGAGCTATCGCAAGAGTGATCTGGCGTGTGTCAAGTGTGCTGAGACGTGTGCGCCGCCGAGTTGTACGTGGCAGGCTCCGAGGGCGGAGGGGAAGGAGGAGGGGAAGTGAGTGTTTGGGGGATTGAGAGGGATTGTGTTGTTTGGAGGGAGTTGGTATCCTATATGTTTTGAAGCAATGGGCTTACGATGTTTGTCACCTCTTTATATCTATTTGTGCAGTTCCGGTTATCATTTGTCTCAAATCCGTTGCATCTACTTACACGGCCCCATCATCAACATATTTCTCAGGGCGGTAGAACAGTAACCTCAAGAATCTACAAACAAAGAGCATTTGTCAACAACATTCATTCATGTAGCTCTCAATCATTGATGTGATTTAGATTTACTTATAGTTATTTAAAATTATTTAAAGCTATCTAAACTTATATATAAAATTATCTAGAGTTATCTGAAGTTATCTAAAGTCATGTCCTTAAGCATACTTCGTCCAGGAAAAGGGCAAATCTACTAGTCACACACATCAAGCCAGCAGAAAGTAGAAGGGGGACATTCTTCAATTCAATTAAAGTTAACTCAATGTCTCGCCGAGATTTACATCCTTGAGTACGTTCTCGGAAGCTCTTAATCCGTACCTGTCGATCAGGTTCCTTCCTAGCCCAGAAGTCGAGTAGCTCAGACCTCGTCGCAATCCTTCTTATCGTTGCCAAAGTTGAATCTGACGATATCAGAGAGAGGATCGTTATCATCGAGATCCATCGCAGTGTTCTGGGAACCAGTTCGCTGAGACTCGGTACGTTGAGACTCGGTACGCTGAGATTCACCGGTCATTCTAGGCACATCCTGACTACCAGGGATATTCTGGCTGCGAGATCCAGTGTCCTCATCGGCCGCTCCGAAAGCCTCTCCTTCGGCATCTAAGCGCTGATGCATCTCGTCAATCTGGGCCTGATGAAACTCATCCATCGTCAAACCATTGTCCCTGTATACCGTTAACAAAAGTAAAACTTTCGTGATCGAGACCATCCCTACAATTTCTTCTGGATCTCTTCATCGATCCTGGTCTGATCGAGACGAGCCTTATCCAACAATTTGTTGGCATTGTTGAGGCTCTTGGCCACGCCCTCACGCTCACTGTCGGTGAAATCATTACGCATAGAGATCTCGGTGAAGAGACGGACTGCCTCTAGAGCATTCTCTACATAGTGATGAGGAGCGGTGGCCAGAAGCATATGCATGCCAGCTTTGTGAAATCGCCCGAGACGAGGCTCTTGAAGCAGGTCACGCGCCATGGCCTCGGCGGCGTCTTTGTCTCCCTGACGCCAAATCTTCCAAGCTTCCTTGTAACGGAGCTCGAATATGGCTAAATCCATCGATTATATACACCCATTCTGATCAGACATAGGATATAAGACTTACTCGAAAGTGGGCATAGGTCTTCGCTCATTGTGGCCAGGGCAGCTACTGCTGGTCTTGTAGATAGATGAGGGTAAAAGATGTTGCTGTTCGGTCTGTGCTTATTGGGGCAGCTTGATGTTTTGCCTTATTCCAAAGTTGTTACCAGACTCAACGTTGATAATAAAGAGATCACATTACCGGTGCAAGAAAGAAAGAAAGCGAAAGCCAGCAAAGTTTTGGTAAACAGGTAACTACCTTGCGTAAGGTAGATGGCTTTCGAGCCGAGTGTTTGACAGTTGGCAGCAACTGGCATAGGACTTTACTACCTACCTGGGTAGGCGCCAGAAAATATTGATGAATGCCTTATACATAATGCGCCTAATCACGAGAACACAAACATTCACTGGAGTTTCTGCCTGAGGGTCCCGTGCACAAACTGTAACAACTTAGGGGAAGATTGGGAACCAGGACAAGGAATTTCGAGAACTGTATATAGAACGCTGAATCAAGTCCTTCTCTGCTTAATCGCCGCTTCTTCACTTATGACTAGCTTGAATCTTAGCGAGTTAAGGTTCCTCAGGATGCCAACAGTGACATGGATAATTCATTCATTGAGTATGAGACGTTCCTTTGTCATTGTTTGTGCTTGGTTGGCTTAAATCTATCTGCCTGCTGGATGGATTCTTCAGGTATGTCGATGAATATAAATGAATCACCGACAATGTAAGATGATAATGGATGGGGAATATGTTCTGTTAGTTGAAGGCTTTATAAAGGTTACTGAACATCCTGGACTCAGGGGTTGACATTCAAGATGTCGCCATAGTGGCAGTTTTGGGTATGTCTTCCGCCCTGATGGACCTTTTATAACAGTTTAAGTGTTCAGGCTAAGGGACTGCTGTTACTGGTGCAGATGACAGTGCCATAAATTGTTCTGAATTATTTGTATGAACTTACAACAGGTTGATAAGTCTTTTGGGGCAGTACTCTGAAGCTTGCTTAAGATTATATGTATCCCGATCTCTCTCTCACACATACCTAGAGCAAACGAAGGGTCACTGGCTAGATACTTAGGCAAACATAATTTTCAGTTACTGATTGCCTTGCCATCAGCTTGAGGTTGTTTGCATCTGCCACCAGTGCTCTATCAATGTTAACAATCCATATCATCCGTGCCCAGAGGTCCCAGTGGTAGACACCATACACAGAATCTCAGTTGATTGTAATGTTTTTCTGTTCCACATAAGAAAACCTATATCTTTCTCTCTTTACCTTTTATCTCTCCTCTTCCCTTCCCGTTCATCACCCTTACTCCCTACCCTCTTTCTTTTCGGACTCAAGGTTCACCCCACACGCTTTCTTGACAATAAATATAGTTTATTAAACATCTCAACATTAACATTTCGACTTCATCACTGCCGAACATGGCTGCGAGTGACCAACCCGGGGGTCACGACCGTGAGTCGCCCGTTGAAAGACCATGAAGGCTGGTCTCAGGCTCCTTCAAGCCAGATCGGCAAGAGAAAGTCGCCTTCAACTCATCCAGCACAGAGATTCTCGCCTTCATCGGTTATCCCACCGCACGAGCCGTCATCTGCAGCTGATTCTAAATATAATTAATATACCTCTTCTCCTACTGGCTTGAGGGAGGAGAGGTCTGTTAAACCTAGCACAATGCTCTACCAGAACTATGCAACATACAACCAAGACAAAGTACAGGGGGCAATTCAAGGCGAAGCGAGCTCTCGAATGATCCCGTTTCGCCGCGAACAGAAGGCATTCGACGATCGGTCAAGGTTCTTCTCAGTTTACTCAAGAAACACGAATATCAGCATCTAGTTCAGTCTCACCAGAAACGGGCACGTCCGTCAGCACATCAAAGTTTACTCCGGAGAGATCAATAATGCATCATGGCCAAAGGCCGAAACAACATTCCGATCATAAATGCAAAGTTACTACAGGAGAGTAATTTTAATAAAATAATTAAAGTTTACTATACTTCATCAAACTTATGTAGAATTTAGCCGGGAGTCAATTATGATAACTTCTGCACAGCCAATATACGGAACTGTTCTCTCCGGAACAACCAGCTTGATATTACTACATTTTAGATTCTAGTGACCATTTGTACCGTTTGCACCCTTGGAGTTACCATTTGCCTCCAACCTCCCATGCGCCCCCTTTCCAGGCGCTCCATTCTGCGCCGCCGCACTCTTCCCCTTATCTCCAGTGATACCATTCGCAAGCTTGATCTCCTCTTTCTCATTCATAGCGTTATGGGTACCATTAAAGGACATATTCGCGATACCATCATAGCCCTTAATACCTGTTGACTTCTCCAGCCGTTCAGCGATCTCAGGATCGACCTCACGGAAGATAGCGATCTGTCGCTTCAATGGCTCCTCCTGCTTGCAAAGCTTCATCTTACCCGTGACATTATTGATGAAACGCTCACGGGCTGGCTCGTCAAAGACATTTCTCCACAAGGCGCGAGGGGCATTGAAGTCCTCGGGGCGGATTGCGGTAAGGAATGTGATGGCTTCGCCAGTGAAGTGACCGTGTGTCTTATCCAAGTCCACAGTCCTGGTACGGAACTTGATGGGGTCGATGGATGAGAGGTAATTCGGTCGTGCACCTTGGTTGAAAAACGCCATCTGGCCATCACGCTGGAAGTTTCCGGACTTGTATGCTGTTCGTGTTGTGTTGACTGGGAGTTGCTGGTAATTCACACCGATACGATGACGATGAGTATCAGGGTATGAGAAAAGGCGTGACTGAAGGACGGGGTCTGCAGAGGGTTCAATGCCAGGTACCAGATGGGCTGGATTGAAAGCAATTTGTTCTACCTCAGCGAAGTAGTTGATAGCGTTCTCGTTAAGAGTGAACTCTCCAACCTTTCGAAGAGGGAATTGCTTCTGGGGCCAGACATGTGTGAGATCAAAGACATTGATCTTCTGCTTCTCCCAGAGTTCTTCGGCTTCCTTAGGAGTCATTGTCTGTACCTCGAGAGACCACTTGGGGTAGTCCCCGTTCTGGATGGCCTCGTAAAGGTCCTTCTGGGAGAAGTCGGGAGAGTACTCGGCGGACTCTTCCTGTGTCACGAAGTCGATGCCCTGCATGGACTTCAGATGGATCTGCGTGTATACCCAGTCACCATTCTTTGTAAGAGGAGTTCTGGTTAGTGACATCGATCTAGGCTGGATAATGGTGAAGCATGGTCACTTACTTTGTTGACGAGCTTGAGAGTGTGTCCAGAATACCCATTAATTTTCCTGTACCCACGAGGCAGGCCTCTATCTCCCATGAGAATCATTACCTGATGGATAGACTCAGGGTTTTGCGATAAGTAGTCCCAGAAAGCGTAAGAGTCATCAGCATGGGTGAGATGGGTGCTGGGATCTCGCTTCTGGGTGTGGATGAAGTGAGGGAACTTTGCAGGATCTCTCAAGAAGAACACCGGGGTGTTGTTAAATACCCAATCCATGTTCTGTACGCACGTTAGTATCATTGTAATGATCCAAGTTGTATGTGATTTAAGTTGGGTGTGATTCAGGTTGTGTATGATTCAGGTTGTGTATGATTCAGGTTGTGTATGATTCAAGTTGTGTGGTGATCCAGTTTTGGTGTTGACGGATATCACTTACACCCTCATCAGTCCGCATTTTCACGCTGAAACCTCTAGGATCTCTAGCCATATCATGCGAACCTGACTCTCCTCCGACCGTCGAAAAGCGCATGCTGACGGAACATTTCTTGCCCTTCTGCGAGAAGATATCCGCCAGACAGAGATCATCCAGGGGGTCCGTACACTCAAAGAAACCGTGAGCGCCACTGCCCTTTGCGTGAACGACTCTCTCGGGAATACGCTCACGGTCGAAATGAGATAGGAGATCAATCAAATGGAAGTCCTGTAGCAGAAGTGGCCCATTCTCGCCGCATCGCTGAGTCTCGTAGGGGTGCGCCACAGGGACGCCATTGCTTGTGGTATAAAGAGTTTCTTTGGAAGTTGCCTGGCGGTCTTCCTCGTAGGATTGGAATTGGCTGGCCACGTGGGCTGCGAAGGAAGTGTCTGTTGCTGAAGGAGCCATGATTGTTTGTTGTGTGATGTTGTTGTGTTGACTGTGGCTGCTTAGTTCTTGATTAGGACTACGATTACTTATATACGGCCTCCCCCATTTTACGCCATCCCCGGAAAGTTCATCTTGTCATGCATTCATTCCCTAGCTGTGGCAATCCGGATCTACGTTCATTGGCGAGGATCGTTCTATGACGCGGTGAACAAGGCTCAACCATCAAAGGACCCTGAGGGATCGAAAAGAAGCCCCAATGCGGGTAGACTGGATCGATTACCATTACAAATCCGATGATTGGCTTATCGTAAATTTTTATTTCTGATGAGATGCATGATGCTTCCGTGTTGACGTGTGGTAGTGTGAGTCTATGACATGAATGACATCACGAAACTACTAGATCCAATTACGGTGGGTATGTGACGAATATTTTCAAGGGTTTTGGCCGGGAATAGTTACCGTGAGTGAACAGATTGGGATTTGAAGGGTCAATGAAGAATTAGATCTTCAGTTGAATAAACCAAGCCTTTGCCAAGACGGAACTCAGATCTTAGTGTGGCGATTTGACAGTTTGAGGGTCACGGCATGTAATTCAATTACCCTGTACATTCTGTATACCTTCACATTTGCGGTTGCGAGTGTTAGTCAATACTACGTACATGAAAAAACACTACCTGTCTGATAGTTTCACACTCATTCAATTGCACCGGAAAAAATACTCCCATGACATACTTACCATTGACTTACTGTTTACTTACCAATTTTCTATCAATGATTCCAATTCTGCCGTACAAATACATCAACAGTCGGAAGTCAGAACTTACCACCAACTCCAAACTCCAACCCTGACCAAAATTCAATTACTCACTCATAAGAAGGGAATTCTTATCAAGCAGAGAAATATACTCCCCACGCTTAAACCGGTCAAGCTGCACCTCCCACTCAACAACACGATGCTCCAGCCCCAAAACATCCCTCATCAACGACTTCCACGCCGCCTTACCCTCAACCTCAGCCTCGTAGTTAATCTGCACAATACTCGCCGCAGTCTTCTTAAACGTCTCTGCGTCAGCCTGCGCAAGGACAACAATCCGCGCAACAACCTCCGTCCAGTTCCGCAGCAGCTCGTGGTCAAACGTCATCTGCGAGTAGCGAAACTCCACCGTCGAAGGCGTGCCGTGAAACCCTGCTTTGCCAGCAGAGAGGTCCTGTCGTGTTGACTCGTAGCGTAGGCAGAGTGTGAAAGCGCAGCGCGTTAGGTCTTTCTTGCGGAGGACGGCTGAGAGGCTTTGGAGTGTTTCTGCCTGCCATATGGCGTGCAACAGGCGGTAGTACCGCTCTGAAGCGTTGTCGTTCCATTCCGCGGGCTGCATCGCCGTCATCAGCGGGACGTGCTGGTGGAAAAGACTCTCGTTGCTGAACGTGCCGTTAGAGATTCCCTGTCTAGCACCCTGTGAGTCTTCACAGAGGGGCTTGCAGTACGTACTTACCCACCGCGAGGGCGCAACAAGGCGCAGAAGAAGAGTGTTCTCAAGAAGAACAACAAGCGTAGAGATCTTCTGTGCGAGTAAAAGAGTCATGCCGCTCTCAACACCTACATGGACATGCATACCGCACGATTCATCCGCGCTGATGTCAAGCCCCATGTTGCGAATACTCGAAAGAAGAGTCGCCATAGTAACAAGTCCAGAGTTCAACTCACCTGCGCCAAAGACCGGGGTGCAGATTTCCACACCGGGCCACTGACGCTGACAGGAAAGAACAGTCTTGCGCTCGAGAAACTCAGGCTTGAAGAGGAAGCAGTGGTTTAGCAAAGATGTACGGGGAGCTACAGCGGGAAAGGTGAGAATACCTGCATCTCTACCTGCGTCTGTAACCACGTTTTCCTCCGGGAGGGTCTCGCAGACGGGGCAGCGTCTTTCCACGCTGTGGGTGCATGCGCAGGCGATGGGTAGCGAAGTGCTCTTTGCGAGGAGCTCGGCCATGTTGAGACGAGTTGCGGATGCTGGGGCGGTGGTGCTGAAGAGGCGTTTTGTGCTGGGGCAGGGGGTCAGGAATTCTAGTTCAACTCCGAAGGTTATGTTTTCCCACGAGAGAGACATGATTGCGATTTGGGAGTTGATGGTTGTGATTTCCAGTGAGATGGGTTTGTGATATTATGACGAGAGGCTTCATGGGATGAAGCATTTTATTTTATATCCATTTTATTGTTATTGTTCTTCTTTATTTCTCATGAAGAAGTTTGTTATCGTACTATTCATTGTATCTGTATCGATGAATAGTATGTTTCTAACAATACCCTTTGTTACCCATGTGTTCTACAGACTGTACGTTGAACAAAGAGGTCTTACATAACTAGCTGTCATGTAAATGCATAGAATCCACACAGGAATGACAGAACAAATGTTTCTCCTAACTGTAATAATGCGACGCCAAGTAAAGAGAATCCAGAAAGCAACAGCAAATGGCACGTCGTATGCATGTGCTCCTATTCCTAGTCCTCTTCCCCAGATCTACATCAGCTGTGGATTGGGATCAACACCCAGGACTCAGATCATGCATAAACCAACGGGAATGAAATAAACAATATCCGTAAACTCAACCCATTCTCGAACCCTGTCAAACACACTCCTTCACATGCCGCACATCACATTCCAAGTCAGATCAACACGTCTCTCTTTCAGCTTCACAACGATCTTTTCGTCCCGCTCTGACCTGAACCTTGGCTGTCTTGACTGTTTTAAGTAACTCAACCGCCAGAGGCCCCCCCGGTTCCTGGAAAGACCGGCCCGATCTAGTGGGTGGAATGTAGATCGTCGGGGGGCGGCAACTAGAGTATTGCTAGTGACCAAGCCACAGGTAAACGGTAGGCTAATAGGGGAGTGAGCATTTCCGGGAGACACTGTTTCCGTGTCCTTTTGGGTTTGAAGAAGTTCGACGTTGGAACTTCCCCTGAGCGATTCAGTCAGTGGCTTGTTACAGATTTTCTAGATGGTGGTACTGGAATGCTTTGTTATGTTACGTAACTTGGGTGAAGACTTTGCTACTATTCAACGTGTTGATGATGAAAATGTTTCATCCTGAGTTCTTTGCTTTTGTTACTACACGTGAATTATTCGTCCCGCATGTGTTGAATCGTAACATGGCCTCGGATCCTGCTAAAATTATCTACAAGGCTGCTGGGCGCCCTATGTAACCTTTGGTGAACAACCCCTGCCAAACTCCAGACAAAGATCCCAATATTGCGGTAGACGGATGCCTAGCAAGGGATTGTTCGCCAATATCGCGGGGAAGACAAGCGAGTGCCGACGATCTACTTACTCCATTGATCTTGGTTCGAAGTGGCTGTTTTGGTCCGTTGAGCAGCTTCCTACTACGTAATAGTTAGTGGTAGTGATCTACGAGTACTCTGTTGGTGGTTTGGTGATGAGTTCTTTATCTGATGGTATTAATAGAGATAGAATAGGAGTTTTATAATGGATATGCTCATGCTTTATTTTGGCCAAGTCGTAGACGAGTGTAGGTATGAAAACATCACTTCAATACCATTTTATGGCTACTGCCGTTACACATAGACTCCTTCTGGAACAAAGCCCGGTCGTCAGGGAAAAAGTAAAAAAGACTGTAAAACACGTTAACATATCAAACACTCTCTTCTTCACCAGTAAAAACGCCCTCGCAAACAAAAAGACAGCAACTGAAAAGCCACAATGGCACTCTCCATTCCTTCTCACCTGAAGCCTCAGCATCCAGGTTTTTCTCTGCCGTTTCACACACACTAACCCCAGAATCTGCATTGATCGGCACTTAAACCTCCCACTTACAACTTTAGCACAAACCTTAACGACTCTGCACCAAGCCCTGCCGGCGAGTTATCCTCATGCACCTCGTCGATCTTGCGCTGAGTTTCACGGCCAATTGTGCTTACTCTTCCAGGGGACTTGACTCGTTGATGTTGTTCCCATTCGTGAGTTTGCGTTGTGATGTAACTCTCTTTTTCTTTCGTTTTATGGCTGGTTTAAGTGGACGGGTATACGTAGATGCCATTACTTCTTTTCTTTTTGGCGTCGTTGTTGTCGATTACGTAGCGGTCAGAGAGAAGAGACTAGTAATTTGCTGCAGCTACTGCAGGTAGAGATTTATCGGTACTTGGATACATGGGAATCTTATGTGTGGTCAAAAGATGTGGTGGATGGGCCATAAATCTTGATGCATGATACATACACAAAACGACGCAAGCCCTGCTCTCAAAAGAAACACAATTCCCTTGTTCCATTCCCTTCTTTCATCTCCTATATCAACTCACATGTATATCCCCCTCTAGTCATTCCTTTTCCAAGTGTCAAACATGGCCAAGAACGGCTTCGGCTCTGGCCTCGATGGCATATCCCAGCTGACAATAACCGTCGTCCTGGTCTTCCTCTCCATCTCGCTCTACAACGTCATTGAATTGACCTTTATCATCTTCGGCACCTTCAAGCGACACACGGGCCTCTACTTCTGGTCCTTCCTCATCTCCACCTGGGGAATTTGTCTCTACGACTGCGGCTTTCTCATCAAGTACTACGCCTCGTCTGCTGTTGGTTATGTCGCTGCTACGTTTATCTCGTTTGGCTGGGTCGCTATGGTGTCCGGCCAGTCGCTGGTGTTGTGGTCGCGGTTACATCTCGTGCTGAGGAATAGATACCGTTTGAAGGCTGTGCTGTACATGATCTGCACCAATGGCATTCTCATGCATGGTGCGGTTATTCCTATGATTTATGGCTCTTTCTCGAGTGATACTTCCAGGTGGCGGCAGCCTTACTCCATTATGGAGAAGATTCAGGTTACCGTCTTCTTCATACAGGAGATCATCATCTCGAGCTTTTACATCATTGAGACGGTCAAGCTGATGCGTATGGAGCGCACGATGGGCAACAAGCGCGGAAGCAGACGCCTGATGAACCACCTCATCTACGTCAACATCCTCATCATCCTCCTCGACGTCACCATCCTGGGTCTCGAGTACGCCGACCAGTACCAGTACCAGACCTCGTACAAGGCATTCGTCTACAGCACCAAACTCAAGCTAGAATTCACCATCCTCAACCGTCTCGTCGAGATGACCACCGGTAACAAAGACGGCAGCTCCGGACCCCGCAGTCACACAGCCGGTACAACCACCGGTCCGAGGACGGGTATCGCTCTGGATACATTCATCAGCAACATCACCGATAAGCCCCCTGGTGATGTATCCTACGAAGCGTATGCCATGGGCGGCGAAGATGGACCACAGAATCACCCTGAGCCTCATGGTGATGAAGTCGTCATGACCACCGAGGTCATTATCCAACGTGAGGATAGAGAGGACGATGGTATGAGTATAGGTGGGAAGTCATCGTCCGGGACTACAATCGGGACGTCGAAGAATAACCACTACGACATGGAAGGCTTATCGAAATCTTCATCTGAGGTGCATTTGGCGTCACGGGGTTTTTAGTTGGATGGGAATGTCTTGACGAAGTTGCAAGGTCTCAGTTATAGGCCGTAATTATTATACCCGGTATTTATACCACTATCTTCGATATTTATTGTTATCAATACATACTTCAACAACCAAAGACTAGTGTCTGTATATATAAAGTGATATGCTATATGCTGCTAAGATATCTTGACTACTGACTGGTAATATAAGATGATTCAAACAGAAGCGGGTGCTACCCAAGTTCAATTGTTATAAATTGTCAATGATATACCAAAGGCCATTAGGACGCGATTGTTTCAGTAAATCTCACGCGCTGTATTACATACGAGACAATAGTAGTTCGATCCATCTCAATGAAAACCCGATTATAGAGTCAACGTATAGATGTTGTCATTCCCCCTCTTCTATTACTCAATTCGGCGCTCATCTATCCAATTTGAGAGGCGCAGTCATATCTTCATCCTTATCTTGGGATACATCTTACTTGCATCAGGCTGCTCATACCAATCTCCAACTCCATACCCCTCGAGTCTGTAACTCAGCCTCATAAACATTCACTACAACAAGTAATAATGGGCGGAGGACCGATAAATCCAGCATCAAAAGTCCTATCTGGGAAACCTCTTACCCTTCGACGAGCAACTAGAGATGACCTCGACGACATCACCTGGATCGTAAGAGATGGATCCCCCGATGATCCAGCCACTGATTACAGATTCCCATACCGTGATAAATATCCAGCCGACTTCTGGAAATGGACCAGGGTGGAATACGAGGAGTATTTCGATCGACCTGATAAACTCGTCGTTCTAGTTGCGACAGCGCCAATTCTCGATGATGGACAAATCATACACCAGCCTGTCTCAGTCGGAGTTTGGGATCTTGTAGTCACGAGCGATTTCATACCAGGAGGTACACAAACCCCAACCACATCCCGTTTAAAACTCACAGTAAAACATAGACCACGGTATCAACGAAAGACGCGATGCAAACCCCAAGCATATGAGAGCTTACTTGCACGACCTATCAGACGGAATAAAGCGAAACTTTCGACAATTCGGAAAAGATCAGATTGGCCTGGGACAGCTGGTGACGCACCCTGACTTTCGCCGGCGCGGAGCTGCAAGTATGATCTGTGAATGGGGTCAGAGAGTGGCTTGTAAGGATGGGAAGAGCTTGGGGTTGCTGGCTACGCCGATGGGGAAGCCGCTTTATTTGAGTCTGGGGTATAAGGTTATTGGGGAGGTGGTTGCGCAGGTTGAGGGTGAAGAGGAGAAGATTGTGGTTCATGCTATGGTGAAGCATAATAAGTGATGCGAGAGGTAATAGGCTACGGGTAAAGAGATGAAGATGGCTAGGTTATGGCATTTTTGAAATATGTAGGTCGATTGATTGTGTCTGGACCTATAGTAGTCTTTGCAAGTAATGAGACTACAATTGAGTGCTATCAGCAACTCAGTTTCTGTTGGTACGTTGCCGTTGAGCAAATTCAGTCCTTCTATTCGCATTCTTAACGTGGGTAGTACTTCGATATACATAAAACGCGATGTTTACCAATAGAGTATTCCATATCTCATCAATAACAACTTTTAAAATCTATCCAAGCATTCCGCTTGTCCCCTTAATTAAACTCAAGCCATATCAATATCCTTCAACTTATCCTTCGCCCTCTCATTCTCCAAAGCCTGATCCATGACCTGGTTAGGATCCTTATCGCCAACATCCAGAACCTCAAAGTTGCCCGTGTCCGTAGCATCACCAGTGCGATAACCGCTGTGGTTGCCAAACACATACCACACGTACCCGGTGATACAAGCAGCCACGATGAGGAACGCAAAGACGGTCCAGTTGCCCATTGAGTACATAGGTCCCGTGCTCGAGGGAAACAGGAAAGGAGCTGTGATACCGCCTGTGTTGGCGATGGCGATCATGCCTCCTGTTGCAAGAGCAGTAGCGGTTGAGCCTCGCACGGTGGCAGTTCGATGCTGGTTATGTTAGTGGATGTAGCGTAATGAAGAGGAGTGAACTTACAGCGACAAAGGGGAGGACAGCAGCATTGGTGCACGCAATGATACACACAGCAAAATACCTCACACCCCAGTGCTTAACAACGGCAAGAAGAAGATATCCCACAGAGACAAAAGTCAACCCAGCGATGACATGCTTCGAGCGCTCCTTGGTCTTGTCACTATGCAGACAATTGCCCACGATGATGAACAGCGCAAACACGTTCGGCGGCACCGTAAGAAGCTGCGCCTTGTAGCCCTCGAAACCAAGCGATGCGACAATAGACGGCGCGAAGTATCCAAATGCGTTGAGGGAGTTCGTCATGAGGAAGTACGCGATGGCGAAGAGCCAGAAGAATGGGTCGATGACGGTTTGCTTGGCCACTTTGCTGTCCCAGTGCTTGTCGTTCATGGAGGGTGCGTAGGGGCCCAGGCGCTTGACGGCGAAGGCGCGTTCTTCGGGGGAGAGCCATGAGACGGTCTGGGGGTCTGTGGTGTGTTAGGGATGGTGGTTGATTGGAAGAAGGGGACTTACAATCGGGGAGGAAGAACCATACTAGGACTCCTACGATGACGGCGGGGATGCCTTCAAGCACGAAGAGCCTGCTTCAGAGTTAGCTATGTATAAGTCTGTGTAAGGCATTGGGAACTTACCATTGCCAACCAGCCAAACCAGCCTTGCCGTTCAGGAACGAAATACCCGTGGCGAGAATTCCACCAAAAGCACCCGCAACAGCAACACTCGACGCAAAAATAGCCATTCTCGTAGCTCGTTCCTCAGGTTTATACCAAAAGCAGAGATACATCATGATACTACACCCCATCAGCATCTTGCTTCACTTCGTTCTGACAATGAACTTACCCGGGAAAGAAACCAGCCTCTGCCAAACCGAGAAAGATCCTCACGATCAACAACCCCGCGTACGTCGAGACCGCAGCTGTGCAGATGGTGACAATGCCCCACGATACCATGATACGTGCAATCCATTTACTCGGCGAGAAGTACTTGAGGAGGATGTTGCTAGGGAATTCCATCAAGACATACGGTACGAAGAAGAGAGCCACGGCGACATTGTACTTTTGGCCAGTGAGGTTTAGCTGTTCCACGATGTTGTGCTCTGGGGAGTCATTGTTGAGAGTGCGTGCGTTGCCGAGATTGACTCTGTCGAGGTAATCTAATCATGTTAGAGACTATTGTCTTTATTTGATGGAAGGCTTACTGAGGAGGTATGTTATGCAAACCCACGGCATGATTCGAAGATCTTGCTTCCTCACGATACGCTTCTCCATCTCTTTGTCATTGAGATCAACCGTCTCTAGAGCAGGAACGTCTAGAGACGGTTTTGGGGAGAGGAGCTTTTCCCAGTTGAACATGACGGGCAATTATCCAAATCAGCTTACACGGAACCGAAAGATCTCATGAGAATATCACGTCTACTTAAATACCATTCCATCACCAGTGCACCTCTCTTCCATCCCCTGTAGCATCTTTTCTTATCTCAGATAGTGACCTTTCATAATTTAAAACTTTAAAGTTCACTATAGATTGCCCCGAGCGATAACGGCACTTGCAGCGGGCGCAGAACATGGCTTTACCCCAGATTTTGGACCGCCCGAAACAGCAACGAACGACATCTCCACTGTAGATAGGTGTAAAGAAAAGACGCCGGCGGCCCCCGGCGGGATTATAATGTCTGGATTTGGTAGCAGGGTCCGGTAATACATGCATATAAGTAGTGTATGAGGGTTTTACGTATAGCCTATCGTTTTCTTGACTCACGGGTCGGGAAACAACCGAGAGTGAAATGCATTAGTAAATGCAGCCAAGATTCATAGTTAGATATCTCACATATTTGTTGAGTATTTTGATCACAAGACATGTCTTAATTGAGTTTACAAATGCCAATCCAGAGATCTGAAATGCGATCCTATCTGTAGATGGTGTTCTGGTTGCAGGTAAAAACATATTTCTCCGCGGCCGATCTCGGAACAAATTACCGTTCGGGGCTTCTTCTGGAAATGGGTTTATCCTAAGCTTTTATACGCGGTTTTGGGTCAATATTCCCACTCATAATCCTCGGGCTTTTACAGGAATAGTACGAAAAAGATAAGAGTGAGATAAGATAAGGTGCTTATTTGTCCTAATAATTGTCATTTGGCTGCACCCATCGGATCATTTCGTGTAGGCGAGCATTTTATATATTAGGGAGGCTTCGGGGAGGGTTAAAAACGCAGTGAAATCGTGACCGTATGAATTGAACGTCCGGTCAGTGGAGCCACTCAGTAGCCAATTGGTCCCTCGTCAACTCAAGCCAACAGATCCGTTGCGGCAGATATCCTGAGTCATTAAGTTCATGTCCTTATAATATCAATATCATAAGTAAAAGTCGCAATTAATGTATGATATAGAAACTCCTTTAATTTCGGGATTCAAGTAAGTAACGAGGATCCCTTTTAGACCTCATAACCGATACTGTATTTATCTATTCATGACCCACCCATATAAACCGTGGCCAAGCAATCATTATATCTTACTTATTCAAGGTTCAAAATCTCGGCGGCTTAGGAGAATAAGAAAGAGAAAGAGAAAGAGAAACACGAGGGGATCATCTTGTAATGATACGGGAATCCGTCAATTATGTAGCAACCTAGTAAGGACTCCCATCACCAAACCGCCCCTCAAATCTACCTATCCCATCTCATCACCATAACCTCACATCACTCACACAATGACAACAATCTCCTCCCTCCCCCCAGAGATCCTCATCCAAATCCTAGAATCCTGCACCACAAGCCACTCCATAACCTCTCTAGCACGTACTTCCAAAACCCTCTACAAATCCACAACACCCCTCCTCTACAAACGTCAACTCGACACCAACGACCACCATGTTACATTCCACGCAGCGAAACACGGCATCCTCACCACTCTCCAGAATGTTCATCGCTACATGACTTTTCACGTCTTTGCGTGTAGTAAAGGAAACTACCATACCGGTCCTTTCGGGTCTGATATGCAGCGTCGCAATGGCTGGTTCTGGACTCCGCTTCATGAAGCTGTTAAGAATGGCCATGTTGACATCGTGCGGTATCTCCTAGATCATGGCGTTGATATCAATGCGCCGTCGTTGCACTATCATGATAATATCGGCATCACAGAGAGGAAGTATCATGTCGATTTCGGCGACAGGGTTAGTTTCTACGTTCCTCCCATGGTGACCTTCTCACCACTTATGACATCGATACATCATCGCCACGAGAGCATAACGGCTCTTCTTCTTTCACGCGGTGCTTCTATTCAGATCAACGATGTGCGTGAACTTCAGCCCTGTGGAACGACGGCGCTTCATGTCGCAGTGATAAATGCGAATGTATCAGCTGTGAAGACGCTCATCGAGGGTGGATATGCGGGACCGAATGATCTAGATGCTGATGGGTTTCCGTTGTTGGTGTGGGCTGCTCTTCGTGTTTGTGAGGATGAGCGGGTTCGTTTGTCAATGAGAGTTTTGGTTGAGTTGGGAGCGGATATAAATCATGTCATGCCGTGCGATTCATTCTTGGGATCGGATCATAGTATGGTGTCGTTTCTCACCAAGAGGGGAAAAGCGAAAGCAGCCCAGGAACTCATCAACTTGGGTGCGACAGCTAATAACCCCGAATCAACACCATGTCACCAAATGCTGTCACTCAACAAGCCATGAAACTTCCACAGTTCATATCACGTAGTCTAAACTACAAATATTATCTTCAATCACGCTCTTTCTACCCAGTTGACCTCTGCGATAGATCCCTCAATGCCTTCCCCCCCTCAGGTCCCGAATCAGGTGTCTGCGTAGCACTGCTCTCCCTCGCCAAAGGCGAAGAATAATCCGGCGTCACAGACCGCGAATCGTTGCCCGGCCTCTTCGGCTTGGAGCTTGTAGAGAGCCTCTTGCGACTTTTCGACATGGAGCCGCTGCTGGATCGTCGGATGATAGGGTTCTCTTCTCCGTCGACGGTGGGTGTTGGACTCCGCGTTGAGCTGATCGAGGAGCGACGCACGCTGCTTCCGCGACGTCTACGCTCTCGTTCAACGGCGATGTGTCGTGGTGCAGGAGGGTGAATCTTCTCTGGCTCGTGGCGTCGGGGGTGTCGACCAGGGAACCACCATGTCCAGCTATACTGCTGTCTAACAAGTTGTTGATCACGCTCATTGACCTTCCGACGCAGCAGCGCACGACGCTCATTCTCCTTCTCCCAGTATTCCGTCCTGTATAATTCCCAGTTCTCTCGAAACGTCGCTGAGAATGGCTTAGCGAGGAGTAGCAGCTTGACGTAGTCACCGCCTGGCGCCAAATCCTCCTCGTGACCACCCTTCTCCTCATCTTCGTGGGGCAGCACCAAAGTAGGATGCGTGTCGCTCGTGATCTGGAGTTCCTTCTCCACCTCCCGCAGGAGACTCGGTTCGACGTATCGGTACGATGAGCTAGCCGTGCGTGAGAAAAGACCATACGTAAGGAAGAATCCGATCGTGGAGAGCGTTTCGGCCCACCACGTCCGTCGTATTATGATCAGCTTGCAGTTGAAGCCGCGCAGTCCCCTGTTGGAAATGACAAGCCAGCGTCGCGGCCAACGAATGCCGCGCTCCCAGATTCCAGTCGCCCACACGAGAATCGCAGTGATGATGCCGCCCATGAAGCACACCTTCTCCGCGCCTTCCACAGCCCAGTAGATAGAACCACCGACACCTCGGCCGTCTTCACGCGGGGCGAGGAAGAGAGCATATCCAAAGCCGGCGATCCAGAGCGACAGGAGTGTAAGAAAGAAAGTATGGTGTCGCTTCCTAGCGCGTAGTTCGAGGAATTGGGCGCGTAGCGATGCTTCGAGGATCAGCAGGTTGAGATAAATCATGGACGGCGAGCTCGGCGTGTGGTGCAGCGGATCGCCCTGCTTTACGGTGGTGGGCAGAATGGGACTCGCGCCGGCGACCTCCTTGGCGCCCTGCGAAGGAGCAGAAGCGCCTTTGACGATGGAATCGACATCGTCGGACATATTGGGAGTAGTAGTAGCGGAGGTAGAAAAAGGGCTGAGGGGCAGCCGGTCAAAGTCAGCTCGAGGCCATGCACGAGGAGTTTAGTTAGGGAGGGTCTGGATCGTCAGGCGGTAAGATAAGCGACGGGGAAGAAGGGAGAAGAAGAACAGGATTATGATTTGTCCAACATGCGAAATGTAGCTATTGTCAGTTGGTGAACGTTTGAGTTTTAGCGTTAAACGTGGTCGATACGTGTGATTCTTTTTGGAGGACTTTCTTGTCGAATGTGGTTCGTTTCTTTGAGTTTGGCCCGCTTCAATCGTCATCACAAGCCAGAAATTTAAACAGCTCCCGTTTCCCCTGCCCTGCCAGGCTCGGCTTGTCGGTAGGGTACCAGCTCGGGAAGCCAGGGGTGAAATAAGAATACGATAATTGATTCTCATGTACGGAGTAAAAGAATTTAATTAAGAACGGCTCTTAATGATGGATATAATATGTATATATGGCGTGTTGCCCTCGAATCATTCGTAAACCCATCATAAATATGTAATAAATTCAACGTCTCGTGAAGCATCTGAATGACCTCTCTTCAGCACGGTACCTATCATTCTTAGATCCCGAGGGCACAGGTACTTTAGTTCAAGCGCCAATTGTAGTGGATTGCCCCAACACGTTGAGGAACCACGGTTGGCAGAATCATGTACCCAGTACAGAGTACTTCCCTCTTGTTCCATATTAAACCGATATATTCCGTCCTTGTATAAACTAATACCAAGGTATTCGCCGTACCTATTCATCAACTTCATCTCTCATCTCTTCGCTTCTACTCAGCCCTTTTTTGCTTACTCCAAGCCCGCTATTCACTATTCATCCGTCTCCCGCAAATCTTACCCCAAATTCCCTCCCCCCACGGACTTCACCACGGAATTTGCTAGGTTTATCAACCCCGGAGCCGTGCAAAACCCGATTCCCACTGCCTTAACTCCGGCTGGCTTGCGTCACAGAACGAGGCGTCATCCATAATTTTAAAGTGCTTTTTTTTTTCTTACAGCAGATATTATCGAATTGTTTTTCTTGGGGGGTTTCAAATATTAAACCTCGCCTCCTCCCCCCGCAAGGAATGCTCAGGCTTCTCCATTCATCAGCGGTACTACCTTTATCGCGCCTTTCTTCCATCACCGCTTTCGTTCACTGTACTTCTTCTTCTTCTCGCACAATGAGTACGGACGGTACCGTTCGTCCGCCGCATGGTGGGCGGGTGTCCGATGCGCCCGAGATCAAGCAACAGGCTGAGTTGAAGCCTTCGCACGCCTTTCTGTTCCCCCTCGGCTATAAAGACGCTGCGTATCAGTGGGTAAGCATCTCAAGCGCAACTCTTTTTGCGCAAATTGAGTCTGTGAGCTAACGGTTACAAAAAAAAGTGGACGAGTCTTGCGCCGCAGGCCGTTGAGCGCAATCTTCTAAGTCTAATGCCGCATTTAAGAGAAGCAAACGACAGCATCACCAATATCGACACTCCCGAACGACCAGACCCCTACGGCACGCGAGTATGGCGACGAACTATGGTGGAACTTTCCGGAAAGAACCGCTCTTTGAACGAAGTTACGGTTGAGCGAGTTGGGGAAAAGACCGACGATGCTCTCGTTATGATCCACGGATACGGCGCCGGTTTGGGGTTCTTCTACAAGAACTTTGAGCCTATTTCGCGCATGAAGGGCCTCAAGATCTATGCGCTAGACATGTTAGGTTGCGGCAACTCTTCGCGACCGGCTTTCAAGATCCATGCCAAGAAGAAGGAGGATCAGGTCATGGAAGCTGAGGGCTGGTTCGTCGATGCGCTAGAAGAATGGCGAAAGGCCAGAAAGCTTGAACAATTCACGCTTCTCGGCCACTCACTTGGCGGTTACCTCGCAGTCTCTTACGCCCTCAAGTACCCCGGCCGTCTCAAAAAGCTCATTTTGGCATCACCTGTTGGTATTCCATCTGATCCCTACGCCGTCAACGCCTCGATGCCCGAACCCAACACGTCGACGATTGAGAACGAGATCATCCAGGATCAGCAGAGCACCACCGAACAATCCGGAACTGTATCCAAACACAAGCCAGCCTCCAACGTGCTACGAAGACCTCTACCTGGCTGGTTCGTCTGGCTATGGGACCAGAACATTTCCCCCTTCAGCATCGTCCGCATGAGCGGTCCTCTCGGCCCACGATTCGTCTCTGGCTGGAGTTTCCGCCGTTTCAACCATCTCCCACCCGCCGAATCCCAAGCTCTCCACGACTACTCCTTCTCCATCTTCAAGCAAAAAGGCAGCGGCGAATACGCCCTAGCCTACATCCTCGCACCCGGTGCATACGCCCGTCGACCCGTCATCAACCGCATCCAAGAAGTCGGTCGCCAAACAATCACCCAACCCGACGGCACAACTGTCAAAGAAACCGGTCTCCCAGTAGTTTTCATGTACGGAGAGAACGACTGGATGGATGTCGCAGGCGGCATGGCCTCGCAAGAGAAGCTCAAAGCAGCGAAGCAAAAAGTCCTTGAACACGCCACGGAGGAGGAAAGGAAGAGAGAAAACGGCAGTGCAAAGGTCCTTCTCGTTCCCAAGGCCGGACACCATCTCTATCTTGATAACCCTGAGGTGTTCAACGACATGATCCGCAAGGAGCTCGAGGAGACTAGAGAAAACGAACAAAGGAATCGCTAGATATTTGGTACAGGTCCAGATACTTGTATGGATGTTAACGAAAGAGATGGGCATGGAGGGATATATTGGGATGGCGTTGGGCAGATTCGGAGAGTGGGATGCATCGGCCATCCCATACTTGTTCCAGATTTTGACGGGTTATGAAGTATGGATGTTTGGAAAGGCGTTTTTCATTTGTTATTGGGGTCAAGCTTGCATTGTTAGACTTGCATATACCTATTTTATCGCCTATCTAGTATGGCGCTTGGAAAGTAGTAGATTGTACAATAAAGATACTCGGTTCAACACTCGATAACATTGTGTCTCGCCGTGGCTGTCCGATATCTAACGTTAGTCACTGGTTGGGAGTTAAGAACAGGCTGACTTGGATTAGCGATACCATCATTGTGTCGACACTGGATGCAGACCTGAGCAATGTAGCAACTTTAATAAACGTCCTGAGGAAGTGGTCTGACTGAAACAGCTTTCATATATGCTATCAGTTCTACTATGAGAATTACAACAATACTTTCAATCTCTTATTGAAGCTAAGCATTCTCCAAGTCTATTACTAAGAAGAAAACAGAAATCCCCCCTGCTCTTCTACTTGTTTCTTAAAGTGACCATAATGCCCTTCGAGCTGGGTATTCGTGAAATGCCTTAACCACTTCGTTCCCTTGAAAATGCATCTTGCCTGCAAGGTACGCGCAAGTGCCATACACCAATCTTTCCAACCAAGACGCCGCGCAATGAAAATGTGAAAGAAAAAAGGTAAACAAAAGTTTGTCATATCGTCGTGTACCTCCTCCTCTTTTGTTTTACAAGTTGATCAAGTCGACCTCTGAAAAGTCAGGAGGAGCACGGCCATAGACCACACGGACCTTGCTATCAAGAGCCGTACCCTCGTTGCTGATCCAGATGTGTTCGCTGTACTCTTGTGTGCGACGAATCTCGTCATCGCTAATGCCGAGATCATCGCGAGGAATCCAGACTGTCGGTCGACGTGCTCGGAGAGCCTCATGCTGAAAGGCGTGCCTAACAAGAGCATCTCTCTCCTCTGGTGTCAAGTCCTCGATTTCGTCGTGAATACCACCAAAAAGTGCTTCTCCTATAGCAAGTTGGGCTTCGATATCCTTACGGCGATGTTGTTGCCGATACTCCGATGCCCTCTTGTTCTTATCCTTTGCCTTGTTTACAAGCGCCAGTTTTCGAAGCTGTTGTCCACCACCCTTGGCCCATGTTCCAACCTGCTTCATCGGCCGTCGTACTGAGCCAAACCTCTTCATTTCAATGGAATTACCATTTTCAAGTTCGCTAGGTTTCTCATACTCATTTCCATCTTGAGGTTCTGCCTGTAGCTCGTCATCGTCAAGAAGGCCGAGACGCTGATCCTGAGCCCTCTGGAAGGCCAAGTCACGCAATACTGCCTCATCTTCGAACGTGATTGGCAGGTAGCGGAAAAGTGGCCCAAATGAGTAGTTGAGCAGTACTTGATAAAGAACAGTAAGAATGAGAACAACGATCATGACAATGCCGTGGGCCGTGCATGTATTCTTGCCTGTTTCATCCTCGGTAATGAAGAACAGACCCGCCATACATAGCTCCATGAAGTAAATACCAGTAAAGGTTTGATTGATGGCCCTGGGATACAGAACACCACCGGTATCATGCTCGAATCGAGTGACGTAGAGCATGGCGTATCGCTGAGCCAACCACAACAAAGCGAAAGTGATAATTGCGAATATGGAAATGAGCGGCGCGATAACACAGTATACCAGTCCGATACAGGCGAAGTTGGTGTAGATGGGGAAGAATCGACCCCAGCTGACCTGGTTGAGCTTGGTGTTCCGGGACCACTTGTTGCGTGCGGTGCTGTCAAGCATCTTTGCAATGACGTACCACATGACAAGAGCTCCGAGCTGGAGAAGGGTAGCAGAGCTTGTGGACATGGCCTGCAGAATCATGTAAGAGAAGAAGTAGTTGGCGGCAGTGGGAAGGTTGTTCGCGAGAAGATCAAGAACATCGCCAATGGTCTGCAACTTTTTCACGTTGTCCACGAGCGCATCAATAGACGCCGCGAAGAACGACGCAATAGAAACAATTAGGAAAACTTGAATGAACAAGAAAACGAAGTAGTAACGCTGCACGAACTCGGCTTTCTGAGATCCTGTTTTGGCGCCCTTGAAATCAGCAAAGAAGCCCAGAATGACTGGAACCAAGAACAAAAGCAGACCAAGCAAGACAGCGGGCAAGACACCAGCAATTGCTTTGGCGAAATTGTGAAGTGTGTCGTTGTCCTTCAAGAAATGAAGCCAAGCGTTGTTGCGAATCAAGTTATCAAGCTGGCTCAGTGCGGCCGTCCAAGCAACAGGAATAGCCCACAAGAAGACCATGGCAACAATAGCTACAAAGACGATTCCAGAACGTAACCATTCCTGCCACCACGTGAACGCCATGTTGTCCCAGATAACATCCCTGGGGGAGATCTCATTCATTCTCGGGGCCATCTGCCTGGGGAGATGATGAATGACGCTCTGGCAGGCCATGTGAGCCGCGACTTGGTGGTTGAATTGGATGAATGCTGAGTTGAGTAGGGGGAAGCGCTCGGGATGGTTTTGATCTTCCTCGATTTCCAGGTTTAGGCGAGCCAGTTGTTCTCTACACCAGTAGATGGTGTCAACCTTCCTTGTAACAAAAGGTATAGCGAAAAGCCATGTCTTTTCGAACATAGGCAGACGATGCGTTGGGCGATCCTTCTTCTTAAGATATTTCTCCCAGACCGCAGGCTCTGCGTCTTCTTTGTATTCGGGGTTGAAAGCTGCGGGATACTCGACGGGGCCGTCCTCTATCTCAGGCTTGACAAAGGGAAGGGCGTACTTGATTCTCTGCCACAACGGCTTGCTCTGGCTAGACTTTTGCTCTCGATACGCTGCGGCAACGTCTCCTTGAGGAACTGGAGAAGCATAAGCACCGGGAGGAGGCTTCCAAAACTCCCACCACTTCGCATCTTCTTTGTTGTAGATCTCATCGATATTTTCGATCTTCCGAACGGTATTTCCTTGGTTGTTGGCTCGTTCACGTGCTGGCTTCGGGTTGATAGCAGCAGTACTCTCAGCTGAATCCCGAGCGCTGTTTCGTGAGTTGTTGTGTACACGGAGGGTGTCTGAAGGCGAGTTAAGCTCTTCCTCGTCCACTGAAGGCCGAATACGATGTCTTTCAGAGCCACGAGATGGAGCCCGAGGGTCATTAGTCTGATTCAGGCCCATGAAGCCGTTTGTCGTTTCCAGCGTCTCATCCACGTTATTGCCAGCCCTAGAAACAACACCCATAATGCCGTGGCCGACTTTAGCAAGAGGGTCACCCAGAAGTGGTACTTTAAAGCCATTCGGCTTTCCCTTCTCGTTATCAGCATGATTATGCGCGTCGTGATCGGCCTCATAACGAGATTCACGGACACCTGCATCAACACTGTGAGGGACCTCATGCTTATCACCAGCGGCGGTACCTCCGGCACTGTTTGCCATCCTCTGAGCCTCGGCATCTGCCTCTGCCTGTCGTTCAGCCCTTTCTTGCTTGCTAAGCGCCTTGAGCTTCATCTCTTTTCGCTCCTTCTTTTCGGCCACTTTGGCCTGTTTTAGTTGAGCCTTCTTTGCAGCTTTGATGAGGTCGGTTTCTGCTTGCTCAAGCTGGGCGTGGATCTGATCTCGTTCTTTGACCTTTTCAAGCAGGGGCGATAAGTCTCGGTTGAGCCAAATATTTCGTATACCACCAGGGAAGACGTCAAACAGACCCATCAAGGCCTCTTCGCTGAGCCATTTGGCAGGAATTGAGTTGACCAGAACAGTAGTGGCCGAAGCCCTCAGTCGATGCTCTGCGCTAGTAAGGTAGTCTTGTCGAACTTTGACATAAACCTTGAGCTCGATAAAGAACACCCAACAGACCCAAATGATCACGAGAATGCCCATGAGCAAATGGGCGCCGTATCTGTTGGTGTTCTTGGGGCTGACGTTTCCCCATGCTAGTGTATCCAAACCAGTGGGCTTACCGTCGTTTTGACCAGTTGTCCGATCTTCCTCATTGACGTCAACCTTTTGACCGACACCACCAATAAAATTGATGGGAATCAGAATGGGCATAACAACGCAGCAAATGGGGAGGAAAATGATAAGCAGGGTCTTGAGATAGCGGAGAAAGAAGTAGGCGTCTAGTCCACATTTGTTGATGATTTCACGATCGTCGTAGTGCCATAACGTCTTTAGCATACCACCTATCGTCGTTGGTGGTGGCTCGGTTCGTTCGCGTTCCGGGACAAGATAAGTTTTTGGTTTGCTGTAAACTATCAGTAACGGTTCGTTAAAAGGTCCAAATTGAATGGCGACATACAAGATACGGGCTAGTTTGTTGCGCAGGAAAAGGAACGCCAGAAGCTGGACAGTGAAAATAGCGACAGCTACACCCAACGCTGTGAGAAAAGTAACGATTCCAATACCCCTGTCGCTATTCGCAGCGCTGGTTTGCGTGGGAGTTATTCCAAGGCCACCACCACCAGCTGTTCTTGTAGGTTCATCGGAGACGGTTTCTGAAGCACTCAAGCTTTCGGAGGCGGAGAGAGCAGAGGAAATCAAAGAGCTCACGATGGAGCTGGTAACTGATGCTGCTGTCCCTGTGGCGGAATCGGTCGCCGACCCAGAAGCATCGGCTTCTGTAGATGACATGGTCGGAATGAGGTCGTCGACAAAGTCGAACTTGTGGACGGAGGGAGAATAGAGGGAGATTGCCCCAGAAGGGGAGTGTACGAAAAAGACCTGTTCTCAAAGAATGTTTTAGGATGATCTTGAATAATTAAAAACGTGCTGTATGAAACAGCATTGCAATCTGCTCCAATGCAACCCTTCTATAAGCAAACGGTGTTAAGAAAGGGCATGGAAGAAGAGGAATTTCAGGTAAGGAGGGTTACAAAAAAGAAGGTTTGGTTCCAGGATATTCAGTGTTTGGCCAACCGCTCTCTGTCGCGTCATGGCAGGACAACCCCTGCCACCAGAGGCAGCCACCCATACCATATTGGGAAGTTGACGATGTCTGATTGGACATATAATAAGGGTAGTGAGGCGGGCAGGGGGCTCACTGGAGCACTTCTCTAAACGGGTGCTCAACCGACAGGACAATGCCTCCTGGAGGTCCCCCGAGCGGGGGGACAAAAACTGGATAATCCCAGCAATCTTCAATACGCCGCAGATGAGTCTGTGAGTCTAGACCAATGACATCAGTGGCTTGGTTGCACCCAGTGAAACAGCCCCTTGGTGTTTGCAATTGTTGAGCGGTTAGAGATTGGTTGGCTGTGGACACACTTCGCACGCTGTTAAACGCGACGAGACGAACAGAGGCACGCACTGAGAATAGCAACATAGAGCCGCGCGCTACAAACCAACAAAGGGTTATATACACGACAATACCCAAGCCAGGTTCTTTTCTTTGTTTGCAATCTCAGACCATTCAGAGTCAGTACCGTGTAGTCGGGTCAGCGGCTACAACATGCAGGAGACCTCCATCAGTTGGCCAAGTATGGAGATAATCAGGGGTACAAGATTCAGTGCTACCCTGAAGTTCTGAACCACGGCAGTTCTGAAAGACCTAATATTTGAGGTAGCCAACAAATTTGAGTCACGCGAGCATATGGCTGGTATCCGTACTCCTTACGATAAATAAATTACGCTTTCGAAAACGATATTACATTCTAGATGCCAAGATATTGTCTGAAGAAAATGGAGAATTAATTCTGCGTAGTGCCGTTATCAATTTCGCTTCAAGCAAACTAGTAATCTCCCTCTTTCATCATAATGCTACAGAATGATAATCTACTGCGACTGTTCGATTGCTCCGTCTCGATGATTTCGATATGTGAAGCTGTTCTGTTGAAAACTGACGATTTTTCTTCTTTTCGGTTTGGATTTAACCGAACAAACAGTAAAGAAACTCACCAGTACGA
Source organism: Fusarium sp. PT (assembly GCA_021020635.1). Taxonomy (NCBI): domain Eukaryota; kingdom Fungi; phylum Ascomycota; class Sordariomycetes; order Hypocreales; family Nectriaceae; genus Fusarium; species Fusarium sp. PT. Next base: position 395,227 of record JAHMRZ010000010.1, read on the forward strand.
CTGCCCATTGACCCGAACACAATATACACGACGTGTTATTAGGTATCTAGTCGCTTGCTATCCAAAACATAATGAACAGCCAGCAGCCCTTGCTTCGATATGTATTCTCGAGAAGCGTACTTATCCTCGTTTCTTGTTCTTCCATCGGGTCTCTCCTTGAACAACGGAACTGGCCAAGAACAGCAGCACTGGAGAAGAACACCATAGATAGGTAGGTAGAATGATGACTATAAAACACCAGTAAATCGCCATACCGAAGCAATGAACTCTCACAGCAAATTCTGTACCTCAAACCAACACTTTCGACAGAGAAGTCAATACACAGCAATTGCATCCCAAATCAACAATATCATCACCATTCTACAGCCAACATCTCAACAAACTAACAACAAAAACACTGTCAACATGTCTGTGATCAACGAGACATACTACCCTGCTTTGATGCAGATCATCGAACAAGATCCGTCTGCGGCAGACCGCCTGGGCTTGCAATGCCCGATCTGTATGGAGCTGATGAATATCAGCACCGAACAGGGTCAACCCATTCGTGACGATCACACTGCGTACGTTCTTCCCTGCAAGCACATCGTCGGTTTATCATGTGGTGTCACGCTTATTGCTCACGGATTAGGGGCCGGAAACACGCTCAGCTGTCCCTCCTGTCGTGCTGATCTTTTCTACAGAGGCTGCCGACATCCCAACATCAAGGGGACTCTCATCAACCTGCATGAGGACTGGCGTGCTCGTATGAACGACAGCATCGAGGAAAGCAGCCGTATAGACGAGTTCTGTGCCGGTTGCTACGTCGATTTCATGACCCACAGGCTTACAACGATTGCTTTCGACGAGATCGACTTCTCTACCATTCTCGTAGGTCGTCGTCTTCTGCAACTCTCCTACAAGTGGGGAGAGAAGGTATTTGTGCCGCCGTCGGCTCCCCGAGACGCGCCTGTGTTCATGGAGGTAGCGATGTTGCCATCCATGGCAAACGCCTGTGAGAGAGTCAGAGAATACTTGGCTAAGCTGCTTGGTGTTCCTGCCGACAAAGCGGCAGAAATCGAGTTCCATTGGAAGGTTCTTCAAATCCAAGAGGACCCGGACGGCGTTTTGGACATCCAGGATCTGCTTAAAGTTCGCAACCAGGCAGAGTACCTGCTTTTCACCACCACAGTGTTGCGAGTAACGCCAGATTTGACTCGAGAAACCATTGCTCGCGACAACATGCTGGATCTCTGCCGTTTGTTGACATTTCAGCAGGAAATCGACGACCGGGTGAGAGATTCAATGGTAAGAGTTCCCAACTAGAGTCAACAGGGTAGAATTCTGCCGCTTGTTTACTGGCGAGGTAGTCAGATGGTAAGGAACTGGGTGAAAAAGGGAGTGAAAGAGACTGTTAGATAACAGGGATCATAGATTGTACAAATAGGGAATCTGGTAGGCGTTACACGATGGCATTTGTATTTAGTTCGACACTCAATCAAAAAGCAACATACCACAAATTTTGTTTTCTTTCGTTCTAATGATGTATATGATATATATCCCCTTCGTGACGTTGACATGTTGTATTGTTTCCCTTGTATTTATTGTAACTTATTAAGCCAAGCTGCACTCGGGAAGTGGTGACTTGAGAACGCATGAAGAAGTGCACCTTCTGGATTTGTCTCTTCAATTTATTCTCAAAGCTCAGCGGTTATCTGACTAGCCAGGAATTTCATCACGCCTAGCGATGAGAGGTTTGAGATTGATGTCCTCGCCTTCAAAACGAAGGACATGCTGTCAAGGGATGAAGACAGGTGGCTCTATCCTATAGCCGCTTCTGGAGGCCCCTACAAAGGGCAGTTCCGGCATTCTCGTTATGAGATCAGGAGACCTCTGGAGAAAATTAAAAGATATTAAAGTTGAATGAAAAGAAAGACGGAGAAAAGGAGTTATAAAGGAAGAAGCTGAAAAGGGACAAGGAGAAAGAGGGAGACCGAGAGCTGAACGAGGGCATTTACCCTACACAAGATGATAGTTTGTTGAGTACCATGGTCTCGTTTCTTTCGCATGGTTGCTTCGGTCATATGGACTGAGCGTACTGACGGTGATGTGGCCTTTTAGAATAAAGTTATGACCGATGTTCAAAAAAGAAATGCTAATTTCCCACAGTTTTGAGCATTATATCCTGATGACCTCACATAAGCCTACTTTTAAGCTTTTGGCCCAAATGACCACCAAAGCTTATGTTTTCAAATCGCCGAAAAGCCCTCTCTAGAGAAGTGAAGAGATCCGTCGAAAGCAATCCCACCATACAAACTAAGCTCAGCTCCAGCTGAAGACTTTCTCGAGAGATTTGTACCAGCCACTTTTGTCTACCTATCTTGAGGCATGGTCACACAAAACGATTGATTATGTGCTGGTTTCTCTACTGCGAACGACAGTGGCTTGTTTTGTTTAACCCTCAGCAATTTTGATTGAGATGACCGGAAGAGTGATGTACAGTACTTAGGTATGTATTGAAGAAGTAGTCGATGGCGGCTTCCAAGCCTTTAAATCTAAGCGAGGCTTGTTCAGAAGTCATGAACACGGTGTCCTGCTTTTTCGTGATACGGAAGGAGTGTATAGAGTCAAATTCAAACTTAAATCCTTGGGAGCGGTGCTTCCTCCTCGTGAGTTTATGTTTAGGTATCTAGAGTGAGATCATTGTGGTAGACAGATGAACCTGTCGAAGTAGTTCCAATTTGGCCAGGAATGGAACAATACACAACTACTGTTACAAGTACCGAATCTGACTGCATAATATTAGGTATCAGGAGGATTCTTCAAGCAAGAGCTTCAGATCAGCTCATTTTCACAAGTAATCAAGTAGAGTACAGTGATAAAATGCCCTGCGATTCTCTACCTACTATATGAAATTGCCAAGGTGACCGACGATATCATACAAATACAAGTTTATGCTGCCAAGTATTACTTACCAGACAATACTATGTCTTATTTAAGTCGGGAGCAGCTCCAATTCCAAGACCAAAACATGCAAAAACGCCAATACAACTCCAAGAATTAGCTCAACAAAATCACGAACCATCGTCGCAAGGCTTACTCATGCTCTTCCGACTATAGGCCAGGGCAACTATGGCACTTGATCTCCATGTCTCGGAGCCTATTACCGGGCATCCAGAGGATTTTACTATCCTCGTAGAAACCCAGTCCAGCTTTGAGTCCAGCGACGTAACTCTTGAACCGCTTAGGAGCATCCAAGTCTACGAGCTTACCTCTGGTGTCCTGAGAATAGTACGTCTGCCCATTGACTGTGATAGAAACAGTAGCACGATGGCGAAGATCCTCAGGCATGTCCGGGTCAGCGCGGAGCTTTTCACCGGCCGTCTTCAGGGTAACTTCAACGAGACATTTGTAGCAAAGCTCAAAAACAACGCCACCCTGAGGAACAATGGTGGGAAAGTCTTCAACACCTTTCATGTCACGGGGCATCTTGAATCCGTAGTGGGGATGCTTGCACTTTGTGTAGTTATACTTGCCTCTGCAGATCGGGCAAGAGACGTCGCGACCGTTATCTGTATTGTAGAGGACATTATTCACGAAGCATGAGCGTCCGAACATGTGGCCGCAAGGATAGATAACAGGGCCATGACTGTCTTCGTCCTTTTCGTCACTAGTTGGGTCTGGGGCGAGGGACATGTTGGTGTAGCAGATAGTGCACTGTAGCTCTAGGTCGGAGAAAGTGACTTCACGGCTCATCAGAGCTGAACGGAGAAGAGGCCAGAATGTTTCGGTGCACTTCTTGGCACCCTGGTCGTTGGTGGTGAGGGAGTCAGACATGATGAAGGATTTGCACGTGTGGGATAATGGATAGGATAATTAGACAGGAAAGAGGTTGAGGAACTACTAGGAGATTAGAATCGATATATATAGGGAGACACTGGCGATGTTCACAGACACGATGTTCAAGCAGGTTAATGTGAAGACTTACGAAATGAGGCTATGTTCATTCTCTATGAACATCACGTTAAAAGGACAAGTCATTTTGTGAGCCAACCAGTTATTCTTATTCAAGTAATCCACTATACTAATAGTCCAGTACAAATCCAACATGCCAGGGAGGTTTTCTTGCACATATACAATCTCGGCAAGAATGCTCCGGCGTATGCTCTCAACACGTAACACAAATAAACCCGATATGCCGCTCAAGAAACAAGCCGTAAACTTTTCTTATGCCTGAAAAGTAATAAAGTCAATCTCTGTAGTCCAATAAACCGTAAACCCCCTGCCCCAGGAAAGAAGAAAGAAAAAGATGACTCAAAGAAAGCCACCCGAGTCTAACAAAGCCAGCCCCAGTAGGACTCATCATCGTAGGCAGCGCGCAGCTCCTCGATACTCTTGGGCTCAACGCCATCTCTCAAAGCTTGGAGATTTCTGTAGTCCACGTATTCCCAAAAGGGGAGGGGCTTAGGAGGAGGTGGCCCGGTGATGAAGCACCTGAGCACACTGTCGCTGAGTGGCTCATCACACCAGACGCCTTCATTTGGACCCATGCCAGGGAATTTTCCCTCCTCGATGAGCTTATGGCCTGCCATGTAGATGCGGAACATGCGCGCCACAATCTCGGGGGGAGGTATTTCCTCGCTGAACTCGGTCGCGGGGGATTTATGAGTATACAAGTGGTGTCTTGTGGTCAAGCAAAGCTCCAAGCCGGAGTCGAGTACACGGTGACGGGGCATTGACTTGAGTAGTCCCCGGAGGCGTTGCAGATACTGATCACTATAGCAGTGTATGCAGCTGTGGTTGAACTTGCCGTCCTTGACGGCGAGAGTCACACGGTCTAGATCCTCCTGGCACGTGGGTATCATTTGGCCGAGATTGACATGTCCGCAAACCATGTGAGTGACATCGGCGCGGCAGGAAGGGCAGCACACGTTAATCTCATTCTCCACGCTGGCTTCAACTGCGTGGCGGATGCAGGAATAGCCAAACATGTGGCCGCACGGGAGGACGACGGCGCCGTGGTCGTGGCCATTCTCGTCTGGGACGCATTCGGAAGACTGTACGCCCATGGTGTCGTAGCAGATGGTGCACGGGAGGTCAAGGTCGTCGAAGCCGACCTTGCCACTAGCCAACTGCTCCTTGAGCAGAGGCCAGTATGTCTCCGAGCACTTCTTGGTGATGGCGGACATGGTGTTGTAGGTGTGAGTGTCGTGTGAAGTGATATAGGGTGACAGTGATTCAGGGTAGGTATCAAGTGATAGTATAAAGTGGTTCAGTATGAAGTGATTCAGTATGAAGTTGTAAGGAGGAAAAAGTTGCGACTGAGAAAGCGGAGGGGGTGTGGCGTTATATAGACGGAGACTTGGGATCAAGATCAGTAGGGAAAGTAAGAGAAGAAGTTAAAAGAAAGGGCCTTTTTAAAATAAAGAAAAACCTTCCACAGATAGAAAAATAATGATAACTCAAACTTGAGAAGGTTATCCAGTCACAGCTCCGGGACTCGCAGGACTTTTACGGGTAAAGTTGTCAAACCACAACAACATTCTGGGGACTATTCTATTCTATTACAGAAACTGCTTCTAAAAGGATGTTTGAGATATCACGATAACAAAATGTACGTCGAGGAATTTGTAGTGTTCGTGTAATCACCACTCTGTCTTTGCGTGTGCAGTCAGAGAACAAACAGCATGTTGAACCGTACAATTCTTATTTCTGAGCTGGATTACTGATTTACTTTTACGAATTTTCTAATTGGCTCCGTAAAGATTCGAAAAAAAGAGACGCGGCGAAATATCAAGCTTGACTTACTATTATCATTTCGAAATAAACTCTACTTATTGCAATTTGGACATTCACCGAATACCCGCGAAAACCATGGACCTAATTAGATGGGAATGGAAGAACAATACCCTACCCTAATGGTATTCCATTGATTGTGCGAAGTCTAGAAGCGATGGCCGGACTTACACGAAGTCAGTGGACTAATTGAGGGCTTGTGTTGGATTGTCAAAAGATATCACCGGTCTCGACTTCAGACTGTAATAATGAATAATCGTAAAATGAAATTGATATAAAACACCCCGTGAGGTAAAACATGATAGACATAAAAACATAGCCATAAGAAATTTCCTAAAATCTCATTCGTAGTATCATTTCGCCGATTCCCAGATCAGCACAATCACACTGTCCTTGACCTCCTGCAGCCCTTCCTCGCCCCATCTCTTCCTCAGCATGGGCTCATCGAGAGCTCCGCGCTTCACATACGCCTGCCACACATCGCCCTCCGTCGTGGTGACAGAGTCCATTAGCTTCCACACGTTCCGTCGGCCCGTCCAGAAGAGCATCTTGCGGTCGGACGTGTCCTCCTTGAACTTGACGGGTCCGATGACTGAGCGGCGCGAGTTGCTGCTCTTGCCCGCTGTGGAGAGCGGCATGTCTGAGAGGTGGATTCCGTCCGGGTATTCGGTTATCGTGTAGCCATTGACGAGAACCCAGTTGTCGCGGAAGCGGTAGCGTTGGAGGAAACATGCCTCGCCGCAGACGTCGGTGACAAGATGGGCTTGGCTTGGTGTGAGGTGGTGTCGTTCTTGGTAATGGTGTAGTGCAAGGGGTTGGATGCCTGTCTCGTAACTATCAAGGTGAGACGAGTAATCATCGTTATCCTTGGGCGAGTAGAAGCTCGGAAGGATATGCATCTTCATCTTGGTATTCTTGGCCAAGCATTCCTGGAGAAGAGAATCCCATCTCTTCTTGCTGGCGGGATCGTCAGAAACGCCGTCGAAGCAGGGCAGCTGCGGGATTCGCGATATAGCAGGTCGAGTCAGGAAGACAGCCCCTCCACCGTACGTAGTCATGAAGCCCTCGCCAATCGCCCAGTCGCCTCTTTCACTCGGCAATCCAACGTAGAGTTCCTTTTCAGAATTATACGCAAACAGCCGCTGCTGGAGATAAGATAGATTGGGAAGAAAGATCTCATCATCCAAGATGCCGTACCACTTCTTCATCTGGCCCTTCTGCGCAAGCGTAGCGCTGTATTTCTTTACAGCGTCGATCATATTGAAGTATCTCTTCGCGGACGAGACCTGGCCCTCTGAGATGGTAACAAGGGCATCAATGCCGAAAGAATGCAGAATCTCTGTGAGTTTCTGAACCTGCTTGTAATGGCCTTGGTCTAGAACAAGCATGAAGTTCGCTCCGTTGCCGTGCTGGTTTCCTCCAGTCATCCACCGCGCCCAGTCCTTAGCAACGGCGTAGTCGTCTCTGACCACACGATCGAAGCTCGTCGAGATAGCAAATACAAAATCCGAAGCATCAATCTGGCCTGGTCGTGGTCCTCTAACCACCGGGAGATTGAGTTCCTGGCGCGCAACTAGATTCCTCCGCACAGGGTCCTTAGTGTCAATGACTTTAGGCTGATTTGAATGAAAGTCCGTGTCGATTGTTGTTACCGATGTCAACTCGGAGTCCTGCTCCGAGGCACGAACTTTCCACGCCGTCCACGAGGTCTCATTGGAAAGGCCGATCTTCTGTTTCAACCGCTCTAGGTATTGCTCTTCCGGGACGGGTCCAGTAATGGCAATCTCAGTATCGACGCTTGTTCTCGGCCAGTAGGACCATTTTATCTGAAAGAAGAGCACGACCAGAACAACAACGGCGAGCATTGGGACGGCTTTGCGCGGCACAGCCCGCGGCCTAGAAATCATAACCATAATGTACTGCCGATGCGAATAGCCCAGTAAAATGAGTGACTTGGGTGGGTATAACCTGTATAAATGAGTGTGTTGGCTATAGCAAAGACATGATCACTAGTAAACAGCGAAGAGAGAGAGAGAGACTTGGGTGCAGAAGAAGCAAAAAGGTTTCGCTTTCACGAAACGTGAGGCACGACGAGAGATTTAAGTAAATTAGTTGGACTGCTTATGCCTCGTTAAATTGAACTGTGGTAGTGGGGGGTGGAGAACATGGGCCATCCTTCGAAGCATCCTAGGGGGGGAAGTAAAACACAAGACTTAAGACTACCTCCAAAGGATAGTATTAACTAAATATAAATATTATAATAAGATAATAGATCTTAATTAAAATTTATTTTAAATGTCATTAATACTTACTCTAAAGATCATAATTCTTATAATTTTATATAAGTTTATTATAGTAAATATACTTATAAAAAGATCTAGCATCTTGTACTTCGCGTCTCATGTTTTATTTCCCCCCGAGGGCATCACATCATGAAACCAGGCTGGCCCAGAAGTTGATCCCTGGTCGCACCACGTCAATAACGGTTAAAGAGGGGAAAGGCCAAGGCGAGCAATTAAACTTGTGACGGGGTCCGTGGTGTGATTAGTGGCATCTTGTGCTTTGGCCCCGGGTTTCATGTCACGCTGCCCTATAAACAAAACATGATGGCCGTAACGGAAGTGCAGATCAGTGTACTCCTATTTCCTAGTCTCCATTCTCAAGTTCCATTCTTCATGGGGAATGGGAGGATTCATTCATGCTTATGTTGAATCCTCATGAGTGGCAGTGGAGGCCATGACGGAATATGGACCAGGATGATGAAGGGTGGGTGGTAATTTAATCTTCACCAATAATCAAGCTAATGCAGGTACAACAACAGCCCTAGTTGCAAAATAAGTCGATTTCGGAAGGCAGTTTATCTGATAAGCGGCAAAGCTAGGAAATGACAGCACCCCTCTCGTCTATTGGGCTGCACCACTCGCTAGTTTGTTCTTGACGGCGGCTGGACCCTTCTCTTCCTTATCTTCTCCCTCTTCCTCCGACGAAGTCTTTAGTGCCTTGGGAGACAATGGTGAAATGGGTCCTTTTGGTTCTGTTCCCGGCATTATCGGCTGTTGAAGTACTGGCTGGGGTTGGCAAATTGGCGCCGGAGCCACGGCTTGTGCGGTCGGCACCATTGGTGTCGGCACGTAAGCCGCGGGCATGTTGGAGCTCACAGTTCTTTTAGCGTGTTGGTAGTAGTCGAAGCAATCGGCGAGAGCTTCATTGACTGACTTGTCAGCACGCACCAAGCCTGTGACGAGAAGTTCTCTGATGTGGTCCTCGACCCGCTCAAACTCTGCCTTGTCGTACCGGTAACGATCAGGAACACCACTATTGTGCAAAAGAGCCAGCAATCCCGCAATGACAGTGTTGGACGCGCCGAGAACCGTGATGGGTGTTCCGTCTCTCGTGCTCATTCCGCCAAGAGCTGTGAGACTAGCACCGATCATCAACTGCAGGATCAAAAAGATCCATCGAATGGCACTGGCGAATTGGAACATGTAGAAGGACATGGTGCGATTGTAAACAGTGTCGCGATACAGGCCTGGGGGGAGACCTTTGGGTGGCCAAAGTCGACTGGTTGGCTGAACAGGTGTGTTTTGTTCCGCGTCCCATATTCCACCAACTCCGCGAGCGACGAACACCCATTCGGCAGCTGAGAGAGATCGATAAGTGAGTTCTTTGTTTAGACTCGGCTCCGAACGCTTCTCTGCATTGCTCTGCTCTTCGATCTCAGGAACTGAAACAACTCGTCGAGAGTCTAGCTGTAATGGAGACACAGGCGGTCTACCACTGGGTTTGAAGTCGTCCATCGTGATGAACTCGAATCGTTAAGCTGCCACACGGTTTGCTTGTAAGATTTTAGGTGCACCAGGAAGGTCACAGGGTGTGTCGTATTCTCTTAGGACAGTGCAGACTTGCAACAATGAACATGAGGTGAGCGAAAGTCGTAGATTTTAACTAGGTTTGTTGGTAGGAATGCGAAGAGGCTGAAGGTCAAAGATGGCGAGGTTTGGACAGAGTTTGGAGGCGTTGGAGGTCAAGATCGCCATGCCTGCCTTGCCCTTTGATCCTTCCCGGCGGCATGAACTGTATCTGTCGCGATTCCCATAATGAATAACTATCGAAACTAGAAGCCACAAGTGCCCAGGTTTTGCCCGATTGAATGATGTTGAGCACCAAGCATGAAGATTCTCGACCCTGTCACATAAAATCAAGATACAATATCATGCCCATGGCTAGGTTGATGTGGATGGCTCATGTCTCACCATACTTACACGACCTCAGGTTAGTACGACCAACAAGAAACCTCTCCTGTTCTCTAATAGGCAATTGTTACGCCATATTTCCCCAGGCTCTAAACTGAGTATTGCGAAAGTTCCCGCAGCTGTCTTCAGTTGACAACAGGTCCCTGACTCAAGTTCTTTTAGGGTAGTAACCAGGTAGGTAGCTCTTATCCCCCTGGTCCTAATAACACCTAGGTGTGTAATGCTAAGGGCATTTGCAATATCAGTCCCTATTCCCCCTTCCTTGAAGATGTGCCCTCTCTCTACAGCTATGTAGGGCTGCATCACAGTTCACACTCAACTCTTGATCCCGCCAAGTCAACTTCGTCATGCTCGAGTCCAATGGACTTGAGTTAATCGTAAAATAGATATCATTTCTATATTTATCGTCGCTCCAACCGACTGAACCCATTCTTCATCTTCATGTACAGCCAAACTAGTCATGAACTCAAAACGCTACTATTCTAAGTACCCCCTAATCTGATGAGTAAACCGCAAAACCACACTGATCCATACAAACGCCACAGTAATACTGACGATATAAGTAACCTAGTCGCTAGAAACATCCGTCTCAAATCAAGAATCCTGAACAAGGCTGGGGATATCGTCCACCTGGGCCTCGCCGTTCAGAATGGCATGCACAGCGGTGAACAGAGGGTAGTCTGACTCGAGTCCGCGTGTCTTCAGGAAGCTGTTCACCTCCTCGGCGGTAGTGGTACCCTGGATCTTCTGGCCGTTCAGCTCCTGCTGCTCGACTTCTTGTACAGAAAGACCCTTCTCAACGGCCATCTTGGCACAGCGGAAGTTACGTCCTCCAGAGCAGGATGTGATCAGATCTGCGACACCAGCCGATGACTCTGTGAAGGTGGCTGTGTGGACGGTCTCGCCGAAGAACTCCTTGCCGAACTTGACCATCTCCATAAGGCCGATGCGCATGATAGCTGCCTTGGCGTTGTCACCCCAGCCACGGCCATCGACAAAGCCAGCTGCCAGAGCGACAACGTTCTTCAAGGCACCGCTCAGAGAAACTCCAGCAACATCGGAAACCATCTGGACATGAAAATAAGGTCGGTGGAAAAGTGTTCGGAAGCATTCCTGGTCCAGAGGGGGGTAATCGGCAGGCATGGCGGTCAACTTGGTCTTGGAAGTTCGACCACGGACATCCTTGTGGTGCATCTCTGGAAGCTCGCCCATTGATGGGTTGGGGCTACCTCCGCGTGGAGTGGGAGCTCGGCTGTTATCCAGAGCAGGGGGGTCATAAGCAATAGTCGTCTCTGACCACTTCTCCTCAGCAATCTCACGCGCCAAGTTGGCACCACTGAGGGCACCGCAGTAAATGCCTAGACCATCGCCGATCCATTCACTGAACAGGCTAATACCGTCATCAGTAACATTGACACCCTTGATACAGCTGATTCCTCGGGCGTAGGGAAGGATGTGTCCGTTGACCTGCTTGCAAACGTTCGCGATGAACTGGTGGGGGAGGTTGAAGACGAGGATTGTGGCGTCCTTGACAGCGTCGCAGATGTCGGGGTTGGCGATGAGATTGGAGGGCAGAGAGATGCCTGGTAGGTACTTCACGTTCTCGTGGTGTTTGTTGATGACCTCTGTGAGCTTCTGTGGCGCTTCGCCGGTGGCTTCGTTATAAAGCTTTGAGTCTTTGGAAATCGACACGTCCTCCTCGTAGACCCACATCTGGACATCTTCCTCGAAAAGTTCTTTGTTGGCGCGGGTGTTCTCAGCGACGATCTTAGCAATTGTTGAGCCCCTGAACAAAACGTCTGTTAGTGAATAATCTCAAGATAGCAAAGTGTAAGAGACGGGTAGATAGCCATACCAATTGCCGGATCCCACAATGGTCACCTTGTGCTTCTTCGAGTGTCCACCTAAGCTCGCCATGTTGCCGAATGTAGCTGAAGAGTAACTGCGTGTACAAGAGAGTATCCTTATAGATTTGGTAAACAGAGAAGAGCGCACGACGAGCGATCTCAACATACGAAGAAAAGAGCAGTAGAAAAGGTGGAAGCTGGGCTGAAGAAAAGGAGCTTTATGACTGAGGGGTACTGTAGCGTCCAGAAGCTAGCTGATGGCCCAAGGGGACCAGCTTTACAGGTTGTTGAACCCTGGAGCAAGCCACAATGACGCATGGCAGAAAGATATGTGTGACACCGCCTGCTTCAAGAGGTTAAGCGTCTCATCAAAACCCCATTGATATCCGTGATAATGGAGCTGTAGAAACCTCGTCTTTGAGCGGCCGAGGGGCAACCTTCACATGCAATTCGTCGCAGCAATTGACGTGGCTGCAGAACTCGATTTCAGAGTATTGTTCCAGATAAAGTTCCAAGTACAGAGCCTAACTAACAAACTTCAAACGCCTGTCGTGCTACAGAACAAATAATCCATTTCGTTGACCAATTCTAGCTTCAATCACATGGCAATTACTTTCATCAACTTTTTGAAGTGGGATTTCACATGTCAAGCAACAAAAAAAACCCCAAGCAAGGATACAGGGGCAACTCTGCAAAGTCTGGGATCACCGGGAGACAAGGGGCCTGACAATGCATGCATCAGCACAATCCAGGAACGGGCCCCGTAAGTTAATTGACCGCGGGCCGATCCCCGGTCGCGTGACGGCACGTGTCGAGAAGAAGTGAAAGATCACAGGTTTAGGTCAAATGGTTCAAGGTGTTAGGTTGTTGAAGGAAGAGTCGCGCGATATCACGATATCATTTGCTGCCGAGGATGTATCGTTGCATTGGATTCAAGTACGCTAACACTCAACAACATGTCGTTATTCCCAGATTTACCCCAACCAACGTGTGATCTCACTCATCCCTTTTACCCGTCTCGTGAAGCAACGTATTTAGCACAGGAACTTGATGGGTCAAATTTGCAACTTAGTATTATATCTTTTCCAATCCGAATAGCTATTCATAGACGTATTATATATCAAGTACCTAAGTCAAAATATCAAATATTCACTCCTCAAATCATTCTGATAATGGTCAAAACTACAAATAATGCCATCCCTTATCAACGACTCAACGAAATCCATTCAGCAGTGCTGCCTTTTCTTCATCTGCAGATTGGAAATGGTTAAGAATTTGGGACAAAGAGCGCTTTCTTGTGCGCGTCTTGCTTTCATCCTCCTCTTCAGTTCTCTCACCATTACCAAAGATAGGTTTGAAGAAATTGTCGTACACCATCCAGGCCACGCTGAACGTAGCGGTCATGGCGACGGCTAGCCATTGAGGTATTTTGCCAGACTTGTCAGCAAAGATCTTTGACAAGAGGATAATCATTGAGAACAGGAGGCCACCGAAAAAAATGAACAGGTAAGCTCCAATTCTCTGTCGCATGGTCGTAAGCGTGTATGGCTGCATGGAGTGTAGCCAGCGCTGGTATCCATCAGGGAGTTCATGTTCCTTGGCGCCGTCCTTGAGGAGCTTCATATAGCGCACACTGGCTTGCGCATAGCCAGGCTCACGTTGAGGGCCGATGAGGAAGCGGTACCACCATTTGTGCTTGCGAGGGTCATCAGGCAAGTCCTTGTCAGGGATTTGTGGCGCAAAAAGAGTTCTCGACATAAAAGGTCTTGGAATATCAGGGTATGGCTTTTCCGGAATCGAAACCTTGGGAGGTAGTGGAATACAAGGGACAACAATCTCTTTGTATCCCGCTCCACCACCCTCCGTGCGGATGATGGTGCTGTAATCCTCCTCTGTCACTTCGTATACCACACCTATAAGACCTTCATCCCACTGAATCTGATCCAAGTGTGGTGGCTGCGGAGGCTCAAAAGGTGGAATGGGAACCTTGGGGGGCAGCTTAGGCTTTTCTGGAAGCTTCCTGTAATCAACGTTTGCGAAACACGGCTCGCGATAGGGTATTCCAGGAAGATTAAAGGTAAGCTCCAACGTCGGAACTGAAACGTTTACTTGCGAAAGAGGACGGATGCCACGCACGCCCAAGAATGTCTCGGCGCAAAGGTTTGATCCATAGGCGAGATACAGATAGGTCCTAGGGGCTGGATGGTCGCGATCGATGACATGATCTTCAGCAGCTTGGGCTAGGCGTTCGGCTGATGTGCGAGGGATGGAAGCAATCGAAGGATACTTCTTCGGTTCGGGCCGTTGCGTAAGAGCAGTGAGTTTTCGCAGAACAGCGCCAAGGACATTTTCACTGACAGCTTCGCCGCTTGCGCTGGAAGCCGTCGGATTTGACATGATGTTTAGTGTGACAAGCTCGTCAGCTTACAGTGGAGTGATAGGCTGTCGCAGAAGTGTCGCCAGAGATGTGTTCCTGTCAGATGTTCGAAAATAGAACATATAAGGCGATCAGGTAGATAGTAAACAACAAAACGGAGATCAACACATGGAATTCGTGGATGTAAATGTTCTATACGATGGCACGGGTCATAGATTAGAGCGGAGCGGAGAGACTGCGCGTCTCCACTCCGAGTGCTGAATAATGCACAGTTGACATGGGATAGTTGAGCCGACCGACAGTCCGCTTCTAAAGTCCGCCTTTTACCAGGATGGAGGCCGGGCCATCGGGCTTTACAGAGATATCTGACAAATAGGCATGGTTCGAGTTACCAAGCGATCTCGGGATGCGACAGCTCTTAATGGTGTCAGATCAGCTTATAAACTATTCGTTTTTCATCCTTGTATGGATATTAATATAGATGGCCAGAGTACGTTGACGACTCAAATAGGCGTATGCACTTTGTACAGTCTCGTGCAAAAGTTCGACAACAAGCCAACTATAACTATGAATAATAATACAGACATAAAATATGGTAATTAAAATATTCTACTTCATACTATTATCCTGATAAGTAGAATGATATAGAATAACGAGAGTTTATTATAATTTATATAAGATTATATAAAATGCCTGTAGAAGAGAGGAAACCGTCGGGACTTTTGCACGCCCACCCTAAGTTGTTCCAGGGTAGCCCAAGGTCATCAAAACCATAGGTACTAGCCTGAAGTGAACTCATCAACACAAAAAGTAGAGGATTGAAGATAGCGGTGGTGGTCGAATTTGGATCTTGTATAAGCAGGAGAATTACTTACATTGCAATATCCTCATGGCCGCCTTTTTCGTTAGACATTTGCAATGTGAACGAGGCAGGCGCAAGTAAACCCAATCCACCCATTGCGGGCTACTTCTCTTACCTTACTCCTGCCCTTTACTCCTACTCGTCACTCCTGCCTGTTCTGTGCCAGTGATGTCGTCCGCCAAACACTCACAAGGACCAAACCCATATTTTCTTCGATCAACCATACACTCTTTATGGCCGTTCTATTTGGTTGCAGGACATACACAATAGTCACCAAAAGGTGCTAATCTGAATTTCACCTCACCAAAGCTTACAGGAGTAAATCAGAAGCCCAAGCACTTCCAGCATCGTTTCATCCACTAACGCTACAGAAACTACGCCGTTATGCCTGGTCGGAAGAGTACCAGGACCAGTCAGCGCGCTAAGATCAAACGGCAGCCAACACCTGGGATTGGAGAACTCGAAACTACCCCAACGAGTCGTCACCTGCAATCTCCCCGTCGAGGCCAGCCTCAGAAGTCGACCTTAGGACTACCTAATCAGGACGAAAATCCCGAGCCCGCAAGTGCCCAACTACAATCTCGAGCTTCGACAGATGAATTTGAAAATGGTGTTGACGACCTTGATTTGATCCGGCTAGCTGCATTTGACGGAGCCGTACCATCCGCTCAACCTCCCCCAGGTTTCTCGTGGTCTGAAGTTGGTTCGGCACGCCGAAGTTCACCTTTACAAGAAGAAGAAGATCAAAACCCATCTGACAATCAAGAGTCTGTAGTTGATGCGTTTTCCAGTCCGAAGTCAGGTCCAGGAAAGCTTCCCAACACTCAGCAGCTCCCATCACAGCCCCCTACCGGCCATCTTCTAGGTAAGGGGATAGCACAGGTTGACTTTTCGGAGACAGCTTCTTCTGCTCGACGAAGTTCGCCTTATTATTCACAAGCTGCAGCATCTCAAGTCGCTGTCGGGGAGATGTTGGGATTCCCGGAGAACAATCTCCTACCTGCACTCCCAAGCACAATTCCCGATTCACTCCAGATTCCTGAGATGACGATTTCACCTTACGCCGAGGTCATGGAACACTTGCCGGAAGACGAGCTATATGATGCCACGCCTCCCAAGTCAAACGCGGACCATCCGGCCGACATAGTGGCATCAGATCAGGGAGTTGGCCATATTGTCCCAGAACAGTTACAACACCCAGGGAAACTGGACGCACCACAGGCTAGAGGAAAGAGAAAGTTGGGCAAACCTTCGACAAATAACAAAGACTCACTTGTGAGATATTTAGAGGATGAAATCGGACCTGTAGAGGGGGAAAGACAAGAGGAGCAAGCGTCATACTCGCCCCCTAAAAGAACGACGGCGAAGCGTCAAAAAGAGGAAGAAAATACTCATGGAGCACAAGAGACGTCCACCGATGAGCACTCCACTCCAGTTGCCGGTAAAACCACGACAACAAGGCCGGGAGGGAAGGGAAAGAGCGGCGCCAGACAAAGAGCAAAACCAGCCATGCAGTTTGACGAAAAGACACAGCGAGTAAAGGAAGTCCCACAAATCAATTCAGCAAGAGGCTCTAAGCGCATGAACATCGTGGGAAATCTGAAAAAGTCACACGCTGCCTCAGTCTCTCCGATTGCGACGAGTGTCAAGAAAGCGACCCCCAACTCCAGGCGAAAGCCTGTACCAAAACCTGTTGAGAAGGTGACTCGCAGATCAGGCTTGCGGAGTGCAGTCCGTCAACAGGACCCTGATACTGAAGATAAAGAGCACAAAAAGCCAAACCCTAATGTTCGCAATACTCAAGTTGACACCAAGCCCTTACCCGCAATTAGGAAGGAAACAACAAGAGCCGAGGCCAAAGAGGGAAACTCATCTACACAGAAACCTAGGGCCAGCAAAAATCTTCCAGAGGCTGAAAAAGAACCTCAAGGATCGACTAATAACCTTATCGTGCTTTCTAGCGACCCCGAGAGTTCTTCGTTTTCTGACGACGGTGGTTATATTCCAACTGAAACATCTCGACCAGCAGAGACTGCTCCGCCACAAGAGCTGGAACTACCTGTCGACAATCTTGTCAATCCAACCAACCCATCAGATAGCGTTGATTACGATGAAGAACAACCCGCTCCTCCTACAGAGAGTCCCAAGCTCCACCGCCCTTCGGTTCGTTCTGAAGTACAACCTGCAGTTCTAAAGAAGACTCTCATAGTCAGACGCGATCCAGTGGACCTTGCCAAGGCTCCTTCTTCAAGGAATAAAAGAGGCCAGCCAATTCATCTTGGCCCTAGAGAGGCAATGTCAGCTCGCGATGCTAATGGCCTTGTTCAACCCAATGCCTCCCAAACGAAAATTCTAAAGCGGCCCGCCATGGCGATAGATACTGCCATGGAGATTTCCCACCCTCCTCGCAAGGCTAGTAAGCTATCTCGAAGCTTCAGTATTAGTCAAGCAGGTAGCCCGTTACCCGTTGAAACACTGGCTACTCATCTAGTCGATGAAACAAGTCCTGGTAACATGAACGACACTGAGCAGACAAAGGTTTCCGAGAGTAATACACAGACAGCTGAACCTAGAAGGTCCCGTCGCTTTCGAAGACTCGTGGATTAGCAATCCCCATATCCTGATGGCAACAACTTACAGCACGAATACCTCTCAAGTCTAGCAGCCGTGGAGCAAAAACCAGAAAAGACCCGAGTGACACTCAAACCAAAGGCGAGGAAGCTAGACAAGGTTAAAGAAGTAGGCATGCAGACTGAGCTCCAGAAGGGTGAAGAGAACCTACATGCCCAGATCTTGGCCTCTTTACAAACAAGTGACGAAAAGCAATCCAAGGATCGAGAGAGGGACCACAGTGATATGCATAGCAATAAAGAGGTGGCCAAGAAAACACGCCCCGAGGGGCCAAACGAAGTGGCGGCAGAGAAACTCCACGGGCTTGTCGAGGTAAGACTTTTGTTTATTGAGAGTTCAATGCTTACATGCTACCTAGACGATGTTGAGTCATCTACGGACCAAGGAAGCTACTATCTACCGTGGAGCTGATGCGTATCGCAAGAACGGCATTGACTGTGTGGGCAAAATCAACCGACGATATACACAGGAGAGGCAAACGCTTAATGAAATGTGCAAGAAGGACGGAGACAAATTCATTCGGAGGACGCGAGAAGTGAGTGCTGTACTTGAAAAGCGCGGAAATTCGCGAGACGAGGCAATTCTCCAACTGGAGGAGACGACAGCCAGACGGCGTCATTTATTTCAACAAGCGACGACCAGCCTACGGGCACTCCATGGACGACTGATGAATGGCAATATGGCAGATTACGAAGATTGAGATTATTTACTGCCTAGCACTTTGAGATTTCGAGACACAGAACAAGGCGGAGTGGGCTAGGGCTAATCGGTGGTTCCGGTTATGTGATGGAGACTGGAGTAGAGAAAATCAGGGTTCAATGGCGGCAGGGATTGCAAAAGGTTGATTGATGGGTCAGTTTCATGTTCAAGCGGCGTGTTTGGTGAAAGTTGTCAACAATTGGTGTTCTGAGGCAGGGTGACAGTGTCTTTAATTAGAAGTGATATTCTTGCGATAATGATGTTTGTTGTTCGTAACTATCGACTTGTTGGGCAAACTTTGGAGCGATCATATGACGATCAAGACAAAATTGCTATGTAGAGAAAAGAGCATCCAAGGTTTGGTGGCAGAGCACGGCTGGCTAGGGGCATCGGATGAATGGGTGATGAACCTGGCTTGGCTGTTCGATGAAGTTAGACTAGATATGGAAGAAGCGTCACATCCATTCTAGTATGAATGAGGTGTGGAGGAAGACCTGACGATTAATGGTCGGATGGAATGCGAGTTATTGATAGACGAAGACCAGATAAGCGTTGCGGAGCAGGCTACTGTATTGAGGATGATCCTCGCACATCATGAGATTAGGCATCGCGATCAAAGATTATCTGCCTGATGGATCTATTCGTGACCAGTGATGTAGATGATGGACTACTTACTGGGTCCGGGGGAGGTGTCTTTTAGGCGCGCGGTGATGGAGCCGGGGAGCGATGACGCCGATGAGGTGGTTTGGGGTGACGTAGGGAGTTTGTGGCGCGGACGGGGTCATTCTCAAGTCCGAAAATTAATCAAGCCCGGACTAAGGTAGGTATGCATCATTCATATATAAGATCAAGGTCTGCTGATGAAGTAGCTGTGATGGTGGAATGTTATAATATCTACTCACATCAATCTTGACTTTTGTTAATAGATTAATATCTAATTAATTGTCTCTGCTCATCTGCTCTATCCCGGGCGACGACGTTTCATATCAAAGACCCATCCATCCTAGCTGCAGCTCAGACCCTTACTTTTCTCAACTTGCAGCCTTTCTTTTTCTGTTACAACTTGAAACTTGAGTGGCACGATGGGTTCTGATAAAACGGGGCATATCTCAAATTCGACACCAGGGTATGTGCGACTGTTTCGTTTGCATGTTCTGTTTGTTTGTTTTAGGTGTTCGTTTGCTTGAAGATCAATGTCTTGGACTTTTGTCTCTCCATTTCCTCCCTTTTCACCAACTCTGTTGTCGTCATATGACCCAGTTGGTCGAGTCACAGATAGGCATCGTCTCTTACAAGCAGGGGGGCCTCCAGTGCATTTGACGCTAGTCGCTCAGTGCCGACCTCTCCACTGTTACCTGGCTCTGCCCCGCCTCCACCCCATCTAAATTCATCCGTCGCGGGCTGGGCCTGGGCTGAGCCTCTTCCCGTCGTACGCGCAGACGCTGCCCTCGCTCCAGTTTTATTTTTCTCTCTTCTCGTTCTTCGCTTTTTTCTACCCTCCCAAATATCATCCATTTTTTCCCACCGTTGCACGAGAATTAGAAGCCTCGGTATACCAACATTGCTCGACTCTATTTCTAGTGTATGATATCCCTTGGTTTATTTAGCCTCTGCTATTCATTGTCGACCCCGCTTCTTTCCTGTTTCTGCCATTGTCTGGTTTATCACTTACACTGCCACTGCCTGGTACTTTCTGCATCCGTCTCTTCGCATCACTTACTTGACGCCGTTTGACTCTTCTGCCGTTTGCACCTTTATTTCCTCTCTCAGTCTACAAATATCTCCATTCTCGCTGCGTCATTATCTTTTGCGTATTCGATCTTCTCTATAAATCGTCGTCTAACATCCTTGTTCTTTGTAGCCGCTTGCACGGTCTACTCAATTTTCGGAGTCGCCGATCACGACCAGGCAGCTCAAGCTCAGCTGACACCACGGACTCAACCTTAGCCGCAAACTCCGACTACGAAGCTACACCAGCAGATTCGACATTCTCTCCCGAAGCATCACCTCGTTCATCTACTTCATCGACATCAACTGCATCTTCTACAAACTCCAAACACAACAGGATGCCGTTTCGTCAGAGGATGGCCCGCCACTTTGGCGATTCGGTATGTGCAACCCCGCAGTATCTATCTGCACATGCCTATCATTGATGCGCCATCGTCTAGATGCGCATTCATTGACGTTTGCGCGGAATGCGATGTGTCTTTGTGGCGTTGACGCTGACGCCTTGTATCAATAGCTTGCTCCTGAGAAGCCCTACCTCAGCTACTACGACGTTCTCCTTACAGCCGAGGATATCAAGGCTCTCAAGCATGACTGGTTGACAGACAACAACATTGCTTTCTGGGAAGAATACCTCGAGCGCGAAACTCTTCCTAAATATCCCCAAGCTCGCATCATCCTGCTCCGTCCTAGCATGACCTTTCTCCTCATGAAGGAACCCGATACGCGATCAATCCAGTCAGCCCTTCCTGATTTCTCAAAGGTCACGCACATTTTTCTACCCATCAACGACAATCGTAATGTGAGCGTCGCTGAGGGCGGTAGTCACTGGTCGCTACTTTTGGTCTCAACCCTTGACGGTGTGGCCTTCCACTACGATTCACTAGGCGGTGCCAACTACTCCGAGGCCAACGTGGCTACAAAGAAGCTGGCAGGTATCCTCGGACGACCTCTGCGATTTATCAACCTCGAAGATTGCCCACAACAGGAGAACGGCAGCGACTGCGGTGTGTTTGTCTGCTTACTGATGCGCCATCTTCTTGTCAAGCGCCTTCTCTGCGCTAATGCCCGCGAGAAAGTGTCGATGAGCATGGGTGGTAAGATGGTCGACAGCTACGGTGGTCGCAAGGAGATGTATCGAATCATCGAAAACCTCCGCAAGGAGGGCGAGCGAAGGCGATCGTGAGTCCCCCAAACTGTGATTTCTGTGACGTATCTAATAATCAAGATAGGAGAAGCGCCAGCCCGTTTTCGAACAAGACACCGCCGCGGATCGAATAGAGAACGGAATGCTACGGCTCTTGCGAAGAATTCGAGAATCTTTTAAAACAAATCATGGAGAAAAAGGCCGCGAAAGTGCCCAACCGCCGCCAGGCGAGCGACAACAACCAACATGCGAAGAGTCCCCCAGTCACGGCTCAGCAGAGCAGCAGAGACACGACACCTAGCAGCAAATGCACTACTACAACCACAATCCTCACCCCTGCTCCAAGAACTATTCCTCCCTGGGCTGGGATGAGGGAGTTCGTGCGTCCCAAGCAGATCCAAACACGAGTTATCCAGGTTCCAGTTCTTGGCCCCAGGGCATGCAAAGCCGATCGAATTTCTAAACCTCGGATCCAAACGAGTCCATCAACTCCCATTAAAATCCGAAGCAAGCGGTCATCAAACTCCACGATAGCTTTGCCTGCTCAGAAATGCAACGTGATACAAACACGTTGATGCACTGGTTTAATCACACTGTAATGAAATTCATGAAATATACTTAACGGTCGATTAGCTTTGTTCTGATTTTGTGCGCGAGAACAATGATTTTTGTCGGCGTTGGTAATGAGCAGAAGGAAGATGTCATCATCATGTAACAAATGACGATGGCCAAACACAAGTCTGCTTTTATTGACTTTGAAATGGTTCTCCCATGTATTAAGCAACGCAAGGGATATGCGGTTTAGCGATTGAGGCGTTGGTTAGGATAAGGAAAAGATATAGCATAGCTATGAAGAATAATTATTTGTTCTGACAACCTCTTCTTGTCCATTCTTAAAATCGTGAAGCCTCCATCAATCTTTTGAAGTATTGGCAAATCCTGACTCCATAAACGCCCGAACGCATTCTATCTCATGGCGATAGACACCGCCCAACTTTTAAACATCAGCTTCGTGTTATGTCCCTGTGCATTGGTATCTTTCGACTTTTCACGCAAGACCCTTTAGTCCTTTGCAGTAAATGCAGGGTTCTGCTCCATCGTCGAAGATATATACCCCCTCAACGCCGCCCATCGGTTCGCCGTCGCCGCAGGAGGAGCAGCCTTGTCCGCCCCAACCATACCCTCATCATCATCCTTAACCGTCGCCGGCTTCGCACCATCCTGCGCCGTCAACTGCGCCATGTTAACCCCAAACCTCTCCATCTCACCCTTAACAACCCTCTCCTTCCTCTTGAGCGCGCCCCTCTTACTCTTCAGACTCTTGTGGCGGATCTTGCCCTGCTGCTCGGCATCGGCCTCCTCCAGCTCCGGCAGCGCATCCGCAAGACCATCGAGCGTGGTGGCGAGCTTCTTAGAGGGACGGCGGCGCTTGGTGGACTTTGAGATGCGCGAGGAGTCGGCGATGCGCGACACAAAGGACGAGTGCTTGATGAGGCGCTTGTCGCGCTTGCTGGATAGGAAGGAGTCGGTTACGGCGGCGTCGTCGCGGAAGACTTTTGCGGGTGTGAGAGGGTGGATTTGGCCTGTTACGCGCTGGTGGCGGAGGGTGCGGGCGGAGGGCTTCTTGAGGCCTGGTGGTTGAGGAGCCTGGGAATTTGTTAGTATGAGATTATTGGGGGTAAGAGCGAGAGGGTATACCATTTTTTGTGGTGTGGTGGGAGGGTTGTGAAAAGAGTTTTGGGATGGGAGGTTTTGGTGTTGAAGAAAGTTGCTTGGGAACATTTTCGGTGAGTGGTGGCTCACCGAGGGTGGTGGGGTACACCGAGAAGTGGCATGGAGGGGCACTTTAGACTGTTAATTGATTGTGTTTCACGTAGTAATAGACAGCTAGCAAGGTATTTTATTGATATGAGATCATGATTTCAATCCAAATGATTTATTAAACTTATCTAACAGTTTTGGTTACCTCATGGAAAAGACCTTCATAAAATTAACACTGACAATGTCGGGTTCATAGTGGGGTTCAATACCATATCTGTGTGGTGATACCCTCTCATGACTTTAAACTCTACATCACTCTTTTTCGCACAGTCTTATACACAGGCCCACCCGGAACCATGGATAAGATCGATAATCTCCGCAGGGAGATAGCAAAGCGAGAAGTCGAACTCGCAGACTTGCGCTCCCAACTTGCCGTCGCAGAGTCCGAAGCCCGGGAAAGCAAAGAAGCTTGGAAATGGCCTCTTGACAACCACGAGTATGAGAGGTACAGCAGACAAATGATTGTTCCCAACTTTGGACTACAGGGTAGGAATCTCATTGGTGTTTCATTTTTTGGTTGTCGTATTAATAGTGTCAAGGCCAATTACGTCTGAGGAAGGCAAAGGTGCTGCTCGTTGGCGCCGGAGGTCTGGGATGTCCTGCCGCTGCGTATTTAGCTGGCTCGGGCATTGGAACGATTGGGCTTGTTGATGGGGATGAGGTTGAAGTCTCGAATCTACATCGCCAAGTTGCGCATTCAACGGGACGGGTGGGCATGAGTAAGGTGCAGAGTGTAGCTACATTTCTGAAAGAGTACGATACCCTACGTTATGGACTACCCAGAACTAACTGATGAAGCCTCAATCCGACAATAACTTATCACGCGCACAATACTCATCTCACACCTCAGAATGCGCAAGATATTGTATCTGGCTATGACCTCGTCCTCGACTGTACTGATCATCCTACCTCACGTTATCTGATCTCCGACATCTGCGTTCTTCTTTCAAAACCACTTGTCTCGGCATCCGCATTTCAAACCTCTGGCCAGCTCATCGTTCTCAACAACCCGCCTGGCAAAGGACCTTGTTATCGTTGTGTATTTCCCACCCCACCACCTCCCGACAGTGTGATCGGATGTGGCGAAGGTGGTATCATTGGACCTGTTGTCGGAACAATGGGTGTGTTGCAAGCACTCGAAGCGATCAAGTTGATTACGAGAGGTGATCTGGAAATTTACGGAGAGGCTAAAACGCCCATGTTATTACTCTTCACTGGCACAGCAGATACCCCTTTTCGCTCTGTGAGAATGAGGGGAAGAAGAAAGACTTGTTTGGCATGTGGTGATGAGAATGGGTTGACGTTGAAGGAGCTGAGGACGTCAATGGACTATGTTCAGTTCTGCGGTGTCAGACAGCCCGTTCAATTGCTCAAGCCGAACGAGCGAGTAACAGCAGAAGAATACGACGCGTTGTCCAAGTCAGAGGATAAGGAGACGCTGCTGGTTGACGTCCGAGAAAGAGAGCACTTCGATCTCTGTAACCTCCCAGGCTCGATCAACATCCCCATCAGTCGTTTCATGAGTGCTCGTGGTGAAGCTACCCCCGAAGGTTGGCCAAGCGACTTGTCGCCATCTACGCCTATATACTTCGTTTGCCGAGTTGGAAACGATTCGCAAATTGCTGCACAGAAACTCAAAGACGTGGGGCTTGGAAACAACGGGGAGCGTTTCATCGGCGATATCTCAGGGGGAATTAAGTCATGGAAGGATACTGTCGATCCGAGCGTGCCATTCATATGAGCACTTTACATAAGTAGTGAACCATAAATGAAGAGGATAAGGGGATGTTCGTATTGGATAAGAGGTTTTAATAATATACATACAACGCCCGTGTTGACCCGGACTGCAACACCAAGGGTAGTCCATTCCTACCCGTCAGCTGCGCCATTACATACCACATACTTGCCAAGGAAAGTTGACAGGATTCGCAGCCCTGAACATTGTGATTTTTTTTCTTTCATTCGTTTTTTATACAAAGTTGGCAGTCTTCTTTTTGTTGAAGGCCTTCTGGTCTTTTAGCCATTGGCGGTATCCAGCGACACTTGAGATCTTCTCTCCGTAGAAGTCGGGAACTGTGTAGTGTTAGTCGCCAATTGACGTACGTTTTTTTAAACGAACTAGTGTAAAGACTTACCAGGGTTGTTGGCGCTGGAGTTGGTGGGGTCAACTCGATATTTCTTGATGTGATCAAAGAATGCAGCCTCCTTTTGCGTCATTTGCTTCTTCCACTGGCGGTTCAAGAGGTAAAACACCTGGTTTCCAACACTAGGTCCGCTCAACCAGCCAAGACCTGAAAAGGCGAGCGTCATAAGTCCCAGCGTCATGAACGGGTCGAGGGGTATCTGAGAGATGATAGGTTCCGCAATACCCGTCGAGAGAAATACGGCTCCTGCGCTTCCGGCGAACATTCCATTGGTGATGGAGAAGAGAAGCTGGTATCGTCGGCGCTTGACTCGCAGCTTGAAGAAGTTGTTCCAGTCCAGAGGAGGCAGCTCGGTGCCGGTCGCAGCTGGGGGCGCCTGCGACTGCGGCTTATCCGAGACGGCGCGGGCGAAGGTCTTGGGGATCGAAACGGCGGGTGTGAAGCATTGCGTTCGGAACGGCGAGCGCGAGAGGCACGAGGCGGGACGAGCGGCAGAGATAGTCGAGAAGGGAGCTTTCGTCGATGAGCGCACGAGACCTGTTGCCGGCATGCGCAAGACGAATGTCTTGAGCGGGGAAGCCATGGTTTAATTGAGTGTCGAAATCCAGACGAATGGAATTGGCAAGAAAATTAATTACTGCAAGAGGCGATGGAGTGGAGATTGTGGGTTGACGTTTTTTTTGCCGTCGGTTATTTTGGCGTGACGTGGGGATGCTGAAGCTCGGGTAGAGCTTGATTTCGTGATCTCATGGCGGATGGAAAAGTTTGGCGCTTGTTTAGACGCGCCCAAGCGCTGCCGCGGATAGAGGCTCGGTCGGAAAGCGAAAGCCCGCACCACCCCCTAAAAAGGCGGGCTATATAGCATTTCTTAGCTAAAATTTATAGTCGCGATATTATAAGAGTATTATATACTAGTTATAGCTATAGAAGTTAGTAAAGGCTATAGTGATGCTAGGTTTACAATAATAATATGAAAATAGAAATATTCTTCTTCTTCTTATTTTTATTAATAAAAGAGATGAGAGAAGACCCTTTTAATAAATACTCTGGGGTTAAGCTTCTATGTGTTGCTAATTACTAGTTGGCTTAGTCATCTTTAAGCTTCCTTTCTCTAAGCTATTCCCAGCCTCTTGCACACTCTTTGCTGGAAGACAGCTCAACGTCGAGATTTATTAAACACTCCGCAAGGTGTCGACACCCTTCGAAATTCTATCCAGCCGTTTGCGAATAATCTATTCAATTTTTTGATGCTTTCTCACACCTCCAATCGCATTGGCGTCCGTTCCGTACCATCCACCTGAACTGGCGTCGCGGGTCGCGGGACTCGCTCGTGCGCCAACGCGATGGAGTCATTCCAACAACCTGAGGATGAAAATCTCGAGAGACCGAAACCCCATGGAAGATCTCGAATCGAAGTACATCTTCACTCAAAGCCTAGGGACTATGTCCCCGGCAGCGGACCGCCTCTTCAGCAAATCGGCCTTCTTCCTCCTAAAGACTCGACCGCGTATATCCTCGAGAGAATCATCCTCCCTTCACCAGGCCTGGCCGCAGATGGACAGCCTCTACCGCGACGCATGACCTATATCGTAGCATGGCATGATCTGCCCGCGGCGCAAATGCTGGTTCCTGCTATGGATGTGCTGGAATATGTTTCGCCGCGCGAGCTGGAGGAGTGGGAATATGCGAATACGGAAGAGCAGATGGAGCATGAAAAAGTTGAGACGAAACAGGATGTGGCTGGTGATGCGCCCAAACCTAAAAAGCGTGGAAGACCACCAAAACACAGCAAGATAGAAACTGCTGTTGTTGCGGTGCCAGACGACGAGGAGCCTGCTGTACCGAAACGGGGCGCCATGACGATAAATATCCCGACAAAGAACAGATTAAGAGACTTTGATGGACTGTCGGATGAAGAGGGGAGCTCCTCAAGACAACTGCAGTGGGAAACTACAGGCGATTCCATGGAGACGGATGAACAAGGCTTTGAAGAGGAGGATATGCTTATCGAAGACCCTGAAATACCTGCTGGAAAGCAGCTGGAAATGCTGCCCAGTTCGACATTTGAAGCTCAAGGATCGAAACAATCTCATGCAGGCAAACAATTCGAGTTATTTCCGTCCTCAGGAACCTCAAGCCGGAGGAGCACCCCAAAGGCTACAGTCTCTATGTCAAAATCTGAAGGGAAGAAGAGAGCAGATCATCCTTTAAAGAAGGCATCAGCAATGAATGGGTTATTGAACGGCACACAAGCTGTAGAGTCGGATTGGACACCAGCAGGATCAGTTACGTACTCACACTCAGGGGTCGATACACCAGATCCTGAGCCAGAAGAAGTCACGGCTCGTCTCATACAAGAGGCGGCGTCAGTACAGAAGAAATCTGTGAAAAAGTCAAAGTCAACATCAAACACACCAAAACCTCCAAAGCCAGCTCCACAAGAAGCAGTGGTGCAAAATGCAGAACCGGCGGAAGAGCCAGACTGGGAAGTCAAATACATCGAGGATATGGAACTCTACGATGTCGAAGGCGTTGGTCTCGTACGCTACTTCAAAGTTCGCTGGGAAGGGGATTGGCCTCCAGACCAAAATCCATCTTGGGAGCCAGAGGGTAATCTCCCACCAGACCTGATCCGCAAATATTTAAAAAATGGGAAGAGAAAGCGTGATAGACCAGCAGCCAAGAAACCTGTCAAGCAACCCGCCGTTGCGCCATCATACGCGCCCAGCAAGAAATCTATGAAACAGACGACTTTGACTTGGGGTATCCCTGCGAAACAATACAAGAGCGTTAGCGAAGCTTTTGAAGGCCTCGAAGAGGATGAGCTGGCAATGGTCGTAGAGGAAGAGGCGCCAGTCGCGAAGGATGAGGAGGAGGATGAGCTTTTCATCGTAGAGGAACCACCGACCAAAAAGAGTCGCGTGAAGACGTGGAATGCGTACGGGCTGGGTCTGGATAGCTACACATGACGTAAAAAAGAATGCTTGGCTTTGGAGTTTGGAGAGATGGGGAGCTTCGACTTGACTTCGGGAGAGGATATGGCTTTTATGGATGGTTTTACACAGGCGAGGCGTCATTATTCAAGACATTCACGGCGGGCATAGCATTAGAGATACCCTTGTTTACTCGACAAATAACATTCCTAAAAGCTACCCGGTTCCTTGTGATTTAGATGCATCGCCTGTGCGAGATGCTTGAGATGCCTTTGGTGATATCTGCCCAATGTGAAATAGCAGACATGGCCTTAGCATCGATAATATGATCAACCCTCCATCCATCCATCCACTCGGGTTGTCGTAAGATGCCTCTGTGTGCATCATCATGTCTGTCTGGTGGCGCTCGGGGCGACTGTTGACAGAATCAAAACAAACAAATGAAAGTTGATAGAAGACTTAGAAGTCTTGGTCAGCGTCGTATTTGCTGAACTTTTTTCGCCGATGTAAGATGCTCAACGCAATAAATGGTGAACCATCATGTGTAAAATGCAGTGTTCAGTACAGTATATACTGAACTCGCATCTGTCCAATCATCCTTCTATGCAGCTAAGCTGCTTCTCCCATCCAAGCATAGGCCGGTACGAAAGACTGTACTAAGTTATCTGTAAAAGAAGTCTCTTCCAAGTTCTTGTTGTAGGGTGGTGTCGTAGGAAAGGGAGGTTGTAGTCCCAGGGGGAATCTACTGGCTGTTGGTGTGAACTACATTGCTGTTGCTAGGGTTGATGTAGTTCAGGATAACATCAGGGATAGGGCTGTTGGCCAGGTCGGTGTGAGCGTGTCCTTCGTCGAGACCAAGGTTCCTGTTGATGGCGCGTCGGTTGGCGGCGATTTTGCTGTACTCGAAGTAGCGACGGAGGTTGTTGATGTTGTTCACCTTGCAGTAGATGTCCCAGAAGGTAACCCAGTGGTCCAGGTGGACAGTAGTCTCCTTCAGGCCAAGAAGCTTAGCACCGCCGACGTACTTGTAGACACCACCGTCGTCAGGGCCAAGGGCGTAGATCTTGCCATCGACGATTGCGTACTTTGTGTCACCCATCATATGGTTGATGGCGACCCGGCTTTCGGGGACACGGAAAACGGGACGCGAAGCATCGTTCTGCACAGTGATGGCAGGGGAGTCATCAAGAATGACAGAGTCCGAGGGCTCAGCCTGGATGGAGACAACACTCGCGTTGGAAGGAACGGGGCGACGGCGGATAGTGCTACCGTGGCGAGGGTTGTTGGTTCGCGTGAAGGTGTTGAAGGGAGCGATGTCCCAGTCAGCCTCGAGATGGTCGGCAGGAACATAGTTGATGACGCTGCCAACGGTACGGGAGATTTCTTGAACGATGCGGTCAGATGGGGTCATGACATCCGTGACATCGCCCATGGAAAGGAGGCATCTGTTTGCGGGGCCAGCGATGAAGCTTTTGTATCGGGCAGCCTCGAAAGTGTTACAGAATTCAAGAGTGAACGTGCCGGTCATGCCAACCTTGCCGATAAGGAACTGGGCGCGGACGATGAGCTGGAGGCCGAACTCCCTCATCAAGAGCCAAACCGCGCTCGCGGGGAAATTGGCAATTCTGACTCCTCGCGTGTTATCAGGGTTGCCCTCATATACGGTAAGGGGATGGGAGATAGAGTTTATGGCGAGAACATCAACACCATGAGCGTCACCGCGAGCGTCTCTAAACCAAACGCCAGTGCGGGAGACGTACACCAAGTAGGCTCGGAGGGCTTCAGGATACCGAAACTCGACAATGGCTGAGAAGTTACCAAGGACGCTGTTGCTGGCGGCTGTGTTCAGCATGGTGAACGAGATGACTCCTCCGACACCAGAGACACCATTGGCAATCTGCTTGATGTTGACCGAGAAGGGAACTCTGATCAAAACTTTGCGAGTCTCAACGAGCAATACAGGGTAGTGGATGGTGGTGATTGAGATCTCGTACTCTCCGTCAGAATCCTCATCAGAGTCCTTGGAGGTAGCCTCGGATTCAGCGACAGCCCCTTCAGAACTATGACGAGAACTTTCACCCGCAGAAGCGGAATCGCTGGATGCAGCAAGTGCTTCAAAGGCAGTCTGAACGGGCCCCTAGCTACCGTTGTCAGACCCCATGGGAGTGTTGATGATCTCAGCGTCAGAGTCCCAAGCAGCGTCAAGGTCGTCGGCCTCGACGTCTTCATCTTCTGCCTTTTATGGAGGATTAGTAGAGTTGAGTGGTGGAGTTGAAGAAGCACTTACGGCATTGCCAGTAGCGGCGGTAATCATGACCGCGAAAGTAAGGATGCGCTCATTTGCCGTAGAGAGAGCGGCCTTGATCTGCTCCAACTTGGCAGTCAGGTCAGAGACATTCTCGCCTCGACGCTTAGCCATGCAGATCTCAAACTAAGAAGATAGGTAGTTAGTATCTTATGTTTATTCCATGCTCCGAGTGAAGTGGCTTACCTTGGTCTTGTCTGCCTCACACATCTTGGAGCGTCGGACCTGCTGCTCGCATTCCATGTTCTTGCGCATTTCCTGAATAGTAATCAGGTCGTTCGATGAGAGGTTAGGGTTGAGATCGCTGGGCTCCATGCTTAGATCCTGCATCATAGAGTGAAGAGAATCACGGCAATCGCCGGGGAGAGAAGCATCGTCGTGCTCGATGTTTACGAAGGACCCATCGGCAGACAGATCAGAGAGTCGATCCCAGTCAGTATCCTGACCATGGGCAGGGGCAAAGGCAGGCTGGCCGTTCTGGGCATCAACCGGGGTAGGAGAAAGTGTCATGACTGCTGATGTTTTGCAAAAGAGAAGATGACAAAAGCTGGGGATGAAATGATAGGAGATGGGGAGGTGGCAAAGGGGGAAATAGGGCAAGGGGATTTCGCTGTGGATAAGATGGCTATCAACAGAGTGATTAGGAGTGCTTTGGGGATGTTTCTGTGATAGTTTTGGATGCTTGAGGCAAAGAAAGGAAGAGGTGATGGGGGAGAGAGGTTGTGGTGGAGGGAAGAATTTGGTGGGGAGGAGAAGCGAGGAGAAGAGCGAGATATGCGCGAGTGACACTGCCAGTGAACGCACCTCCCAACGCGTCAGGCCACTCAGCCTATAGGAGAACGTGATTTACAAACAGCTTAGGGTTACGTTATCAGACGGGGGCTAGTTGCATTGTCACTGATGTCTGGCATAAGGGCATTGGGTCTCTAGGGCAAGGGAAGCAGTTGGAGGAACTCGCGTTGGTGAGGAGACAGGCTTCTTTCACATCATATTGTTGTTCTGAAGCATTGTAGTCGTGCTTAGTTCTAGTGATGGAGGGGGCCAGGGAGAGTAGCAGCACGGCAGTGCGGTGGGATGAAAGTACAAGATGCCATCCAGACATGTATCATCTTGATGCAGAACTATCAACTTGTTCATAAGCCCACAGTGATGCATCAGACCAGTGTTCCATTGTTCCTATGTCCTTTGCACGGTTAATTGCGCATTGACACTCCGCCAATATTTCTGTTGTAGACCATTTCCTGATATTTTGCATTTTGTCGGTGGTAGATATTGCTAAGAATATACCTTTGCTTGTTTCGCACTTCTTGATTTGGATTCCTAGTGCCATCATGGCTTGGTGTTGTTGGGAGCCTCGATGCGTTTCCGTCCCACCCATCCACTAGGGGGGCTACCTGGGCCCACATCGACAACCAGCAGCTGTCACGATACTCCTTTTTGTTGTTTTTGTTCATCGAAATATCGGCTGGTGTCGTACGTCGAAAAGGTCATCGAGCAGTTCAACGCCAAAGAACTTGAGACCTAGGATCAGTTATAGTCTTCCATGGCTGCGAGCATTACCCCTTTTGTCCATCAGGGGGTGTATTTTGTGACCAAGCTGAGCCACTCTCGTGATAGCATCATCAGTCGCCAACCGTGGTGTTTACCACCCATCGAGCACCTCCGAATCGAGAACACAAGTAAGCGATGCGCATCGGCCATCATCGTCAGTCGAACTCTGCTCCTTCAGTCGCATCTGCATCAAGGACTGGGCCAGTCAACACTACGCAATGTCCAAGAACCATATTGCATCTCATCGACGGTGCGGCGAGAAAGGGACGGCAGCTGAGCACAGTAAAGAAGCAAGACAAGGCTGCCACTCGGCTCTGATATCCTCCAGACGCATACTTGGGGACCAACAGGTCCTCTGCCAAAGACACGACGCCAGAAGACCATAGCATGGCAGGCACAGAGCATCCATACCCTCGATCGCGCCCTCAAAGCTATCACGATCTCAATTCCTTGTTCTGGCACTTCCAGTAACTCTTCATACAAGGCTAGACTGCCTAGTCATCGCATTGCTCGACTAACGAAGCTTGACACTTACTGTTCCACAGAGAAGTTCTTGCATAGACATTATACGTGGATGATGACTGACCAGGCTCAATAAAGGTACAAGAAAGACATCAAGACATTATCGATAGCCCCTGAAGCACTTGCTCCAACAGAAGTTTCACCGCATGACCGTACCACGAACGATCCATCAAGACTCAAGACGCAGCGAGATACACACGACATACCACACGAACCGGGGAAACGATTGTTATCAGGGAATTGGGACAGTACACGACAAAGAAAGCATTGAAAAAGCTGGTAAGTTAATCGTCAAAGGTAGGAAGCTTGGACATGAAGCTGACGAACAATGAGCAGCAATTGAACTTGTCACTCGACGACAAATGCGTATAAAGAACGCCCTGTTATTGAGAGAACATTGCAAAGAACACAATAGGAGCGGGAATGAAAGAGATGTCGTTAGAGAAGGTTGTAACGCTCTCACGTGAGAACAACACGACACGTTCCTTCCCAATTCCATTAAACTCCACCTTCCCGGGGTGAGTCAAGCGGCCAGTCCCTATTCGTGCAGCACTAACACTCTTGCCCCGCAAGCCAAGGATCTTGGGTTCCTTCCTTTGACGAAAGAAGCAGGAATGAACTCATTATCAATTTAGGTATTCATATCTACAGGGGCTCATTGCATTAACGGTTAAACTTCAGAGAAACCAGGTGTCTTGAGCTGGAAAGATCATTGGAATCGCTAACGTTGATGGCAGCCACCTCCTCACCAATCAAGACAGGCCATGCTAGAGTCCTGGAGACAGGGATCATTGATCGACATACAGGGGTATGAAGAGACCAAGACACGCTCATCCAGCTAATGTGAAAGATCAGGCTCAATCATCATACCAATTCGACAATGAAACCAAATCGATTACCCCTCGGAGAGATCCATCCTGCTCGACACCAAGATCAAATAAAGGATAGCTTGTCATAGTCAGCGATTCCCTGATATGCTCCTACAACGCTCACTGTTGGAGGTGGGTATCTTACCCTCCAGGTTGGTTGATCTGACTTCAGCCTTCAGGCATCCACAGTACAGTACCAAGCCTCAGCCCCATGCAGCCATGATGCAAGCCTCTTGTTTAGGAGGGGCCAATGTAAGATGTTGAAAGTAAATCAGGATCTGACTCACTGACCGATGTCTTTTATGCACAGTTTGACTCCTATCATCGATCGTTATTACAATAAACCTTTTTACTACCGAACTATATAAGGCGACTTACATCCCTAAGCTCGACAATTTTCCTTTCCTCCTCAGCAAGCAATCCACTTGTCACAATACGTCGCCATGGCTTCCCCAACAGCTTCAGATGCACCTTGGTTTCTCAAATCATCATGCCCAGTTCTTTTCCCTTTCGAAGAAGTTGTGAGAAAACCCCAGGCTGAGTTTGAGGACTATCTTCGTCGTGAGATTGCTGGCCGCCATGTCGACAGCTCAAAAGTCGAAATCGGTGATACAGACCAGGCCATGATTGATGCTGATAAGTCTGAGACCTTCACACTCGTCTCCGGCTCGACTTCAGCTGAAATCCGACAAGGACTAGAAGCTATCGATGTTTCCGACCGCACAGCACAAGAGTCGAAAACAGATGACGCCAAACCTGTCGAGTCGCATCCCTTCATGGAAGGGTTGATCAACTACGGAAAGGAGGAGCCATCAAGAAGTTTTGAGAACATGATGTGTACAGAAAATGGCGACCTGGCTTACCGATCTACCGAAGATGCTCTTGTTGATCTTTTCCAAGAACTCGAGGACGTCGTGTCTGGTCCTCGTCTGTTGGAACTCCTTTCTGCAGCTTGGAGAGAAAACCCTCTCGCCACTCTCAGAATCATCTTCAATGCCCGTTCTATTCACCTTGGGAAAAGTTCGCGAACAACCTTCTATCGTTGTGCTGGCTGGCTAGCACAATATCACCCCTTGACCCTAATTGCCAACCTTCCCTGGCTTACTCGCCCAATCATCGAAAAGAAGGTTGAAAAGAAGGAAGACGATGACATTGTGATCGTCGACAACGAGAATGAAGATGAATTTACCAAGTACAACGTGAAGAATGGTGTTGCACACGGATACTGGAAGGATCTTCTGAATCTTCTTGCCCTTGCAGCCAACGACAAGCTTACAGTTCTTGATGATCCTAAGGATGTGTTGAATAGTGAGAACCCCGGTATTGTCCGGGGCAAGAGTACTCTGAAGCTAGGTGGTCGCGGAGGTCGCAGATCCAGGGGTACCGCTCGTGCAAACCGTGCTGGTGGCCGCGGTCGCGGTCATAGTATCAGGCATGGGCGAGGCTCTTCAGTCACGGAAACAAGAATCGAAAAGGATGACGGAGAAAACGAAAAAAGGAGTCGACTTGATCCAAAAGAGTTCAGACGAGAGTCAAGGGCGAATCGACACGAGACTGCAGTTACTATCTTCAACAATGACCCAGTATATCGTGCTTTACACTTGAGCATTGCCCGTTTGTTTGCGGAACAGTTGAAAAGGGATACACAAGCTCTTCGAGGAGCCGATCAAAAGGCAAAGCGCTCAATCTCGCTATGCGGCAAATGGGCTCCCACTCACGATCGTTTCCACGATAGACATACATTCATCGTCAGTACTATTGCCGAGATCTTATACCCGAGAGAATCAATCGACAATGAAAGCTTGAACCCAACCGATGACCGGGAGACCTACCTGCGATTTGCTCGTGAAGAGTACCGAAAGGATACATCTGCGCTCCGAAAGCACCTTGAGATTGTTGAGAGAGAAATCACAGATAAGAAGTACGAGAACATCAAATACGACCGGGTACCATCCCTCGCCATGAACCAGTATTCCAAATTGTTCATCGAGAACGACATCGACCGATTTGGCGAGTACCTTGATAAGGTTGCCGAAGGAAAGGCGAATATCTCTGGAGCCACTCTGTTGCCGTCCACCTTGGTCCAGAAAGTGCGAGCTGGTACATCTGGATACTCAGCAGACTCAAATCAGCTTCTCAAGCAGAAGATTGCTGAGATTGAGTCCAAGGTTGTCGATGGTCAATGGAATACCCTTGTTCAACGTATCAAAGACTCTGGCACTATGGAATCGAGCATCGCGGTATGTGATGTATCTGGAAGCATGTGCTCCCCTGTGTTCTCTGACAAAACTGCACCTATTGACTCTGCGGTTGGTCTGTCTCTACTGGTTGCCGAGGTAGCTAAACCACCTTTCGCCGGTACTTTTATTACCTTCAGTGAGAAACCCGCCGTTGAGCAAATTGACCTGTCGAAGACCTTGCGAGAAAAGGTCGGGGCTATGGAAAGTTCTGACTGGGGCATGAGCACCAACTTCGTCTCTGTTTTTGAAGACTTGATCCTCCCAATGGCTATCCGAAACAACTTGAAGCAAGAGGACATGGTGAAGCGTGTCTTTGTTTTTAGTGACATGCAATTCAACGCCGCAAGTGAGCCGTCTCTGTGGTCTCCAGATTCTTCCTCTGGCCGTGAGACAATCCCACAATGGAGCACATCTTTCGAACGCATCAAGTCTGAATTCAAAAAAGCAGGATACGAAATTCCGGAATTAGTCTTCTGGAATCTCGCAGGTGGGAGGGCAGGTTATGCAGGAAGTGATGGAGACTCAGAAAGCAATGGGGATCCAACCGCACCTAAGCCTGTCAAGTCTGACGAGGATGGAACATGTCTCGTCAGTGGTTACTCCCAGGGTCTGCTTAAGGTGTTCCTCGATGGTGGTGCCTTTGAAGAGGAGGATGAAGAGGAGGATGAGGTTGTTGTTGAGAAGGATGAAGAGGGCAACGTGACGGAAAACAAGACGGAAAAGAAGAAGGTCAAGATAACACCGCTCAAGATTGTGCAGAAGGCAATTAGCCATAAGGCGTATGAGATGCTAAAGGTAGTTGATTAGGAAGTGTATGAGATATGTATAATGATACCCAATTGATGAAAGTATATCCTACCGTATATTTCTTCAACATGTGATATATATTTAACGCCGGCATGTCGTTGAGATTGCTAATTTTG
The DNA here is from genome assembly GCA_021020635.1 of Fusarium sp. PT. Lineage (NCBI taxonomy): Eukaryota > Fungi > Ascomycota > Sordariomycetes > Hypocreales > Nectriaceae > Fusarium > Fusarium sp. PT. The sequence continues at coordinate 431,851 of JAHMRZ010000010.1, forward strand.
AGTGCTTCGTCATGTAGAAAATCCCATCGATGTTAAGATTTGAATCCTGCTTCTTAGATTACCCTAAAGCTCAACCCTTAACAACCATTGTGCACGAAGGTTGGTCGTAATACGATGTAAAATTCAGATTATTCCTTCACAAACTTGGCTCATCTCGTTACATGTACCTGCAGGTTACCCTGTCTTCGTCTGCGAATATGGTTTACATACTTCGATTTGCAGATCCCACAACCGGTGGCATGGGAGGAATGCAGCTCATGTTGCGTTACTCATCTGTCAGCTTACTTCCCATCCCTCAACCATCGCCTCGAATTTCCAACATAAACCCCAAATCCATCAATTTCCGACCGAGAAAAACATGAGTATCTCTCACGAAACCGAAACGAACGTTTTATGCGCTATAACGGATTTCTTCAACAACTTATCCAAACCCCATTCTCAAGACACCCGCACTCATCTCGAAACATCCTACGTCATCCAGTCTACGCCAGACGGTCTAGAGCAAACAACTCTCAAAGATCTCTTCCTCAGGACAAACGAGCAACAACCTGAAGTCGAATGGACCGGAGATGAACCCCAGGAACTATTCATCCACCAGAAACTCGCTGCAGCTTGGACGGGCTGGACTATCCGCGCTGCCGACGGGAGTATCCTCAGCCATAAGAAGGGTGTGCTTGGATTAGCTCACACCGAGGGACGATGGAAGGTTTCTGGTATTGCCTCTACTGAGAGATCACTAGATACACCAAAGGAAGATGAAAAGAATGAAGAGATCATGGAACCCATCAACGCCCTCCTGGAAGACTTCTCCCACCCTGACTGGGCCGCCCTCAAAGAATGGTTCGTCCCAGACGCTGGCGTAACTCTATACCGCCCACCCGCTGAACCAGCATCTATGACTATGGAGCAATCCATTGTTCGACTGCAGGATATGACCAAGCTCGGCATTGACATCCAGGAGAAACTACACGATGTTCAGGTGCGGAGACATGGAGATCTGGCTTTGGTATGGGCGCCTTTTGTAGTTAAGATCAATGGCGTGCATCGCCATGAGGGAGTCAACGCTTTCACGCTTCTGAGGAGGGAGGGTAGATGGATGTTCAGTGGATGTCAGGACTACGGTGTGCCTTTGTGAGGTGGGAGAGATGACCCTATTTTCTTTTTCTTTGGGAATGCTCTTATCATGAGAGGCTGCTTCTGAAGGATCTTTTCGTTTTTAATACTTAGGGGCGTTTTCTTTGTTATACTGCTCTTGTTGAGGCTGCTTCCACCATTGGTTGCGCCAGCTTAACATACGGGTAGATGCAGTTATGGCCGACTTTCCTTGGCTGGATTTTGTTGATCTATGTTTGCTTCCACCCAGACTGCAGGTGTGTTACTCTTTGAGCATAATATGATGATGTAACCGGATTCCATCGCGGTCATTTCGTGCCCATAGTTCGTAACACAGAACTATGGGAGTGTTCGCTGAGATAGTGAGCTGGGTATTGTTCGATGCAGAAATGCTAGGATCAGGAGAACATAGCACCAACGGAAGGGTACCTCTTAGTAAGTATTGAGGTTTTGTGTGTTTAGTTATCTTACATGTTCCTCATGGGCAAACAAAACTTTATGCAGCATCCCGTTCTTTTTACTTCTCTAGCCTGAAAATACTTGGGCCAGCATCCAAAACCATCCCTTAGAACAAAGGGATGTGAAAACCAGTGTCAGTTTTGCTCTACAATTGAGGCCTCAATTTTTACCTGTGCTTGAGATCTTTATCTACAGGCTGTCTTCGCTATGGCAGCCATGTTAAGCTATTCAAAAACTAAAAGATATGGTACTGCTGGTAACTCGCTCCTCCATTTTCAGCGCCGCTTGAAGTATGAATTCAACTCGAGCATTCTGCAACATCCTAGCTGCTACTTTCCAGATAACCACCAGCAACTCTCAGGCTCAGATTTACCGTGATGGAAACTGCTTGTAGCGCTCTTCTGCCTGTATCCAACCCAAGCTGGCAAGGCAAATACAAGGCAAAGCATGAACCTCAGGCAGGGTGCCTCTATCCCAAGCGTACTTCCAGAACTAAACACCTCTTCTTCTACATGTTCATCAACCCAACACAGCAAGGGTGTTCTTCTTACCTACTAAATAAATTCCCATCTTACAGGCTTTCAGGCCACAGTTCTTCTGCCTTCAAGAACTACTACATCAATGGGGTTCGCGGGGCAATCATCCCAGCTGCCAGGCCAACAAAGTCCACGCTCAAGACTCGACAAAGCTTCCGGTACTCGATAAACCACATCCAAAAGCACCAAAGGGGTGTTTCACTTTGTTTCCATTCTTCTGATTGGCTCTTTCAGTACTAGGCTGCTTTGTCTGCCTTTCCAGTGCCATAAAGGCTCTAGGAGTTCACTATAAGAATTCACCTGTAGCAGACCGTGGTAAGTGCAGTGCCAGGGAATTTCAGGGCCATATATCTAAACATTTATCCTTCTTCCACAGCTTGACCTTTCCACCTCCCGCACACTCTACCCTATCCTTAAGTCACCTCCAACCAGACAAGCCCTTTTATCATCCCTTGTCTAGCACAACTTATCTATCATCCTCATTATCACGATCTTACCGAGTGTCAACATGTCTAGTGATATAAACAACACTATTTCCGGCACCCCAAGCGCGGACTTGAACAGGTGGATAGACGAACAAATGCGCAACTCAGGTATCGTAGATGCTAGAGGATACCACATCGACAACGAACAAACTTTCTTTAACCAAGAGCCCATGGGTAACTCACCGTTCTCCCCGACCCCTGGGTCTGGATGGGAGGAGAGTTTCCAGCGCCTGAGCGAATACACTCATGGGACAGGCAACGCTGTCGAGGATTCGAATCAAGATTCTACCCCCAACACTTTGGCTTTGGATACCCCAAACCTTCAGGTCGTGAACGAGGAGCCATACCCACAGGAGTATCTCCAGCAGGAGATTCCTCAGTTGGCGGCTACACATGCTCCGTCTTACCAAGCGGTACCCCAGCACATGCACCCCTATCAACAACAACCCTCCCAGACTGAGTACGGTCAGCTCCAGTTTCCCCAGCCCGAGGTTGCCCAGCCCCAGGTTGCTCAGTCCCAGCCTGCTCAGCCACAGGTAGCATCTCGCATCCATGTTCAATGTACTCGTGGGTTAGTCACAACCCAAGTCTCACGCCCTGATCGACATGAAGAACCCCAACCCAGACGTATCCGCATTCCATCTCAGCTCAGAGGCCGAGGCCCAGCACAAGAATGGGTGGTTGACAGGCTCAAGGAGCATAAACGCGAATATCAAGGCTACGTCAATAGCCCCGAAGCCGCTACCTACTGGGGAAGTGTCTTCCTCAGCCTGTCACGCCCTGAAGGTGGAAAGGTCACCAACCATAACAACGATATGACTTTCCCTAAATCCCACCTGGACTATCAGTACCGTATCCGTCAGATCTTCGAGGCTATCTGCGACTGGTCCAGTAATCGAGGGTGGCGTGCGAAGATGGGCCCTGCTGCTGCGAAGAAGTGGACGGAGGAAGTCAAAGCTGAGCGAAAGGCGCTTAATCTCCCCGAGATTCCAGACGAGGAGCTGGTTCCTCCTCCTGAGTTGATACCTTCTGTTGATGAGCAGTGGAAGAACGTCATTCATTATAACTTGTCAGACCTTGAGATCGAGCTGCTCAGCTCTCAGATACTGGTAAGTTTCCATGGTATAACTACCCACTCCATACTGACCATCTTGATAGAACCAGGCCATGCTCGCGCAAAAGGGCGAAAACTTCATTCCCCTGTGGAGCAACAATGAAACCCAGTGGGAGGAGTTCGTTAACTTCGGAGAGCGCTAGAGCCGCATCCTGAATGCATTTCGAGTGAGTTATCCCATTCTTTTGTATCGGGACATGCTAACGGTATCGCAAGTTCAACAAAGTCCTGATCCACTCAGCTCTTCGTGCCTCCTGGATCTCACGAATTACCAATTCTCCCGTTTCCGAGACTCGTGTAAGTCAATGCCATCCCCTTGCAAGTCTGATGCTGATGTGAACTGTAGCGTAAGGACCAGAACAAAGCTGGCAATGACCGCAAGCGAACTCTGATCGAGCAGGGCGGTAACCCGAAGAAGCGACGTCGAATTTGAGTCTGACTTGGACCTTGTCATTTGTGCTTTTACCTTCTATATATGAGAAACAGGTCTGGTCAGGATATAGGGGATATTTGAGCGAGTTGCCTTCTAAGATGAATAAGTTGAGATGTTTCGGGCGACGTTGGATGAAACACCCATATCAATGGGCACTGGGGTGGATTGCTGATCATCCACTTGTATAGATAGCTACACATGTCACAATGGAGATTTGCCTTTGCGACTTCATGAAGTCATCACCAAGACTCTATAGCGACACACATTATCATGACAGAAGTGATCATAAATCATGGTGCGAACACCCGCTAATATTCATGCTTATCTACCAGAGATGTTGATCCTCTCAACTCATCCTATTTTCCCTACCATCTTTGTTTTTCGCCCTTTATCATTTCATGTTGAATCCCCTCCTCAACGCCAATAAACAACCCAACCCAACCCAACCCAATCTATATCTCTTGTTTGTTTTTCCTTCCTTACCACCCCCGACCAGCAAGCTTCTCCTCGGGCTTCATGCTATCGCAGTTAATGCCCACCATCGCCTCGCCAAGCCCCGTGCTAGTCTCCGCGAGAACCTTGGCGTCCTTGAAGTGCGTCGTCGCGCGCACAATCGCCTTGGCTCGCTTCGCTGGGTCGCCCGACTTGAAAATCCCGCTGCCGACGAACACGCCGTCGCACCCGAGCTGCATCATGAGCGCTGCGTCTGCGGGCGTGGCTACTCCGCCGGCGGCGAAGTTCACAACCGGCAGACGGCCGAGTTCGGCTGTTTGGCGGAGGAGTTCGGCGTCGACTTCTAGTTCGCGTGCGAGCTCTCGGATGCGCACGATGCCACCCTCTGCGAGAGCGGCCTTGGCTTGTGCGATTTGCTTGTTGACTGTCTTCATGTGTCGCACCGCCTCGACGACGTCACCGGTGCCAGCCTCGCCCTTTGTTCGGATCATGGCAGCGCCCTCTGCGATACGACGCAGGGCCTCGCCGAGGTTTCGGCAGCCGCAGACGAAGGGGACGCTGAAGGGGCTCTTCTCGACATGGCTCTCGTCGTCAGCGGGGGTGAGAACCTCAGACTCGTCGATGTAATCAACGCCAAGGGCCTCGAGGATCTGGCACTCGACGAAGTGGCCGATGCGGGCCTTTGCCATGACGGGGATGGTGACGGCGTCCTGGATCTCCTTGATCATGGCCGGGTCGGACATACGTGCGACACCGCCGTCCTTGCGGATGTCGGCGGGGACGCGCTCGAGGGCCATGACGGCGCAGGCACCGGCCTCTTCGGCGATGCGGGCCTGCTCAGCGTTGACGACGTCCATGATGACACCGCCCTTGAGCATCTGGGCGAGGCCGGCCTTGACGGTGAAGGAGGACTTGGCCTCGCCGTTGGAGGCGGAGGCGTTGTTGGAGGTGTCGTTGGTCATTGTGAAGAGTAGGACTGGGATTAAGATTTGATGAGAAAGAAAGAACTAATGTCTAGGTTTTGAGATGAAGCTGAAGAGGGAAAAAGACAGAGAGGTGATATGAGGGGAATAGCGAGGTCTTTAAGTTTTTTTCCCACCAAACTGCTGAGTCACAGAAAAAGTATTACTCAAATAAGAAGTTGACAATCCCCAAGCTACATACATCACATTACACTGTCCTACTCCGACCGTCCGCCCCCCGGTATGCGGCGCCGTGAGTGCGGTGCTCCAAAGGCCGCAGCATGCAGCAATAGCATGCATAAACCCCCGGCATTGAGCTCCGGGTGCCTTCTACCGAGCAAGTTCTACGAGTGGTCATTGGTTGAACGGGGGTTGACATGTGCCGCGGTGTAGTGGCGGCAATTGTCGGGAAGACGAGGCTCAAGTCGTGCATGTCATGGAAGTAGGTATTTTTCTGAGGAGATTCCCAAAAAGAGGGGTTGTGTGTGCATGGAGCTGCATTGTTCTAGATGCTCGTGATATCATGTATGGAATCATCTGCATGGGTTTACCTTATCTTGCATTGACTTCGCCACGAAAGCCGCCGAGACATTGTTCTCTCTTTGTTTGTATCTATTGTTTTTTCTTTCATTGTTCTCTCTGTAGATTATTCTCCCCACCAATTTCTAGCCCTCCCCACGAACCCTCTAATTGCCCTTTCCACCGGCATCTGACTCGACCTAGTGTCTCCTCCGGAGGGTCTAAATGCCGGGCGGCGATCGGGGTAGTTCGGAGGTCCCTCTCCTCTTGGCGTGTGCACACTATGTACCCGTCTTGCATCTGCTATGCATGGAGCTAATGCACGATTGTATCCCTTTTGGGTCACTCCGGAGCCCGTCACCAGAATCTGGGGAAGGGGAGGGAAATCATGTAACTTTGGCTTGACTAATAACTTTCTTATTTTTTTCTCGCCTTCGGTGTATGGCTCCGAAGAACCGGTCTTCTTGTAAAACAGTCATACCTATCAAATCATCATACTCATTAATCTGTCATCTTGTCCGTTATCGCTCCGCTTCAATCATCGTTACTACAACCTCACCACCACATCTGACACAGAAGCTGTCACCAATTCCACCATGATCAGTCTCACTGTCGGCGTTTTGGCCCTGCAAGGCGGCTTCTCAGAGCACCTAGACCTAGTCCGCAAGGCCGCAGAATATCTTTCCTCTACAGAAGGCGTTTCCAAGGCAAAATTCCACTGCATCGAAGTCCGCACAAAGGAACAGCTCGATCAATGCAATGCTCTTATCATCCCCGGCGGCGAAAGCACCACTATCTCTTTCGTCGCTGCCCAGTCAGGTCTTCTAGAGCCACTTAGAGATTTCGTCAAGTACGTAATATCTTGTTCACAAATTCTTTATCAAATTCAAAGTCGTTCATGTACTAACGTAAAGCAGAGTTCAGAAAAGACCAGTCTGGGGAACTTGCGCCGGTCTCATTCTCCTTTCAGACGAGGCCAATGCTACTAAAAAAGGCGGCCAGGAACTCATCGGCGGTCTCGCCGTGCGAGTGCACCGCAACCACTTTGGTCGTCAAATGGAAAGTTTCGAATCCGGTCTTGAGCTCCCCTTCTTAAACGACAGCAAGCCCTTCCCGGGAGTCTTCATCCGCGCGCCTGTCGTGGAAGAAATCATCGGGTCAACCAGCGATGAACGGCCAGCAGTGCAGGTCCTCGCCAAACTACCAGGCCGAGTGGATAAGATGAAGTCTGGCGTGTCGCAGGCTAACACAAAGGATGATTCGGGCGATATCGTCGCTGTGAGGCAGGGGAATGTGCTGGGAACAAGCTTTCACCCGGAGTTGACCAAGGATGAGAGAATACACGTGTGGTGGTTAAAGGAGATTCTGAACCAGCAATAGATACCAAGATATATATAGACGGCGTTATGGGAAAGATAGAAAAGAAATAGATTAATCGTTGCTAAGGGTATCGGCCATATTACTTATATCGTTACTTCGTTTACACTTTGCCCATGGCAGTATCATATCCCGGCGGTGGTGAAGGCGGGCGAGCAACAGGCCCTCCCCTTGCCTGTGTAGACGTACCGAAGCCCAGCATTTGCATAATCTCAAGATCACCCATCGACTGCGCCAGTTCCGCTGGCGAAATACATCCTCCGACGTTCGCATCCGCACCATGTGCCTTGAGCAGCTTGATCAACTCGGTATCTCTCCTGGAGATAGCCTGCATCAACGGCGTCCTGCCCTTCTTATCCGCCGCATTCGCATCCGCGCCAGCCTCGAGTAGAAGCTTCGCTTGGTCCCGTCTCCCATTATCGATAGCGTACAGCAGAAGTGTCTCGCCGCTGTTCATCTTCTTCCTCGTGCTCGATCCAGCTGCGAGCATCCTCTTCACCAGGTTTGTGCTGCCCGTCTCCATGGCGAAGCATATAGCAGCGACACCCCACGTTCCGTCCGACACATTAGGAGAAGCTCCATGGTCCAGGAGCATTTTCACCACTCGGGTCTTTTCGGCCTCTGAGAGTTTGCTATCGCGCAGGGCGATCACGAGAATGGGGTGGCTGTAGAGGTCTTTGGAGCTCGCGTTGGCACCGTGCCCGAGAAGAACCTCCACCATATCCAGTTTTCTCTTGTTGACGCAGTCGGCCAGCACAGATTGGCCGCTTAGACCCTTTGCGTTGGGGTTGGTGCCGCTCTCGAGGAGAAGTTTCACCATATCCATGCGGTCCTGGTTCGCTGCTATAACAAGAATGGAATTGCCCGTGGCGTCACTGGAGTCAGGATTGGCGCCATGCCGAAGCAGCAAGCGAACGAGTTCAATGTTACCCTTCTTGACAGCCTGCGCGATGACAGGTCTCCCCGAAGTGTTGGTCACATTAGGCTTGGAGCCGTTCTCGAGAAGAAGCTGGATTCCTTCAAGGTTCTCACTGTTGCACACGTCGACAAAGTACGACTGACCGGTCATCCTGGAGGCGTTGGCATTCCAAGTGCCCTGTTTGATAAGCATCTTTGCAACACCGATACTTCCCACCGATGCAGCAAGGAACACTGGAGGCATCTTCATATCCTTGGAGTTGACATCTACGCCAGCTCCGAGAAGGTACTTGGCGGCGTCTTCTTGGTTGGCCAAAATGGCACAGCTCAGAGGTGCATTACCCTCGCCATTGCGTCCGTTGATGTTGGCGCCTTGTGCGATTAATCCGCTCATCTGTTGGACATCGCCACGAAGTGCTGCTTGGCAGAGGGCCGTGGATAGAGGATCGGGTTTCGGCCAGAGACCAGATGTCATGGCCTTGAACGAGCTGGTCAGCGAAGAAAAACCTTTGGCAAAGCCTGATCCGCTGCTTGACGATTGACCACCCGGCGATTGGGGCAATGAAGCCTGTGCGGGCTCGTAAGGTGGCGGTTCGATATCGCCAGGAAGAGGCCCTTTACTACTAGATGCGTAAGAGCTATTCTGCGCTCCTGAAGTGAAAAGGATTTCCTTGGTCTGCGAAGCTTTCTGACAAGCTCTGCTAACATGGTCAAAGATCTCTCTACCACTTTTACTATCAAGAGCTGCATCCTGCTCGTCGCGGTTTGACCTGATGTCATTTAGGTCAGTTAAAATCACACACCAGAACAAAGTCACTTACAAGGAGAGCACCTTTGCGAAAAATGCAAACAGTCTGGTAAACGCAAGCACGGCATCGTTATAGACCACCAGAAACACCTCATCCAGCATCGGCAGGGTCTCGGCCTGCAACCGCATAACCTGCTTATTCAAGACCGTAGAGACAACATCGCACGACCCAAGACTCTGGCTCAACGTGGTCTGCAGGCGTCCCGAGATGGCGCTCGCGGCGTTTAGCGCAGCCTCGAGATATCCTATATGCTGGTGAAGCTGATACAGCCTGTGAGCGAACGACGAGAGCCGCTCATCAGGCACCTCAAGGGTACTGTTCAACTCATTGAGTTCTTCAGCGCTGGACAAGACACGATGCGAGACCGTGGAGCCGAGCGATGTGAGTGAAATGACCGAGAAGCCGTCTCGATCCATTGTGTGGAGTAACTTATTTGATGATGTGATGCGGGGGATGGGGAACTAAAGAAAGATCGTGGAGAAGCTGAAAATTTAGGGATTTATGGCCACTACCACGCTTACATATAAACACATTCAACAACCAACGACTCTACCAGTTCTCAGCCCAATACATCACTGCCTAGGGAATAACGTCCTCTTCGACTAGTTCGGGTAGGGCTGAGGGCCTGAAAAACGCCTACCTACGTAAGGCTGAACGAGAAAAACGTTAGAGGCGTCGTGTGCAGATTACGCGGTCCTGTCGACTGCGACACCACGTGTAGATCCCGCCGCAGACGAATAGAGGCTCAGCTCGGCTTGGCTGCCTCTTATCCGAGGGGCTGTAAGGAGTGTAATAGGCTATATGACATCCTACGGCGACAGTGCAGGGATCCAGGATGCGCGTTTGATAGGCCTGCGGAGATGCCCGCAATGTGACGACCTGCCTGATTGAATTGAACTGCGAATTGGTAGACGACAATTCAGACGAAGCAAGAGGATTGTTGCTATTTGATCAATCTCTCTAATATTGAGTATTGTGAATCTCCCTTTCAAAGAAGCATATCGCTTACGCCATCGTGTATTATTCCCGACGATCCTCCTGTCACCCTTCTGTCCATATCTCAAATTTCGAATCCCATTTTTTCTTATTCGGTAGGTTTCCTTACTTGGGGCTCACAACTTTTGACTTGACGCCTTCGATGGGCGCCTCTTTCGCCTGCTCTGGCCGGGACATGAGGATGAAGAAACCCGCACCGAGCGCAAGACCGACGCCGCCTATCATGATAATTTGCGAGCTACATTCCATTGTTAGGGAATATTCCTGTTCTTGCTCTGCTAGCTGAACGACTCACTTATCGCCCTTGCCCATGGGCTTTTCTGAGGACTTGGGACCAACAGGTTCCTTCTCGTTGTGTTGACGCAGAGCTGTTGTGCGGAACCCGCGCTGGATGGTAGGCATAGAGGGCCTCAGGGCCATTGAAGATCGTACGATGCGGGCAGACATGATGGTTGATAGTGCGGTGTCGTTTATATAGTGTTGAGTTGTAATATCGTTGATAGTTGTAGTATTGTCAATGGTGAATGTGTCGATTGATGTACTATTTTGTTTATTCCACAGATGTTAAAGTCAGGTACGACAGACAAGCCAAGCAAAGCACTTTTTAGAAGAAAAACAAACCAAAAAGCTCTAGATCAATGATGACGTCCATCATAAGCTCTGTTGACATATTCGGGCGCCCAAAAGTGAATCAACTGTGGGACTGATACATCGTGGCGTCATGGATGCGTGCGTGCAATCGACCTCTGTCATCATCGCCGCAGAATCGTTAGGACATTCCGCTTTAATACACAAGCCACCAACAGTAAACAGAAAGCAGTAAAGATCCAATTGCACCTATCAATTGTATCGTAGGTGTAGAGTAGGTAGGTATCTACTACATAGTAAGGTAGAGAGTTGTCTGCAACGTCACAGTCAACACGATTGGCCCATCAACAAAATGTCTCACCCTTTCAATGCTCGCTCAATAATTGAAATAAATACGTAAAATTTCCGTTCTATAATGCCCCTAACGTCTATGCCTGCTTTTTTCCCAAAGTTTTTCCTCTCGTCTTAAACCAACTACCGTGTGCCCCTGTGTGCTCTCCCCAGACAGCTATCGTCAATCGCGAAGCAGAGTCACGAGCTTTTGCAAGCGCTTCAGATCAGCTGCCATACCTAACATCGCTTGGGTATCAAACATTATTCGTAAAATCCCCATGCATCAGACGTGTTGACGGCGGGACCATCGGTAGAAGGAGTTTGTTGTTTTGTTATAATGGGGTAGGCGTGGTTCTTGCTATGCACAGCTAAATCCGCCTTTCAGAACCACTGAAGCTCGAGACGGGTCGGCATTGATCGAGACTTCGCCCAATTGTTCCGACTGTTCGAAAGAAGAGAATTTCCGTCAAGGTTAAGTAAGGTATGAGTCGTCAATAAATCGACAAAACCTTGGGCGAAACCAGTGTCTGCATCGATCTTGTTGCACGTCGCCGGGTCGACGGCTGCCGTTGTGGTAACTAAGTTCCTCATGTTGTGTCCAATACTCGCGCAGGGTATATCCAACTACCGCGAAAAGATTCGAAGAGACATATCCACGCTTCCGGTAGCAATGACACAGCGAATTTGGACATCTTGAGGTGCCGCTGCAGCCTTCTTCGGAGTACCGGCATCTCCATTGGCCTCCTCGGCTGGACCCTTGTCCTTGATAATAGGCGGCGCCCATCTTAAGCTCGTGATGAAGTGTTCGTGCGATCCCTCAACAGTCTTGACACACTTTCCTTCTTGGCTCAGATCCCAGCATCGGATAGTCCTGTCGTCGGATACGGAAATAAGGAATTTTCCACTCGGGTGAAACACGAGACCTCGCACCCAATTGTCGTGACCTATCAAGGTCTTGATACAAGTTCCTCTACCGTCCCACAACTTAATCGTCTTGTCTCTGCCGCCTGTTGCCATAAACTCAGCCGTACTGCTAGCTGGAGGCGGTTTCTTCACTCCAGCTAGAGTAGCCAAATGCGAGTATGCTGCAGGTGGCGCAAAGGTACAGCATTCGACGAAATGTTCGTGGCCAATCATGACAAGTTTGGCTTCCGGGTTCGGTACAGAAATATCCCAAAGCCGCACTGTTCGGTCGTTGCCGGTCGATAGTAGATATTTTCCATCCAAGGACGGAGACACGTCGCGAATCCAGTCGGCATGTCCTCGTATTGTCTTGACGCAGTATCCTGTCGTAACATCCCATATCCTCACCGTGACATCTCGACTGGCGCTCGCGAGTAGATTGCCGGACAACGGTGCCCCTGGAGCTCCAGATGGTATAAATCGGACGGCGCTTACGCTATGATCGTGTCCAGGTAGTGTTCGAATATTTTGGTACTCGTTCGAGGGATCCCAAAGCTTGATGGTTAAATCAGAACTGCAAGATGCGAGTAGTGTGTGGCCTTTCGGACCGCCGTAATCGAGATCGAGAACCGCCTTGGTGTGTCCTTTCACCGTCCTTTCAAGCTCGCCAAATTCCCAATCCCAAATCTTGATAGTGGCATCTTCGTCTCCGGACGCGATGGAGGAGAAAATAGGATGGAAAGCAACGCAGTTAATGGGCGTTCGATGCGATTGTAGGACGTGTCGCGGAGGACCAGCCGGGAGCCAGGAAGTAGGATCTCCTTTGCGGTTGGAGAGAGATGTCGGTGTAGCGCTATTAAGTTCTGTTTGGAGTGTCTGATTCTGCGCTTCTAGATCCATGATCTGCGGAAAGTCCCAATTAGCCACGATACGTCAAATCGCAATCAGTCACGGCTTTACCTTTTTTTGTAACCGCACGACACTCGTCCATTTCTTCTCCAGCAGGGTTTCGTATTTCTTAGCGGTGGCAGGATCAAAGATATCCTCCCCAAGACCAAGCTCCGTCCTCATTGCCGCGGCGCTATCTTGCAGGTTATTTGCGGCGAGGTATGCGATGATCGATTTATGCCTGCAGCACGGTCAGATAGGGCAAATCATAAGCTCCAGAAGCTCCCCTGTACGAACAGCTCCTCGGCCTGCCGGCTCGTCAACGTCCGGCTCATGATGGCGGTGTATCGCTCTGCTCAGGAGAGCAGGTGTTCCCAAGATAGATCGTGTCGTATCTTGTAGTTTTCCAAGAGGGCCAGTGAATCGTTGGGTGGTGGTTGGAAAAGGGGGATATATGCGAAAGCGGTTGGGTTCGTGGAGAAAACGGCGGGGGAGGGGCGGGTTGAGGTTTTGGTGGGAGCTTCGTTTCGTGACGTGTCTGTGGAGGATGCGCTGAAGAAGAGTCGATGTTGGGCGCGGCCGGCCAATGGGAAGCTTGGTCTGAGAGCGTTCCAAGGCGGTAAGACACGGTCAACAAAGGAAATACCGACAGCTCTATCGGCTTCGAAGAATGCGCAGAGCAACGCGGTCTCTCCAGGGGCATTGATATCAAAGAGCGGTGCAGCTAGGAGAGGAGCTGCTGCCCAAGATCACGTGCAGGCTCGAATATGCGGCTACCCTATACTCGATCAAGTTACACCTCGGGGCAGGTTTTATTGGAGTGACACGAGCTTCAAGTCATGGACTTGAGATGTACTTAACCACTGATTTACGGAATCGTGTATTAGTTCACGGCATTTAGTGTTTAACCTAGGCGATGAACGTGTCAGGTAATTCAGCATCGACGTGTATCACCTCGAAGACCCTTCCATTCGTTGACGTTATTTACTCTTCATAGCCATAAACAAACATGAGGAAACAAACACTAAATTATTTTTTGAGTATATAGCAAGTGTTTCTTTTATTTTTCTAGTCTGTTTAATTCATTCGCTTGTAAAGATAGGATACAGCTCCTATGTTATCGCGTGTTAAAATAAGAAGACACGGAAACAAACAAGTAACTTCATATTTGTTAAGGAAATCAAGAAATTCGTTAGGTGTAAATACAAGTGATTATGATTATGTGTAGTATAGAGTGTTGTTTTGTGAATAAAATAATTGGTACGGCAGAATGAGTTTGTCCTTTGACGCAATCAGCCGTGATGCAGCTAACTAGCACAAGCCATATTGAAAATCGAGCACGTTCTAGAAGGTGAAAGGTCTATAAGCATAAATATTCAGGCAGTCAAGGTTCCAGGTTCTATGAACGAGTAGCCAAAATTGAGTTCTCATAAAGATATGTAGCCAGACATAAAAGGTTGTGTTATCGAGTGGATAAAGGTTACATCCTTGACAAAACATCGAGATTCGCTAAACCCTTCCTCCCACATGGCATCCACGATCTTAAGTAACAACTGCCTTGTCAGGCGCTCAGGCCAACTGACGAACCTTCGATGTTTTGAAGCGCTCTTCCAGCAAGCATGTTGGTGCACGATCTGGGGAATGTGTTGAGTCGACTTTGGCTTTATGGACCATTCCCCTTCTAGTAGAAATACAGACCAACGAACAATGGCCTTATCGTGATATGGAGTATATTTTCCTGATTAAGAGAGAGTCAAGGTCTGAGATGTTTACGGAAATCATCGGGATTATGAAAGCTTGGAATTATGGTTGGAATGTTGAACACCCCCTGGACCGCACCTCTGTAAGGCTAGTTTTTGATAGACAGGTACGCGGCCTGTGATATTCCCGACTTGGCGCAAAGTTAATGTTTTATTCGACCGACTAGTATAGATAATGGGCGCTTGTCCCGGAGAAAAGGGTCGTTGGCGCGAGGTTAAGGGAATAACCTGCTTGGTTGCTAGTTGGTGATAGAATTGAAGGACAAACGTATGACAACACGGTAGCAACTCCTAACTGGAACAACAGAAGCCCTCATGAATAGTGCAAATTGACTAGAATTAGTATAGGCCTTATTAATATTTTAGAATGGGTATCATTAAATCTTTATATATACTCTGGTTTGAAGAAACTTGCAGAGTGCTTATAGCATGGTATTTGGTTAATATGAGGACTCGCTCACTTATAACCTCCGTGAACTTGTGTGATGAAACTCCTTATGCACCCTTATTCCCAGAATTTCATCACTGCTATCGTTTCCACCGCCTCCTTTCGCATTATATGTCGTCGTCGTAAGCTCGAACCCATCAGTGTCGGGACGCAGGTTCGAATGTACCGGAGCCGTCGTCTCTGTATAGTTCGCACCCTTGATGAGATCCGAAGAGTCGTTGTCGTCGGGAAGTCTGTAGAACTGGTCCGAAGAAGTAGACCCAGACTTGGAACTCCCGCCGGTTCTGGTGCCGTTGTGGGACTTGAGTCCCTTGGTTGACATTGTCTTGTCGCCCTTGGAACCATATGTTTGTCGTGCGCTGCTGCGGACGGTGGATGCTAGACTGCTCAGGCCGGTGAATTTGGCCACCATGCGGAGGACGGGGAGCATGGTTGGGAGATTCGCCGAGACGATTCCTGCAGACATTTCAATCTCGGTCCATCCTACTGTTGGGGCGAGGGTGTAGCTCGGGTCGTCGCTGGTGTAGGTGAAGAGCACGCTTGTTCGATAAGCTGAGGCGAAAACTACGAAGGATCCAATCGCGAAGGCGGCAGTCAGACCGAGTTTCTCGGACTTTCCAAGTTGAAGTTTCCAGATAGGGGGAAGCGGCAGGCACAAGATGACGATATCGGTGAAAATGGTCGAGGCGGCGTTGGCGATCCAGGTGCCGACCTGGTTGATGCATCGTCCTGGAAGATCGGGATACCATAGTTTTGCAACGGGGATGCAGATAAAAATAAAAAGGAACGTAATGGTGATGACCCAGGCAAAGACGAAAGACCCAACGATCCAGGCCATCTTCTTGAAGTAAGGAACGCGGAATATGCGGTAGTACATGAGCAGAAGACTCAGCTTCGTCCAGCCTAGATTCCAAGCGTAGAGAACCTCTGCCACGACGAGCCACTTCGCCATCATAACAATCTGCGGCAACGGGACTTTGTCGGCGTGAATACCCATGCCGTTGGAGTGCATAGCGAAGATGAAGCCTACGACAGTCAAGTTCCAACACTGCGGCTGTTAGCATATGTCGTCCAGTTTGGGAGGAAGTATTATATCCTTACCATTGCAAAGAGAATCACATAGTCGTCCCACCAGAGTTTCTGGGCCTTGAGGTGTCGACTATATAACCGTAGAGCACATGATGCCAGAGCCAAAACTGTCATTGACACAACGACTTCGACGGTCCATGGTTGGATGTTGTGTTTATCGAAGCCAGGCAGGCCAGGGAGCTGAGACTCGGTTGACATGTTTAGCAAGACCTGTGCTACACGGCAAACAAAGCAACACGGTACCCAATACGAAAGAAATTCAAAGGAGTGGATGGTTCAAGGTATAACATGTCTACACAAGGAGAATGTCATGTCTTTCTGAACCCTAGCATATAGTAGCAGTGGCCCGACCACCGACTCATCCGAAGACCCATGCCAAGAGCTCATTTTGACAGCTCACATTCCCTACCAGAATCAGACTACAACTGGCCTTGACCTGGTACGCACGAGGGACCTGAAAATGACTAGCCAAGGGGTTCTTGGGGCTCTAGCATGCACCGATCTTTTACTAAAACCCTTGACTAGAACGTGAGAGTGGGTTCTTATTCCCGAGCTACCGGGCTACCGGGCAAAGCTGGTCTTGGTATCCGGTTACAATTATCCGGAGATGGAAACCAAAACGGCATCATGAGAGTCAGAGATACGTCGTGGTGAGACACGCGTCGAGTGATGTACATGAGTGTCCATATTTTGGGGTCCTGACTCGATCACTGTGTGAAGGTAACCTGACGATCAGACCGAGGTCGATGTCGAGAGAGGCCTGCAAAGGGTAACTGTAGGGACCAGGGTTTGATTCAGGGAAATGCAGGCACTGATTCAGGAGTGCATTGCCGAAGACAGATCTTCCCATGTTCGTTTGTGCTTTCTTATTCCGCCCAGGCCCGGTACCACGGCGCTGTCATTATCCCTGGCTGCTGTCAGCACTCTAACTATCTAAGCGATGCAGTCTTTACCAATGAAATTTCTGACAGGGTGGGGAAACACGTGGGAGCGGACAAAACGAAACACAAAGAGAATAATCATTCCGCACGAACTATGATGTTTTCCTTGTGTTGGTTCCAATACGAATATCCATATATAAAACTATGCAAAATAAAGACCGGTACGGCCCGTTCTCAAGCGTCTTTGCAGTCTGTTCGCGAGTAGTCTTTACGTACATTTTCTGGAGATAGTCTGGTCAGTCAGCCGCAAGCACTAGAGCCCAGCCGCTGCGGAACGGCACCGTCCCCATCTCCCGGTGCATCGTATTAATTCAAAACCCTACCCAATCAATGACGTCTCGGTGCTCGGAAAGGGTCCATAGCCATTAACCAATTCACCCAGTTGATATCCTCTTCCGCGGACCGATCTAACCACCGACGACTGAGCTCAGCGGCAGAGCGGGTATCCCAGCTCAACTCAGCGGGCATGCAGACATGCTAGTTCGTTCTCGGCGGAGTTCATAACCCCTGATCAGCCTTTGCTTTCCAGTTTGCGGTGGGGGCGTGGCCAGCAGGTACATAACGTTAGAATAGTTGTAACTCCGTTGGGACCATATACCAAGAAAATCTACCTTGACTATTCCATATTCCTTATTCCCTTTCTTTCTCTATCTCTCTCGCATATACACGAATCAAAACCAAAAATGGCCGCCAAAACTACCGTCAATGTTCCCCACCTCGGAGGCATCGATGCCGGCTACCGTGTCTCAGGCTCTGGTATCGACGCCAGCAAGCCCACCCTCGTGCTCGTCAACTCCATGTGCACAACCTCGTCTCTCTATGAGCCTCAGTTTGCTGCAAAGGATCTGACCGACGCCGTCAACCTGCTTGCCATCGAGCCGCTCGGCCATGGCGCCACAAGCACAAAGTCGGAGCACTTCACCTACTGGGACTCGGCTATCATGAACCTGCAGGTCATGGAGGCTCTGGGTGTCAAGAAGGCTTTTGCCCTGGGAACCAGCGCTGGAGGCTGGGTCGTTGCTCGTATGGCTCTGCTGGCCCCTGAAAAGGTACGTTTTTATCCGTCATGATTACAAACTCATGCCATGCCCAGAGAGGCAAAGGCATCTGGCCACTTCAAATACCCCGATCGAATCAAACCCCCCCGCCATTGGCTTACACGGTTCCGCATTGAACAGATCCTCGGCTTGCTCCCGCTCGGTACCTCAATGGACTGCGAGTCCGCCGAGTCACGGGAGAAGGGCTGCTGGGACCCCAAGACCCAGCTGGGACCATTCTACGAGAGCTGGAGCAGCTCGACACCCACCCCGGACTTCGTCGTCGACGACGTCTGGCGCAACCTTGTAGCGTCCGTTGGTTTCGGTGGCAACCCGTCCCCTGAAACACTCTCCTTCTGGGACGAGACCCTCAAGCAGGTGTACCAGGGCGACGAGGGCCGAAAGAAGCTACGCATTGCAGTGGTTAACCTCTTTGAGCGAGATGGTCTCCTGCTCCGCTTGCGAGATGTCAAGTGCCCCGTCTACTGGCTCCAGGTAAGTGGGAAAAGAAACGAACATAACCTTGACTGCGTCCACACGCTAACTGTGATTTTCCCATCCAGGGTACTGAGGACCATGTCTTTGGACAGACTGTGCCTGCTGAGCATATCAAGCTCTTCACCTCGAGCCCCGAGGCTACACTTGACTTTGTTGAGGGAGGTGGACATTACCTGAGCGCTACCAACCCCAAGGAGATTAACGAGGCTATCCTCAAGATGGTCAACAAATATGCTTAGATTAGATACCAGGATAAAGAATAAAAATACACGAAGCATTCTTGGCTCTTGATCAGACATAATCTTTGAATACTTTGACCAAGAGTCTTCCTCTACATAGCCGTCACCTAACCTCAACACCAGCATCTACTGCCCCATCAATGAAAATTTTATTCCCGACCACTGGCTTGAATACTTGCCCGAAACAGGGCTGTCGGGAACTAGGAGTCAGCCTACTGACGGGACGGCGTCAAGCTTTAGTCTGTACTCCGTAGGTAGTGGCTTTGTTCCTGAAAAGGCATCAATAAGGCTTAGGTCAAGAATGAAAAGTCTTCTGAGGCAGAACGGAGTACAACGGATATTTTACATGAGACTACCAAACTGAGATAGAAATAGGCACCGTGCGCAGGGACATGTTCGCGTAGACGTCGTATGTTCTCATCCTATTGTCTATTAAACCTCGTACTCATCAAAGAATAGCTGTAAGTAGTTAACAAGTACTTTAGCTTGAACCCTACGGGAATAACAAAACACCGCTTTGACAGCCCCCGCTGAAGCCTCAACTGTTAATTAGTTGAGCGAAGGTTCCGCTCTCGAATTCAATGGTTCGAGTCAGGTGAGTCCAATGTATGTGTGTTATAAAAGTCCCCTCGTAACTTATAACAAATGAGTATAGCGTATGCGGCTAGATAAAGTCTCCGGCTGAGTTAAATACCGCTTTGACATTCCTGTTGTAAGGAAACCCACAGCCCTACAACAGCCGCTTCTGCACTACTTCTTCGGAACCCATTGTTATCGTCCGGATTAATCATAACACATCTAGCTAACATGAGTCAGACATCTAGTGGCTCTAGTGACATACTGTACTCTCATCGGTGCCGTCAGCCACTAGAGTCATTGGTGTTATTTCTACGGTATGATAATGGCCTTACCTTATTAGTATATAGTAAGGCAGTCAGACCCAGTTTCAAATTTTGCTATTCATTTTGACTCTTCATTTTATGATGCCTCATATCGTTTCGGGTGTTAGTGGCGAAGAGTTGCTTTGACGTCAACGCAAAAGTGATGACGTTAATAGCACTACTAAATCGTTCGCCTGACGCAGCTTTGCGATATTCATTTACTTATATGGCTCTGTTCGTGTTCCTTACTAGGAAGTGTATGATAGGTTGTCATCATATTTCCATTAGCGCCTCTATACTAAGTGAGATACATCAATGCCACTCTTTGATCAAACACAACTCCTTGTGGCATGTGAGTGATGGGTAGCAGGTATAACCTTGACTCTGACTGATATGTCCTCTTCCATCTCTCGTGGTCCTGCCAGAACTAAGCCAAACCTCCTTGACTTGCGCAAGGAGATTCCAGATTGACACCGTCAGATGTGCTAAAAAGTCCTCCTCCACCGCAACTCAGTATACTGTCCTGATCAGAATGCAATTAGACGGTTCGAAGAAACCAGACCTCGGATGCCATTCTGAACAGCCTCGAAACGCATGAACCGGCACGACTCGCTCTCCAGATGGTTGATGAGACCAGCTAAGGTCGTGAACTCTTTCAGGCATGATCTATTCGGGCAGTGATAGAGATTCTGCTGATGTCGGGGTGATTCCAGATGTTGGTTCAGGGACGACAAGTGTCGGAATAAGTCGTGGCAAAGATAGCACTCATATTGGCCATACTTTGGATTATAAGCAAGACGCGTCGCTTCGTAGGACACTGTACCATGCCACTCGAGAAATCTGTTGGAAATGAACCCATCAGGGTCTCGCCTTCTGATCTCCTGGTAGAGTGTGTCGCGGTCCAAGGGGGCTCTCGGGCAACAGCCACGCTCCAGATGGTGAACAACACCAGTGGCGGTTTGGTAATCCTTTTTGCAAAAGGGGCATGCGACTCCTTCTTGATATCTCGAAGAGTCCGACCGGCGATGTCGTCTTGAGTTCAGATGCTATTCAGGTTAGTGTTTGTGGCAAGAGATGCCAAAGCACGTACCTGGCTGATGCCATTCCAGGTAGAAAACTCTTGCTCGCAGTCCGAACACCAGAGATGGCAGTTGATCTCGTGGTCTTGAACAGCCTTGTAGCTGCGAAACCAACGATCGCAAAGATCGCATTCGAATTCGGGAGGCTCGTGTCCTGTGGCATCACAGTGTTGTTCTCGGGCATGGAATCCTGACGGGAACTGCCTCTAACAGGTTCCGCACATAAAAACCATTTTGTAGAAAGAAAAAGATCAGCAACTTTAGTTGGTCCTTTTTCAAGATGTGAGGATGGCTGTTTTGGTTTGCAAGTTGGAAGCGGGTGAAAGAAGGAAACGTAGACTTCACTGAGGAAGGCATCAGCGCGGAGGCGCGGCACGTGATGGATCAGATTCGAACAACACAGGAAGGAATCAGTCTCCATGCTTCCTACTTGTCAGTCTTGGTTCTGAGTGCATCTTGCTGACTGTTGTATTAAGAGTTTAATGAGTGCCAAAGGTCAATAGACAGATGCTTTGCACAGCAGTTGTTCAGACCATCCGCATCGGGAGTTCAGGAGATACTATCAGTCCTGTCATTTCAGCGGGCATGTTCTTGTTTGAACTATGATTATACATGTTAGATACCCCATTTCGGGCTACTCCTAAATTTGCATGTGTATTATCACCAGCCTGTTTTGCACCTTAGTTGCAACTACACCTAACACCAAACCAAGTACGGAGTAGATTGTACAGTTCCACATACTATCATATCTCAGATATCATCTTATGCGGATTAACAATGTTGGTAATACTCTTCTGCACCTGCTGAAATCGCATTGTCCTGCAAGACTCGCTCTCAAGATGATTAATAAGAGCCGCCAAGGTCTTGAACTCTCTCCTACAAGACCCATTGAAGCAATGATAGAGACTCTGCTGGTGTCGAGGCGATTCGAGGTGCTGTCTTAGACCGTTGAGGGACATATAGAGCTTATGACATAGATAGCATTCAAAAGCCTTGACCCATGGGTTCCATGCGGCTCTTGGGTTGATGCTGTATGTCTTCTCTCCAGACCATTCAATCTCTTTGTTTGAGATTACGCCTGCTGGGTCGCGATGCTTGATGTATCGATAGAGCTTCTCGCGATTGAACGGAATGCGAGGACAAGAGCCTCGTTCAAGGTGATGAGACAGGCCTGTCGCTGTACCGTATCGCACTCTGCAGAACGGACAGTTCACTACCGTTGTACGATGAATCTTGGATGTCAAGTGCTAAGACTATCAGCAACCCCATTCATACAATTCATGCCGTGAAGCTCACCTGTCGGATATTATTCAGGTTCTGAAACTGACGATGACAGTCAGCGCAATAGTTATGAACCGTAATCTCATGCTCTCTAATCTCGGCATCCGTCACAGCACGAACGAAGCAGAATCTACACTCGGGCGCGCCTCTACCCCAGTGCATCTCCAGATTCATATGGTCGCAGCGATCATACTCGTCGTCGAAGCAGAAGTTACAAGTGTCGCATTCGAATTGCGGGAGAGCGTGGCCCGTCGCCTGACAATGCTGGTCGCGGGCTATCCTCCCCGCATAAAAGAGCTTATCACAGTCGGCGCAGTCGTAGATCATATCGAGGGCTACTCCGGGTTTCTGGTATGTGCTGCAGGTGAGGGGATCTTGAGTTTGCTGAGTGGCTTGGGAAAGTTTAGGGGCTGTCGGATCTATCCGTACCGAAATTAGATGAACTAGAGTGTTCGGATGGAATTTTTGGAATCATTCTATTGTGATGGGAATTCCATAAGAACCGGTGCTTCTGTATAGATACTTCATATAGTCTCGAATATCAAGTCTGAGAATAAACGAGTTTCCTCTATAAACCACAGAGTGAAATTGGACACTAGCGAGTAATACATTCTTAGAGTTGGTCTCACAGCTAGACTGGTAGGTAATCCGGACGCCTGCCTACCCTATACTGTTCTTAGATAGCATCGCTGAATCTTATCCTAGTGTTAGGACATACGCCGGATATATGTAGATATGGAAATTTGTATAATCATCAATGAGGTATTTAAAATAGAGGAAAACATCATCGGACAACGCCATCAGATGATCGGGAGACCCGACTCAACCATAAGTCCATCTCCAGTGCGCGTGACTAGTTTTTTGCCTTCTGCCGCTCGCTCCGTGAACATGGCATGAGTCCGAAAGACATCCCACCTATATCAAGGACATCGCTCTAAGCAGAAATCGGGAGTTCCTTATTCGGCTTCCCGAGGTCTTAACAATTATAGTTCGGGAAAACAGCGCAGAGCCGCCAATGAGGCGTGGTGCGTTAGTGCTGTCCCACGACATAGATATAGAAAGATAGGATAACCGAGATCTATTCTCGGAATATTTACTAGTTCTATACAAATTCCGATTCGTAGTTGAGCGACGTGAAAGTGCTTATGCCTACGGCGATACCTCTAGAACGCGTGATCAGAAATGCATTGCATTATTGACGTGCTTCGTAGCCTTGAACACGAAACCCTTGCAGATCCCGATATTATTGATGCTGCGAGCCAGGAACATTAAACCATAGAATTGTTAAAGTCTGATGGAACATAAGCTTGCATGATAGTCTGCAGTTCCGTTCATAAAACTGCGACAGCAGTTGGGCCTAATCAGTGAGCCATCTCAGTCAGATTCACCCCTTGATTTACAAACTTTGCATTATTCTCCACCGGCATGTCTCGGCCAACCGCTGCCTATTCACATCCATAGGGGTAGTTGAGCCTGGATATGGCCCAACATTCGAATGAGCCCCATTGTCAAGCCGGATCACGCTCCTTTTCAGTATCTCTTGGCTTTACAAAGTCATAACACACCAGCAGACCGATACTCCTCCTGCCTAGCCAACACTCACCGAGATTTTCTCGGGCAGGAGCTTTCACCTCTCGGAAAGCATACGCGAAGGAATTTGCTCCGTAGTTCTACAAAAGTCGGATGTTGAAGAAGAAAATACGGGAGATGTGGTGGTATATCCAGGGGATTCAGCTCAGCTTGCCGTCAAAAAAGTGCATGGCAGCGCCGAGTTATGGCCGCTTATAAGGGCCCGTTCACGGTCAGCTGGCGTTTCACAAGGTCCTTCATCTCCGCCATTCTGGGTGCTGAACGCGGAGTGGAATGAGGAGTCCCCAGAGTCCCAGGCGTCTCCGGTGCTTCAGGAACTCTGGAGTTTGTGCATCTGCTGGGTGCCGTGGGGTAAGAAAAGAGGGCATTCCTCCACAGGTCACGGCGGTGGCATTGGGCCGGGGAAGTGAAAAATAGGGGGCATGAGATATTTTAAACGTGCGGCAAACGGGCCGTTTACTTTCTCCTTTGTCTGCTTGTGCCCCCGTGGACGTGGTCGTCCGTTCCCCAGTGACAGGCATGAAGCTCCGAGTAAACGGCCGGCTCTCCACGGCTCCGGGTGGATCTGGAGGAGCTTCCGAAATGATGCGGGTCCGGAGCAGACTTTTTTGGTTTGTAGTCAAACGGTCTTGGGATCAATGCGATGTTTGGACGGATTGTATGACTGTAGGCGAGGTCACGCTGGCTGAAGAAAAAACATAGACGGGCTGAAGCATTGATTGATGGTTAATCCTGGAAATAGTTGTTCTTTGCAGTTAGCGTGTTAGAGGATCGCTTGTTATGTCGGCAGTTAGGCCAAGACATCATCGCGATGATCCACTGCGACTTGGCGATGAATGAGACTCAAAAGCTTGGAGAGATAGGAAAAAGAGGAGGGCGATGGAGGTATCTCGGCTCTCCGCAAGAAATAACCCCAGGATCTCGCTACACAATCAAGGTTTCAAGGTTTGGCAACGTTTTCTTGTCAGGTCGCATGTCGCATCTTCTTCTGACGCGGGATGGGCGATAGCGATGCGTGATTGAAGTGATCGACGTGGGCTTGTGTTGAAGTCGCACCGAGAACGATGCCGTAAGCCCAGACATTGGTCAGTCTTGGGGTTGCCAAATTGGGCCACCCACTGGGTTTAAGCTTACCTTGTCGCGCCGACGTGCCTTGGAGCGTTACGTCATGGATCAAAAGTTAACTTTTCCAAAACACCAACAACAATCTCCACTTCCACCCCAGAATTTCTCGCCAAGATTCCACTCAACGCGTACCAAGACTCAGATTGGCGGTACGTATCTTTTTTTCTGCTGCAGCCCCGGAAAACCCCAATGCCCAGTGCACCCACATTCTTCCAGAAACCCAAGCAGTATGAGTCCACATTCAAATGGAGGCCCCTGCACTGGCTTGACTCGCTCCTTTTGTAGGGGTAAACATGGAAACTTGACAGCCTGATTCGTAGAGGTAAGGAATAACGAGACAGAGAGTGGGCTTAATTCATACCGGCATTGTCCAAGTATTAATGTCATCTAGTCAAGATGGCCAAGTTTTGATACTCCGAGGCCCTTCTCAGCCCCCGACACCCCAGGCTCTTGCTCGTCTGCTCGCCTTGCAGCGGCCCAGACAGCCTAGAGAGCACCATATCGTAATGCCCAGAAACCGCTGAACACTGGAGAAACCCCAGACAAAAGGATTCGACAGACGCCACTGACATCGGCCCTTTACTCCTCAAACTCGTTAGAGAATAACAACCACATGGACCTCTCTCCACGCTTTGCTGCTGCTGCTGCAGTCCGTTTTCCTCCTGGTGCAGCAAATGCCAATGTCCATGGCGGAACTAGCACCAACAGAGGTGATCTGCACCTGGCGCAACGGCCGTGATGCCTTTCCCATGACGACTGCCAAGTTTAGCAAATGATGTCTCCATCCATCATCCACCATCATCGCGGAAAGCAGGCCCTGCACCGGGGCCCCCGACTCTTACCTGCCTCCCCTAGGATGTTGGAATTCTAGCGCCATTGATGGGGCTTCTGCTTGCTTTGTGATTGTGATACGACTCTCTCGTTCTCCGCTTGCATGTCTTAATACCCCAGGTCTTGTCTCGAAGAATAAAAGACCTCGTCCTCCCGCCCTTCTACACCTTTTGGAAACAGATCTTCATTCTAGTTTTATATCCCTTATCCCAATCACATCACATCTGCGAGACAGTTGTAGTTGTTCATCATGCTGGGTCAAAGGTATGCATATCTCTCCCTCTCTTATCCATCCACCTCTCATCTGGACCAATGCTAACTGTCTTCCCTCTCCAGGTCTATCAAGGTCAATGGCGCCGACTGCGGCATTGAATCCATCCTCTTGGGTGTCATCACGTCCATTGGTGGCTTCCTTTTCGGATACGATACTGGCCAAATTAGTTCTATGGTCCTCTTCGAAGATTTCAAGAATCGATTCGCTCAGGGACCTGAGGGTAACAAAGAATGGGTTCCTATCATTCAATCTATTCTCGTCTCTCTCATGAGTATTGGAAGTCTGCTCGGTGCTCTTTCTGGTGCCTACACTGCTGATTGGTGGGGTCGACGAAAGAGTATGACATTCGGAGTCGCCATCTTCATCATTGGTAATATCATTCAGATTACGGCGATGAACTCGTGGGTTCATATGATGATGGGCAGATTCGTCGCTGGTCTCGGTGTCGGTAACCTGTCTGTCGGTGTTCCCATGTTCCAGTCCGAATGTGCCCCTCGAGAGATCCGTGGTGCTGTTGTCGCCTCTTATCAGCTCATGATTACTATTGGTATTCTCATTTCGAACATCGCCTGCTTTGGATTCAAGAGGATGGACACCAACAGTGCCTCCTGGAGAATCGTTATTGGTCTCGGTATCCTCTTCTCCCTCCCTCTTGGTATCGGTATCTTGGTCGTCCCTGAGTCTCCTAGATGGCTTGCTTCCAAGGGCGACTGGGAGGGTGCTCAGCTGGCATTGGGACGCCTCCGTGGCATGAAGCACAACCTTGACCACGCCCTTGTTCAGGACGATCTAAAGGAGATGAAGGATATCCTCGAGAAGGAGAGACAAGTTGGCCAGGGTGGCTGGCTCGAGTGCTTCAACCCCAAGAGCAGCATCCCCAAGCTCGTCTGGCGTACATTCCTCGGCTTCTTCATTCACTTCCTCCAGCAGTGGACCGGTGTCAACTACTTCTTCTACTACGGTGCCTCCATCTTCGAGTCTGCCGGTATCGAGGACCCTATCCAGACCCAGCTTATCCTGGGTGCTGTCAATGTCGCCACAACCTTCATGGGTCTCTGGTTCGTCGAGAAGTTCGGACGTCGCTGGCCTCTGTTCATTGGTGCTCTTTGGCAAGCTGGCTGGCTGTGCATCTTTGCCGCTGTTGGTCTTGCCATTCCTCCTGAGAGCAACTCCACTTCCGGAATCGTTCTTATTGTCTGCGCCTGTATGTTCATCGCATCTTTCGCCAGTACCTGGGGTCCCATGGCCTGGGTCGTCATCGGCGAGAGTTTCCCTCTCCGTACTCGTGCCAAGCAGGCTTCTATTGCTACAGCCGGCAACTGGCTAGGAAACTGTAAGTTCTCAAAGTTCCTCGATTTGTTGATTCGATCCTAACAACATCATAGTCATGATTGCTTTCCTCACCCCGCTTGCCACCGCCGGTATCTCATACGGCTACGGTTTCGTCTTCGTCGGTACCAACTTGGCTGCCGCTGTCCTTGTTTGGTTCTTCCTCTTCGAGTCTCGGGCCCTCAGTCTGGAGAACGTCGATCTCATGTACGGTCAGGAGGGACTTAAGCCTTGGAACAGCCACAAGTGGGTTCCTCCAGGATACATCACCCGTGAGCAGCGTGACGAGGCCCACTTCCGAAACATCGGCCATGAGAAGCCCAGGAACAGCGAGTCTCACTCTGGCGAGGATTCAAGAGTTGAGTCGGTTATTGCTTAAAGCATTACTTTGTATAGGAAATATTGGTATGAGCACTGGATGCATACGCGGCGTTGTGTATAGTTTGGTCACTGCATAATTAGCATACCGGAGTTGGCATGTCTAACTTGGAAACCGTTAGATCAATTATGATTATTCTATTTTATTGTTAAAATTTATGCAACTTGTGCTGGGTATCGTGAAATGACATGAAAGGACCCGTTGTCCAACTCCAAAATACCGACATGCTAACAACAGCGTACTCCTCGATTCCTTGCATCTTTCCTTGCTCCATATACCGTGTTCTCATCCGTGCGCCCACCCGATGTTTGGATAACCTTAGCTCACTCGCAACAGCTCACTTCTTGACTTGGCGTCCCCGTCCACCTCTCCTTACACCATAAACCATGCTCTCACCCGTGTCTGATCTGTTGTTTGTAATGATCATAGCTCACAACTGGCTCTATAGCCTGACACAGGGTGCAGTACTCGTTCTCTTGATTCCAGATACCGAAGAACTGATCCTGTACGAGAAATTTCCTTCGGCTCGAGTTTGGTTGTTGATTCTCGTAAGTCGTACTGCCCATGTAGTATCGATGTCTGCGTCCACTCTTGTAAAACTTGCGCATCAAGGCAATCTGCACCCGTCCCGAGCCATTTGATCTCTCCGATGGAATCAACGACTCGATACCTGAATACACCGGCTTGTAGACTTTTGCCATTCCAGAGCTCTAGGTGTTGAAGATTCGGCATTTTTCTAGCCGCGCGGGCTGCGGCGCAGAGTAGCTCCTTGATGTCCTTCTCGGAGTCTGTGTTGAGGATTTCGGATGTAAGTGATAGCGTCTTGAGATTCTCCCACTTAGGAAGTGATGCTGTGTCTGATTTGGCGGACCAGAACGGTCGTAAGAACTCCTTTGCATCGATGAGGTGCGAAACTGATAGATTCTCTAGGTGTTTGGTGTACTGCCGTAGAGACTTCGCAAGACTCACGGCCTTGACGTCTTTGGACGTCCACGTGTGGAATAGGTCGCTGGTCTCGCCATAGAGGGATAGGGTCTTGAGAGATGCCGGTAGACTCATAGCGAACGCGACATTTGCGGATCGACACCAATTACTCTCATCGGCTGCTTCTAGGCAGCGCCATCTCTCGATGCTGATTTCTTGGATGTTGGGGAGGGTTTCGGTCATTGCTTCTAGGACCTCAGGGGCAATCCAGCGGAATTGTTGACGCCGGATGAGCATCTTGGTGATGACTGGTACTGCTGGGAGTTGTGGCTCGACATCGTACTCGTCTAAGACTTCTTCGCTGATTGGTGTTTCTGTGCCTTCGCGGGCAGGAGATGCTTCGTCCGTGTCTTCGTTGGCAGGAGTTGTCGGGTCTTCGCTGAAATATGTCGAGTCATTATCGCGGCTAGCCTTTTCAAAGGCAAAGCAGAGAGGCTTCCACCCGAGGAGGTTGTGTGTGGTAGGGTGCCAGTAGGCCTTTGAAATAGGAGTCGGGATCTCAATACTACCCATGGTGTGGCTGAGGGTCTCGTATGCTGAGTGCACATCTTCGGAGTTCTTGTAAGACTCCGTGGACTCAGTTGCGAGGTATTGCTTGTAGAGATCTACGTCCTGCTTGGTAGAGCAGTCGTCTTTAATATAGGCCGCCCAATCACTGGGAGAATGAACGCTGAGTTCGAAAGTAAGTCCGTAGCGTTCATGTTGCGGCGCGTCCCATTTCGAAAGGACATCCCAGAGGTCGTGAACAGATTCTGTAAAGGCGCAGTCTGCCTCCCAGAGCACCTTGGGATCTTCTTCTACTTTGAACAATGGGGTGGGGTATTCTGGGAGTGTGATCCGCAGCCAGAGATGCTTGATGTAATTTCTCCTATAGCCTTTGACGATGCGGGAGAAGTCACTGATGTCGTCTTGATGAAGTATTAGGCTCTTGAAGGTCTTTGCTTCAAAGAAGGATTGCCAGTGTTTGTTGACGGCGGCGTAGGGGGCGACGGAGGGAGAGGTTGAGGTGAAGCCCAAGATCATGGTTTGGATCTCTGGGGGGAGGGAGTAAAAGCGAGGCATCGTGATGTGATAGATGTGTTGATACTGTGTAGACAGAAGGGAAATAGAAGATTTGATGATAGTTGTGGTTGTGGTTGTGATGTCGATGATATCCTTAGCGATAATGAAGTTGATGTTGATCTGGATGAGGAGGATGATGATGTGTGTAGGAGAAGGCATCGGGCTCAGGTTAGTAGATGAGAAGAATAGTTTTCCCGGTGGACGAAGAAGGTGTTGGAAAGAAAGATAGTTCGGATGAAAAGTCGAAAAGTGCCAGGAAATGTCTGTGTAAGACCTTAGTGAATGAAGTTCGAACAGGAGAACAACTCGGACGAAGTGAGCAACACATCCGAACAGTCAAACAAGAGCACACGATAATAACTGAGAACATGAGTTTATAAGGCAAGGGAAAATACAAAGTCTAAATAGTCTCTATAGGGAAGAGCGTATTGAGAGTTACTTTTATTTCTCGTCTACGTGGTGTTGGTTTATATGCTGTGATTTGATGATTAGACTCAACCGTATCCGCCACTATGAATTTAACTGGTGCTTAAGAATTTAAGAGCGTGTTAATATGTAACTATTTGTTAAAGTGTTTTGTCATTGGAACAATGCAGTTTATTAAACTGAGTTGATGGCGGCACTGGGCTTAGGTGTCAGGGCAGTGTCACTCAGTCAAGCATATGATACCGACTAGTTGATCTTGAGGGTTTTGGAAGCTAAGCTTGAGCAGAAGTATCTGGTAGACAAAATCCTATTATTTCACGTATAGCAGATATTTAATGCGTTTCTTTCGATTGATGATATGCGAATAATATCATAGTCGACCCATCTAAGTGCGAAAGGTCTGATACATGTGAACTGGACCATGTATTGTACTATGGAAGACTATCACGGTTTTAAAGGTCGAGTTTAAACCGAACTTAAAGAACTACGCAATAACCTTCTACTTCCCCCATATTATTAATACCGATAATTGTATTTACTGCAGGTTTTATCATTGGTGATGTAGTGCAAGTGGTTGACAGAATTATCCCCACACCAACGTGATAGAGTAGTTTATCCGGCATTCCAAGCGCAAGTACCACCGTGCACTCTGCTTACTCCTCCGACTATAATCTCACAAGCAATACTTTGGCCTTTAATTTTGGGTTTCAATAGCAAATATAAGTAAACTGCCCTATCATTTCTATTCACCGACATCTTCCTCAATCTACTCCCACTTTCATTAAACCCCTTACAGCCAAACCCAACCCTAGGCCTGAAGCACCACTTGGATAAACATGGTTAAATGTCCTCATACCTCGCTCTACATAGACTGCAGCCCTGCAGCTGAAAATGCAGGCTTCACAAGACCGCACATTCAGAAGAGACTCTTGGCAGTCTCGCAGAATGGCAGACGCAATAGAGGCGCCCCCGTGCTTCAAGAAGAAGCTATGAAAGATCCGTGGACGTTCCCAGGCCCTCTGGTACTGCCAGACGACGACCTTGCCATGGATCCTGACGACGAAGGTCATCCGTTCAAGGAATGGTGTGATAGAGTGTCAAAAGATGAGAGAAACGAAGTCACGGCGCGGAAAAAGACCATCTACGTTATCTCGCCGCCTACAATTCCCAATGAGATGGAAGAGACGATGAAAGAGTCGCTGAAAGATTGGCATAAACCCAACCTGCCCAGATCTACTGCCTCGGACTTGGATAAATGGACTTCTGCATCGCCTCAAGTCAGCGACCTGCTTAGCTACCTTCGCGCTTTTTATCATCCTATGGAGGTCATTCAATCTCCTTTGACATTCACATGGCGTCCTTGGGAAGAGCCCCCAAAAGCAAAGTCACGCTCCAAAAAGGCGGCCAAAGAAACAAGAATAGGACTCCAAACCCCCGGAGAGCTAGAAACCTACGGCATTAGATGTCGACCATCTTTGGATGGCCGTGCGAAGATGCAGTTCCAGTTAGAGGACATCACAGACGCTCTCTTGTCGAGGATGCCCAAAGATGCCTATGCTGTGGTCATGCTCACCGACTTCGACTTATACGAAGACGAAGATGATGATTTCACCGTCGGGAGGTCTTGGGGCGGTAGCAGGGTCTCAATCGTTTCTTCGTTCCGCTACAATCCAGCGCTGGATGCAGCGGCCGGGATTGACCGGGCTCATATGTGGCCCAATTCCCATTGCAAAGCCTTTGTCGACCAAGAATGCAGAATGGCCAACGAAGAGGAGCCTCGACCAACAAAGAGAACAAAGACATCAGACAACGAAACCTACGGAAAACCACCAGCCGACGCTGCACTCGGCGCTGCGGTCCAAGCAGCAAAGAGAGTCCCGAAACTTACCACCAGGGATGAACTAGCCAGCTACTGGTTCGCGCGTCTCGCAGTGACAGTTTCGCACGAGCTAGGCCATTGCTTCGGCTTCGCCCACTGTCCATACTACGCGTGTGTGATGCAGGGCGTCAACAGCGTTCGGCAGGATGGTCAAGTGCCTCCTTATCTCTGCCCCATCTGTGCGGCCAAGTTGGCGTGGGAGCTGGGTCCGTTGTTGCCTATCCGTGGAGATCGGGCTGAGAAGCAGAAGGTCTGGGTTCGGGAGCAGAATATGGCTATGAAAGCGTTCTGTGAGGGTTGGAGACATATTCCTCAGTTTGCGGGCTTTGAAGCTTGGCTTGGGAAGAGATTGGAGCAGATGGAGAAAGAAGATGCTGAGAAGGAATAGATCATAGTAAAAGTTCATGCATTCAGTGGAGGGTGATCTGGGTATATTTGAACAAAGCATTCTTTGATGACACCTTACCGGGAATAACCCGATCGACGTAAACCATACCTATCATGTTGGATAATCACAATCAACGCTTCAAAAGTTCGTGAAACAACTTCCTCATCGGGAAGGCTTACAAGGAAGACCGTTATCAGCGGGTTCCCGGCTCCGGCTTCGGCGCCGGATGTCGTGCTCCGACTCCATAATGTGATATATGTCATTCCCCGCTCCATTACTAACCCTCTGCTATACCTCCCTTGTAAACGCATTCTCATCTTTTCTTTTCAGCATCACTCAAGCTACTTCAAAATGGTGCTTAAATCACTCGCTGTGCTGGCTTCAATAGCCGGAGCGTCAGGCTTCACGATAGGGCCATTCGGAACGCTGCAGAAGCCGTTTGGTCAAGAGAAGCACGACTTTAAGTGCGATCTTCCTCCTGTGCTTGCGCCTGCTGATGATGGACTTCCTTCGGCGAATGAGCTGTTTTCATCGGAAAAGGCGTTCGATACCCAGGTGAAGCGTCATCAGGCCATTGTGCGGGTTCCGTCCATCTGCTATGATGATCTAGGTGATGTGGATGAGGATAAGCGCTGGGCGCCGTTTCACGATTTACATGATGTTCTTGCCAAGACATATCCAGCAGTGTAAGTCATCCCAAGTTACTAAAAGTTAGATAACTGACCAGATACAGATATAAGCATGCAAAACTTGAAAAGATCAATAAATTCGGCTTGGTCTACACGCTAGCTGGCAGCGACTCTTCCCTCAAGCCTTATCTCCTCGCAGCTCACCAAGACGTCGTTCCAGTACCAGACCCTTCAACATGGACTCATCCGCCTTTTGACGCCTACTTTGACGGCGAGTGGCTCTGGGGTCGCGGCTCATCTGACGACAAGAACAGTCTTACCGCTCTATTGTCGGCGATTGAGACGCTGCTCACCGAGACAGAGTGGGCGCCTAAGCGTACTCTAATTCTGGCGTTTGGCTTCGATGAAGAGTGCTCAGGACATCGTGGCGCTGCCAAGATCGGAGAGTTTCTGACAGAGCGGTATGGTGATGATGGTATTTCTTTCATCTTGGATGAGGGCGGTTCGGGAATTCAGCTTATTGATGATACGCTCTACGTGCTGCCCTCCGTGCAGGAAAAGGGTGCAGTTGATATCTGGGCCGAACTTCGTGTCAAGGGCGGACACAGCTCTATCCCCCATCCTCACACAGGAATCGGTATCATGGCTGAGATTGTCTCCGCTCTCGAAGCAAAGCCATACACACCTGCAATTCTCAAGGGAAGTCCCGTGTACAACCATCTTGTGTGTCTAGCACGCCACTCCCCAGATGCCCATTCCAAGCTCAGCCACCTACTCAAGAAGGACGATCTCGAGAAGTTGACTGCTGAGGTCATCCGGCTGGATCCCAATGCCAAGTTCAT
This sequence comes from Fusarium sp. PT, assembly GCA_021020635.1. Taxonomy (NCBI): domain Eukaryota; kingdom Fungi; phylum Ascomycota; class Sordariomycetes; order Hypocreales; family Nectriaceae; genus Fusarium; species Fusarium sp. PT. Next base: position 465,728 of record JAHMRZ010000010.1, read on the forward strand.
CATCCAGACAACACAAGCCGTGGATATCATCCGAGGCGGGCAGAAGATCAATGCCATGCCGGAGGTTGTCACCCTGGGTGTTAATTACCGCGTTGCGCCTCAGGATAGTCTTGATAAGGTGCAGCGACAGTTTGTCAAGAACATTGACGCCGTAGTGCAAAAGTACAACCTTAGCGTTAACGCTTACGAAGGCGATAAGGCGCTCGACATCAACTCCAAGGAGGGATATGATTATGACGGCCATCTTAAACTAACGGCCATTCGAAACTCCGTCACAACTCCCGTCTCACCAACAACAGGCCCAATCTGGGATATCTTCTCCGGAACGATTCAGCACAGCTTCAAAGGTGGTAAAGTCGTGCCCGTTGGAGAGGTCATGACTGGAAACACCGACACCAGACACTATTTGAGTAAGTTGCAAGATGTATTTTTGAAGAGTTGAGCTAATGAGGTATAGACCTTTCACCGAATATTTATCGCTGGACACCCAGTCGACAGCGTGGATCGGAGAATATCCACACGGTGGATGAGAGGATTAGGATTGATTCGCATATGGATATTGTCAAGTTTTACTATGACTTGATTCGGAACTTTGACGTGGCGGAAATTTGAGCGTGCAGAGCTCTACTAGATAGCGTTGACAACTACATTTATTTAGTCTTGACATTATTCTCCAGCTCCTCAGCGAGCGTAATGCCTATATCTCACATCCGACTATAATGCTACTCAAAGCCCGCTTACCGCCTAGACTCGTAACATGCCTTTAAGGCCAGCATTTCACCGTCTTTACATCGCATGTTCTTTTATCCCCGTACATATGCAGACATGCCCGAGGACCCCCACGCTTCTCCACAGATCGGATACTTTATGAGCATCCCCGCATTCTTTGAGAGAGGCCAGGATATGCATTCCCGACTTCATCAGCCAGCTCTAAAGAATCCGACTCTTCTTCTCCCGCGTCCTTCTCGTGTTGCTTGTGACTCTTGGCATTCTGATTGTCGGCCTATGAACTATCTTGGAGCACAGTCCGGTCAGTTCGTGCATCCAGCACATAAAGATCTATGCTAGAATCAGGAAGTAGATCGTCAAGTCTCGACTGTGAAGTACTTGTCTTATACCAGCCTAACGCACACGAGCAAAGGTACCTCGGTCTCTCTCGGATGGTAATAGCAGCATTACAAACCCATCTTCTGTTACTTGCTCTCCACATTCTCAAGACCAATCTGCGGGGCATCTCCCCACGATTATTCCCCGTACAAGATCCGGCCTTCCCAAAGAAACGAGAACTTGCTCTCATTCAACATTCTGCATTCGTGTAAGCATTGCTCCAAAAGCGGAAATGTTAAACGTGCCCCGTGAATTACCCCAAATACCCCATTGGCTTACACTTCTCGATCACGAGACCCTCGGATTTTTATTCCCAATTCGCCTCCCCCGGATTTCTCGCCCTCCCGGAACGATCTCACCGGGATTTGTATGCTTATTGCAGAGTTGTTACACAGCGTGGGGATTCATGGCCACTTTGCGGGGAACGGTAGTTTCGATGGGGTAAAATAACGTCAAGAGGATGAATATCAGTTACAAATGTGCTTCATTCAACTAACAACGCTTTCGTCAAGTTTTGTTACATGCTAATTATTACTACAAAAAGAACAACAGCCTGAATGGCCATGGCTGTGTATGCACCAACGCCACAACACCATCTCGTGCTTGAAATCCAAGTATCATCGTCGTCGTCACCCGCCCACCCAAACCTGTTTTATGTTTCGTCGCTTCTCAACCAAAACAAGCTTTTTTCGTCAGAGATCATAGTGTAGCCTCAAGATCCATCACCTCTTGGAACCCTTGGGTGATGGTATCAAGATCTTTCTGTGATGGCGCAACGCATGGTCGTCGTGGCTCGCCTCCGTAGCCGGAGAAGTGACCCAGGGCTGCCTTGACGCCCACGAAGCCTGTCTTAATAGCCGTCCAGTCTGCCTTGGCCACCTTGGCCTGGAGCTGTCGAGCTTCCTTCCAGTTTCCTTCTTCGGCGAGTTCTGTGATGCGCACGCAGGCTTTGGGGCAGAGGTTTGCGAGGCCCGAGATGGTCCCGTTGGCGCCTACTGCGTGGCCTTGGAGGATGAAGTCGGCGCTGCCGCCACTAACGAAGAAGCCCTCAGGGCAATCGGCTACAACGCGTGCGAGCTTGCCTGTGTTGCCGCAAGTGAGCTTCACACCGACGACGTTGGGGTGCTTGGCGATGCTGAGAATCGTGTCCGATGAGAGGTCTCGACCAGCTGCGGCGGCGGGGAAGTTGTACACCAGAAGGGGAATAGGACTTTTGTCGGCCACGGCATAGTAATGCTGGATGACAAGATCGTCAGGAAGAAGACCGCCGTAGTAGCTAGGAGGTAGCACGAGAGCGTGAGTGGCACCAGCCTTGCCAGCATCCTCACACAGCTCAGTTGTCTCCCTCGTGCTCTGAGCGCCACAGCCCGCAATGAGAGGAACGCGAGTACCGCTGGCCTCGTGGAAGATGGCGTCTCTAGCAACGCGAATAATGGTGGTGCGTTCTGAGGGAGAGAGGTGGGCGCACTCGCCATTGGAGCCGTGGACAACAATGCCAGCTACTCCCGCCTCAACTAGTTTGACGATGTGTTTCTCCAGAGCTGGGACATCGACTTCGTCCTCGGGAGTGAAGAAGGCAAGGGTAGGGACGTAGACGCCATCGCCGAGGCGTAGTTGAGATGCTTTGGGAGAGCCCATGGTGGGAGATTCAAGCAATGTCGAAGGCATGTGGTTCAGAATATGTGATATACGTAAAGGATGTAAGTGAACAAAATGGATGCACGCTGTCTTTTATATACACAAAAGCACACACGGGGAAAAAAGAATAATCTGATGAGAACGTAGAGAATCCATCGTATGAAAGCGGCCGGCGTCAGGTGGTCTTTTATGTCCAACCAGAAACCCAGGTTCACACAAAGTGGCGTACTCGTCATGAGGCTTTGAGCCTCTACATCCCCAAGCGTGAGAGCTCTCGTTGGAAAAGCGTGGGGGTTAGCAGGAAGGGTCATGGCCCACCGGTTCAAGGCGGGGAGGAAACAAGGTAGGACGAGGACTCCGCTGTAGTTTATGCTCCGGCCGAGAGACTCCGGCCCGAACCGGGGACTGAGTCAAGAGACGGATTGTTTAATGGGGTCGGTGGGGGTTGCTCATCTCGAGCGGAGTTGAGGTCGACTTACACGGGGGCGGGCAAAGATATACAGAACTTGCAGAACGCCACCACGAGTGTCATTGTATGTCGAGCATATGGGCTGCCCTCCCTCACGAGAGAAACACCATCGCGGAAGCAGGTACCATGTGCAAACACAGTCGTCTGATGCCCTCCATGATCTCAACAAGGATGCCAACACCGCCTAAGCCCCAGACTCCAATAACTAACCCCCACGCTTCGCACAGCCAATGATCGCCTCCAATTGACGTGTAACGTGAGGATGGAATGTAGGAAAAAGAGAGGGGAAAGGCTCTCTCGGGTTGAATTGCTGGATATGGGGTTCTTTTTGGGCGTGGGGGAGGAAACCTGGGGAGGAAACATCTTATGATCAGGCAATGCAACGTCGGCCACATTCTTTAGGAAGCAATGAGGAGAGATTTGAACTTGACATTAAACTAGGGATTGTTACTGATGGAAGAATGCTCTGTATAGACAGAGTTGTATATGACCGTGGTGGTCTGATACAAGACCCTTCTGAAAAGGCAATCAACAACGCGACGGGCCACTGCAGGCCATTTTCCTCACGTGCGTCCAAACGTGGGGGTTTATTCCCTGTGCTTATTGGGAGTTGTGCATGTTCTTGTAAATTTGGGTACTTAGAGTGATGTACTTTTGTATTTGGGATTCTATTTATATCTATGGGGCTTGTTATTTCCGGTCGTGGCTCTTTCGTCAATATTACCCGTACACAGCGCCTTGGCTTCCAAGGCTCTCCCAGACCACAATTGTTGCGATGATTCGTGATACCGCGAAATAGAGAGATTTTCATATCAGTATATCATCTGTATAGAAGCATTAAGGCTACTTGTACTTCTGCATGAACAGCCCTGGGCGGAACTTCGTAAATCCGACAAAAAGCAACTTCATAGTTGTCATGGCAGAACAACTCTCAGCTCGCGATAGAGCCTCCATCAACAATCAGCATTTACATAAAACAAGACATAATGAACTACAATCATGGTCTCCGCAGCATACAAATCCATCTATCAGCAGTATAAAGCCGATACGGACTTTGTAGCAACATGGCTTGCCACGACTGCACGTGCTCATGGCTATGGCGAAGATGTCCCCGAGAACCCACCTAAGCCTAAAAAGACACCTAAGAAGGGCAAGGGGAAGAGTAAGGGGAAGCCTAAGCCTAGAAAAGTAAAGATAGGGGAGAAGAATAGTGAAGGCAAATATGTTATCAAGGTTAGGGATTTCGAAGCTATGGCGAAGCATGTCGCTGAGACAAACGCTGTCGAGGTCCCTCATCGGACGGCGGTTGCACTGGAGAGGGGCATTTAGGGTATGTGTTATTAGGCAAAGCCGTACACGAAGAGTAGTAATTTGAACGTAGTGAGAAGGGTACCTTCCGGCTTTGCCTCTTTAAAGTGAGGCCCTTAAGGTTTAACTACCGTTGCACCGTTCGGCCATTGGTCTAAAAACGCTAATTCGTTCAGCTATTGGCTAGCCATAGACCCATAGGTCCCTTCCCTCTCAAAATGAAGCTATCATAAGAGACCGACCAAGAGATCGACCAAGAGGAAGCCTAAGAGGAAGCCCAAGAGACCGCCCAAGAAGACCGACCAAGAGGAAGCCTAAGAGACCGACCAAAAAGAAGCCCAAGAGGAAGCCCAAGAGACCGCCTAAGAAGACCGCCTAAGAAGACCGACCAAGAGGAAGCCCAAGAGACCGACCAAAAAGAAGCCCAAGAGGAAGCCCAAGAGGAAGCCCAAGAGGAAGCCCAAGAGGAAGCCCAAGAGGAAGCCCAAGAGGAAAAGAGGGAAAAGAGAGGCACGAGAGGAAGAAGAGAGAAAAAGAGGGAAAAGAGAGGCACGAGAGGAAGAAGAGAGGAAAAGAGAGGCACGAGAGGAAGAAGAGGCACGAGAGGAAGAAGAGGCACGAGAGGAAGACCTGTACCTAGGCCGAGGCTTTGCCTTGCCTATGATAACAGCTTGCTGTAAGCATCAAGGTCTTGTATACTTCATCTTAGATTTTACAGCTAAACTAATACTCTTATCGAGTGCGCAGGTTCTTCTCACAGCAGCTTAAGGACAGTGGAGTCAGAAGAGATCGCCGTTCCGATGCCTCTCACTCTTACTTTGTCGAGGTTCTCGAGAAAGTACGCGACTATCTCAAGCCCATCATGGAGGCTGGTCTCTTTCAACCAGAAGACCTCTCCAAGGAGAAGAAAGATGCTAAGAAGAACCCCGTCAAGAACATGTTCAATCTTCTCAATGTCTACACTCCTTCAGAGTCTTTCTTGAACGCTCCGGATATCACCCCTGAGCCTACATCTGAAGAAGACGAGGAGAAATACACCGTCCAAGAAACCGAAACCTGGGAAGATGCCGCCTTTGCTTTCGTCACATTGCTCCGCGACTATGAAACTCTCACTCAAGAGGTTCAAGCTCTCTGGACAAAATACAACGCCGGCCAGCTCGATCTTGCCGTCGTCTCTGTCGCTACCAACGCAGCTTTTGAGATTGCCCGGGCCATGGAGGACAGCCACAAGCCGCTCCTCGACAAGCACGGCAGTTGCTTCGAGCTCGCCAACTCCCTCTTTGAGCAGTATTGCGAGACGGTCGGCATCGACGTCAATCAGAAACCGGACGGCGCGGTTTTCAACTTGGAGGCCTACGACATGGCGAAGCCCCTTTACATCGGTCCCATGGGCCTTCTACAAGCCTTCGCGGAAACCTATCGCGATAAAGATATGACCGACACCTACAACGGTGCGTATGGCTGATACGATGAAAGGCTTGGTGCAGCCGGTGAGACACCCAGCCAGAGGTGGACGCAGGATGTGTCGGCCATAATGGAACTTATGCCCGATCTTTGGTTCCTTTCCAGCCACGGACGACGGGGCGCTGTCGAGGATGAGTTGATGCGCGGTGTAGTCGCCATATTCCAAACTTCCAGCAACATCCCGCCTCTGTGGCTGTCGTGGGCGGCCCAGACCTTCCTTGATATCCTGCAGAGCGCTGGAGAAAACTGCGGCCGTGCTTATGGGCAGATGAAGCAGGAGAGCCTCAAGATCCAAAAGGCTCTCATGGATCTTCCTGACTCACCGGAACGTCAAAGTACTCTTGAGGCTGCGATGCGATGGGATACCGATCCGTTATGGACGGCGCGCAAGGCTGCGAGGGAGTATGCCCCTGAGGGAGCGAGGGACCTTCCCCAGTTTAGATTCCTTCATCGAAATCCCCTCCACTGCGGTCTTCTTCTGCATCACATGCGCTCTGTGCTGCACCATTCAGGCCTTACAACGGCTGCATACAACGGAGGTCTCATGGTCACGACACAGCTATACCACGCCCTCCAGCAGGAAGGCCGTCTGGCGGATCTAAAATGGGAGGATCTAGAAGCACTTTGGAAGTTCCAAGGAGACGCGACTTTCTTCGTCGGCAAGCCCCCAGAGGACCGTGAAGGCTACTTCAGGAACTTCGGTCTCAGCATGGGTCTCTCCGCTGCCAACTGGGCTACCAACAGACGTAGCCCACAGCCAAGTGAGTATAAGCGCAACCAGCGAAACATGAAAATCGATGGGTGGGTTTCTTTGTCTTTGAATAATCGCATTGCCACTGATAATCCGCGCGAACCCTGGACAGCTGTGACGGTCGAGGAGCTGTTGATTGAGGGACGGAGGAATGAAACCCTGGACGGTAAGGGGCATGTCATAAAAGATCTATCAAGCAAGGACAAGGAGGTTGAGGCAATGACTCGTAACTCTAAGAAAAAGAGGTTTACTAACATATACCAGCTGGAGCCTGTTCCAAAAACCCCCAGTGGTGTCGTGGACGAACTGGCCCAAGTTCTGCAAAAGGAGATACCCAGACTCACATTCAACTACTTCAACACGCACTACACAGCCTGGGGTCTCCTAACCAAACTCAAAGAAGCCTTCACGGAAGCTATGGGCCCAAGCTTCCTCCGGTATGTTCCAAACGAGGACCAGCTTCCATTCGTAGTAGGCTACGTCTTCTCGACAGCCGCAGGGCACGGCAGTATGGATGTTCAAGAGCGCGGACTCAGCAACGATGCGCTGTTGGACATTGCGACCACGGTTGTGCGTGAGTTCCTGGAAGATGGTAAGGGGCGTTTGATCAAGGAGGCGAGCGAGCAGCATGTTGAGCTGGAGGATGTGGAGGGCATTGATATCATCACGGGGCTGTGGGAGAATAGGGGTAGGTCTGGGGAGATCGATGCTATTGCTAATGATGGGAGGGGGCATGTGTCTGATAATGAGATTGATAGTCTTGTAAGACTTCTGCAGGCCCTGGGGTAGATAGTTGTTGGGGGGTTGGTAGATATTCTGATATCAATTGGTTATACATATAGCTTTGTGGGGTTGTTAGTTAGATGAACGGAAACACAACGGCAGTCGTAATCCGCGGGGTCATATTATGAATGTAGCAACTTATCACATACGGTGATGAAGAATAATTAGTAGGACAGAACGTCAAGCATGAGATGGTTTAGCGTATGAGGATATTTTACAACAACATGATCAACACATAAAAGAACATTACATATAATACAATAAAATACCAACAACCCAAAACACAAAATGCGACAGACATCAGTCCTAAACTCGTCCACCTAGACGAGTCTTCCACGCAAGATATCCAGCATATCCCACAACACCCGTCAACGCCAGCCTTCCCACGGCAGCAAGCAAGTTCTGGTTAGCTCTCTCCTTGGTCTTCTTCTTGATCACCTTGCTCTGCCGACGAAACGTCTCACGATCGTTGAGATGCGGGAACGGCGCCTCCACCATCTTACCTGTCTCTGGATCCTCGACTTCTGGCACGGGTACACCGAGGTACTCGCACAGCGGCGCCCACCCCTCGGTGATGGTGTACTCGATGTAGCGCTCGGCGGGGATGCGGTCGTGGAACTCTTGATACTGCGCCTTGTACCACGCCAGAGCCTTGTCTTTGTCTTTGCCGTGGTCGTACTTCTGGACTAGACCTCTCATGGTCTTGCTATACCTGGCTATGTACTGCAGATTCGGGTCCAGGAAGAAGCAGTAGATCATGTTTAGCTTGGACCAGAGGTCCTGCGGTGTAGTTATCAGGTAGATGCTGTTCAGCACGCTTTCGTACCACTTCTCGGGATCACGGTTCATGATGATGACCTTTGCTTCCGGGTAAATCTCCGCAAGTTCGGCGCCGAAGAAGGCAGCGGGGACATCGCACACGGCCTGGCAGTCACCGAGCAGGTGGTCCCAGTCGGCGCGGGTGAAAGATCCCTGGCCGGCGTACTTGGCTTCGAGAGCACGGATCCATTCTGGAGCACGGGATGGATCCTTGAAGAGTGTCTGCATATGGTAACAGTCGTGAAAACCAAGCTGCCACAGCGCGTTACGAATACCTGCAGATTTGTTTCAGCTGTTGTTTTTCTCTATCTCTCAACACGAGTTTGGTTTGCGCGTAGCGATTCGCGCAACTAGAAAGATATGTCAAAGCGTAGAGTGTTTTATCAACCGCCACGTCACCCACGTGTGTGTGAGATAATCCCCTTTGAGATTACCGGTGCAAAGAAAAGATTAATAAGAGAAGAAAAAAATAGACATACTCAACGTCCCTGTGCGATGGACGCCACAGACGATGACGCGCATGGGGACAATGCGATCGGGGATTGTGTACGTAGACACGGGCCCCTGAGTGGATAGCGACTCTGCCATTGTTTCTACTCTTTTGCCCTTCCCTTTCGCGAGATGATGATGTTTCGAAAGGTTACGACAGGGGAGATTATTGATGCCCAGAAGTTATCAAGGGTTTGGTTTGCATATGACGACGAGCCCAAAGCTATTTCGCTTCGCAGCAGTCGAGACGAGGGCTCGTTGAATTGGAGTGTTTTGCCTTTTGGCGAGAAATTCGTTGGCTTTCTTCACCTCAGGCTTGAGCTTTGGTATGGATTTGGGGTTGTGAAGGATGTAGGGGTGACATTGACCTTGAAGCTTGACCTACGGGAGGACCCAGTAAAAAGAGTGCGTGGACCTTATCATGCGCTAACCAAGGTTGTACATATGGTGAATTGATTGATTGTCACTCTATGGAATTTTACTAAGAATAGGGTAGTGTGTACAAAGTAACAAGAATGTGTTATTTCTTGATAGTCAAATCGAAATAATTAGAAACACCATGGATATGGTACGGTATGTACGGAGCTATAGACTAGAGCTTTCTAGCTGAGCTTGGCATCTCTCTATCAACGCTATGATCCGCTGATGGTGGATGCTCCGGGCTGGCCGGTACCGGGTGGACCTCTGAGTCTGAGATGTGATTGAGGATGAGTCCCTTGCTGCGAATTGGAGCCCAAGAGCCTCTGAGCTCTAACATGTGATGGATGCTCAAGAATGGAAACAATGGAGACAATGGGGTCTATCAGGGGTGTAAGAAGAAGAGAGGAGGAGGTGCAATGTGATATCTGGTGGTGTTGTAAGTTATCGACAGTCAACCACCCATTATTAATTAACAGACTCACCGTTTAATGGCTGCTCATTACGCGTCACAGGATACGAGCTTGACTGCAAGGCACAAACTTGCCCGTATCGCATCATGTCTATCCGTGCTACCGTATAGCAGTTTACAGTCAGCCAAGGTCGAAAAAAGAAAAGAAACAAGACGCACGTTGACCGCTGCACGTCAACACGCATACTCTACCACACCCTTCTGGAAACCAAGCCTGTCGATCAACTGCCAGCCATGCATGAACAACACCGCAGTCACCCAGATGGTGTGAGCTAAGAAAACGGAAAGGAAAAAAAAAGACGGGATCTAACTAAGTAACCAAGGGGCCATGGCAAGAGCCTCAATCCAAGAGCCTCAATACTCCAATTCCAATTCTATTTCTATTCCCAAGCACCCAAATCTAGCGCCCGACCTAGAGGCAAACTAATCACCTTCATCCGAGGGCCCCCGAGGGAACCGATCGCTGCAGGGCTGCAGCGTCCCCTGAAGCACAGGGCAGTCCAAGGTCGAGGATTCCAGTCCTGTTCACGGGCGCCGGCCCGCACGTGGGCGCTGAAAGAAGCCTGGCCCGGGCTCTTCGGTGGCGGCAGAAGCCCGCTATCAACCTCTATTGAGCCTCTAAAATACCGGTAGCCCGGTCGCCCAGAGATTGAGGTGGCTTTTCATCCTATCAAAACCCATGTCTTTTTTTTTTCTCTATCTTGGTCTTTCTTCCTTTCACACCCTTCCAGAAGGAGTAATCCGAGCTTTTTTTTGTCTTCATGATAACCACAGCGCCCGTTTTACCCGGACCAATTGTGGCTCAGGAACAAGAAACATGTTGAGACGGCATGGAACATGGTGAAGCGAGGATTGGCCTGCGTGATCTGAGCTGGGCAAGGGGGAAAAAGAAAGTAAAAAAGAAAAAAGAAACTTGACATTGAAGTCTCGGCTGACAGCTATGAAACAAGTGCAGTGCTGTCAGATAGTATGATTCATGTTCGATTGTTGCGCAATGGGTGTGAAATCTAAAGCATGACTCGACAAAAACACCAAAAATGATATCGCCAGTCGAAGACAAAGTCAACAACATACCACAGAGACCGATGACGCCTGCTTTATAGACCGGATGAAAAGTCAAGCTACCAAGGCATGAGCGCGCGCCATCATCATACGTATCATCATATCTCTTTATAGCCCCGAGCACGTATGAACAATGCAAACTGTAGGCGTCCAAAAAAAAAAAACCTGGTTGTCTCTCGTCTCGGGCTTGCTCTCGGCGACCCACAGGGCCTTATCACGCAAGTTTGTCGCCCCCTAGAGTAGCCACAACACTACGAGAAAAACCCTATACAGGCTCCAGTTTTGTTATTTTCTTGTTCTCGCCCCGGAGCGAGTCGAGGAAACATGGCCAAGTAGCCAAGTTGACAAAGCAGGCGAGAAAAACAGTAAATCATCTCATTATTTTTACTATTTCCCCTCCCCTCCCCCCATTTGATCGTCGCTATGATCATCAATCCTTCCTACTCATCCTTGAGCTCAGAGAGCCCTCTCAGGGCCAATCCTTAAAAGAGAACTGCGGTCCCAGTCCAGAAAAATTAAAGCACACCCCAAGTTTCCCACTTGCAGGACCCAATATTCTTATCTGAATATCAAATTATCCTATCCCCCCCTTCCCCCTTCCCTTTCGATATGCCGGCCGAACAGAACGACAGCGGTAGCGGCAGCGGCAGCGCGAGCGGGAGCGGGAGTGGGAGTGGAAGCGCTCAGCCGAGTCAAGTTCACACTCCTCTCCGCAGGGAAAAGAAGCGAGTAGGCTTCCACGCAAGCAGAGAAGGCTCTGGCGAGAGCAGCGAGTCACCAGCACCCATCCAACCTCGTAAAGGTCAAGGTCAAGATGAAGGCGTCTTCTCGCCTGCTGGCTCGCCCAAGCTTGCCCCTGGCGAACTACCGCCCAACGCACCGGATGCTTACGAGTTGAGTCTCGCTTTGACAAAGATCCTATCTGCCGAGCAGGAGAAGAAGCGTCAGCAGGAACTGCAGACACAGACACTCGCACCGGATACACTAGATCTTTCAGGCCCCAAGAGACCCAGGCCGGCTCTGCGCAGAAACACCAGTTACGACGATCCAGGAGAGAGGGAGAAGGCGGACCAGGCCGAGTCTAGGACTACGGAGCGGCAGTACAGATCCATGGCGGACGCTCGCCAAAGAGCAGATCGATTAGCCGTGTCGGTGGGAAGTTACTCGGCACCAGGATCCCGACGGGGGTCTCTTGAACTTGAAGATATCCCGGCATTCAAGCCTTTGATCCAGGACTACGACGACCCCAAGATCACACCACCGCCAAAGTTAACTACTGTTGAGGACGCAGGTTACTTTGGACTTCGGCAGCGTGTTCCCAGGAACGACGACACGGACCGCTTTCAACACCATGCCGCCGCTGAGAACCTCGTCAGATCTCACACTCACAAGGGAAAGAGAGATTTGTTCACAGTGCATCCCAACGGAGGACATGCTTCCGGTACAGCGACTCCTGTTCTTCAGCAAGCTTATGCTCACGACTACGTCCCACGACCCGACCAGTACCGCGGCGGTATTCTCTCCTCACTGCTGAAGCTCTACCACGACGATGTGAAAGCGCCCGGCAGCGGAATGAACACACCCAGAGATCCAGGAACCCCTTTAATGTCTCCACGCGGCTCGCCTCCGATATCGAGGCCTGGTTCATCGAATGGCACTCCTCCTGTTCGATCACCCGCTCGCTCAAGACCATCCAGTGGCTTGTTCAACTACCACAAGTCCCGCCACTCGACCTCTTCTCTTGCTCTCACGGAGCTGATGAAGTCGTCCTCTATGTTCGCTGCTCCCGCCTCTGCCAACATCTCTGACAAGTGGGCCGAGAAGATCAAGCAACAACCGCCACCTCCCAAGAAGCGAGATAAGTCTCGAATCACCATCCATATCGCCGGTATTATCCAACGCCATCGGTATCTGCTCAAGCTATGTCGGGCACTCATGATGTACGGTGCTCCTACACATCGACTGGAGGAGTACATGACTATGTCATCGCGCGTTCTCGAGATCGAAGCGCAGTTTCTTTACTTGCCTGGCTGTATGATTATCAGCTTCGACGATAGCACCACGCATACAACCGAGGTTAAGCTCGTTCGTGTTCCCCAGGGTATTGATCTTGGACGTCTTCGGGATGTGCATAACATCTACAAGGAGGTTGTTCATGACAAGATTGGTGTTGAAGAAGCCACAAAGCGATTGGATGAGGTCAACGAGCGTAAGCCCAAGTATAACGTTTGGGTGCGAGTTTTCCTATACGGCGTCGCATCAGCTTGTGTCGCCCCTTTCGCTTTCCAGGGTCGATTCATCGACTTGCCCATTGCTTTCCTCCTCGGTTCCGTCGTCGGTATCCTTCAATTGGTCTTGGCTCCTAGTAATGAGCTATACGCCCACGTCTTCGAAGTTTCCGCCGCCGTCATCACATCCTTCTTCGCACGCGCATTCGGTTCTATACAAAATGGTCAGCTTTTCTGCTTCAGTGCTCTAGCACAAAGCAGTATTGCCTTGATCCTACCAGGTTACATGGTCCTCTGCAGTTCGCTCGAGCTTCAAAGCCACAACATCGTCGCCGGTAGTGTCCGCATGGTCCACGCTCTCATCTACACTCTCTTCCTCGGATACGGTATCACCATCGGCGCTTCTCTCTACGGCATGATTGACGACAATGCATCCAGTCGATCAACCTGCGATAAGCCTCTGGAACGTGGTTGGTACTTCCTCTTTGTGCCGGGGTTCACCATGTGTCTCTGCCTTATCAACCAGGCTAAGTGGAAGCAATCTCCCGTTATGATCGGGATGGCTTTGGCTGGCTGGTCGGTGAACAGTTACTGCGCCGAGTACTTTGGTGGAAACGGCCAGATCTCCAACATGTTGGGTGCTTTGGCCATCGGTATCCTCGCAAATCTTTACTCGCGAATCGGAAGACACGTCGAGAACGGTTGGTTGGACTTTGTCGACTGGTGGAAACTCAGAGTTCGCCCCAGGTACACAAAGAAGAAGCCCGATCAGTGGACCATCCCGACTATCCTGGACCCCGAGTCCCGTCCCGTTACACCAGAGAAGGACCAAGAGCCCGAGAAGAAGCCCCGGAAGGTCGGATACAGTCTTGCTGCGGCGGCTATGCTTCCTGCTATCTTCGTGCAGGTGCCGTCTGGTTTAGCAGCCGGTGGCTCTCTGCTAGCCAGTATCACCATGGCGGATGAGATCAACAAGAACGGAACTAAGATCGCGTCCGATATGAACACAATGGGCAACCTTGAAGGAACAGCTTTCAACGTCTTGTTCAAGGTTATCCAGGTTGCTATCGGTATCAGCGTCGGTCTGTTCCTTAGTGCACTAATTGTCTACCCATTGGGTAAGAGAAGAAGTGGTCTGTTCAGTTTCTAAACCTGAACAACTTGCACACAAACACACACACACATGCTTATCTTTCCTTTTTCTTGTCTTTGCGTTTTGTACAGTTTTAGTACTTGGACGAACCGATACAGTGGTGTTTCAAGAGGATGTTTTATCAAAGCGGATTACACAAAAGCAACAATTGCATTTTATTTGAGTTTGTTTCTGTTTTTTGTTATTGTATTTAGAAATACAGGGTTGGAAGCGACTGGCGCAAAGCGAGCGAGTCTATGGGGTTTCTTATTGTTCTATACAAATGTTTTTCACCTACACAATTTTCATAGAGAGACGGAACGGTAATGACCGGGATGAAACAAGATATACAGCGCTGATATAAATAATATCTACTACCTTTTTTAAGTATGAGTTGCTCCTTCTATAAATATGTGATGTTGAAACGCCTTGAGAATCACATGTGCAATCGCGATCCCCAACTGAGGACAAAGTGACGTCAGAGCCAACAATATCCCAACCTCTCATTCTCCAACATTCTCGAACACACCCAATTTTTAAGCTCAATTTAGACCCAAACTCATTTCAAAATTCTTCGGAGTAATCACACGCAGCCATGAAGATCCGTTCCTCTCGCATCTCGGTCTCAATAGCAAAGGCGATAACAACTCGTCACGGCACATCAAAGAAAGGTCTCATCAAAACCATCCTCGCCTTCTTCCGCCTCTTTAGATTACTCCTCGCGCGCTACCGCTCTGTGGACTTTCTCGCCCTGCGCAAGGAAGTCTGGCATCTCGATGATGATGAGTACCATCTTTCGTTCCAGATAGAGGGCGAGGACTCTGCTGAGCTGGTTTCCATCGGGGATCTGGGCTACAGCGGCTCGACATTTTTCACAACCGCTAATGAGAAGTATCTCATCAAGTCGCTACCTAGACGCTTTGAGCATAACTTCTTCGCAAAGGAGTTGCTTGATCCTTATGTGTTGCATATGAAAAACCAGCCTCACAGCTTACTCGCTCGTATCACGGATCTTGTACATGCGCCGCATGCTTCTCTCGGTGGCATGTTGGGAACTGCGCCTACGCATCATATCGTCATGGAGAACCTCCTCTACGGAAAGCCAAAGGGTGATGAGGGAAAGACCTGGGAGACGTACGATCTCAAGCCCAACGACTACTTTTTCCCCGAGCGGGATATTGCAGACGGGGCCCTCGTGCCGGAGAGTGTGATTGAGCGTCTCGTCGATGAATTCCCAGACAAAGTGCGCGTAACACGTGAAGCCAAGGATGAGCTCACATCTCTGCTCTTCGCCGACTCAGCGCTCCTCGCATGTCACGACGCAGTGGACTACTCGCTCTTCCTCGTGCGGTACCCGCAAGGTAGCGAAGTGCCCGTCGTAAAATCCGACGCTGGAAACTGGCGACGCGGGGTGAACGACGTCAAAGGGAAGTGGACGTATCGGTGTGTTTTACTAGACTTTTTCTGGACGAAACAAGCCTTCCAAGCGCGGGCGTTGACGAAGATTGTCAAGATCTTTAACAAGGTTGCTCATAAGGGGCCGATGAGCATTACGGCGGATCCATTCGAGTACAGGGAGAGGTTTATGAAGATGGTGGATGAAATGGTTGTTGTGGGTTGAGCTCTGTTTTTGGTACTGGTCTTGTGTTTTATTGTTGCGCTGGGTGTACGAAAAGCATGGAGTAGGGCGGCCATTGTGTTTCTTGTTATTCTATGATACCTAATTCTATGTTATGATTGATGCCATCAACTGATTTCTTGCGTCTACTGTAGATAGTTCCCTTCATGTTCAAGGATCTAAAGGTCCTTGAAGCAAGTCTCAAATAATGTTCGATCACTCAGACGCTGTTAGTGTTCTTCCAACGGCTCAAGTAGGCTAACCATAAGTCGACACAACTAGAAATAAGCTAATTGTTTAATTATTCTATTCACGCTTTCTAATTATAAAAGTCAAATCATAGGGATGAATAAGCATTCAGAGCCAATTGACCTCCCAAATGAGCATAAAGCACATTCCCGCTCGCGATCTTGCCAGTCTTGATCAAATCCATCATGCCCGCCAAACTCTTACCCTCATACACAGGATCTGTGATGAAAGCCTCCGTCGCCGCGCCAAACTTCATAGCCTCGATGGTGGTCTCGTCGGGAAGGCCGTACACCTTGGCGTTGTAGTTGGGGTCGAGGATCACGTCGTCGGCTGTGATATCGTCCTCGGAGAGACCGATCTTGGCGGCTGTGAACTTGGCGATGCGCAGCACTTGGTCGAAGGTTTGCTGTACTTTGCCTGAGGCGTCGATGCCGATGATCTTGCGCTTAGGTGAACCGTTCTTCTCGGCCAGCTTGAAACCCGCGATCATGCCGGCGAATGTAGAGCCTGTTACGGCGCATACGATGATGGTGTCGAAGAAGACACCGAGCTCCTTCTCTTGAGCCTCGACTTCAAAAGCCCATCGCGCGAAGCCCAGACCGCCGAGGGGGTGGTCTGAGGCACCGGCGGGGATATAGTAGGGCTTGCGACCATTGTCCTTGAGCTCGTCCTTGAGCTTGGCGAGAGTTGTCTTGTGCTCGATACCGAATGTGGAAGGGTCAAGTCTCACATCGCCGCCCATGAGTCGCGAAAGCTGAATGTTGCCGACCTTCTCATAGCCAGGGTCCTCCCAGTCAACCCAGTGTTCCTGAACGGTCGCAGCCTTGAGGCCGAGCTTTGAAGCCACGGCGGTGACGGCGCGGGTGTGGTTGGACTGGACGCCGCCGATTGAGACGAGGGTGTCACATCCTTGGGCTTGGGCCTCAGCAGCGAGGTATCTGGTGTCGCAGAGTCAGTTGCTGTTTGTTTTTGTAGTTGTGGCATGCAATTGACTTACTCGAGCTTTCGGACCTTGTTTCCGCCGTAGGCAAGACCGGAGTTGCAGTCCTCGCGCTTTGCGTAGACGTTGACTTTGCCGCCGAGGGCAGCGGATATGCGGGGGAGGGGCTGGAGGGGAGATGCGCCGAAGAGGAAGTTCTCTCGGGGAATGCTCGCGAAAGGCTCGGGAAGTGTGACGACGGTCATTGTGAGGGACAAGGGGGGTATCTTTTTACTTCAGAAGGTATACAGAGAGAAACGAGATTGAATTGATCTTGAAAAAAAGGGTTACCGCAGAGGATATTAAAGTATTCATGACCCGGCTATTGATCATGAGAGCTATCAAGCTGTCGAGCTGTCGCGGGGCACGAATGACACCGGGGTTCCACTTGACAGGCTGGGCAACATTGCAATTGACATGGCTGATTGGACCAGTATATTCTGTAGGGCGCAGGTAACACGAGGGGTAAAGAGAAGTCCTGAGGATGGCGTGTGTAGAAGAACGAGTCAGTGGGAGAATGGTAGGGATTCGGTAGTAGATGTAGCTTCCGAGGCGGAGCGCTACCCTCTTAGCATATCTGACGTTATCCACCGCGGATTCCGGGGGAGATAAGCGTGATCGGGGACTAGAAATGGCGGAAAAGATAGGGGAAGATATGGAGGGTTCAGGTTTGATATTACGTGAAATGTACACCTAGAGTATATGGGTGGTGAGAGTAGAGGTGTAGTTGCTCAATTTGTTTATCTGTAGCGAGGGCGGAATAGTGGGCAGTGAGCTTTTATGAGGTGATCGCGCAAGACGATGAGCAGAGAGCAAGCATTATTTGGAGCTTTATATGACTTATACTTCTTAGATTGGTTACCTCAGACTAAACTCTCCTTCACAACAAAGCTATAACATCATGGCGTGATAACCACCGGCTGCCATGCTGTACAGACAGATACTAAATTGTACTTATATCGGTTGGTCTAGGTTAGGCACCATTGGAGTTGAACTACAACTTCACAAGCCATTTCATCACCAAACCAAACTCCCACCTGAACCAATATTGATAATGGCGGAAGTATAAGGATATAAAGACTTAACTCCGTAGTTCCTGTGGTTAGACTGCAACTTTTAGTTGTATTCTTGCATAGTCTTGCGTAGAATTGACTGTCGTATCGTCTCTTGAGTAAAGTTCAAGGATGCTGATTGGTCATGATGCTGTTGTAAGAATGCCAAGACTTTTGCGATTTCCTCTTTAGGAAAGCTTCAGCGTTGGTCATGTTAGAGACTGACGGCAATAGACCAAGTCACAACGCCAACTAAGATGAGTCTCAGGTATAAAGATCTCTGGCTATCTCTCAGTAAGTCTTTAAAAAATCAAAGACAAGAGTCTTTTTCTGTCCTGATTACTTCAACCTTGTTATCTCCCAGCCTTTGTCTTATACTACCGTCAAGATGCCTTGCCAGAAGAATGAAAAGCCCCCAAGCACCACCACCTCTTCAGTCCCATCAAGGGACATGGAACCTCTTCCTGACTTCTGGCTGCCCGTCTTCTGGAAGAACCAATTCCGTACCACCATCGAACTACCCACCAAGGAGAAATATCCTCAAGTCCAAGGAAGTGTTGCAATCGTCACTGGCTCAAACACTGGCCTTGGGTTTGAAGCTTCAAAGCAACTACTCTCGTTAGGTCTAGAGCACTTGATTATGGGTGTAAGGTCACTTGAGAAGGGTAAGGTAGCAGCACAGAAGCTTAAGGCTGTTGCACCGAAAGCTAGAATCGATATCTGGCGCTTGGATATGCAGTCGTATGACTCCGTAAAGGAGTTTGCGAATAAATGCAAGAATGAGCTATCTCGCATTGATTTTGTCATTCTAAACGCTGGGCTTTCTCCATCTGTCTTTGAGATCGTGCCCGCTACCGGCCATGAAGTGGGCATGCAAGTCAACCACTTCAGCACCGCTCTTCTCACCCTTCTCCTCATCCCCATCCTCAAAACCAAGACCGGAGGCCATGGACCACCTCGCCTTACCACCGTTAACTCCCTCACAGCACACCTATGCAAATTCCCAAACCGGGACGAAAGACCGCTCCTAGCATCCTTCGACAATCCAGACATCACACCTTGGAGTTCCCAAGAACGATACGGCGTTTCCAAGCTAATCAACCAACTCTTCCTCGTGAAACTCTGCAAGAAAGTCAACCCTGATGATGTAATCATCAACATGGTTGATCCAGGACTTACAAAGGGTACTAACCTAGGAGGACACCACGAAGCCACCGGAGTTGCCGGGACGCTTGGCCGAGCGTTCTTTTCTATTGCGGGAAGACCGGTTGATAGAGGTGCTGCGAGCTATACTAATGCTGTGTGTGGTCATGGGAAGGAGTCTCATGGGTGTTTTCTGATGAGTTGTGAGATTGCTCCGTAAGTAACCTTTGATTTAACATAGATACAAGTTATGGTTGACTGATGTGCTTTAGACTGGCTGGTTGGTTTTATACGCAAGGCGAAAGCTTGGTAGACCAGGTTTGGAAGGAGACGATGGAGGAATTCAAATTTATTGAAGCGGAGGATATTATCTCTGGCCTTTAAGTATCAGAGTTTAGGGTGTTTCGTAATAGATTTAGTTTGATTTTGTATGATATGGGGTTTACACCATAGCAGTTTGTTGTCTTAAGATGAGTGCTAGCATTACTCACGAATTCCTGTTTGCCTCGCGACACTATTAATCCCATGATTGTAGTCGCATTGTGGCTGAAAACATATCTTTATGCCAATTTCGTAGTAGCGCTCGGAGATAAGACATCCGAATTCCGTCATCATATCAGAGGGAGTCTCACCTCAACTTGGGGTCAACAAGATCCTCTCGTTTGCAAAGTGGCCAAATTACGGACTACGATTATGGATTAGTACCTAATAATGCTATGATCATGATTCCCGGCCACTAAGAATAACATCATCATGCCGCAGCAAAAGAAACAAACTCAGAGTAAGCTTCCCTTGAAGTTGGGTGGATTCACAAGCTAACTCTCACTAACAAAAGCTCCTATAGCTCAAACTTTGACGTTTGTTATAGGGACAACGTCCAAGTCTAGCCAAGATAATCAAAAACTAGTCCGAAGCCATGCTGCTCGTTCGAGCCACTCCCGTGACAATAAGAAAAATATCAAATCATGGATGTTGAAAAAGGAAGATGCATCTGCAGCCTTACAGGTTCCTGATGGCTCTATCCCGGGCCGCGTTGGTTCAAATCTGTCTTTACTTGATTTTCCTGAGCCTTTGAAGCCTTACATGGAGAATGATATCTTCCGGTGTATGTCAATGTTCCTTATCAAATTCTTTTAGACTAACATTAGAACCAGGCTTTCACGGGATGAGAGGCGCGTTGTACCCATCAGAGATATGCCTTCAGGTCGACGAAATGAAATCATCCTGGACTACTAATCTACTAGTTGACCAAGTGTATTTCCACTCCGTTATTTTCTCTGCCGAGGCATATTTCGATGCAATCCTCGGGAGAAAGCAAGGCTGTCTTTCGCAATTTCACTTTTCAAAAACACTCAGACTGCTGCAAGAAAGACTCAGCAACCCGCAAGATTCAAGGGCGATTTCAGACGCTACTATCATGGTGGTGGTGACCTTGGGCCTTGTTGCCGAGTTGATAGGTGATCGAGCAGCTGCAGGAAGCCATGTTGCTGGAATGGCGAGGATAGTTGATTTGAGAGGTGGTCTTGAGATGCTCAGATATGATAACCCCAGACTGCCGGCCAAGGTTTGCAGGTAAGTGATTTCCACAACTGTCAGATAATTCAAGTGTTGATATTTAATAGGGTTGACCTTGGCCTTGCCCTTCGTTTCGGCTGCAGACCAGTCTTCTTCAACGACAATATCTCTTGGAACCCATACATTTCCAGCCAAGGTCTAATCCGAGGTATGAAAAAAGTAACGAAACGGAACAATGATATAGAAGTTTTTATCAAAACACTAGACCCCAGATTATCAAACATATGGAGAGACCTCGAGGAGTTTTCAACACTCAGCAACCTTGCCAGCCAAACAGGTCGGAAACTCCAGCCCAATACCTTCAGCGAGATCATGGTATCCATACTCTACCGCCTGCTTGCCCTAACCTACCCCGAATCTCCTATTGAGAATGCCCTGCGTCTTGGGATGATGGCGTTTACGGCAGCGATATTCTTCCGTTGGCGCGAGATGAAGCAGCGCCAGGCATATCTGGATGATTCTTTCAAAGAGGCTTTGTATGAGTTGAGGAGAGCTGAAGTGCGGCCGCCTGATGCTGTGCTTTTGTGGCTCTTGGTGCTTTTCAAGACTACGGTTAGAGATGATGATGGGTTTTCGGAGTGGACATTTGAGGTTCTTCGCGGTTTGGACATTGAGTCGTGGGGTGGTATGCATGATGTCTTGAAGACGGTTGTTTGGATTGATTGTTTGTTTGATGTACAATTGCGTGCAAAAGTTCCGACAATAAGATAACTCGGGATGTAAAGTTCTCCTCTAAAATTAGTAATAACAAGATATACAGTCTATAATTGTTAGAAGAGTTTCATATGAATTATATAATTCATATGAAATTAGAAGAGTCCAGTACAGTCTACTAAACTTGGGAAGAATCTAGTAGAGGAAATTAGTAGAACTGTTGCATGGCCACTGTATCTGACAAGCGTATATTTAAGCCAATCCTGGAGAAGATTACTAGGGATATGCCAGAAATGGAGTCGTAGATTGGGTCTCCTAATCCATGACTTCTCATCCTCTTGGAATCTCCGTCAAAGTCCTGACTATTCAACTGCTTCATCCTGAAGCCATCTCGGCTTCTCAGCACCACAATGCCCGGAACAAGCAGCATCAACACACCCAGCCAGACTCCCAAAGTACATACCCCTCCCCGTAAGCCCCGGCCCATAATGCGCATACTTGCCCGAATTAGTCATGATAGTCTTTGCCTTGGGAGGAATAACAGGCTCTGTAACCATGCACCAACACGTATCAGTCAAGACCTGCACTCCAAAGCTCTTCAGCCGATCGATAACTCCTGCTTGTTCGGCTAGCTTGTATATCGAGCGACCGCATGTAACTATAACAGCTACACTGTCTGCTTTCTTTCGGCCTTGACAAAGGTCGGCGAGTTTTCGCATCTCCGGGAGGGAAAAGTGTGGGTTGCCTAAGGAAACGAGATCGAGGGGTTGGTTTGTTGGGGCGCTGTTGAGTTTGGTCCAGCTTGTGGCCAGGTCGCTTGGCTTTACTTGGATCGTGGTAAAGTCTGAAGCTGTCACAGCCTCGAGGGAGGTTGCTTCTGGTGTCACGCCAACGATGTGGAACATCGGGGCACTTGAAACAGTAGCGAACGCGGCGCCAAAAGCCTTTAGGTCATCTGTAGAGAGTCCGAGTTTGTCGAGTCCTAATATCACAGGGATTCGACTCGTTGCCAGCGACCCGATATAGTATCCAAGCAGAGGCGGAAAGGAGTCGTCAAGTTCTAGCGACTCCTTCAACCCTACCATCTCGACGCAGATGGATGCTAGTCGATTAGCATAAATATGCGGTCCTCCCTTCGGCGCTCTTCCAGTCAAAGCAATCGAAATATCGAGGAAGTCGGGATATTTCATTGTCCTCGCCCCCAGAACACTGTTCGCATACATAACAGCATTAGACTCCGCCCAGGCAACCTGCTCACCAAGCTTCGGAGCACTCTCAAGCTGATACGGAGCGCAAGTATACGTTGGTCTCGCACCCATATCGACATAAGCTTTTCCAAGCGCATCAGCAGCCTCGCCGAAGAAAGTGTCGACACCAAGAGCGCGCCATCGCTTTTGATCGACTGAGATAGAGTTGAGTGTTGTTGGCACTCGGACTTTACCTCCCCAGTCTCTGAGCTTCTCTGCTAGGGCAAGTGTTGCCGGACCGGTATACACGCAGCCGTCGACGTGGACTTGTGTGATGTCCATGAGTCTTGTGGCACCTAGTAGATGTGCCATGCGGAGTACGATTTTGATAGCTATGCGGGATGCCTCGCCGTAATCTCCCCTCAGAAGTTCTTGGTCGAGGGTGGAGAGTTTGATTCCTTCGAGCGCGGGTGTGTTGTCGAGAATAAGACCACTGTCTATGTCCCTTACTGAGCATGTTTGCTGCTTCGATAGTGCATTCGTGGACACATAGCCATCATCCACATAAACTATCTGCCCATTGAGTTGAAGAAGTTGACGAAAGTCCTCCTTCTTCAGCACCAGAACAGGAATGGACTGGTTGAAAACCTCTTCTGCAATCATAACTCCCAGTGTGAGGATGTCTTCACGTCTTTCGAATATGATTGCTTCGGGTGCTTTCCCGTTGAGTATAAGCTCTAGCATTACACCACTGCCAGTACATGAGCCTCGACCTCCTGGGATAGCTAGGATACTGTTTTGGAGGTGCTGTCCGCTTAATGGATGATGACGGTCGATGATCTCGCTGGTTTGAGCATCAACACCGCCCCAGAAGCTCAGCTCTAGGTCGCTTGCGAGGAGCTTAGCTGAGGCTCTGCCTTGGACGTAGGATGTGCCTGTCCAGAGAGACCCCTCTAGAGAACCCATGGTTGTGTTACGTTCATGAAACATCAAACGTAAGGAATTGCTTAAGATTATATTATCTCCAGGCCAAACCGAGTCTTCCTAAGATCATCAATTCTCTCTTCTTCAACAGTGTTTGATTTTCAATCATACTCACGTCGACTGAGACTCTAGATCTTCAGAGATAATCCTGTCCTTGATTTTTGAATTGTTGAGAACCCATTCACGTCAAATTAAAGTTGTGTTTCCTTACAGGGAAATGGTCACCGTTGGTCGAGGACAGTCTTTTGAGTCCAACGTTTCGAATTCTGTTCTTGCAAACACCGGATCCAATCAGTATAACATCCATGTTGATCTATCATTTTCACATACTTACGATAATTTTCTCACCTTCGTTTACCTCGAAAATGTTGTCTTTAACTCGGCTTTCGGGAAACGTGGGCCAATGCTGGGATTTGATTTTGAATCAAGTTGCTGGGCAGATACTAATCCCACACAACTTAGAAGTCATGCATATAACTTCAATGCAAAAGTTAATAAAGAAAAGGCTAAAAAGGAAAATACAGTATATCCTTGTTCTCAACTCTACAATTGTGAAAAATCAACCCCGCCTTGCACTTATCGTGTCAGGAACTAGATAGAAAACTAGTCGGCTCTGCTCGGAATTGGGAGCCGACACGCATCACGGCCTGTCTTCCTTCCGGGATTTATGGAGTGTGATGATTGGAGCATGATTTTATTGGAGTTCATACAATGAATACAAATCGATTCATTAAATACGCCATTGATTGTTTCCCATACATGCTGAACAGTTTTATATATTACGGTGTTATATGAACTAGATTTTAGTGCTGTAAAGGCAAGACATAACCGACGCCACTGGTGAATTAGAAAGCATGTAGCCTGACTGCAGTTAACTCCCCTTTGAGACTCAGAGTATCACCTTACTATTGTGAACATCGTAATAGTTGCTTATCACACTGGAACACCATGTCTATTTTCTTATCGAAATAACGGCTACCCCAGGGTAGCATGGTTCGGACCGACATCGGCGACCGGGTGAGTTGCGTCATTCTGCGCTCTTCTCCAAGCTCAATTGAACCGAGCTCCCTTCAATCCCCAACCACCAAACTTTAAGCTTCACGACATTTTCCCCACGATGCGTGTCGCAACAGTCGCCAATTTCTTGGCATCGGCCTCTCTGGCCATCGCGTTCGATTGGCAGCAGATTCTAGGAGATAACGACCGAGCTCCTCTCTCCAGCGAGTCCAAATCTACCGACGCGCCCTCGTATCGATCCGAGCTCTTGAGCTTGCACAAGTCTCTCATCGAGACTTCTTCGGTTTCTGGAACCGAGCATGATGTTGGCGTATGGCTTGAGTCGTATTTGAAAGATAAGGGCTACACTACGTCGCGTCAAGAGCTCGATCCCTTCGAAAACACGCCAGACAAAAAGCCTCGGTTTAATGTTCTGGCTTGGCGACCTGACGGGAAATCGGATTTCGATCCCAAGATTGTTGTCAGCAGCCACATCGATGTTGTCCCGCCGCACATTCCCTATGGAATTGACGATGGCGAGGTTACAAAGGACACCATGATCACTGGTCGAGGAAGTGTGGATGCAAAGGGCAGTGTTGCTGCTCAAATCACTGCGGTAGAGGACCTTGTTGAGCATGACAAGATTGATGCTTCCAATATTCTCCTCGTTTTCGTTGTTGGTGAGGAGGTCAGGGGCGACGGTATGAAGCGCTTCAGCACTGCCCTTGAGGAAAAGGAGCTCCCGTACAACCTGGACGCCGTCATTTTTGGAGAGCCGACCGAACTCAAGCTTGCCTGCGGACACAAGGGCATGCTGGGTTGCGATGTGATCACAAAGGGCTTCCCTGGCCACAGCGGCTACCCGTGGCTCGGCAAGTCAGCCAATGAGCTGATGATTCGAGCATTTGCAAAGGTCCTCGACACAGATCTCGGTAGCAGTGATCTGTTTGGTAACACGACTGTCAACGTCGGTCGATGGAGCGGTGGAGTGGCGGCCAATGTCATTCCCGAGGAGGCCAGAGTTGGCCTTGCTGTGCGAGTTGCTAGCGGAAAGCAGGCCGATGGGCACATTGCTGTTCACGACAAGATCCAGGCGATTTTCGACGAGGTCGACAAGGATGCGTTCACTTTTGACTGCACCCATGGTTATGGACCTGTTGAGGCCAACTGCGATGTTGATGGTACGTTGATCCAGTGATATTATGAAAGAGCACCTCTAACACGCTTAGGCTTCGAGAAAATCACCGTCAACTACGGAACTGACATTCCCAACCTCAAGGGCAGCCACGAGAGGTACTTGTACGGTCCTGGAAATATTCTGGTGGCACATGGCGCGCGGGAGAACCTGACTGTTGCCGACCTTGAGACGGCTGTCGAGGGATATCAGAAGCTGATTCTTCATGCTTTGAAGCAATAGTCTGCCTGGTCGGAATGAAATGGATTTTTGTTGCTCTAATCTAATGCTGGATATGATGGCCGTACGCTGAAATGAAACATGATATCGTAAATCAGGTGCTGACTTAGGCACCGATAATCTTTGCCCATCGCTCCGGCATGATCTTGCTGAAGTCAAAGTTTCCATCTGGCCCCTTCTCGATGGCCCCCTTCTCAGTAACCACAGCATCGATAAGTTCTGCTGGGGTAACATCAAAAGCAGGGTTCCACACGTTGATGCGTTGGTCAGCAGTGGCAACTCGAACCTTGCTGCTCTCATCCACAGTACCGTCGGACTTGATCACAGCGCCTGTGATTTGTGTAAGCTCGGTCGCCTTTCTCTCCTCGATCTTGATGCCGTCGCCAGTCTCGGTCTCAAGATCGATGCTGGTCGTAGGCGCGGCGACGATGAACTTGATGCCGTGGTGCTTGGCCAAAACAGCAAGCTGATATGTGCCAATCTTATTGGCGGTGTCACCGTTGCGAACCACACGATCAGCACCCACGATGACAGCAGCGATGTTCTTCTCTTGCTTTCGGTTGCGGAAGAGCGATGCGGCCATTGAGTCAGTGATGAGCGTGCTGGGAATGTTCTCAAAGACCAACTCGAAAGCAGTGAGTCTGCTTCCCTGGTTGTAAGGTCGGGTCTCAGTGCAGAAGGCATGTTGGAGGAGGTCCTTGGACTGAAGAGTTCGGATTATACCCAGGGCGGTACCGTGGCCAGATGTTGCAAGTGATCCAGTGTTGCAGTGAGTAAGAACAGAGATCTTTTTATCAGAAGAAGCACTAGCTTGTGATCGCAGCCATTCAGCGCCGTGGTCACCAATAGATAGGTTGGTCTGGAGATCCTTCTCGAAAATCTTCTCGGCCTCTTCAATGAAAGCTGAAATAACCTCTTCCTTAGTGGCAGTGCTACCAACCGCTCGTATCGTGGCCTTGAGTTGGTTAATGGCGTTGGTGAGATCGACAGCTGTAGGTCGGCTTTCTTTCAGATAGTCAAGAGCTTCCTCGATCTGAGAGATAGTATCTTCGGCGCTTGCAGCCTTGATACTTCCGTTGTGAAGTTCTACAGCCAGGCCAAGCGCTGCCACAATCGCAATAGCAGGTGCACCTCGTACCCGCATGGAAGCGATGCTGTCAAAAGCCTCTGTCCTGTTGGAAACATCATCGTAGTGAAACTCGTGAGGAAGACGGAGCTGATCGAGGACCTGGAGCTGGCCTCGTGAGTATTTAACAGCCTTGAGAGTAGACATTATGAGTTCTTATATCCAGAAGCCAAAGATAATCTGAATGAAACGAAATGAAGAAATTCGATATCCTCGCTGTACCTGATCTCGAAATATTGCCCCTCCAAAGATTCTGCCGCCACCCCGCCGTCAAAAATAAAAATAGCGTCATTGCAAACGTCCAATCACGAAGTGCACGTGCTTTCACCGCCTGGGACCGGACAAATGCCGCTTCCGGCGCATGAAGATGAGCTAAGGAATGCACCTCTACGTCAACAGGGGTCTGTCGTCCACTGGAGCTCGTTCGGGACAGCTTTAGCGGTTCAACGCCATCTCGAGATACTGTACTTGGTCAAACAGCAATGACAAGAGTGCATTCAAGCTGTTTGCCATGGAACAGCCATTCTCGACGTCAAAAGTGACCGGTAAGTCTTGAGCTTCTGTGATGCTTTATTCTCTTCTGCCCCTTTGCCTCCCTCGAGATGTTGTCTGCTAACACGACACCTTGTCGCAAGTCGAGTACTTCGATCCTCACGATGTTTACAAGCTCCTCGCCCCTGGCCTGATTCCTCGTCTGCCTCTACGTAACCTAAACTGGCAATCGCATGCTGGACCCTTACGATCCATCGATACACTTCACGTCGAGCTTCTTCAGGGGGATGATCCTGGACTAGCTACATCTCCCCATACCCTTCGACGATCAGGGAGCACGGTCGACGATGGCTTTCAACAACAGAATTTTGGTGCTCAGACAGCTTCAGCTGATCAGATAGACACCCAGTCCTTGCCCTCCAGAACGATTGGAAGTCAACGACGACATCAAATCCCCGGCCTGCGTCGAACACCTTATCTCAAGGTGCTGCTAGTGAGATGTGACGACAACGAGACATACAAGACTTCTGTTCGAACCGAGATTCGAGAATGGATCAAGACTCACATACCGTCATCAAATAACCCGAAGCGAAACAGCAAGCAAGAAAAACATGATGCATTTGATTACTTGATTCTGCATGTTGTTCTTCCCAACACAGCAGCCTCGACGCAGCCTCGAACAAGCGCACGTTCGCAGGATACCTCAGAGAAGTCTGGTCCGCGATGGCGAACTGGCTCAACTCCCCTCTTCGAAAAGCTTCGCACCGACTTTTCTGGTTTTGGGAAGACAGCACCGGATAGAGTCGCACAGATCCGAATTGGGATCAATGATCTTCCATATGATCAACTCCCAAGAGTGGTTCCTGCCGTACCGACAGGATACTTGGAAGATGAGCATGACGCCGAAAACGCTTGGGCAGAGCTCATTGCAAAGTTGAAGAGCCTTATTCTTACTTCGTTCGATTTGCGAGTAACCCAGTACGAAGAGGACATCAAAGAGAAAGACGGTCAACGAAGTCTACCAGGATGGAACTTCTGTACCTTCTTCATCTTGAAAGAAGGCTTGGCAAGAGGCTTTGAAAGT
Source organism: Fusarium sp. PT (assembly GCA_021020635.1). Classification (NCBI taxonomy): domain Eukaryota; kingdom Fungi; phylum Ascomycota; class Sordariomycetes; order Hypocreales; family Nectriaceae; genus Fusarium; species Fusarium sp. PT. The sequence goes on from JAHMRZ010000010.1 coordinate 494,420, forward strand.
GTCGGACTCGTGGAGGATGCCTTAGTCGGCTATGACGAACTAAGTGTCGGGCTCGACTCTGTCGTGAATGAGCAGGCTGATGAAGGGTCGCCTACAAGGCACGGCGGCGCAATGCTCAATTATACTGATGATCTCAAAGAAATCGTCCGCCTGGCCCTCGCAAAAGCACCTGGTGGCAACACTGAAGACGAGGAGGCCGTTGACCTTCAGTCAAACGAAACTATAAAGGAGCTGTTTGATGAGATACCCATCAGTGCTACCAAGAAGGCCTACAGAGACAAGATTCTCGCCAATGATGTCTCGGTGTTTGACTTCCGCTGTTATATCTTTGCGCGCCAAATGGCACTGCTCCTACGACTCGGAAACGCCTGGTCATCAAAGGATGATCTGCTGGCCAAGCTGAAAGAACAACAAGAATCTGTCTTGCACGGAGTTGCTCCTTTAGCGCCTCCTCCCAAACACTCGGAAGAGAGTGAAAATCTGGCGAGCCTTGGTGAAATATGCCGAAGGACTCTACAATTTATTCCAGCAGTGTCCCAGGTTATGCGACGAGATATTCTTACTGCCGTTGCATCTGAGAAGCCCGACGAGGATGATTCTCCTATCGACCCCAATCTGTCCGAAATTATGGACAACGTGGTTGCTTCGTTCGCTTTCTCGGTTGCCCAGCAAATTCTGGCCCAAACGGCATCCAAATCTTTGCCTATTCCTCCATCGACCCTTACTCCTCCCCAGAGTCAAGAGCAGAAAACTTCAATCCCTGAGCCCAAGACCATGATGCACCCTGCCAGAACCTCGTCGCTCTATGTGTCGACAGGTCCTGCGCATGATTCTCGTCCCCCGCCGAGCCCTGGTGTTTTCCCAGGACCAGGTATGCCAAAGATCAGCAATGACCATGATGCACTGTTTCTCAAGACCGGCCTCGAAGATTTGGCTGCTAAGCGCGCCGAGCTTTATATGCTATCTCGAAGCATTCTTGATGGCCTTGGCAAAAAGCGTGGCTGGAGTGATGGGTGGCAAGAAGCGCCTATCATTGCAGAGGCTGAGGCAGACTTCGAGGAAATAAGTCTCGATCAACCTGCCACAGATACTTCTATTTCAGACGACATCCCACCTTTGGACATCGGCGTCAATAACAATCTTCTTCAGACTGCGATTGACAGCCCAGAGAACTTCTACCGTCTTTATGAGATCCTGACAGACAAGGCGCTTCGACACTATACTGTCGCAAATCATGATCATGCTGTACAAGCCAGTATGGCAGATCTTGCTGTGCTCAACTTCTTCCTCAAAGAATTCGGCACTGCTGCTTCATACTTCTATCGAGCTACACCTTTCTATGGTGAAAGCGGGTGGACGTCGCTCGAGTTATCGATGCTCGTCATGTATCTACACTGTCTTCGCGAGATGAAGTCCAAAGATGACTACGTGCGTGTCGCTCTCAAGCTGCTCACCAAGTCTTGTGCTGCGGAAAAAGAGAGGTTGGAGCAACGTTCAAAGAGGGTGTCGAGGATCGGTAAACCTGAGCCTGCAGATGCAATGTCAATGAAGGGAGTTGTTGGTAACTTGTTTGACCTGGCCTCATCCCTATCGTCGCAAGTCAAGGTGCATCTGTCGAACTTCTTTACAAACATTGAAGTTGCAGGTGCCCCTGAGTACTATGACAAAGAGGACAAATGCATATTGACTATCAATCTTTGGAGTCTGCTGCCGGATGACATCAAACTAGATGGAGTGGAAGTCCGAGTCACGACATCCGAGGGAGGGCCGACCAAGGAATTGCGTCTATCAAGAACTGGGGATGTTGTCTTACAACCAGGCCAAAATAGCATCAAAGTAGAGTGCACGGTAAGTGTTTCCGTCCAATGCTCGAGAGTAAGCTAACGATTGTAGTCTGTTGTTCCTGGAAAGTACAACATAGATCATCTAGGACTGTCGTCAAGCAATCTGCTTCTTCACTTCGAACGAGACATCAACCAAACACCTTCACCAACGACTGATATCTTCAGGCACCCCGAAGTTGTTATATTCCAGAGAACCGGTGCACTTGATGTTCAGCTTACAGCCACTAAGCATACTGCTCTGGACAAGAACAACACTTTGGATCTCACCCTCAGCTCCGGATGGAATTCGTTAAAGAACTGTGAAATCCGAGTAAAGCCTACCACAGGTGGTTTGAGACTACTGACCCTCGAAGCCAAGGTCGTCGACTCATCTGTGGACTTTGCAAAGAAACCAGAGTCCGGTGGTGTTCTTTACTTCAATCAGATTGCTGCGGAAACGACTGTCACCTTCCGCTTTCCTTATTCGGTTGAGCAAGACATGGCCGATGTATCTGCCAAGGTCGACGTCACATACACAACCGAAACGGGCCAAAAGTACGCATTTGCCAAGTCCATAGTGATTCCCATCTCTTTGGCTTTGGGTGTTAATGTGCAGGACGTGTTCAAGCACCAAGCCCTTTATTCCCGTTTCAATGTGTCGACAGCAAGCCCCAGTCCACTGCGGCTATACAAGAGCGAGCTCATACCATCAGATTTGTTCGAGTCTGAGTTTGGTGTTCCGCCTGCTGACACCACTATGGTGTTTTCAAAACAGCCAGCAACGCTCCTTTACCGTGTCAAGAGAAAGACCGATGTCAGGTCGAGCAAGCGAGTTGCACGGACTATGTATCTGAAGCTGTATTACAACGTTCTCCAAATGGAAATCGAAGAGGCGATTGTCCAGTCTATCTTTGATACTCTTGATGATCCGTCTCTAGAATCGTTCTCCAAGCTCATCTCCACAGTGGTGGTAAGAGAGACAAAGTCTTTGCAGCCCATTGATCTCGAGCGAGCTTCTTTACTGGGTGCAGTTCCCACGAACTTTCTGGCGGATGTCCCTTGGGACAAGTACTTTGCCGGTATTGGACGGGTCCCAGGGACACAGGAGGACGCGACAGAGAAAATATCGGCTGCTATCAAGCAGTGGCAAGCATCGAATTCTCGAATCCAACTTCCCACAACACAACACGACGACCCTTGCACCCTTCTCATTCCAGTTGAGATCCCTTCGTTGTCTATCCTGCATACGGCTGATATAGAGCTTCAAACACCACGCTCAGAGATGCTTGACCAGAAGCCCGGTGCTCTCCCCACTGTGGCCATCAACCAGATGCTTCCAGCCACACTTCACCTCAAGTGGACACAGATCTGGGATACTGAAATGCACCACAAGAAGGATATAGAGTACAGTTACGAAGTCACCGCCCCGGCCGATACTTGGCTCCTCGGTGGACGCCGCAAGGGTCACTTTGTCATCCCAGGTTCCAAGCGCGAACCACTTTCGTCGTCGTCGGATTCCGAGGCTCAGATCCCACTCATCATGATTCCGCTGCGCGAAGGTTGGCTGCCATACCCCACGGTTGAAATCCGAGAGGTTAAAGATGGAGTCGAAAACCAAGCGCAGACGTGCGAGGTGGACTTCAGGAACCTAGGCGAGTCTATACGGGCTGTGTGTGAGAGGAAGGGTGTGACGGTGAGCTTAGATGCGAGCGGACCTGGAGGCGGCCCGTTGGTGTTGGACAGTGAGGAACCTAACCGGGAGAGGGGGAGAATAGTTGCGTAAACATAGAGGTGTTAGTTATGGGCATGTTATAATTCGTTAATCTGAATAATGGTGTTGTTCTATCTCAGTCCAAGATGATGGTTTATATTCTTCAATGCACAAAGTGACAAGTACGACGAGCCGGTAATAAGACCCATATATCGAAAATTGAGAAGATAGATAATAAAGAGACAATGCATTATCACCAGCTGTCAAAACCGGTCCTCAAACAAAATTGAAAAATATACTTCGATCTAACCCTGGCAACCAAGGCTGGATGAGGATGTTGAAGTTACTCAAAGAAGAAGGCGAACTGGTAGGGCTAGCCAATGATAAATGAGCGGCCCGTCCCCAGATTCTGGTTTCGACCACTACGACAAAAAGAGATACTGTATGAATAGATTCGGGCAGCAAAAGAGAAAGTTCGAAGTGTGATTAACACTTCGTTATACGATGCCCCGTACTGGAATCGAACCAGTGATCTTCGCATTACGAGTGCGACGCCTTACCACTTGGCCAAGAGGGCTGAGATGTCTTTGATGCGAGGACACTTTGTCATAGAAGTATATATTCTAAGCAAACTGAAGTCCTCCTGATAAAAACGCCCCTGGATGTGAACAGGAAAGTTGAAATTGATGGAATAGTATGTTGTGGCACAGTAGCTTCATATAATCTATGTTACCTTGGTGTCGAAAAGCTTTCTCAAAATTGTATAGAAGTCGTCTAGGGTGATAATATCGCAAGACCGTCTTAGTTCCTGCTCGGCGTTAGAAAGAGATAAAGGAGATAAGATGGGTGGTATTTAGAAGACTTCTTACGGGACTTGAGGACATAATTTCATGAGATCATTGGAAGTTATCATCGACCTGTTGAAGTTCAGGGTCAAGGTACACCTGCTATTGCGAGATCACAGATAGGTATGTTAGACTAAGTAGTCCTCAGTCCGAGCTATTGCATAGAGAAACAATTTACGTTTATCTCTTGACGTTTTAACAATAAATAACTAGTCTACGTCTACAGCTCATCTCACCGACCTGTTAACTAGAGTATAATGGCAATAAGTTGCGTATCTTAATCCCAAATTATTCATTAAACCAATCCCGCCCATCTTAGTCCCTAACTACCCCAAAACACAAGCCAGATAATTCCAAATCCTAGACTCGATTGATTATTCCCCGACATCATTTAATTAAAAGATCAACCATTAATTACTCCGTAGATTACACACTAAAACTTCAAAACTCCACTCAAGCTAGACCATCACTGATCTACCGGAAATATTCACCCTGCCTACAACATCCACCCGCAATCAACACCTCATCTCATCTCAGCATTTCTCAGCCAGCTAAGAGTGATATCATAAACCGGTGCAGCCGACCATGTGGCAGCCATGTAACACAAAAACTCAAACACAAAAACTATAACGCCAACAAAACAAACAACATTCAAAACGTGCCCGGAAACAAAAATCGGTAAGGAGTAAAAACTTTGTTTCTCCGCCGTGACGGTCGATTAGCTCCGATCTCTTAGGCTGAAAAGAGAAGGAGAAGGGGGGAAGGAATGGAAAAATTCTAGACGGGATCAGATCAGATCTCTCCCCGTAGCGAGTGGGTAGGTCCGAGTCAGGTCTTCGGGCCGGACGTGAAAAAAGGGATCCATGGCACTAATGTATCAAGGGCTTACCCGGGCTTGCATTGCAGGAACGTCAAACATAAACAAACGGGTTTAGTCTGCTGTTGGAGCTGTCAGGTCAATGTTAAACGATGGAGAGGTCTATATCAAACACATCACTATCAAGATTATTTCGGCCAATTGTTGTAAATCTCGGTCTATTAACGAAGAACTAGAACTATTCAAGTCACAGTATTGGTGGTATCATGCTGCAAGACTTCACTCAAAGCAATCCTTTTTTTTACGAACTTCACGCCCTATCCCCCAGGGCAGACCCTTCAGTAGCCCGTATCTGTCACTACGTTTCAAGCCTCTACAGAAGCTACAGTAGTCCGTATAGTGATACCGTGGTAGAATACAAAAAAGAACACCAGACATTAAACCTATGCTGGAACCTCAAAACGCCAATCCGTGCGCACGGAGTTCAACAACCATAAACTAGACGTAGCGCAATGCAATGCAGATGATGCAGCATCATGCAAAACCGAGAAAACAAAAGCTCCATGGTGCTCCCACCGTGCAATGATCCTTCGTGAGAGTTTTGCTCTCGGTTTCATAATGCGTTCGTTATTGTACAGTGAAATGCAAAAAGTTTTTGCTCAGCCCTCAAAGGCGAGTTCAAATAACTGCGCTGTCAAAGCGCGGGTATCATGCCCACACAGGGCCCCAAAAAGTCGCGAATCCCAAGTGTAATGTCGATGCTTCTAAAAGGGTTGGCATAAACGTGTTCTAGCCATTCGAATCGGTAATGGTTATTGTCTCGGCTGTCCATATGCGAACATTATGCCTGACAGTCGTATTTGGTATGATCTTATTTCTTGCGTTGACTACTTGTGGCGGTGATCTTGCTAGTGCTCATCAAGTCACCGATGTACTTTTGCAAGAACTTGTTGTTGTTATCAAGCTTGTCGTGTTCTTCGCGGACAGCTTCGATGCGGTTAAAGATGGTAATAAGAGAATCTTGCAATGCTTTGGCGTGTCTTTGAAAGTTAGTGAGGGTCCAAAGTAAGTAGCTGTATCAGCTTACCTTCTCATCTCTTCCCTTGCAGCTTTTCCGATCCTGTCGAGATCCTCGCTCGTTCTCCTGGGGCTCATTGCCCTGACGTCATCTGGACCAAAGTCGGGCTCGTTGGGGCCAACGGCAGAACTATCGCGAGGGACGACTAGTGGGCCACTGCTTCTTCGCTGCGGAAGACCAGGTCGGATAGGTACAGGTTGATGGATAACGTGTTCGTTATCATTGTGATCGGAAGGGCTTGACGATGACGAGGAATCAGATCGTGCGATGGGGTGAGGATGATGCTCCGAGTGAGCAGTTGGGAGTTCGTTGACAGCCATTTTAGTATAATATATATAACCGGTGAAGTGTGTGTTGTTGGTAGAATTGGTGAATAACGTCGTTATTTGTCGCGCAAATAAACGATGTTATTACCACATGCAATAATGTGGTGAGATAATTGAGGAGATCGTGATTAAGGTTAAGGGGCACTAGGAATCAGATCGATCGTTGACTCAGTTGCTGATAGTTTGTCGGTGAAGGTGTCGCAAACAGTCGCGGGAACTTGTCGTCGAGAGCTGTGGGGAGGGGGAAAGTCGAGACCAAATAGTTCCACGTGGTTGCAAGTACGAATATTTACGCTTGCGATGGAGTTAACGATTTCGGATCCACTAAGGATGAGATGAGGCTGGCTTCTGTTCCAGAACCGTTCTGAAGGCGGAGAGGCCGATGAGACTAGCCACAAATGACTTCGAAACGAGATCGCGATTGAAATCGTGGCTTAAATAGAGCGGATTAGATTCGCGAAACGACCTTTTCGAGGGTGTCGTGAGTTAATCGGCTGAAGTCGTGGAATATGTCGAAACGTGCAACGGATGAGGTTGATATGATGTCGTCGGCGAGTGTGAAGTTGCTGGCGGCAGGTGGCGGTCAGAGAATAAACTAGCCCGATTTTGCTAATAAATCGAGGTAGGTGGAATATTTGAGTTGGGGAAGGTGACCCTGCGGAAAAAAAGAGCGTGTAAGTAAAAGGCAATTGGCAACAGCAGGATACGAGAATTAAAAGGCAAGTCCAAAGGCGAGAGCAAAGGCAGACTGAGCAACGTCACATCCAAGAACAGGTGCAGAAGGGGCAAGATGGGGGTGGGATAACTAACAGATTCGGTGATGAATAATCTTGAGTAATAATAATAAAGAAGAATAGTGAAGATAGAAGAATAAAAAGAAGACAAGCCAAAAAGGCAAAAAAAGTTTAATTGAATCTGGGAAAGAATATGACGAATAAAGTATCAAGTCACACAAAAATGACCAACCCCGGCAGTGGCAATATGTTCCAAGGCGCAAACGTTGATGAAAGTTCAAAGGAGGCAGCAAGAAGGAGCCAACGGTTGCAGGAGGACCCTTCTTTTGAGAAATGGACGAGACAAGGGAAGGGCAGGGCAAGAGTTTAGGTCGGGTTCGGCGTGGAAGGTTGGCAGGTGGCAGGTGGCAGGTGTGGGCAATGGGTGCTGTGGACAGTGGCAGGAAGGAAGAACCCGGCCCCAGCGAAAAAAGAAGGAGCGGGACCCAGAACAGAAAAAGGAAGAGACAAAAAGAGGGGAAGGGAAGGGGGGGCATGGACGAAATGGGATGGGAATGTTAAGTGGATTTCTCGTTATTTTGGTAATTTCGCTGGAGCTTCAAAGCTGAGGTGTACAATACCACCGTACGGGACATACAGTACAGTGCTACTCTCAGCAGGTACCGCCTGGCGCTCCGTAGGGGCCAATCTCAACGACAATTGGAATCCGGCAGTCAAGGAACAAAAAACCAAGCTGCAGCCGGGGGTGAGAGAGTGGAAGACCCCTGGAAATGGATTGGGATGGAGCCAGAGGAGGAAAAGTGACGACAGCACAAGGAGTCATGGGACTCGAGATCGACATGGTTCAGTACGACATGAAGCATCCATAGCAAAGTACCTTTTCGGTTTGTTTGCATTGAGCTATACCTGTCTAAGCACCTGTCATCTGGTACCGGCCCAGACATTCAATGTCGCGCTCCAATGCATCCTTGGATTGGATGACGGTGGCACCAGCTTTGTTCCCACGCGACTCGGCAGCCCCCAAAGAGGCAAACCTCTAGACAGCAAGTCCTCTCCACCAGAGTCCGACCTCACGATGCATTGATATTGAGATTGTCGTGTTAAACGACAGCTACACGCAAGACGCGAATATCGGAAGAAAAACAAGAAACCTCTCATGGTGCATATCACTCCTGGTCGGCCGATGACAATCAAAATAATCCCTACTAATTAGCCAAAACAAACAAGTCCTCCCCGCCGCTAGGTCAGCCAAGAGTTTGGACGGCCACAGGGAAATCATCCGAGCCTCACGACCTCACAAACCCCCCAAAAGCCAAGCCTCCTCGTGAGAAGAAAGCCTGCGAAATTTGGGCCGATCAGCTCTCGGTCGTGACGACATTGCTGGCCCTTGCAGGACTTTGCAGGGGCTCATGGGTTGAGGCCCCCTTGACACCCCCCCTGACGAAAGAGTCAGTTGGAGGGGACTCGCAAATGCCTATCAAATCGCCCGCCTTGGGGACCTCCCTCAGCGGAGAGGCAATCCCTCTATAATCTAGGGACCTGTCCACTATGACCAACGGTTGCTGTGCTCACGCAGCACGGGGCGGCTGTATTTGGCCCAGCTTTCCTCTGTTACGCGCCCAATGAAGTTGTCATTCTTTCTCTTTTGTTGTTTGCTACAGGTCGTCGGTCTGTACGCACGCGCTTGTGGCAGCCCATCTTTAGAATGCCCTGTCTTGATTGGTTTCTCATCGACCGTTTCCCGTTGTCTTTGGACCCTCCAAGTGTTCGCACTAGACTCACCAAAAGGAGAGATGTTGTCGCAGGTTGAACGCAGCTACGACAAAATATCCAATACCGGTCAACTACTATAATACAGTGTCCGTCACTGTTTATTGCGGCCTGCTATTAAACGAAACCCTTGAGCGGTGTCGGTCAGAGCACCGAGTCCGGTATTGATTTTCAAACTCTGATGACTCTGCTTGCAAATCTTTACTGAAGCGTTAACCGAAGAAACATTCATCGACTGAAAATAACCACTGCCGGCCAACGACTGGCTACGTACCAGAAACCCAACAGGACGGGCTGACAAGGAGGAAACGCGGCCAAGGGTGTCGTGAAGTACCATCGTCCTAGTCCCTGGACTTACACCGCATACATTAGGCTTGAGCTAATAGTTTAGCTGTTGATTGAGTCTTTTGACATGCTTCTAATTCTCCGGGCTTATTACATTTTACAGTTGTCACTTTTGGACTCAGCCTACTTTCTTCACGATGCATTGAGGCAATCAATTTACTTCGCCTTGAAGCCCTTTTTACTTGCGGTTCGCTAGCCACAGTCTACGCCGCCCTCGGATACACAAGGCGTACCCAGTAGCAAGGGTCCGATGTACCCCTTCAACTGAACTGATGTCATGGATCTGCACTTTTCCGCGTCAACTTCCCTACCAGTAGTTCCAGGGAAATCAGGTCGTTGCAGGCTCCAATAGCACTGTATTCTTTGAAGATCAACGGTCAGCGAAAACGGTGACCGTCTTTCGAAACCTACCATCGCGGCCTATCACTCTCTCTGTCTCTAAAGACGGACGGCTATGTTTGTGCCGCAAGCAACTTCGGGTCCTCTCTAATATTAGTGATCATCATTCTGCTTCTGCCTAGGCCCGCATATCGCAATCTTTCTCTCATCATTCCTCGCACCGTCCCAGAGTCGTCTGGGCAAGGGTCGCACCGACATTCGTTATGGAAGAAAACGTGGAAGAAAAGTGGAAGAAAAGTGGTTCACGGTTGTAACCGACTGAGAAGGATCCCTTTTTTTTATGTATTATCCTGGAGCCCTGTTCTCAGAAAACGATAACTGCAACCCAAAACCCCCTCTTCTTTTCTCGCCTGGATCTATTCCCCGTCCCTTTAAACGAAGGTCGTAGTGAAGATGTGCCGGAACTTGTCAGAAGTGAAGTCATCGTGAGAGTGTTTCTTCCCTCAGCCAAGGACCGGCGATACGCTCAATGTTACAACACAACAAAACTGTTTGGTCGTGATGTTTCCGACGTCATCCTGACTCACCCTTTTTCATCCCACGCGATGCGGGTTTGAGAAGCTCTCGGAGACACTTATTCGGCCGAGCGGTTGTGTTTTTGTATTTTTATAGGGGTCTTTATATCGCTACCGAACAAAAACTGGGTGTGTATGGGGACTCGGCAACCCATCCTGTCAGACTCGTGTATGAAGCGTTGGCGTTGGCGTTGGGCACCGATTCATTCACCTGTCAACGGTTCTCAAGTGACAGGTAGCATCGTTTCGCTGGTTTGTTTTTCCCCTCTTATCTTGGGAGGGTTTCGGTCTTGCTCATGAGGATGTTCACGATAATGTGGAAATACCAAAATAAAACCGCCGACAACTCCAGGAACTTGTGGCCCCCCCTCCAAGGAACAAAGACCGACTGGGTTTGTTTCTGTCATGAGTTTGTCCCCTTTGAGTGGACGAAAGTCCCTTGATCGACGTACGTCCTGCACGTTTCTGGTTCTGTGCTCAACAGCTGTCGATCCTCTTTTCCTTTCCGTTCCACTGCTTGGACTTGGAGTTCATGCTCGGAAATCTTTCTCCCATCCTGTCAAGAGGGTTCCACCATCGTCTACTCTTGGCAGCTGCTTTGCCCCGCTCACACTTGTTTCTGTTATGCTTTTTGTTTTCCTAAGTAACAGTGAGAGAGAGAGAGAGAGAGAGAGAGAGAGAGAGAGAGAGAGAGACCAGAACGTCAATCTAGCGGTGGACGAGAAGAGAGATCAACGGGAGTCTCAGCCGCACTGCCGCAGGAGCTGAGAAGGGCCTAAGGTAGACTGAGCTTGTCTCATCGGGTGGCTTGACGCCGGTTATCTTGGATCCCGTTGATGCGTTTCATCTGTTGAACTTTGATCTGCCACAATTCCCTTGCACTTTGATTCATTCATTTCATCATTCTACTTGTGCTGGTACGTCTGTAGTTTCGACCAGAGTTCCCCCCTTCTCGACGATGCAACGTTTGTCACTTGATGTGCTGCTCAGTTTATGAAGATCTTAACACGGAGGAATAACAACATCCATCACTTGGTTTGACCAGCATCCTGCTCCACATTGATGCTACAGCACTGCTGTTAACACGAAAAGTATAATCTTGAGATCCATATACGGCATCATCGGCATCCAAGATTTCGTATACACGTTTCAAGCTTTCGTTGACCATTAAGGGCATTACCTCGAATTCTCGTGACGGTGACTGTGCTCCCCCAGAATGATAGCCATGTCTTTTCTTTTTTGCCTGTTGTGCAACACTTCTCTCCACTCTTTCGGCATCCTCAGTGATGATCTATTGCGATGCTATCCGTCCTGTTTCCGCTCGTCAAGTGACTAGACCGTCGGATCGGCGGATTACTCTCACAGTCCTCAACGTCTGTCATATCATGAGGACGTGTTGAGACTGACAAGAATGCATTAGTCCTTCTCAAAGCCGTTGACATGCATTTCCGATTCGCCCGTCTTATATCCTCCCAGCACTAGTCTAGTCCATGTCGCTGCCACGGCATGAAACAACTCAGTCCTGGGCATGGGTTTGTGGTTGGCGCCCACACAAAAAACGATAGACATGCATTGATATCCATCTGCCAGATGCAACTCAACATCGAGCTTTCTTGTTTCCCCATGACGAGGTTTGCTGCTGCATGTCTTAGTGGGCGTTTAGAACCACCAATGCCGCCTGAGTGCGGATCTCAATTCTGCATGTCCCGTCGTGGTTTCTTATCATTCACTGGTTCCAGACGCTATGCAGCAGTAGCAAGTTGTTTGCCTGCTGTGCATTTGGGGTCCGGAGATGGCTGCATTCACGTGTATGCAATCTGTGCAGGTTGCAGACCACATTCTGAGTGCTTGTTGGACTCGCGTGGCTTTCTGTGCCAGAACGTGACCTGTAATCCCGTGCAGAATGCAATGCCGAAGCATATTCATGCTGCTGAGAAGACAGGCAGGCCATTACGAAAGATCCCCGATTACCTCTTCTATGACAAACACCAATTGTAGGCTTGCTCACTAACGTTATACATGAAGGAAGTGGTAGGTTCAGTAGCTTGTAGCTGCTTCATTTGTCATCGTCAGCTTACTAAATGATATCATTGTACTCGTTACTCAGAAAATGGCTGTGTCTTTGGAGGATTTAAGGCTGAGGTAGCCAAGCCTCGATGCTTTGCAGCTTCTTGTGCGACAATACCAATTTATCTGACTGCGCATCATTCACAATGGAGCAATTCGAATTCCACCCTGCAACCACATCTCACAACCGCACCTGGTCCCCTCTTGAGCCAGGCGTAGACGAGCTCATCCTCAACAAGGACACGCAGACGGGAAGACGCACGACACTGCAACGATGGCAGCCTGGCGCCCGCAACCAGCAGGACGTTTTTATCCACGACTACGTCGAGGAGATCTTCATGGTCGAGGGTGATCTGTACGACGTGAAACTGCAGAAGGGCTGGGAGAAGGGCGCCTATGCGTACCGGAAGCCCGGGATGCGGCATGGCCCGTTTAAGAGCGAGGGCGGGTGTTTGATGTTTATTGTTTGTATTCCCGTGGATGCGCAGGGCAAAGAGATGGAGGAAAAATCATGACGGATGACTACGTTGTTCTCGTTGTCTCTTTGTGCTTTGCGGCTCAACGGTTTGACTTGATTGCGCGGAAGGGTTTCCGTGTCTTGAATGGATCGGAGGTGATATCGGAGGGGAGTCATGTATGCCGGAAGCCTAGCACCGGGGCCGGGACCGAAGACCGGGTTTTGTTCTCGGGCTTAAGGGCGGTCTCTGCGAATGTGCTGACAGTGCTGTTGGTATATCATTATTAGGGTTATATACGCATGCTTCAAGCACTTGCTAATGACATAACTATAACCTGGCTTATAATCTCGATATTTAGTTGCAGTGTGATCAATACCACCCAATATCTGCGGTGGCCATGTGATATTCGGTAAATGAGAACTGAGAAGCCAGTTTCGCAATATATCTTATCAATCCTAATCTAGATCTGAGTTATGTGATAACTCATAATGAAGTACATGCTAAAAGTATACTGGCCAAGAAGTGAAAGTTGCGGATTAGCACCAACAGTATGTGTTTCGGTGGTGATATATCGGCCTCGGTCATAACACTTCTGAACAGTCTCGTGCCGATTTTAACTACCGCAGTCATAACACGAATATATTGATGTTGACTCACACCACTTGTATATAAAAGTTAAGGACCTCTTCCTGGTTAACTCCCATCATCAACCTTGTCACCAATTCACCATGGCGCCATCCGCAACAGCCATCCAAGCCATCGAGGCCAGCCCTCGTCTCCAAGACCTCCTCGAACGTCTCCACGCCGCCTCAGAAGCCCAAGAAAAAGCCTACTCCCAGTACTGGTTCTACTTCAAATTCCTCTACGGCTTCTACATCACCGGCAAGACATGGTCCGTCGCCTCTGACAACCATATGCGGGATAAGTTCGTGGCCCTGGAGCAGAATAAGTGCCATTTCATGTACCTTCTAGCACGAAGCATCGACGCTCGCAATATCGTCGAAGCCGGAACAAGTTTTGGCGTGTCGACTATGTATCTCGCCCTCGCGGTGGGACAAAACGTCACGGAGGCCAGAGCAAGGGGGGAGACTGTCACCGGGAAGGTTATCGGTACGGAGAAGGAAAGCAGTAAAGCTGCGAGGGCGAGAAAGCATTGGAGTGAAGCGGGTGAAGAAGTTGAGCCGTGGATTGAGTTGAGGGAGGGGGATTTGAGGGAGACGCTTTTGGTGGAGGAGGGTATGCCCGAGGAGATTGACATGTTGCTCATCGACAGTAAGTCTGTGCCTGAGTGTTCTTTGGGGAAGTGCTAATAGGAAACAGTTTGGACGCCGCTGGCACTTCCGGCTCTGGAGATCATCAAGCCTCGTCTGAAAAGGGGAGCTATTGTACTAGCTGATAACACTAAGATGGCCAAGGCGCTTTATAAGGAGTTTCTGGATTATATCCATGATCCTAAAAATGGGTTTAAGACTACCACGACTGCATATGCGGGAGGGCTTGAGATGATTGTTTATCTACCGTCTTGATGGATATCACTTGTTCTGGGTTGGATAGAAGTAGAGAGTTTCAAGTCTATATAAAAGGGGTTCTAAAATGGCGACATTCTGATTATGCTGTGTATGCACATGTCTCAGGAGTTTATGTGGTTATGGCCAGTTACAACGAAATCTCAATGCGTGACGCCAATCTCCATGTATACCAAAGATGAGCCCCAAGACCAATCAAGTTCAAATGAATGCACATAGCATGCGACGTGGCAAACCTCTTCTTGATAACCTGCATCGCCGAACTTTGCCCCTCCAAGTTTGCTGTCTTCGCATCTACAGTATCTATTCACATCAGCTCTTATCCTCTCCAGACCAAAGATTCAACTTACCCTGCTCAACACGATCCAGCATCAACTTCCTCGTTCTCGGTCCAAACACCATAACATTCAGTCCAGAAATAACACCCGATACCGCAAACGGTACCCAGTCGCTCTTATGTTCGATCAGCGAGAGAGGGCCGTATGGTGGTAGTGTTACGGCTGTGAGGAAGAATAGGAGTGCTTGGCCGTGGAAGAAGATGGGAAATATGTGCTTTTGGAAATTGATATAGGGAGTTCGCGGGAGGCGTTTGAAGGCGACTTTTGTGACGATGAAGGTTTGGTAGAGCTGGGAGCCGAGAAGGGTTGAGAAAGATAGGAGATGGAGCGGTGCGAGGATGGCGGCCATTGTTGCGATATGGCGAGTTATTGGTATGGGATAGTAAGGATATGCTCAAGTGATTTACGTGGAGATACTGATCGTTCGGGGTGATGTGAAGCCGTATCTCTTATACTTGCACTGTTGAGGTGTATGGTTGATTGGGGTAAGCAACATCCGAGGTCTTTCGGAAGTTAAGTTGCAGATTGCTTGGAGTCATAATGAGCAGTATTTGTAGTTAAATAATAATCATCGAGATGTTAAATTAAATATGTTCTTGATGTTACTATTCTATAGCAAACCGACAACCAAGATATGCTAACTTGCAGTAGAAGGTGCAATGTTGCCTTGACGTTGTCGGCTAGCTACACACCGGCGAACATATCTCTCTGTGTATTGGTGGATCATAACTCTTCGCTACAATCATTACATATCACTGCTCAGTCCCGTTTCTTAACAGTATATAATTAATAAATACCGATATACTCTCTCGTCTAGTGCGCAACTAATACTCGCCGGCCGGAGCTGTTCATCCCGGGGCCGGATCTCAAGGTCAAGACCCACCTCAACATCCGGACCACGTCGGAATTGTGGTCAAAGGACTTTTCTTACAAACCTTGCCCAGACGAGACAAAACCGCAGATATTTCCATCGAAATACTTGCATCGCACCAAGCATATTCTCGATCACTGAAACCGGTTGATCTATGCTAAGACACAACTTGAATAAACACGCTGGCAGCAATAAAGGCACTCAAGTATAACACGGATACTAACAACCTCACAAGCATAGAAACTTCATTGTGTACCATAAACATATAAATCATGTACCCGTAGCAAACCCCTCAAGCATCAATAATCTCAAAGTTAACAAGCACCGAACACTTCGTCTCATGCCCCTTGAGATCCAACATGCGAACGAACCTCCATCCTGGGTCAACATACGACAACCGCACCGCCACCGCCGCAAACATCGGGTTCCGAGTCCAACTATCATCGCTCTTGATGAGCATCCGCAGGAACACCAGCTCATTGTCCTCGTACTCCCACGTCAGCGTCTCGTCCCAGAGGGGATCCGTCGGCGGCGGGTTGGGCCCGCGGTGCAGGAACTCGAGCTTGTGCTGCTTGTACGGGGCCGTCTTGCGCTTGGGCGGGTCGCCCTTGATTTCGTCAGGGTGGTATAGCGTGCATGTTAGGTAGGGCTTGATCGAGTCCGCTTCCGAGTCGCCGTGCAGTGGGATGTCTGTTGCGCCTGCGACGTGCAGACGGAGACGCTTGCTGCGGCCTGTGCTGAGCTTGCCGTTGCCGCCAGAGCGGAGGGCAGCCGGCTTGAGGACGTAGCCGTCTGTGCCGCTGAAGAGAGCCTCGTTGAGCTGGTTGCTGGTACCGAAGTTCTGCAGGTTGAGGGCACAGATCTGGGCGCCGATGCCCCAGTAAGGGACGGGCTTTAGGTTGGTGGATGAGATTCGTGTGCCCTTGGGGAAGACGCGCATGAGGTGATGGGCGTTGTGACGTCCGATGTTTGCTGCATACTCGGGAAGATGAGACGCCAGACCCGACTCGGAGACGTTGATAAGATGGTGGTGAGGTCCGTTTGCGAGATCACCCTCTTCAAACCATGAGTTATCGACAGGCTTGACAGATTGTGCGTAGACTCCCAGCTCAGCCAGTTCAGGAATGATGACGGAGGGTTCTTCCTTCTTCTTCTTATCCTTGTATTCCTTCCGCGCGGCCTTTTCCTCCTCCTCATCTTCCGAGTCGTCTGAATCGGTTGAGCTGGATGAAGGCTCGTCTACGAAGTGGTACTCCACAATGACGGCGATCTTGGCGCCCAGGTCCTGCAGACGGACGTGGTGGTTCGACCCAGCCTGTTCTTCGTGTCCGAGATGTCTCACGGCTTTGTTGAGCAGGCGATCACCCCACACATCCTGCATGATGTTGACAAGGCGCATCTGGCCGTAGGCATCGCAGTGATTCTCCAGCGATAGCAGAACCGGCGAGGGGCGAAAGGCGGGGTTGGTCTGCGCTTCGGCAGCTTCTCGATCGACGCAGTCTCGAATTGTCTCACACACTTGACGGAATGAAATGTTGGATACCAAGGTATATCCGTGAGTAACCTTGGGCTCATCTTTATCGTCGCTGTTGTCCCACGCATCAATCTCAACACATCGCGCACCTGTCCTAAGCGCCGTCTCGTACGCGGTCGCGCAAGAAGAGCCATACAGCTGATGCGCCAGAAGATAAGTGTTATGGCTCGAGCTGATAAAGTACTCTGGCAACGGATGCGATCTATCCGTCAGCTCAGCGGGCACACGAATATGCGGCTTGCTAACGAGCTCCAGCAGAGCCTGCGATGAATCCTCTGAGTAGATCATGGCTTCCTTCTTGGAGAGCATCTTCTCATTGGCGAGAAATTCTCTCAGGGCGCTGCTGACTCTGAGGTCTGTTACTATGCGCCGGGTGCTGTGGCCACCGCCAGCGACGGTGTCATTGTCGATTTCTTCGCCAAAGTCTTCATCGTTAACACGGCGGTTTTTAGAGGCGAAGGGGTTGAGATCCCCGATGCGAGATGCCAATTCTGAAGCCATTTTGATATGACGTTGTGAGATGTAGATGTAGACGCAGAGAAGTGAGGTGAGGTGAGGGGCAGCCGAGAGTAAGCTCAGCTCAGCTGAAGTGTCTCTGGACTATGTTACTAATTGAGAGTACAAGTTATAAGGGTATCTCAAGCGCGATTACGCATAACAACAAGTAAAAACAAGAACAAATTCACATTTAAAGTAATTCAGGGTTTAAAACAAGAATCGATATACAGTGATGCACTGCCACGATCATTGTCTTGGCGGTGCTCGACCTTTCTCCGCAGACAGACCCTGGCTTCTGATATTAACCTCAACTTATTCACCCAAATCTGGACACGCCATGTCCTGCTCACGGCACCTGAAGCCGAGTTGGCACATATAATGAACTGTTATTTGCTGCCTCGTGTCACTTTGTGGAGACGTCAAGAGCTTCGCCACAAGGGTCCAAGCCCGAGTCCAAGCTCTTGGGACTTTGGTTGGTCTCATCGTACTCCAATGTACGGAATACGGCATTCTTCATGTCAATTATCGCAGTCTGATTCATGTTTCATATAACTCCCACAAACGCAGTAATCTGCCACAAAGTGCTCCTGTCATTTTGACCCATAACACAGTTGTCATAACGAACTATTTCTTCCATAGTACACATACCAATTCGACTCGTCGAAAATCATCGGAAGAAAACATCATACTCTTCACCAATAGGCGGGTTCGGCAAAGCTTGTCGTCCGATGGCAGCCCTCGCTTTCTTCCTCCTCACGTCTTTCTCTCCCAGACAGAACCAGTATCCAGTTCTCGGCAAGCAATGCTTCAGTGGTCTCCAATACCGCTCGATATCACCCGTCTCATGCCTCTGGAAAACCTTCCACTCCTGGAGAAGAGCACGTCTCTTTTGCACAATGTAGGTACTCGTGGGCATAGCAACCGAAAAGTCGACATGGTGTTTGAGTTGACGGACCATTTTGTCGACTCTGTCAATGATTCCCTCATCGACTATTGCATTGCGTCGCTTGCTCTTCAAGTATACATTACCAGACTGTCCCTAACATTTTGGCAAGATATCTCCTTGTATGGCAATGTGAAGCTTCTTGATGTTTGGGAAAAGGTCGGGGATAATGTCCATAAATAGCTCGAAAGATGCAAGGTCAGAAAGAGGCGGAGCCGCTCTGTAATCTTGAACAGCAGACACTATTTGCCAAGGGGCGGTTTCCCAGACGATCTCGAAGGATCTAATGGTGTCAAGTCGCCTTTGTTGAATTAAGGTAGGCATACGCAGTATCATTCGTTTGCTTGAAGTGTGGAAATTGTTTGAGGAATATAGTACGTTGATTCCTTCTTGATAACTTATTGATGTCAGCAAATCATTTCAATATCAGGATTGAGTTGATCTCACGCTTGTCGGCAGGTTAGCAGCCATCCCATGATACCAATATGGCATTTTCCTGGCATTTCACCCGACCAATGCTCGCACTGGGGGCGGAATCCGTTTCGGCCGTTCCATCCAAAGACACATTCGTCGTCGCACGGCTGAGCATTGTATCCTGGTCCGCGTGGATCAATCATACCGGAAGGCGGCAAACGATGGCAGACAGAGCCCCTCCATCTCCATTTCTTTGGTTGCTTTGTATCGACAACAGATGCTGCAGTGTCCGGGTTTTTGTAGCTACCATACTACGGCAACTGTTTGAGTCCAGCGTGGTGATGCTCTTTCGTTCCGGGATTGACAGGATGGCCGTAGATGAGATCCATGTGAAGAGTACGATTCCCGAATGCCAACTTCAAAATTCTCGTGCGGATCTCTGGAGGTAGGTTTCGAAAGAAGGTTCCGTTCGCCTTGATGAAGAGCCCAATGGAAGCCTCTGCATTTGCTTCACGCCAATATGGTGCTGATGAAGAGATGGCAACATCATCACCTTTAAAAGCTATCGGCTCGGGCGTGACCGGTCTGCGAGGTTGCCCATTATGAATGGAAGGAAATCGCGGAGGTGCAAAATCTTCAGTGAAACTTCTCACGTCGTAATTTCTCAACATTGTTGGAACCGGGGCTCACATGAGCGCGACAGGATGGGAAGGCCGAAATGGCGACCAGGTGTTTGAGAATGGCTTTTGGGGAATAAAAGGGATGGTTGAGCAGGACTGTATGTTGTTTTTACACGAAAGTATCGAGATGAAAAGAGGAATGAATTCCTTCAAATCTAAGCTGCGGCTTGTGTTTGTGTTGTTGTTTGTATGAGGGAAGCTCTAGGGTGGAGAAGGAGTAGAGCAAAGCAGTAAACAGGTGGATGAGGTATGACAAAATACTGAATTCTTTAACCATAGGAAAGATCAATTTTCCTTAGGCCAATTAAGAACTAAGATCTATTTATATATGATATGAGAAAATAAACACAGTATTACTTTACCATAAAGGTTCATCTTTCGTACCTAATTTGCTTGGACCTTGAACATCGAGCTCATTTGGTACCTTCCATGATACGCTGGGGTTCAAAGTTGAGGCCTAGCGCACAAGGCCAACAAGGCATAAACATTTAGCCCCACCACCCTCACGACGCGTAGAAAAGGAAACTTCGAAAAAAAATCCTTCTTCTTTTCTTTCTCTTTTCTCTCCAATTCAAAATATTGAACAACGCAAAAAACAACGTTCAGGTTTCTCTATGTGTATTGATGCGAGGTGCGTCGCAAGACCTGCGCCCAAGACCACCGATTCCGAGGAACACAGAATGGAGAGAAAAGCGAACAATCTTGGGTGCGGTGCTTCCCTCGACGATGGGGAGGAGCGCAATGATTGAACGTACATACTTTTGACGTAGTATTTTATTACTGTATCCGTGAATGATGCTTGGCCTTTGCTGATTTAGAGGTTAAAGGCATGTTGGCGTGGTGACCCTAAACATCTGCTGGTTTTTCACGGCCGAGTTCGTACCTGGATATCAACCAGTGTATGTTCACCTGCCGACCAAACCACTACATGTGTTCGCCATGGTATCTGTTTATCTCTGGACTGGATATATGGTTGACTACGACTTTATTTCCTCTTCCGATACTTTTAAATCACATCCACGAGTGTCGAATTGGACGATATGCAGATATCATCAACCTTGTCTCCACAGAAACAGAGCCGCAAAATCTGCACTGATACTCGAAACAATGGCAGAAGCAACACCCATCGCCAGCCATTTCACTCATGCTACATCACAATCACACACAAGATACCATTTGAGACTATCAGTTGATTGAATGAACTATTTCCCAGCTATTCTGGCCATGTCCAGCGACTCATGCCCAAGGCAGACCGCATAATAAAAAAAAGCAGTAGATTTCATCATCTCCTGCCGTTATACAAAAATATGTGCAGCAATGTTCAAGCCGCGATAGAAGAAAAAAAAAGGGAAATATCCCCGCATAGCCTGTCACCTGTTCATCTGTCTCTTCTTTTTTTTTCGAACGCTTTTTGCTGATATCCATAGATAAGGAGTGACGAAAAATGATCACCGACGATGCAAACGATCAGATCGGAGAGTCTAGATCATCGACACCTAGGCAACATGTTAGATGATGAAATGCAGTATGGATATCCGTTGGACTTACCGGTTCCTCGAAATCGATAACAGAGCTGCTTATGCGGCTGCCATGAGGTCTCGCTTGGCCTTCCAGCAAGGCTGGCCCTTCATGGTGCACCAGGGCATAGGGTCGGCAACAGGATCAGGCTGAGGAGCAGCAACGGGCTCAGGAATAGCCTCAGCCTCGGCCTCGGCGGCGCGCTTGACTCTGGCCTTCCAGCATGGCTGTCCCTTGAGGGTGCACCAAGGATCGGCTTCAGCCTCACGCTTGGCCTTGACCTTCTCCTTCCAGCAAGGTTGGCCCTTCAGAGTGCACCAAGGCATAGGGTCGGCGACGGCTTCGGCTTCGGCATCGGCAGCACGCTTGACTCTGGCCTTCCAGCAAGGCTGTCCCTTGAGGGTGCACCAAGGATCGGCCTCAGCCTCACGCTTGGCCTTAACCTTCTCCTTCCAGCAAGGCTGGCCCTTCAGGGTGCACCAAGGCATGGGGTCAGCGACGGCTTCAGCCTCGGCAGCACGCTTGACTCTAGCCTTCCAGCAAGGCTGTCCCTTGAGGGTACACCAGGGATCGGCTTCGGCCTCACGCTTGGCCTTGACCTTGGCCTTCCAGCATGGCTGGACCTTCATGGTGCACCAAGGCATAGCTTCGGCGACGGGGTCGGGTTGAGGAGCAGCAATGGGCTCAGGCTCGGCGAGAGCTTCACGCTTGGCCATCTTGGCCTTCCAACAAGGCTGACCTTTCATAGTGCACCAAGGCATAGGATCAGCAACGGGATCGGGCTGGGGAGCGGCAATGGGCTCAGGAAGAGCTTCACGTTTGGCCATCTTGATCTTCCAGCAGGGCTGAACCTTCATGGTACACCATGGCATGGGGTCGGCGACGGGATCAGGCTGGGGAGCAGCAACGGGCTCGGGAATGGCTTCGCGCTTGGCCTTCCAGCATGGTGGGTAGCCTGGAGTACGAAAACTGGACATACCACACCATGGCTCAGCCTCCGGATCAGGGTGAGGAGCCGCGAGAGCGGTGCTGGCCGCAATGGCCAGAGTCACAAAGGCATACTTCATGATCGATTGAGGGCGTCGTGTCTTCGAAGAGATTGTAGTGAAGAGTAATTGTTGAAGTGAGTGGTACTCGTTGTTGAGTGTCGTGTGTAAGGGGGCTTTGAGATTGTCGTAGTCCTTCTGATGATGGAGAACGAGTCTGGAGAAGAAAAGAGGATGTATTTAAGGCCGAACTTGGGTATCTCTTTATAGATTTCGAGTTCAATGTTCATGATATCGTTCAAAGACTCGGGCCTCGCGAGAGAAAGGCATCTTGACTGTGCAGACGAACACTCTGGTCGTGGTGTTGTGCACGAGTCTATTGAGTCTATTGAGCTTATTGACGCTGGTGGGGTCATCAAGCCCCCCTCCTCGCCCCTCGATTTGAATAGAACAGTCAGTGCAATGCGCACGAGGTGCGTTTCTGAATAGAACGTCGGTTTCAAAGACGATGAAAGAGGCTATTAGCCACAAGGTAGATACTAAGATATCAAAGCTTAACCATAGGGAAACGAAAGTACCCTGGAGGCTTATTCACAGATGTGGGCTACTAGACTATTGGACGATTGCACAAACTACTCCTAGCTAGGCAGTATCACAGGCTTGGCCTCGAAGCACAAGATACGAGTATAGTAAAGTGGCATCCAGCGCTCATTTTACCTCGCCTTTACTTGTCAGAAGCGAATGCACGAGATGGACCATCCTTGTGGCGGTAGTTTAAAACTAAACGTGTTGGTTCTTGACTGTTCGGTAGTTTGGTTATTCATATATGTCAGTGCTCGTTGAGGCTCTATTGACACCCAAAAGGGGTAAGTCTGCAAATGGAGCCCACAAACGGTTGAGAGGAGATGAAACAACCCTTGGCTTTTTTTGAGTTTCCTTCGGGAAAGGCTATGGAAGATCTCATGGAAGAATTCAAGGGAATGTTTCTGTTTTGATTCCGGCTGGTTGTGTCTGGTGGTTTATGTGGTGATATCAAGCTTCAGAGATGAGCCTATGCATATCAGCCCGAAGCAAAGCATATATCAAAAGGTGAATAGCAATTATATCAGAAGTTCATGGGAGTATGGCGGTGCTTCAATTGTGATTATTCAATAGAAATGCTTGTGTGCTGATATCTGACAAAGGTACTTGATAGCTTCCTCATCCCCGTCTGCCAGTGTCAAGCATTATGGCATCCACCAACACAACAACCAACCATATAGCAACCGTACCGAGCTTCTAGTAAATGTTCCCATGGATGGTTTAGAAAGATGGCAAAAGCGGAGAGCATCGAGGCTGTTCTGCCTCCAAGTAAACGCCACTCATATGCGACCACTTCATATTACGCAGCACATGAGCAATCCTTTTGCCGATGATCAAAGCCTACGTATACGATTTTGAGTGTTCGTTTTGTTTTCTTTGTTGTGAAACGTTTGGAAGGTTCGCGGTTGACTGGAATTGGGTATGAATAGCTTCAGGGGTGGTCCATGGGCTTTGAGTCTGGCTCTAAGGGGAGGCAAATGAGGGAACAACTTGTCAGAACTCGCTCTTGTCGCGGCATGCTCCATTGAACTAGACTCTCCATGCCCTACCTAGGGACCTTACTTCCGAGGATCCCAGTTCTTGTCAACTTGATCCAACAAACCCTTCTTACCCAACACCTTGGACCCAAGAATCTTCTCCAAACTGATCATCTTGAAGCTCGCCTCCGCACTTGTCTTTCCATTGGGCAATTGGTTCGCATCATCGTGCACAACAACCAACCCATGTGGGAAATCCTTGTTCAGGCCTGTTCCTACAGCTGTTATACCGTCGGTGTTGGACACGGGGTCGATCTTCCCGTCTGATGACTCCACGAGTGTGAACGTCGTAACGTAATCGTGAGGTTCGGCTCGGCGGTAGACGTTGTATGCGCTGACTCCTTGGCAGGAAACTAGGATGAATCCCTCGTTGGGCTTGGATCCGTAGACGAGGGTTACGCCTTCGACGTCTCCGTAGAGTTTTCCGTCGCCCACTTTTCCAATAACGACGCCTTCATCCTTGGAGTCGGGCTCAGCCCCGTACCTCCAGAGAGCAGAAGGTTCTTCTCCTAGGAATATCCATCCGTTCTCTTCATCAGTAACACAACCTTCGACTTGTCCACCGCTGCCGCCTTGGAACTCCCGCACAAGCTTCGTCTTGAGTTCACCCTTCGATGTCGAAGTGAGTTCATACTGGAGATATCGTGCTGATTTCTCATTGACGAAGAGATATTGCTTTCCTGTCTTGGGGGAGCGGTAGGTACAAGAGCCGTAGACGCTGTAGTCTTCGACGACTGGATGTATGCCACCAGGGATATCAGTCAGTGTTCCGTTGGGCAGCATCTCGAAGAGACTATGTCGTTAGCTAACCGTCAAACATACGACCGGCCTTACTTACCAAAGTGTATCATCCGCTCGGCACGCAGCAAAGGCCAAGTCAACTTTACGATCGCCCGCCTTGAATCCGTAAATCATATCCACGTTGTTCGGCTCACCGGCCGTGAAAGACTGGAGAAGATTACCAGCCAAGTCAAAAACGCCAAGCCCGGCGTCTTTTCCAGACTTCATCGTCGCAATAATCCGAGATTTGTCTGGACTCTCAGGTGAAATCCAGATTGCAGGATCATCGCCATCGCCCAGGCGTGATTCGGTCTCATAAGTTGGCTCCACGAGAAGAAACGAGCAGTGTAAACCTCCCCAGCCTTTATCGCATTTGCACTCATTCGCTCCAACACACTTCCCACGACCGGAGCATTTGTCGGTACATGTGAAGCTGCTGCAAGTCTTTCCCGCAAAGCCAGCAAAGCATTCACACTTCTGCTTCTTGTCCTTGATGCAGAATCCGTTGCCTCCACAAGTCTTGCAGATTGGTTCGCTCTTAGTGTTGGTCTTGACTTTTCCTGGTTCATATTTGGTGTTGGCCTCGATCTTGAGCTTCTTGAGCGCATTTTCAAGAGACGATATACCAAAACCGTTGACTTCCTCTGACTCGATGGCGTATGTAAGAGCGCCAGCAGGATACTTGCTTGTTGCACCTTGAAAGATGTTCAAACCTTGAACTTCAATATCCTCATACCCCTTCAACGACAATGTGCCTTTGAGCTTGAAGGAACGGTCATAGACAGCGACTTTGTCCGTTTGGGCGACAAACAAATGGTCTGAGCCCTTCTTAGGCACGTAGACAGCCAACCCGGTAACATCGTCTGCTGCCTTACCAAACTCGGTAATCTTTGGCGCAGCTGTAGACTCTTTGAGTGAGAAAGCGTAGACGCTCTTGTCATCATCCGTAGAGATGTACATGCGCGACTCTGAGCGCGAAACAGCACACCCAGACGTCTCAAAGCTTGTGGGGAATGTTTGTATCTATAGACATGAGCAAGTTCTATCAGATTCTTTGACGGATACATACCTGGACAAATTCAATGGACTTCTTAGTTTCCCGAAGAAGAAGCTGGACGGCCTGTCCCTTGCCAAACAAATAAACATAGTCATTCCCGGCTTCGCTCTTCCAGCTGCACAGCGCAGACCAGTCTCCTAGGACTTTGAAGTCTGTCTCCTTTATCTGCTTGAACTTGGGCATCTCATACGCGCGAAGAACAGAATCTGGCTGCGCGATGGTGACAAGGACATCTTTCTTGTCGACATCGTACACTGTAGTGACGAGCTTGCTGCGACCGGGTGTTTGTGCTGTCACTTCCTTCAACGGGGACTTTGAATTGAGGTCGTAGACGTGAAATCCTCCCTTTTCAGGACCTCCATCGTTTCCAATTAACAGGGGATTGCGATCAGAGTAGTAAATAGCAGTCCAATCGGACTCAACTTCGCTGGTGTAAGCAGAAACATCGACGTCTACTTCCACCGCCTCGACGAAGCATATCTGAAAGACGACAGCCAAGAGGCCAATCAAGCTAGAAGCAACCATGGTCACCAAACAAATATTCTTCCTCTGCAGAGAAGAGCTGCTTCTTGAGCCCATGGCCGGCATGTCTACCTAGTTATAGCAATCTTCTGCTGGAGCACGTGCTACACTCAATTGGCCTTTCACGTTGTATTGTCGACTGGATAAATCGCCGACAGTCTTGCCAGATTAGTCCAAGTAACATGGGCAAGGAACTTCATTCCACACCAAGCACTTTTATTTGGGAAGGTGAAACGATGCTCGTGTTGCGAGAATGTAGTTCTATTGGACGAGGGGACAGGGGTTGTAGATCGAGGGGTATTGATGGTCACCTTTACTGAGCGTAGGGTAAATTGAAGCTTCATGCTATTGCCATGGGATAGTTAGTTCATGTCGTGGATAAGAACAACGAAGTGAATATATTATTCCTGATATCACATTGCTCAAGTTGAGGTCCTTTTGGTTATTTCGTTGTGTGTGTCATGTGTAGAGATGAAATAAGATAACAGGTATTGCGGAACCATTCGTGCTTTACGGCCATCTTCTAAATGTGACTTTCTTGACCAGGTTCCGAGAAACAAGCTTGAATTCTAAGAATACGAACTAGCCGCGTATAATCTTAGCAATAGTAGACGGCCTTTTATGAAAGGGAAAGCAGCTCCCGAGCTGAACCATCTACGGTCCCGGGTAGGAGTTCCGATAATTAGGTAGGATACCAATGTCAACTGGAATAGGCATAAGAGCATGAGATTAAAGTCATAATTATAGTAATAAAAAATAAAAAAAATACAAATTTAAACAAGATTTAATAAACTTATATAAATTGTATATAACTTAATAAAGATTACAGGAAGTTGTTGGAGCTTTTGCACGCCCACTAAGTAAAACCCGCCTGTAGCTTTATTGATCAATTGCCCGTCAACTCTGAAGCGCAACAGCAACAGCAAATGGCTCAGAGCAATAAGCCTGAACAACTTCCGGGAGACTTGCACGCCTTTGAACCAAAGCAGACCAGCCAAATAATGGCATGTGCCGCAATGATATAGAAATACGTCAATGGTGCTGCCGTGCCTCGGAGCTTGCTCGCCCACTTGCCGATAAATACCCCGCGAAGACATGAAATTCGATGCATCGTTACAGTACAGAAAGCTTTAACATGCCTATTTTAGTTTACGGAAGAAGGGCAGGCGATGGCACTTACGGCTGAAGTAGGTTTGGGAGTGTATTGATTACGACGCCAGCGGAGAGTCCCTCACGATCTCACATGCACCTCTTGTTGAAGCTGTACACCAGACGTAATGTTTCCGCCGATATAGGAGCAGCACAATCCGAATGTGGAAATAAAACCAAAAAGCATGTCTCAAGCCATCATCATTAGATGTAATGGACTATTCGCAAAGAAGACCTATGTCGGTCCTTGCGTAAAACAAGAACTCCTTACAGAGATGTACATCCGGTCCCCGCACCCCGGCATTTATTTCGGGATAGTTACACTATGAACGACATCGGATAAAGGAACAACCGTCATAAGACTTGGTCTAGATATAAAGCCTCAGGACATCCTCCAATGCCAAGTCTTTTTTAGTAGAATCTGTTCAGCAGTTGGTACAGAAACATATTGACTAACTCGGATTGTTGTCATCATGACTGACACAAAAGACTTGCATATCGCCATCATGGGCGCTGGCATGGGCGGATTAGGAGCTGCTCTTGCTCTAGCCAAACGAGGCTTCAAACATATCGACGTCTATGAAGCAGCCAGTACACTCGGTTTTGTTGGAGCTGGCATCCAAATGGCGCCCAACATGGGGAAAATCCTCGACAGGCTGGGATGCTGGGATGATATTGAGAGGGAGTCGACTTGCGTAGCTGGGAGTAGCATTCGACGTAAGTTTGTGTAGCTTACACGATTTGAGCACTAGCTGACTTGTTTCAGAGGGAGCAACTAACGAGGAACTTGCCCACGTTGACATGCCAGATATAAAGGGCAAATATGGTTACTCGCACCTTTGTGGCCACAGATCTTCCCTAGCTGGCCACTTATACGAGGCGTGCAAGAAAGAGGGCACCATCAGCTTCCACTTCGCTTCGAGCTTGGTTGAGATTGAAACCTTCTCACCTAGAGTATCTTTCAAAGTACAACCAAGAGATGGAGAGCCTTTCACACGTCAAGCCGATATCCTCCTCGGCGCCGACGGTATCAAGAGCGTAACCCGCTCTCAGCTGCTTCAACAAGTAGATGCCAAGCCTGAAGAGGCCGAGACCGGCCAAGCTGCCTATCGTATCATGCTCAAGCGCGAGGATATGGCTCATGATCCGGAATTGCTGGCTCTTGTTGATAGCGATGAGGTTGTGCGGTGGGTGGGAGAGAAGCGGCACATTATCGCATACTCCATTGCCAACAAGTCGGTTTACAACTTGTCGACTGTCCAGCCAGACGAGAACTTTGCTACTGCCCCGTCTATTACGTACACAACAAAAGGATCGAAAAAGGTCATGCTGGATGTTTTTGAGTCCTTCTGCCCACTCGTGCAGAAGATGCTCAACCTAGTCCCCGAAGGCGAAGTCTGCGAGTGGCGGTTGAGGATGTATAAGCCGCTGCCTACATGGACACAAGGATCTGTGGCTTTGGTAGGAGATGCTTGCCATCCCACGCTCCCGCATCTAAGCCAAGGAGCAGCGATGGCTATCGAGGACGGTTCAACAATCGCCGAGGTTCTATCCCTTGCCCCCGATACTCGGCCTGAGACTATCGCCAAGTGCCTCAAGGTGTATGAACTATCTCGAAAAGAGTGGACGTCGAATCTTGTCGAAATGGCGTACATGTCTGGTCGAACGTTGCATCTGGGCGAAGGTAAAGCAAAAGAGGAGAGAGATAGGATGTTCAAGGAGCACAAGAACAGCGGCTCGGTTCCTGATAAGTGGACGTCTCCTGATGTACAAAAGATGATTTACTTGAACGACTGTGTCGCAAAGGTCAGGTCCGAATTTGAGACACTCTTTGCCGCGGCGTAATAACATCCTTATCAATTTGGGCTTCGCAAGTCACAACTAGGAACAAATTTGCATTTGGGAATGAAGATTATGTGATTATAAGTGGTACTTTATCGGAAACAAAGAAACACGTAACATGAATGAGACCTCGGGAATCAAGCCAACCCCAGCCCCAACGCCATAAAACAGTAAAACCCTTTCCATGTGCTGATGCGCCACGCTGCGCTTGTCGCCAGTCGAACATTTCTTCGGGTATTCGAGAAAAGCTCGTAAAATCGCCGCCGACGGGGGTGTCGAGTAGGGGATAGGGTTGTTTGTAGTCGTGGTTTATGCGACGTTTAGAAGAGACAATCCAGACAACAACAGCATGCTAGACCGGCGAGAAGACCAGTCATGATACCACCGCCGCCTCCGCCTCCACCTCTTTGGTCATCGTTGGGATAGTAGCCCTGAGGAGGGGGCTGACCGTAGGGACCCTGCTGAGGGGGATAAGGGCCCTGGCCGGCGGGAAAGGGTCCTTGTTGCTGGTTGTAGTAGCCCATCTGAGGAGGAGCTTGTTGATAGTAGCCCTGCTGCTGGCCACCTTGCTGCTGGTATGGGTCTTGCTGATAGCCACCGTAGGTAGGTTGAGGGGCTCCTGGGGGAGGGCCGTACGCCGGAGGTTCGTCTTGCTTGTAGGCCATCGTGTGTATTGGTGAAGCGCGATGCGACTGAGTTGAATAGGAGGTAGATGTGTATATCAAGGAGTCGGCGCAAAGTATATATGAAGGTGATAAATATCGGTCGCCGAGGTAGAAAGAAAGAAAAGAAAAAGTGAAGGTTGGGGAATGAGAGTGCAGAATGTGGATGTGAAGGAATACAAAAGGGAACGAAACGACAGTGTTTGGCGTTGGTGCCAAAGTCAGTCTCGTCTCAAGCTGCCTCCCTCTTACCTCTCACATGGTCACCCCCCGGCCCCGGCCTTTAGCACGCCACAAAGACCGTATTGTGGGATTACGTGGATGAGATTGGGCGCATTGGCTGCGCCACGCTTGGCTGCGAAAGGCAGAGCGCCATGTCGCTTGGCATTGATCTAGGGGGGAGGGGGAATAAAACACGGGACTCAAGACTACCGACAAGATATCTTTCATTGAAATAAAATAATCTCTCTTAGGTAGAATATTATAAATATTTATTCTAAATGATTATAATTCTATATAGTTTTATATAATTTTACACCATTTTAGGTAACTTTATATAACTTTATGTAGGTTTGTTCTATCAGATACATCAATAAAAAAAAGTCTATGGAGTGGTATCTCGTACTCAATGTCTTACGTTTTATTTCCCCCCGCGGCATGTTCATCACCCAACGAGGGGACGTCCAGGATATTTACCGAGTCACAGCTTTGTGTCAGTATTTGACACGTTTATCCAATGTTTCAATGGATACGGAGTACCAAATCACATCCTTGAAGAATTTGTTCAATACAACATGTACAGCTCTGAAACGAGCTTCAGCTGTTCGCTTTACAGTCCGGACCCTGCATGTTGATGTGATGCCAACAAGTCTTTACGAAATGTATCAGAACTTCAAGTCATTCTACGAGATTAGTACCGAGGTATCCCAATTTACCAGTATTATAGAATGTTCTACCTATTTCCTGCTTGTTTACGGATACAGAGTAATTACAGCTATTTCATATCTGTAAACACATTAGGGACGTGTTCAAACTGCGCCACGCACCCGTCTTCTGCTGTCTCCGGATCCGAACCCAGCTCATGCCGATTTTCCGTTTAACTAGTGACAGTCGTCACCAAGTATAATGTCACGATTTCACGTTACAAAGCCACCAAGCCATTCATCATGTTTCCAACGACAGTAACGTAACCAAAGAACACTTAAAATAGCTCTTTAAAGATGTAATCTTGCTGGTACCGGAGCGGATAAAGTTGGCCCTGTGGCGAGTGTGCATCATGTGATCTTATCTGCTTATCGCTTCGACAGGTGTGGCTTGACTCCTGCCCCACCACTGCTCGACCGCCGCACCACGGAAAAAGTGAATAAATTCAACCATCACTAAAACCCCACGATCACGAAGTGACGCCTCGACGAGCCACGACGACGCATCCAGACGCTACCGCGAGACCTACACCGAATCTCTGAACGACACGCGCGGATACGCTCGATTTTCATCATGGCTGCCGCCGTTGCGAACCAGCCCAAGTGAGTTGCAGTGCTCGACTGGGGTAATATATCGAACATCCTTTGACTAACCCCACCATTCAAAAAGGCACGACTGGGCCGACGACGACGATATCGAGGAGACATCCACCGATCTCCCTGAGCCTCAGACCATCTCCAACAAGGATGGAACAAAGACTGTTATCACATTCCGTTACGACGACGACGGCCGAAAGGTCAAGACTACTCGCCGCATCCGCTACACCACCCACAAGGAGACCGTGAACCCCCGCGTCGCCGACCGAAAGACCTGGCCCAAGTTCGGCCTCAGCGCAAAGGATGCCCCCGGCCCTGCTGCCGACACCACCTCCGTCGGTGAGAACATCATCTTCCGACCAAGCGTCAACTGGCGAAAGGCCGAGAAGGATGACTCCGCCGAGAACGCCGCCGAGTCCATGAAGGACAAGCTTAAGGACAAGCAAGTCAAGTGTCGTATTTGTAACGGTCAGCATTTCACTGCTCGATGTCCTTACAAGGACACCATGGCTCCTATCGGCGAGACTGGCGCTGCCGATGTCGCTGCTGGTATGGGAGACGAGCCCTCGGCTGCTGCAAGCGCTGGTCTCAAGAAGGGTTCATACGTGCCTCCTGCTCTGCGTGGCAACGGCTCAGCTGGCGAGAGAATGGGATCCAAGTTCGGCGAGAGGGACGACCTGGCTACACTGCGTGTTACCAACGTAAGTGCCGTCGTGCTGACCCTTAACATGACAATACTGACCATCATTAGGTTTCCGAGATGGCCGAGGAGGGAGAGCTGCGGGATATGTTCGAGCGTTTCGGTCGCGTCACCCGAGTGTTCCTCGCCAAGGACCGAGAAACCGGAATGGCCAAGGGCTTCGCGTTCATCAGCTTCGCGGACCGCGGCGACGCCGTCAAGGCCTGTGCGAAGATGGACGGATTTGGTTTCAAGCATCTCATTCTCAGGGTGGAGTTTGCCAAGAAGGCTCAGTAAAGCTTGCATCGTTCTTGCGCGGGTTAGTTAGGGGCACGGGTAATGCATCGGTTGGGGAATTTCAACCTCATGATTCAATGATCTTCAGGATATGGGGGTCTGGAGGGGGACTGCATAAAAGTGATTGTCTGCGTCTTTTCGTGATCTATGAGGCATGAAGCAAGAATGAATGGAGACAGCGCAATTGAACATTTGTTAAACAGGCGGTGCTCCCAAGCATATTCATGATGTTGTGATGTTTGTGCTAAGAGTTGCGTGATAAGCAAATGATGGTTGAGTCCAAAGCTCAAGCCGGCTCACCACACTTCGATACTTGATATATTTCATGACAAAGAGCATTATGCCATACTACGTTGCTAGTTATCATTGTATAAATTTATAGGGCATGGGATATGGCTTTCCTGATGAATGCATAGTTATATGTGATCCCACCTGTTGGGCAATCTTTAAGATCAACGTCCAGTCTAAGACGAACTCTCCTCAAAAGGAAAAGCCGTACATCTTCATTGCATATCGATAAAATAATCCCATAGTCAGTCAACGCCCAGGGCCAATGCCACAAAGCTCATACTCAAGTCCCGGCAGAAATACTTCTGAATCAATATCCAAATAGCTCAAAGTCATGATAGTTAAGCCTTGTCAATATTGCGCAGGAACAGTTTTATTACCCTTCGCATCAGCTCTTTTACTACCAGGAGACTTACTATTTGCTTTCTTTCAACTCATATCGAATCTTAACCACTTGCCATTCGCGAATAATTGGCAATACTATGTTGTTCAGCATTGAATTTGCCCGGCAGCCGTAGTGCATGTCCGCGATGCAGAGTGACTGATGGTTTATTGCAGAAGAAGTTAACCAACCCATTATGGAGAGTTGAAACTCGCTCGTGATCTTGTTTTCCATCCAAGAAACTATGATGAGACTATCAGCGTAGGTCGGATTCGATTTGGTAATATAGATATGGTATACGTGATTGAAGCTATTCACAGTCAATGTAAGACACGATCAATATATCATTTTGATTGGATTGCCGGTCAATCTAGATTCATGTATAGAACAACCTAGAATGCCAAAGATCAAGCATCAAATTCGGTTTCTTCCATATTAACCGGTTGCCAATGCGTCGTCTTAAAAAGAAACGAGGTTAGCTTAGTCGCAATTCGCAAGGGTCCTACATTGCGGGATATAACTCTCTCGCATCTTCTTACAAGCGACCGAACAGGGCTTCTTCGGGTTTCCTCAAGAGGAATCGCCAAATAATACGATCAAAGAAACGATTGGCTTTCCAATATCTCAACAGAATTGCGTAGCTTGTGGGCAAGGGTCATGTAGTTCGAGACCCTGAATGCTGCACGACCTTTTGATGCTTGCATGGGGGACATTTCCGATTCAGGGCGATGGTCTTGTGCTCAATTTTAACAAGGCAATAGATGGATTGAATTAATTATCGTTGTGATATTGTGACAGTTGATAATTATCTGCAATAGCTATGAGGTTTACGCTCTGCAGCCAGTGCTGGTTTAGTTTTTGCTTACAGCTCCTCATCTGACTCTCTGACAGAAATGCTTGCTTCAGTTTATATACTAGAATAATTCAACACCTTCTGCCTTCGGGCATATCGTCAAGGCCCCTCAGGATGACAGGATGGTCTAACGAACAGAAGAGTTCAGATAAACCTTTTGGTTGAACTCTATCATAGAGAGAACGACTGAAATCGAATCAGAGTCTCCTTTGTTTTGCCAAGATTACGTCCTTATATACATGTGATAAGTTTCATAGTAACATGGATGCTTTACATGTAATATACTATGCGCATTCTACTTGTTGATGGAGTTATTCCTCTCCTCCGTGTCCAGTTATGTGATCACAGGTCCGCAGGCCTTTCTTCGCCTCGTAATTTTTGTCGATCAATGGCATTAAACACACTAACGCTATAGGCCCTTGTAACAATTTCAAGGTGCAAAAAGAGCTCTGGTTTCTATTTTGTTGGGACGGACAGTCTAGGATCTTGCTCTGTTTCATTGCTTCATTGTCAGATTTGCATGTGATAGTACCCCACACCATCGAATTAGAGACAAGGGTCCATATTCTGAGTTGACCTTTTGAGTTAGAGAAATGAGAGAGAGGTACTGTACGAAGACAAGCCACGCACGCACATCATTTCATCAAAGCAGAGAGGTCAAATAACTCGCTTCCGTAGCCCCCACTGTATCGGGGTGGGGTTGGTCCCGTAGTACCTATCGGGAGGCGTCCTCTAACACGGCGCCCGGCGCCGGCTGCAGTCCGTTTTCTGCACCACAACGAGCGGCACCCCCAAGGCAGAGTAGCGGGTAGAATCGGCGGGGAAAGAGGGATTGTCTCGGTACGAGAGCATTGCAACGATATAAGGGCTGGTATGCAGTGCATTGATGACCTACTTCGCAAAGACAGCTTAGACAGTGACTGCTCAATTCTCACAGCTGTCACTGAGCCAAGTCTGTCATCTAACAGACAGTGGAGAGTTGTGTGCTTTGTTTCTTTCAGTTTCAAGTGGGGGAAGATGATGGAAGGTGACAGTTCCCCCGCCGTGCCGTCACTCACGGTCATGCTACCTAACCGTAACGGCGTAGTTAGCCCCACGACACAGACTCTTTGGACGGGAATGGCCCGGTATTCACAGTGGGCTTAGCGCTTTTATCGCCGTGAAAATGGATGTGCCCTGGCAAGCCTCACTGTAGAGTGCCAGGTCTCTGAGTGGTCCTGTTTACCGGCTCAGGTTTAGAGGGAAGGCGCAGGTGGTTTCACGAGCACCGCGCACCAGGGCTTACCTTCCATTACTTCCAAGCCCAGAACCAACGCTCGTCAAACTCTCTTCTTTCTTCATCATTCTGAAGGCTTACGCTGCTTGATTCAACATCGACACCAGCCTTTTACTACACCACCAAACATTGCATTTAAAGCCACACCAATCAATCAGTAGCTTCCTGCATACTGCATTGTACTGCATACTCTAACGCTCGCTGGAAATCGACATTCGTTCCCCTGCTAAATCCCTCCTCTCTTCGACTTATGGGGCCGCAGCTCCAGACCCAGACCACCAGGACCTAGCAGCCAGGGGCCAAACACCCGGTCCAGCGAACGAGAGCTCAACCAGGTGACCCCGTCTGTACTGTCTAACCAGCGGAGCCCTGACGTCGTTTTGAACTCCCGCTGTCGACCCTCCCAACAGCCGACTATTTGCTATTTCCATTCCGATCTCCCTCATCTTTTACTTTCGAAAAACCTACACTCTTTTCTTTAATTTGGCATTCAACTGCCTACTCAGACTTGTCGCCATTGAAACTCACCAGCCGCCCTCACCCCCCACTCTTGCTGCTGTATCGTCGCCAGTCATGAGTACTGCCGCCGATCTGCCAGCCGACAGCCCTGGGCTTCGGCTGCGGCAATCTGGGGTCGATGCGCCTGCCCAACAAGAGCCTCAGTCAGGACAAGGGCACAGTCGCGAGCCGACAGATGCCCCCATTCTGACTGAAAAGTCCAGCAAAACCTATGGCCGGACTCCAGATGGCACAGGTATGTGAATTCTATGTTATGGTTAAAGTTGGAGTGGTGTGTTGCTTTGGTGCGTGTTTGGCTGACTGTCATATGCTGTAGTCTTTATTGTACCCACAACCCATGATATGGTTTCTCAGCTTCTGGATCCTCGACAGCCCAAGAATCTTTCAGATGCAATTGTCTTGACAATCCTGGGTCTCCATATCTTGGCTGCTTATTTCCTACCCTCTGGTTCTAAGCGCATTGTCTTTGCGGCCATCTTTTTATTCTGGCGTGCTTGCTACAACATTGGCATTGGTGTGCTTCTACAGATTCAGTCACACCATCGTCGTCTGGTTACCTGGGCCCGTCGCTGGAAGCTCTTTGAGAATCCGTCAACTGGCAAGAACCCGCGCCCATGGCTTTACGAACTTCTAAAGAACGAGCTAGAGACAAAGATACCTGAGGACTATGAGTTCGAGAAGGCACCCATTGAGTACAATACTTGGTTGGTCTTCCGAAGGGTCGTTGATTTGATCCTCATGTGTGATTTCGTGTCTTACTGCTTGTTTGCCATTGTCTGTGGCCACACCCCAGAGGGTGAGAATCCTTTAATTGGTTTCTCTCGCTGGGCTGTCGGTATTACCCTCATCGGTTTCAATCTCTGGGTGAAATTGGACGCTCATCGCGTTGTGAAAGACTTTGCCTGGTATTGGGGAGACTTCTTCTATCTCATCGATCAAGACTTAACATTCGACGGTGTCTTTGAGATGGCTCCCCATCCCATGTACTCAATTGGGTATGCTGGCTATTACGGTATCTCCATGATGGCTGCCAGCTATGAGGTTCTCTTTATCTCAATCCTCGCTCACTTGGCCCAATTTGCCTTCCTTGTGATTGTTGAGAACCCTCACATCGAGAAAACCTACAACCCACCTCCCCCTCGCAAGCGAACAATCTCTGAAAGCCAAAATGATGCCGTGCCCGCTGATATCAAATCGCTTGAAGCTTCATTTGACCAACAAACGCTCGCACCCTCCCACCAAGACTCGCCTGGACCGGTTCACAATCTCGTCGGGTTGAAGAACCTTGATCTGTTCCGCGTCCCTGACTTTGCCGTTATTGTCATGCCGTTCTATGTAGCTGTCCTCACTCTGGTGACACCTTCCACTGCCACCTGGCAGGCGGCCTTTGTGGTCCACGCTTTGGTGTGGCGCGTTTGGTATCACCTCGGATTAGGTCTCATCCTCGATCAACAGTCCAAGAACAAGATGTGGACACGTCACTTCCTTAAATTCGGCGAAAGTGCTGGTGAAGCCTGGCGCCAATGGAAGGGCCTCCATCATATCAGCATGATCATGTGTAATACGGCTTTTGTCGCGGCGTGCTGGAAGATGTACTCGCCTCCTGAAGACTGGGCTTATGGTCTGGTCATGCTCAAGCATGTCCTAGGCGCCAGTCTCATCGCTCTGCAATTGTGGACTGCATTCAGTGTTTATGAATCTCTCGGCGAGTTCGGGTGGTTCTGCGGTGATTTCTTCTTCGATCAGCAGGCTAAACTGACGTATAAGTCGATTTACCGATTCCTGAATAACCCTGATCGATTCTTCGGGACAGCTGCTGTATGGGGTGCTGCACTCATCACCTGGAGTCGATCCATCTTCCTTATGGCACTGGTCACGCAGATCTTGACCGTCTTCTACATTTCGTACATTGAGCGACCTCATATGCAAAAGATCTATGGCCGCAGCCTTCGTCAGGAAGCGGGTCTCACCAAGTTCATCAAGCGATCATTGCCCCCACCTGTGAAGGGATGGCAGGAAAGTGTCGACAAGGTGTTGGATGACACCAGCCAATTCGTTGAGGACTTCATTGATACTGCTCGGCCCAAGTTTGCAGCAGGTGTCAAGACCATCGTTAGGGATACTTCAGCTCTGTTCAATATGGCTCCTGCGCGACTTACTATCACAAGAATTGCCCCTGATCTAGAAGGTCATGATCCCAAGTCTTACTCCCTTTCGGTGCAAGGAACGAACTTGAACAACGCACCCATCGTTGAAAAGTACACTGGAAAGGAGAGCTTGACAGGCAGATTCCCCAAGCCGGTCAAGACCATGGCCTTTGAGTATGGTGCACCCCTCCGTGTTAAGTGGAGGGCCCCTGCCAATCATAGCAAGAAGGACTGGATTGGTCTTTACATGGTCACTGACAATCGCTCGAGGGAGACCACAGAGGTTCCGTCTCTTGGACGCTGGGCACCTACCAACCTTGGTTCATATGATCACTCAACTGCCGATGCTAGCATTGTGGTTGAGGAGCATATAGTATCCACAGACGATGTAACAGAAACTGACATTGTCGAAGGCGAAGTTGTGTTTGAGGGTGATAAGCTGTGGTGGACACAAGGTGTATTTGAATTCCGATACCACCATAACGGACATCACCATGCTATGACAATCTCGGAGCCGTTTGAGATTCGAATTAGCAAGTTTGACGAGGATGTGGACCTTGGTGCCAAGCACCTGTACGAGCAAGCTGTTGAGGAGGCTCTTCTTCCAGTACTCCAGAACTGTCTGGACCGTGATCCGGATATTGCACCCAACAAGCCCGAAGAGCCTTTTGGTGGCCATGTCGAACGTGATTCGAAATATGCTAAGAGGATTGTCTACGCGATTCGAGAGATGTTCGGCATTGAGTTTGCGGCACCAGTCGTTACTGCAGATGGAAGCGTTCGCAAACTTGCTTGGAGAATATGCAATGCCAAAGAAGTCCTGGTACGTACAGAGTTGAATGTGAGAGACATTAAGAGCTAACCGAATCACAGGCACCATATTCTATGTCTCTATCAAGGGGAACTACTACGCCTGGCATGCAAGATTTCCCTTCTGAGAAAGCTTAATTTCGATATTTAGAAATATTTCGAAGATGAAGTGGCTTTGGAGTTTTATTGGTGATGGTAAAAAGTGGCGGGTGGACGCTGGAGTGAATTTAAGATACCAACATAAAACAGTATTAGAAAGAGACCACTATGATTTGGGACTATGGTATGGCTAAAAGATTTGCATGTCACTATAGTCTATGAAAACGTTCCTATCAAAACCTATGATACCCATAACTCTGCAGGTAAACCAGATCAACCCCATTACTAAGGTCATGCTTTGTATTTTGACGACCATGACATGATTCCAAGGTCGTTATTACATACCATGCATCAATTATCACAAACCTACGGAGTACAGGCGAATGAAACCGCTTCTGAAACAAAACGGCACCTGCGCTTGGACGTTGAACTTTAATAAGGCTTTAGCGGCACTAGGTCAAACTGATGATGGATGTGCTGCATACTGTACGGAGTACACACTCTCTCGTCTCACCATTAGTGCAAGGCTGCAAGCCCGACCCCAACAGACTGTTCTAACCTCCACACCTTCACCTCAATTGCCATCTCATTGAAGGCTCGATATCCTCGGCCCATCGATTCAATCCTATCTTCTCGACAGTTGCGCATCTGATGTCCTTGGT
This sequence comes from Fusarium sp. PT, assembly GCA_021020635.1. NCBI lineage: Eukaryota > Fungi > Ascomycota > Sordariomycetes > Hypocreales > Nectriaceae > Fusarium > Fusarium sp. PT. Next base: position 533,779 of record JAHMRZ010000010.1, read on the forward strand.
TCGGGTTTTCGGCTCAACTCTTCCTACGTTGGTGATCTGCAGCCGCGCGTCAGTTCAGCCCAGCACAACGTATATCATTCACTAAAGACGATGAAACTCCTTAACCGTCAAAGACTCTCAAAAAATCCCTTTCGGGACAATAACACCAGGTTGCTAACATGCACACTCCTCCTCGCGGCGCCCATAACCGTGCTGTTGCTTCACTGCGTATATCAGACCTACTATCACAAACGTACCCACTGGAGCCACGGCCATGATATCCTTGACCCCATCACCCACGCCCGCGAGACTAGTTCGTTGCTGTACGTTGCATCTTACAGTGGACTTGTCACGACTTTAAATCTCTCACTTGCAGGGTATCGAGATACGCCAGTTGAACTTGAAGCACTGGCGACCACGGATGGTTGTGCTGGGAGTCCGTCGTGGCTTACGCTTAACTGGCACAAAGGAGTGCTGTACTGCGTTGACGAGGGACTTCGGGATGGTAAGAATGGGACCTTGGCTTCTTTTGCGACCAGCGAAAATGGGACCTTGACACCTTTGGCCAAAGTATCGACTATCCTCGGCCCAGTGAGTGCTGTTATGTTTGGCGATTGGAACTATGGATTAGCAGTGGCACATTAGTATGTACCTCCCCGACCCAACTTAAAGTATAATGTTAGAGGGCTAATGCTTTTGCAGTGGTGGTTCAGCATTTACAGCATGGGATATTCAAGATCCAGCCAATATCACATCTGTCCAAGTTCAGGAGTTCAACCTCCCCAAGCCCGGTCCAGATCCCTCCAGACAGGAAGCAGCCCATCCACATGCTGCCGTTGTTGATCCAACGAAGCAGTTCATTCTCATCCCTGATCTGGGGGCTGATTTAATTCGCATATATGGCATTGATGCCGAAGGCTTAGGGTCAACCGAGCTTGACCCTTTGGTCGTTGCTCCTGGTAGTGGGCCTCGACATCTGGTCTTCGTTGTGAAGGAAATCAAGACGTTTATGTATCTTGTGACCGAACTGGCCAACACTATTGTTGGGTATGAGGTTGTATACGGTGGTAAGTTTATCACCTTCAAAGAAATTTGGAGCGGTGGTATACATGGAAAAGGCAAAAACGTGCCCCAAGGTGCAGCTGCTGCTGAAATTGCTGTGTCGGTAAGTGAATTCCAAGGCAGTCCTAAGACTTAACTCTAACCTTTGTGAACAGCCGGATAGAGAGTTTCTGATAATCTCATCTCGAAATGAGAATACCTTCAAAGTGCCGAGCTTTGACGCCGGTAGCAAGACCAACATCACCTCCGATCCGCTTATCAACTTCAAAATCGATAGCGAGACTGGACATCTCAATCTGCACCAAGATGTCCCATGTGGTGGCAGGTTCCCTCGTCATTTTGCTATCAACAGAGCTGGTACATTGGTTGCAGTGGCGCTCCAAAGCGATGGTCGTATCGTCATCATTGAAAGAGATGTCGAAACAGGTATGCTTGGTAATTCCATCGCCTATGCACAGCTGGAAGGCGAAGTCACGGCCGTGGTCTTCTACGAATGATCGGGTGCTTGGCGGTTCAGCAACTCCTAGTTTCATCGATCTTTCAGTATTGCTCTATGTCATTTCGGTCAACTCTCATCCGGTCCTATTTCGACTCAACTGGTAAGGTGGCCAGGGAACCCCTCATGACGTACCACTATGAGCCAGCTGTACTCATCGCGCATGAAAACAGTCCGGCGTGTTAGAACTTACTCATTGCAGTTGCTTTCGTTCTTCGATGCCTTGTTTTGTTGGACTAGGTCATCCTCTTTTATGGATTTCGGGTTGACGGCGCTCAAATCCGAAAAGGCTGTGGTTGCAGTGTCAAGAACACTTCTATCTACACACATTGTCCTCTTCATTGGTGACAGTGCAGTCGATCGGGTTGTGATGCAGGGGAATACTACGAAGCACACCACATTTATGGTGTGCATAATTGTTATCTTGCAGCAGTCTCAAAAGAGTGTGCGAGACGATGCCGCGGGATAGTCCATCAACCCCGGATTGTGAGTCTCTTGTGTGGACTCGATGTTTACCGGAGTAGTATCTGGCATCGAATCCCCCGGATTTCCGAAAAGAGAATCTGGGGGTACCGCTGGACTGTCCATCTTGGAGCTCAGTTCGCAGTCTGGCCTGCCGGGCCTTATACAAGGCTTGAAGTGATCATGGCCGGGGTGATAAAGACCCTGAAGATTGTCGATGGGGGCAGCGGCACAGACTCTTGGCAATTCTCGATCCTTTGCAAAAGGAATAAGCAGCTGATGATGCGAATCTTATTAGGCAGCCATAATATAAGCAACCTGCCGTGTCATTTGCCTTATTTGTTGATGATCTTGTTAAGATGTGTGCTGCTTCCCTGGCGGTACCATTTGTCCGTTCGAGTCTTTAGGCTAGATGTTTCCCAACACCCAGGTCTCTCTGGTGGTGCCGTAGTCTGCTCCTGGTGAGTTGACGCGAGGGTAAATTAGCCGGAAGATCAATCAAACAGCCTTGACAGCCGTTCGCCTGAAACGGACAGAACGTGCCACACCCACCAAAGCTTCCCCGCAGGTTGACAGGCGACTCGAGATGACACCCTTGAGCACCCCAGACCGGAGCAGGCTAAAACCGGTCCCCAAGCTGGTCACGAGTTAAGGTTTGGATTGGACTGGGCTGCGAGACTCGAATGAAAGCAGCCTCCCTATTCGGGCCGTTAAAGCTCAGGTGCATGAGGGCAGAGGCTGTCAGTTGTCATGATGGGTGAGCTTCAGTGTTGGAGGCAATCTGGTCAATTGTAAGCAGAGCTAGAATCAGATTCGCTTCCAAGCCACATTATGGAATTGGAAGACCCGCGCCATAAGACATCGGATGGTTCGGGTAGAGTATTTGATAGTTTTTTGGTATTGGGAATCAGAGTGAAGACGTGGAGTGTTTTTTGGTGAGAATCAAGTACAGTACCTTTCGCGAGTACTACCACAAAGGTTGAAGAATTTGCTGGCCCCATGGCCACGAGCGAGAGGCCCGGATGCCATCCGAGACAATCATTCACTTCGAAGAGACGTCCTCGTGGCGATTGACCTCCACTGGGGTCTAGACCCCAGAATCGCGACCATGGCGGTTGAGGTTGTCTGTCAAATTGTGGTAGGGCCGCGTTATTCGGGATTCATTATGCCACCATCTAACATGCCCATACTGAGTAATAGTAGGAAGTGCATAAGGTTGTAAAAGACGATACCCTCGTACAAAGAAGACACGATGCTTGCATGTACTCCTGTCGTTGTTAAGCACAAGGATGAAAGGTTTATCAGTGATGATGTTAGGAGTGTCGTGCATTAGAGGATTAATACGTGCCTTCTTCATTATTGCGATACTACAGTACTCCGTACCGCAAGCGCGGTACGGCAGGCACAGCTTGCAAGATGGGACGACACTTTGCTCTTTCCATCAACAATACCCTGCCCCATACCTGCCTTACAGATTCGAACAACGGCTTTTACCCAAACCTCCCTCTCGGTTTGTCCCCACTACTAAGCCTGTCTAAGACATGAATTGCTCCAATCTCAGAGAAGAAATTGAACTTCATCCTCCAAGAATCGCATCTCCACGCACAAACGGTGCTGCAGCAGGGAGTCCCACCAATCCCCCTTGAGATCGGCCCCCCCTCCATCAATCTTATCCTGGTCCTGGTGCTTTAGACGAGAACTGGTTGAGCCACCCAATTCTCTGGGGAACGCATGGAGTCGATGCTTGAGTACGCTTCAGGAAGGACAGACTACCAGGCCGGCAGGGCAGTCCTTTTCCCAGAATTGAGCGAACATGAGCTTCCCCAGACTTTCTTCTTTGTTTTGCTGACTATCCAGGTTTGTTGGAAATGAATCGCCTCGTAGCAAAACGTACGCCACCACCACCCAGGCAAAACAGCCCCCGAAACAAGTCATTTCGGCTTCTATTGTTTGTCATGCCTTGTCTCGCCAGAAGGCTCAATCGCTTTCTCAAGCGGCTCGGCCACTGACCGGAGTACATCGCTACCAAGTCCATCCGTTGGATGCTGCTTCGGCCGACTCTGATCGACCAATAAAACGATCCATCTCATCTCTCCAGAAGTCCCCAGGTGGCCGACCTTGTCGATTCTGGTCTCCCGCCCGCTTCTCCACCACCCTCTCCGAGCTCCACCGCCCGCCGGCCCACGGTCTGGGGTTAAGCACAAGCGCAGCTACCACTCATACAGGGCTTTGGAGAACCTTATCCCTGCTCCTCCCCCATACATAACCATAACTCCTCCATTTCGGCCGCCAGAAAGGACGCCTCCTTCAACGTTCAACGTCTCAAGAGCATTCCTCGTCTCAAGAGCATTCCTGTGTTCTGTTCGTGAGACTGACGTTTCCCGACCATCTGACAACACGGACTTACACGGGTAAACTAACAAGAAATCCCGTCGCCATTCACCCCACTGGCATAACTCAACTCGGTTCTAAAACTTGAGCTTTTATCTCATCGCCTGATCTTCATCTCACCCTTTTCGAGCCTTGACGTTGCTCCATTATGTCGCCTTGAAAAATACCATTTCGAGTTTTCTGCGTATACAGCACTTTCTGGTCGCGACTTCGTATCAGCCCAACTGGAAACTTTCTGTTCAGATCGTTCCTCGCTCCCGTTTCAGTTCTGACGCCAACAAGCCATGTCCCCATCATCAACAGGCGAATCCATTCACTCAATGTCAATTAACTCCGTCCGGCCGTTTACCGTGCCTGCACGCGACAGCTTTTCACTTGAGCTCCCAATATCGTCACTCACAGCGATGTCGACCGATACCTCGCTCAAATCCCCGGTCACCTATAAGAACCAACGAACACCCAGTTTCAGCAGGGACGGCATGTTAAACGCATCACAAAAGTCTCGTCATCTGTCACAGTCTTCTGACAACAGGCCCGACAGCATGTCTAACGGCGGACAAAAGCTTTCAAGCGATGAAGGCTCGAACCCACTCAAGAGACGAAACACCGAAACTGGCGTCGATTATCCCCGCCGTAGGGCTACTATCGCTGTGCGTTATAGCTGAACGCTTCTTCTTTTGTTTTCCACATGCTGATTATTCACTAGTGTGAGGTTTGCCGCTCGAGGAAATCTCGTTGCGATGGAACGAAACCGAAGTGCAAGCTGTGTACAGAGCTTGGTGCTGAATGCATCTATCGAGAGCCAGGCATCAAACTCGATGCGGGTGACAAGTTAATTCTGGAGCGCCTCAACCGTATCGAAAGCTTGCTCCAAATGAGTATGGTGGGCGGAGCGAATGGGCTCAATCTGCCAGAAAACTCCCCAGGGATGAGTAATGGCACTGGGCTCGATGGTGACAATATAATCATGTCCGCCAATGCCGCCTCTTTTGGCTCTATTCCTAACGGTGGATTCGGGACATGGTCTGCCCAGCCGACAGGAACCAACATCTCTACCATGCCCAAAGTCCACACTAATGCTGCTATGCATTTACTGCAATGGCCTCTGATCCGAGATCTAATTTCACGGCCGTGCGACCCTCAGGTTCTCCTTCAATTGGAAATGGCTCGAGAACCGCTCCACACTCTAACAAAAACCCCATGCGTGGACCTGTCAAATACACAGGCCTATATCGAGGCCTACTTCGAAAGGGTCAATATTTGGTACGCTTGTGTTAACCCTTATACTTGGAGGAGTCAATATCGAACGGCCTTATCCAACGGGTTCCGAGAAGGGCCAGAAAGTTGCATTGTGCTTCTTGTTCTCGCCTTGGGTCAAGCAAGCTTGCATGGAAGCATTTCTAGGATTCTACCTCAAGAAGACCCTCCTGGTCTACAATACTTCACAGCAGCCTGGTCGCTCCTTCCAGGACTGATGACTGCCAATAGTGTGGTGGCAGCACAATGTCATCTCCTTGCAGCTGCATACCACTTCTACCTGGTTCGCCCTATGGAGGCATGGAACCTACTTTGCACTACGAGCACGAAGCTGCAGCTACTTCTCATGGCACCAAGTCGTATCCCTAGCCATCAGCGAGAGCTTGTGGAACGAATTTACTGGAACGCTTTACTTTTCGAGAGCGATCTTCTTGCCGAACTCGATCTACCGCACTCGGGAGTGGTGCAGTTCGAGGAAAACGTCGGTCTCCCTGGTGGATTTGAAGGAGATGAGTCGGAGCAAGTTGGTCGAGATGAGCTTTGGTACTTCCTCGCAGAAATTGCCCTACGTCGGTTGTTAAACAGAGTAAGCCAACTTATATACTCTAAGGATTCGATCGCATCGACAACAAGCCTGGATCCAGTTGTTGCAGAACTCGACTACCAATTGAGCCAATGGTACGAGAGTTTACCGTTACCGCTGCAATTTCCTTTCACACGAAACGCTCTGCAGGACCCAGTGCAAACGGTACTTCGACTTCGATTCTTTGCCTGCCGCACCATTATTTATCGACCATATATCCTAGCTGTGCTAGATAATGAGCAGCAAGTTCTAGACCCTGCTGTGCGGGAGAACTGTCACAAGTGCTTGGAAGCTTCTATTCGACAGCTAGAGCACATCCACGAACAGTATGTCCTCTTTCTACTCTCACGATCCATGTACTGTGCACTAACTGGGATAGTCATGCTGGTCATATGCCCTACATCTGGCAAGGAGCTTTATCGATGGTCTCTCAAACATTGCTTATAATGGGCGCCAGCATGTCGCCGTCGCTGCTTGGCATTTTGCTTACCTTGGTACCTAGTCGCGAGGCACTAGACCAGATCATCAATGATGTGGTTCTGGAAGTTGAGCGATACGCGACCTTGGCTCCAAGCTTAAGTCTGGCCTCCGAAATTATCAAGGAGGCTGAGGTGAGAAGACGGGCGTTTCTTGGTACTCCCTAAGTGCCAGGTTATTTAGGCCGTATCAGTATACAGCACTCATAGCAAACTCGATAAGCTGTCAGCTTGTCATCGACTCTGGCATGCTTCATTCTCTTCTCCAACCCTCAAGGTTACGGCGCTATTGATTAATCTCGCCAAATTTGCTCCTCTATGCGACACAAGATACGCCCCAAGGTTACAATATGATCCCGAAGATCAGGGTAAGCTCAGTTGTCGTCCCGAGAAGGCTCTTGCTGAGGTATTGTCCTGGGGTGCAGTGGTCGGGATCAAGTTATCTATTGGTTGGTTCCCAACCCTGATGACGGTTCTTCGGGCCGGCTGGCCGATGTTTCCAAACATGTTTGCTTCATACTTATTCAACAATACTACTCTGAGAATCCTGGATCGATATAACGAAATTATACAGGCGAGCTAGTTGTCAGGCCTGGCTGAAGAAGCCGTGGAAACATGGCGTAAAGATTTCTCGCTTCAACATCCATCACGCAATATGATGACGTCTTTTATGATAGCATCTATACCCATTTGTCACTTTTGTACAATAGCCATCATGACACAATCATGAGCAAATATAAAGGACTTTGATCATGAACGATCACTCATATGACCAAACCGCAACCTACAAGGATGTTCTTCTATTAACTTTCAAGGAGTGGATAAAATACCCAGATAAGACTGTAGGTTATTTCATAAAGTGGGGAGGGACTCTTATTATCTGTTCTATTAAAATACAAAGCAATTGATATAATCTCTTTTAAGGGTTAATGATAGTCGAAGATCTAGGATGTGAACTGTATTCTCTCGAGGCAAATGATGTCGCAACCATGCAAACAAAAGTGTGGGGGAAAAGTCCCTGCAGATTGCTAAGGAAGTCAAAACACAGCTGAACGAAGCCATTGGAGATCAGCAGGGACGCCATCATGGTCATCCGTGGAGGCCCGTCATGGTTGCCGGACCGGGCCGAGGACATGACCCACATGTATCAATGGCCGGTGTGGCCCGGCACGGTATTGATTGAACTCCACATTCGGAGTTGGAATGCGGAGTCTTGCTTTTGTGCCGCAGAAAGATTTGTGGACAGTTGCAAAGTTCATGGAGTCAAAACGGCTACTGTTTATAAACTTACCGTTGACTGGTCACTGGCTGTACTTGTTTGTCAAAAATGGTGTTGTGCAGATTACAGAGGCCACATCTTGCCACACTGATGCTATTCTGCATGGTCGTAGAGTAAAGAGAGGCAATCCTGATTTTGTCACTTGCAGCAACAAACCAGTAACTAATAAGTAAGTAAATTCTTTACAAACCCCTGTGGACAATCATTTCTCGTGGGCTAAATTGCCGTTAGTCCTGTCTCAGTTCTCAGTTTGAACTTGTGGCTCATGATCAGCCACGTGACATCACACCGCAAAAAAACTGATCGTCCACATTAATGGCCGTGGTGCTTGGTCTGGTTTGGGCTTGGGGATTACCAGCCACCCACGAAAGTAATGTTGGACAAGAGTCTCCTTTACTTGGTATCCGTACATCCTTCACTTTCTTCCATCAAAGCTCGTACGATCTGAATCTGGCTCGTACGGCGTTGTGCTGCCCCTGTCCTCTCAGAACGCAGGGACAGGCCTGAACTCACCCTCACCTCAGTTCGCTTTGACTACCGAGCAAAAAACACATCACTTCTGTTGACAGGCCATACAAACCCCCTGGTCAATCCCAAAATCCACCCACGCGGGGGAGGGGCACGTTGATTCGTTTCTAGGTGCCTGATGCGTTAGGAGAGGTGAGAGAGGTGACCTTTTAAACCACGCTCAAACTTGGTCTGCCGCGTTATCCTGTGGTAGTTATAACAAGCTGCAGACGCTGAGAAACGTTGTCCAAACAATCAGGGCGGCTTGATTGAGCTTGGCTGTTGATCTTTTTGGTTCTCTCTAGCTTTTATATCTCGCGTTGGCCTCCTCTTTTCTTCTCTTGTTGGGTTCCCTCTAACTTAGTCTCTTGAGGCCTGGCCAATTTTGACCCCCCCATTGAGACATCCCGTCTCGCGGCCCAACTTGTAAGGCACCAGACACACACTCCATCCATACCTACCTTACAGTAGACACATTTTTCTGCTCGCCCCAACTACGACTCGGTTCGACTCGACGTGACGCTGCAAGCTGCGGTTGCCATGCATGATCAGCCCCCCGACTCCAATCAACTTTGGGGGGTGCAATTGCTCACGCAGCGTGGACTTCGTTAACTGGCCCGACTGCTCGTCATAACGACTACTTTGGCCTGCCCGTTGCATTCCGATACACAAACTAGTCCAGCCCTGGACGCCAACTCTGAACGCGCTGTGCTGTGCTGTGCCGTGCCCATTCTGGGTCCTGCAGGAGCGAACCCTCTAGGAGCTTGAGCTTACAGGCCCTCTTCAAAATGAGGCTGGGATACGATCGAGACGTTGCTGATGGAGAGGCCCAACTTCCACTCGTGCGTCGCAGGCCCCTCCGCCCTGAGTCTCAGTCTCACGATTGGTATGGCCCCAGTGACGTCGACGTCGTGCCCTACTACCCAATGCCCCATCGGACACGAGTCGACGAACTACAAAGGCCCAACGGACGGACACCCAGAGGATATTCGAGGAGCATGAGCCTCGATGCATACCCGCCTACCATGACCATGCCCATGCCGCCAGCACACCTTATGCGAGCTTCCACAGACGCTTATAAGAAACGCCCGCAGTTTTCCGTTTACGAAGCCGATGAAGATGAGGAAGATGAACGTTGGTCGTCCATGAAGCCACGGGGTAGACTTCCGGAGCCAGCCCGGCCCCGTCAGCGGGTGCGGAAACCGAGAGAGCCGACACCAGAATCAACACCATCGACAGAGAGTGAGGAGGAAAGCGACAGCGATAGTGACAGCGATGAGGATAGCGACGACAATAACCATATAGAGGTTGTGGTGGAAGAACCGGAAGAGGACAATCACAGACGACATCACCGTCGACACCACCGACGGCCCAGCCCGGACGATTATCTCAGTTCACCAGATGAGAAAAGGACCCCACGGAGACGAAATAGAATGCCATCACCATCCACCTCTGACGAGAGAGAAATAAAATATCGCCAAGCTTCTTCTGAAAGAGGCTCGCCCGATCATAGACCTTCTCTGAGAAGAGAGCTCACCGACACGCCTAGATACAGCCTACCAACACGTTTTAATAGTGTGCTTGGTGCTTCTCGGCCACCAGTAGCTTCCAGAAGGTAAGTTTCTGCACGTTTTTTTTTGTTTGTGGGACTAATTGAGGAATTAGGACTGCCAAAGTGGTCGAGTCCCGTGAGTTAGTCCGTGAGGGCCGACCTCGGCGTTTGGCTACAGTAGAAACAGTCGAAGTCTCGAGGGAATCTTCACGACGCCCTCCCAGCATAGCCAGCGGGTTTGCGTCGTCCAGAAACACGACCCCAGAGCGACCCCGTATAATGTAAGTGGTCATACATCAAATGTGTACACTCAGTTTCTGACTTTCATATTACAGTCGTGATTGTAAAGGCTGTCTAGACGAGGTTCCTGCATCAAGATGCCCCAAGCTTGAATGTGGACATCGCATGTGCCACAGCTGTCTGAAGAGGCGGTTCAAGCAGTCAGTGACAGACCCCGAACATATGCCTCCAACTTGCTGCAGCGACGATCACATTGAGCTCGAGCATGTTGAAAAGCTGTTTGATTCTACTTTCAAGAAGATATGGAACAAGAAGTTTGTAGAGCACTCGCTGAGAAGCCGGCTGTATTGTCCATCGCGACGATGCGGGGAATGGATTCGGCCCGCCGATATCTATGTTGACCGCGAGACGGGTCGGAAGGCCGCTCGTTGCGACCGATGCAACACCAAGGTTTGTGTGACTTGCAATGGCCGGTGGCACTTTGCGAGCAAATGTCCTAGGGATGAAGAGACGGCGATCTTCCTTGAGTACGCCAGACGTGAAGGGCAAAAGAGATGCTATAGATGCGGTGCTTCAGCTCAGCTCAGAGAAGGCGATAATCACGCTTCGTGGTAAGTCCAGTAACCCTTCAACGCCGGGGAAGGCTTCTAACATATACATAGTCGATGCGGTGCCGAATTTTGCGTTGCGTGCGGTGAAAAGCCCAAGAAATGCGAATGTCCATGGTTCGACATTGATACTTCGGAATCCGACCATCATGAGCAAACGATTACACATCGAGGAGAGATTACAGTATTCCGTGAAGATAGCACGGAGGAGGAGCCTCGAGCTGTTCGAAAGCGACGAGGATCAAAGCAGTCGCGGCAACACATCTACGACGAGGATGCTATTATACGTCAACAAGACGACCGCGAGGATGAATTGGTTCGCAGGCCGCGCTACTATGGTAAGGACAACGAATACGATGTTGTTGGGGGGGCTCCAGAAGTACCAAGGTCTAGTGATCCCTCTGGGCACTACGCGGGCGATAGCCCTCGGCGTCTAGGCCGCAGAGTAGTTGGCGGCGCTCCTCCTTCTCCAAGTCGGGCAGAGTTCGAGAGAGGTCCTCCCGGAGGTAGAGGAGGTTACTACGGAGGACGCATGGACAGACGAGTCCTTGAACGGCATGCCGAAGACCCTTACGCGGAGATGGAACCTCCTGGCATGAGACCACCGCCTATGGGCATGCCACCTCCAGTCCTGGAGGAGGGTTACCGTGGCGGGATAGGGCCTCTTATCGTCGAGCGAGATCCAAACAGCTACGATGAAGACGACTCTTACTACAGTCACAGCTCGCGCAGCCGAAAGGGTACGCGACGCAGCGACACGCTAAGGTCATCCGAGCTGGCCGGGCTTGGTGCACACAGTTCAGGCATGGGACGAATCGACAGCTGGCGGAGGTTCGTCGAGCCCGGTGACCCCGAGGGAGAACTAGCTGCAGCTGTCGCGTCTGCTTGATGAAATTATACTGATGAGTGATGAGAAAAACGAACCATATTTTTGAATAATCTGATCTTGTCTATAGATTGCTAGAATGTTTTGTATAGTACCAGTCTGTCCTGCGTGTTTCTCTTTCGCTAAGTCATACGTGTGGTGGAACTTTGCATAAAAATAGGGAGCAGGGTTGCGTAAAGGCCAACAGAACTCAACATGAGAGACTATTCTATGGATAGATGTGTATGGCATGATGGTTGGAGCATATATGCATGAATATGAGCATAAGCATGAGCGTGTTAAATACTTGATGTCATTTGACTTTGTTTGCGTTTTCAGCTAGAGCATCAGCTTATGCATTTTACAAATTCAAGCTTTAAGGGTCCAGATAAATGAAGTCATCAAGGAACGGAATGAAGAAAGGCGCTTTCTTGTTCGTGATCGTCTCGTAATGTGGAATGAGGAAAAGCCCAACAGAATTTCACGAGGTCCACCGCAAGCAGCTGATCACTAATAACAAAAACCTATAGCGAGTCCAGTGCTCAGCGGGAAACTCGGGGGAGCCCCTAAAACAACTGAGAGGATGCCCTGCCCCGCCATAGGAGTGATGTCGACGCTCAGTGTTGATTGGCTTACAAGGACCCCGTAGGCCAAGATCAGGAGCGAGATTGGAGACCAGGGCGAAGCTTACCGTCATTGTACATGCATTCGTTCATCAGTTTCTAGAACCCTTTCTCTGTCTCGTGTGTCTTGTATTGTCTTGTCTTGTCTGTACGGTCACGGTCACGGTCACCACTCCTTCCGAACTCGGCTCCCTCGGTTGGCGTCCCTTTTTGCTGTCATCTTCTTCTGAATCGATTCTGTTAATACTTGTTAAACCTGTTCTTACTATATTCTACTTTCGATACGAGTGCTCAAGTTATGGTGACGTCAAAAGCTGCTCTCTGATATACCGACAACTCCAACTACGACTTTCAACCAAGCACGTGCAAAACCCCCCTACACTCGTCCAACGATCTCACTACGACCTCTTCAGCCAACCCTCGCCTGCGCCTTTGCTGTGCTGCGCCGAGATGCTTCTTCTCCATCAGGTCGGCAGCCTCAAAACAGGCGAGGTCATCCGCTATACCGTCACATACACACCGTCTCAGGACCGCATCTTACCGTCCCCCGAGAAGCTCTACCTTCGCGTGCGCAACACTTCGGCCATCGCCCTCCGTGCTGCTTTCGTCCACGGACCATATACGCTCTGCGCCGCTGCCTATCCCGCTGCTTTCGACCCAAACGAGAAATTCGAATACCCCGAGCGTTATGGTGTTCCGGAGTTTGAGCCCATGGTCAAGGCCGGCGGTTCTTGGGAGTGCGAGCTTGTAGTTCCAGTTACTATCAGGCAGAGTGCTGGACTAGGAAGTCATGGTGGCTTTGGAAAGGGTCCGTCTCATGATCATGAGAGTGCCAGTTGGGTTGTTGAGGTTTCTTCACAGATTCTCTTCTCGACTTCGGCTGCCGTTGGATTTGAGGTTGTCTTGGCTCGTGACAAGAAGTCCTTAAACCTGAGTAGTTCGAGTGCTATGGTCGGTGGTCAGGCTCAAGTTGCGCAGCCTGGGAAAATCAGCGACCATCAGCAAGGTGTTGGAGCCAAAGATGGGCATCATCCTGCGCAGCCTCGTGGTGTCTTTTCTCGGGCGATACAAGTCAAGGTCGAAGATACTGCAACATTGTGGAATACTCCCAGACTTCCAGGCTGGGATGATCAGGGTGAAGAGCGCGCTGAAGGTCGTCAAGGCCCAGACCAACATATAGAGAGCGTCGCCAAGACTGGTGAACCCGGGGCGAAGGACGACACTGCAGAATCAGAGAAGCCCAACCAGAAGCGAAAAAAGGTCCACCTGGTGGTTCTGACTCATGGTCTGCATAGCAATCTTGGCGCCGATATGCTTTTCATGAAAGAGAGCATTGATGCAGCTGTCAAGCAAGCCAAGATCGATGCCAAGGCTAGGCGGGCCCGGGAAAGAGCCGCAAGAAGACAATCTGACAACGGTCTTGTCGAAACTGATTCGCATGATACAAAAGACATAGACAAAGTGGAGGGTGAAGATGACGAAGATGATGACGACGAGGAAGTTATTGTACGGGGCTATTCGGGCAACTCGACAAAGACCGAGCGTGGGATTAAGTATCTCGGGAAGAGGCTCGCTAGATACGTGCTGTCCATGACATACCCAGATCAGCCATTTCTACCAACAGGAAAAGGAATGGGTGATGCACTGACCCATAGCTTCGACAAAAAGGATCCCCATCAGCAGGCAGTACACAAGCACAGTAGTGTTCATCTTGGCAAGGATAGTACACATTTGCACAAGGCAGAACGACCATATAAGATTACGAGCATAAGTTTCATCGCTCACTCCCTTGGCGGACTTGTTCAAACATACGCCATCGCATATGTACAAAAGCATTCACCACAATTCTTTGATCTTATTAAACCGATCAACTTTGTTGCCCTGGCTACACCGTTTCTGGGATTGAGCAACGAGAACCCCTTATACGTCAAGTTCGCCCTAGACTCTGGCCTTGTTGGCAGGACAGGAAAGGATCTTGGCTTGACATGGAGAGCGCCTACGATTGCACGAAGTGGCTGGGGTGCCATTGTGGGAAATCTGGGCGAGACAGCACACAAGAAGGTTTACGGAGAGACACAGCCTGAGTCGAAGCCACTCCTGAGGATCCTGCCAACTGGTCCTGCACACATAGCACTGAAGAAGTTCCGCAACCGAACTGTATACTCCAATGTTGTCAACGATGGTATTGTCCCGCTTCGCACAAGCTGTCTACTGTTCCTGGACTGGCAGGGACTGGGGCGTGTTGAGAAAGCCCGGCGAGATGCTGGCCTGGTCGAAACTGTTGTCGGATTCGGATGGGCTGAATTAACCGGTTCGAACCAGGGGAACTCTTCTCGTCAGAAGCAACTTATGTCGGGAGAACGGTCGGCGGGTCAGTCCGGTACTTCATCGCCTCGAGAAACTCATGAGAATATGCGTGAGGTTCCACAGCCGTCCAACTCAGTGATTGTTGATGACGACAGAGCAAGTCTGCGATCTGTGGCAACGCCATACGGCGAAGATGTTCCGTCTGACTCGGCTGATTCGACCAACAGTGGGCCATTGGCGGGTTTCTTCAACTTTTTCAAGAGCAATGAACCACCCAAGCCTCCCAATGTGTCACAGAAGCAGAAGAGGATATACTCCAAGAGCCAGACTCTCAAGATTGATGAACTAGGTGATGTTCCAGCCGATAGTGGCTCTGAGTCGGCCTCAGCTCAGCAGTCCAAGGTTACTACGGGTCATGAGGGTGAAGATGAGATGACAGCCCCACCAAGAACGACCATTTTTGAATCAGCTGGCGATCTACTCAACCCCAAGATGCCCGACGTTGAGTATCTAATTGATCCGTCCAAACGACCACGAACTATCTTCCATGATCGTGTCTATCACCCATCTGACATACCGGGACCGCCACTGAAGAGGCGTCAATCGACACTGGTTAGGAGGAAGACTGGCCAACGACAGAACTCAATCGGGCAGGCCTCTACTAGCAGCACAGGTTCATCCCCTTACCCGGGTGTAAACCACGAAGACAGCACATTGTCATCCAAGGACTATGATGATACACCAAACACAAATCCAGATAAGGATATTCATGAAGTCATTGACACATCTAGCATGCGTGTCGAAGAGAAGATTGCGAGAGCCTATCACAAGGATTTGTCTTGGAGGAAGGTCCTTGTCAAGGTCGAGCCTGACGCTCACAACAACGTTTTTGTCCGCCGTATGTTTGCGAACGCATATGGCTGGCCTGTAGTCAAGCACCTGGTTGATGCGCACTTCAGCGACTCGGCGGCATCTCGCCTCCGCGATGAGGATGAGCACAATCGCGAGCGGGCCCGCAACGTGAACGAACCACCTGACGAGCACGGCGCGGAGCTAAAGAAGAGTCGAGACAACTTGGCAGGCATGACCCGAACGGACAGTGAGTCTCGGGAGGCCCTCGATAAGGTCTCGGATCTTCCCAAGGCATCAGAGTCGAAGAGAGGTAGCGATGCTTCAACGCCTCAGCGACCAAAGGCAGAACGAGCAGATTCCGTGACGTGGAGCGACCAGGACTGGCACGATAGCGATTGTGAGAGTGATCTAGACTTTGGAGACCTGCCCGGACCGACAACGCCGTCGGCACTCCATCAGCAGGACAAGGGCAAAGAGGCGCAGGGGCCGTCGGATGGGTGGAACTGGGCGGAGAAGATTGTGGGCAAGGGAGCAGCATCACGGTCGAAGAGTCCCGTGCATGATGGTGGGGGGAGCTAAGGGTCAAGATGAACGGACATGTCTGAGCTTTTATAAGTGCAGAGTTGTATGACTACAAGTTGAGAAGAGACGGGTTTACATAAAGGATAGAAGGTATTACGAAGGCGTTAGTTACAGGCGGGTTTATCGTGTCAGACTACGGGTTGATACCAAGGCCATGGAATCTAGAAAGGACAATACACGAGAACAAAGCAAAAGACGTGACCACAAACCGGAACTCGGAGGAAGCAGACTAGAGTTTGGTGCTTGAAGAAGCTGTAGGTCTCAGTTTCTAGGGTTATGTCTCAGGCCTTTTCAGGTACGGATCCCAAACATCTGGTTTTGACTTTGTGTGTGTTGTGTGTATGTTTTGTGTGTATGACTTGCAGCTGAAAGGTGCAGCTGAGTCAAAAAGGATCTTCTCCAAGGTAGTAAAGATGGGGAAGTGGGCAGACGAGATGCGGTAGGCTAATTGAAAGGTCCTGTCTCCCTGCATATAAAGAAAGGCTACAGGAGTTCGTGACGGATGCTAGACTAGGTCGTTCAGATCGAGATCTATATGAGACTGAGACATGATGGTCACGCTAGAGAAGGAGGGCTTGGGAGTTCGGATGAAGGTAGATTTGAGGGCTTTGGGGGACTGAGCTTGGTTGTGCTTTAGGAGTGTTGGTTGATGGTGGATGGTGGATAGTGTGAAGTCTTGGTGGTTATCGTGGACGGACGCTCTATCTTGGGGTTCTACTTTAATAATTACATGGTTTCAAACAGTTTTAAAGAACCGCCATGCAAGAAAGAAAGAAAGACAAGGGGACCGTTATAAGACATGTGCCAAGAAGATATGGCGATAGGATGCAAGTGCAAAATTGGCAAAAAGAAGGTATAACAGCGGATTCTAACCGCCAATGTTGGACGAACAGGGAATCGAACCCTGGACCACTCCCAGATTATTCAGATGAATTATGCTAAGGGAGTATTATACCACTAAACCATTCGCCCGAGGAATTATTGATAGACGTCCCGAATTTTCGTATTATGTCGGCGGATTATCAAAATTGGTGATGGTGTCGCTGTGTGGCGGGGGTTCATCATGTGGACCCGCCGAGGTTGAATCGTGCAGGGTTAAATCTCTTGGCCTGGTACAAGTTGCAATCAATCATGAGAAGTGTAAATCAGATGGTGTTGGAGGCGCATATACATATAATAAATATAGTGTTTTATACGACTATCTGCAGTATCCAACCATGTAATCTCGTGGTGAATTGGAGGCCCTTATAAGTTATCACTAACCTACAGAGAGCAACTGCACGTGTTAACCAAGTATATCTCCCTCTCCAACCATGACGACCATGTGCGTCACCGTCGCTTTGGGCCTGGGGGCCTCCAACTTCAAAATTCAAGGTCTGGAGCTAGCATCGCATTAACTACAGCACAGCGTTTGAACAAGAAAATTTCGAGAGAAAAAAACACTTTCCCTACTATCGTCGTCAGCTTCGCCACGGCCTCCAGCTCAAAACCCCTGCGGAACTCCCCCCAACCAAAAAAAGACGTTATTGTTGAATAAGTATCCAGAAGTGTAAAGAGGCAATTCGTTGTTTCCTTCACCGGCTTCTTTTCTACCCGTGCGCCAACAAGCTTAAAAACGAACCTTTATATATACCATATCACAGGTGCCATGCTGCGATAGCTTTTCTTGTGCAGCTTCTACGACTCTTCTTTTTTTTTTCGGGCGATTCTCGCAGTTGAGGGATCTACCTACCGACAGCTTCGCTTCGTGCTTGGCGCATCGCACCGGTATATTATAAGCTGCGACCTGCAATCACCACCACTACTGTCACCATGAGATTATACCTCCTCCCGCTGTCGACGCGGCGAACGCTGCTCTACGCAAAACGCCTCGAGGCTAAGACTACGCCACAGAGTCAATCATATGCCGACAAGGGCACCGCCTGGGCCGCCAAAACATGGGCGTCGTGGGAAAAGATGGAGTCTGGTTGGAAGCGAAAGGTAGTCGACTATGGAAACCACGCCTTTCGACGCATCCCATACGAGGAATGGGGTCTCAAGTCGGTGCCGCCTCTGTCCTCTCGCGATAAGAATAATGTCGAGGGGAGGGAGAAGGTCGAGCTGTGCTTTCCCAGCTCCGTGATACCGCCTAGCAAGGCTGAGGGTATTCTCAAGACTCTTGCGACGGAGCGGCAGGCGCTGCATCGGAAGCGGCTTGTGTGGTGTATTGTGGGCATGCCAATCACCATCCCATTTGCCCTGGTACCCATGTGAGTACTAACTACTACCTTTGCTTTTTTGTTATTGAACTGCTGACTAACAACATATAGTATTCCCAACTTACCTTTCTTCTATCTTGTTTACAGAGCCTGGTCTCACTTCCGAGCAATTTCGGGTGGCAATCATCTTCAATGGCTTCTAGAGCACAAACTACTGCGATCTGCTCCTTGTGAGAAGCTCGACCAGCTCTACGCGCTACATGCCCCAGCGGCTGAAGAGCCCAACAACAAGGAACGTGCTCTCTTGACCCAAAAGGAAGTCCAGACGTTCTCAGAAACTCTTGATATGCCCGCTCTTGAGGTAGAGCTCGAGAGAGCTATTTGGCAAGTCAACCACTCAGTTGAGGACCCCGATAGCCAAAGCCCACCCAAGGAAACATCAGCTGGTGCAGCTGCCGAGAAACCAGGATCTACTAAACCTGTGGAGGAGAAGTACAAGGAGAAAGACCAATGAGTAAAGAAAGTCACGTGTAACTTTGGACGATGTATGATATCTACGTAGCTAGCACGGGAGTGTGGGTGGTGTATCGGACTTTGTATTTTTTTGGTATGGTCAAAGAAGAAATATTTGGTTGTATTAGACTGGAGTGAAAACGAAAGGAAAACAGGCGTAAGTACGCGGGTATATCTATAGAAACCTCTCCCCAATAACGCCGCGCCAGAAAGTGGCGGTTCACAATCGCAATTCCATAAAGAACATTATTATCACAACATTTATCTTCGCCGTCCAATGCAAGTCATAATGACTCGGCTGCTCTGAGCATATCGCGGACCTTGAGAGCGGGCAGAAGGCCTACGAGACCCATGGCAAGGAGCATGCGTCTTGTCTTGGGGCATGATAGATCTGGTAGACGGATGCTGCTGGCGATGCGGTGGGCGTCGGAGAGGGAGAAGTTGAGGCCAAGGTTCTTAAGGCCGGGCATTGAAGGATAGCAGTTCTAGATACTGTCAGTATGCGAACATTGAACATGTTTGTATAGTGACAACTTACTCTGTTCTTAGGTCCGTTGAAAGTCATGACAGCTGCCTCGGCACTCTCGTACTTGGCGACCTGAGCACTCAAGACATGTCCCCTCCAGGCATCGGCAGCCTTAACACGGAGGAATCGTTGGGTGAGAGTATGCGATCCAGGAGGTCCTCTTCGGCCAGATCGACTGCGTCTTCGGCGTACAATACGTGCAGGGCCATATTTGTTCTCCGGTCCATGGTTTGTGGGGTTGAGAGGAGAAGGAAACACGGGGGCGTACGAAGACGCTTCTCGGTAGGTACAGGCAGTCATTGTTTGATGGTATATTCGGTATTTTATTGAATTGTTTCTTCAAGCTTGATGCAATGGATCCTCTTGCTGGAAACGAAGAGGAGGAATCTTTGTTGAAGGATGAGCGAGGGAGATGGTTCAATATGCAATTATTGGCAGGATAGAACTCTTGAGGGAGAAGAGAAAGGACGAGGGATAATGATACTATCAGCAAGAGAGGATTCTTCCCAATCCTTATATTCAATTCCTCGAGATAGTAAGAAAGACACTAGTCTCTTGAGGTCTCACTTCATCCTCCCCAAGCCATGCAATTAGAGCAGAAAAATCGTCCCCAGGGGCTGGAGCCAATACTATCCGCCACCTAAAACATTGATTCTGGGTTAGAGGAATGCATTCTCTACGCGTGTAAGTCGCGACCCTTTTGGGGCGGGATATCCACCAACAGGTGGGAAGGCTAGTTCAGGAACCCAACAGGGACGACTCAGATCATGCAACGCCAGAGACACTTCAACAAGAGAGAGTGTGCAGCAGTAGACTAGATAATATGGGGCAGAGAAGGGGAAAAAAGCAATATCCAAGCGGAGAAAGGTGGGAAAGGTGGATAAAAAGGGGACGAGGCTTGAAGAAAAGAGCTGCAGGTACAGATGCAGATGCACGAAATAGTGAAAATGGCCAAGAGATTGTGACGAGACAGAGAGGACCGAGCGAGACATGAGGATCCCCCCCAAGAGTCTCAAGTCTCAAGAGTTGATGGAGTGGAGAAGGTGGTTTTCTGAACAAACAGACTTGGTTCAAACTTCTATCCCTTGACATGGTGGGCGGGGAGAGACCTGATAAATCGCCAATATTATTGGCTTTTTCTCCCTCCTCCGCTTGGAACTAAACTCGACGGCCTAGCTTATTACTGCCCCTTCGGTAAGACTACAGAAGGACAAAAAGACATATGCCCGTTCTGCCCATTGTGTGGGACGAGTATGGTCCAGCTTAGACTGATCCAACTCGAGGGGCGGAATACAATAGTCAATTGTCCGTATATTCGGCCCACTATTGGCAAAAACACGAACCATAGGCTCAACGCGTCTCGAGACATGTCAGTCAAAATAAAGTGATTCAGCGGTCCATTCGTGTAAAAGCTATTAGTTTGAAAGAGCTGAAAGGGCATCCATCGTTGTATCTAAGCGAGTGACCAAGCCGTCCGTCTCCAACGCCGTCTCCCCTCATTCAAGTCTGATTTGATTACTGTATTACCCAATGTGATGCAAAAGTCGTACACTGAAAAAGATTAAACATTGTGTCCCCCTAAAAACGATAAACCAAGAAAGGTAGTGGTCGGTTCACGTCTTTTTGATCGTCTATTTACTTTCCTCACGAGATGAAGGTAGCTTCGGTGAACATGGTGCCCTCCTCGACGATCTCCTCGTCGCCGATCTTGAGCTTCAGGGAGAGCTTAGGATGGTACTATAGATTATCTTGTCAGCAAGGGGGTCTTCAACTGGAGATGTTTCTCGGAGATTAAAACTCACCTGGTAGATGTACGGCTTTGTACCGGCAGCCGCCGCAACAATGGTCTTGACGAAGCCTGGGACCTCGGCCATGACGTCAACTCGATCAACCCGCTCGCCGAGGGGTCCCTCGATTATGCCCTCGACAGGCTTTCCGTCCTTGTTCACACCGGACCAGGTGAACTTGACTTCGCTTGGCTCAGGCCACTCGTTCTCCGAGTCCTTCTTAATCTGGGTGTGAGTGGCAGTGCTGTTGGCGCCCGCCGTGATGATCTCGCCGTCCTTGGCGATGGCTCCGACGTTGACGAGAGTTGAGCCGTACGAGGGAGTGCTCGTGAACTCCATCATAACTGCCGAGTAAGTGGGACCCTGGAAGTTAACAAAGTTCCATTTGCAAGCGGCGTGGTGCGGCTTCATGCCCTGAAGGGCGTAGACGAAGAAGGTCTTGCCCTTACAGTCGATGGCGCCATCCTTGGTGGTGATGGAACCCTCGGAAGTGCAGCGAGGCCAGAAGGCGTGTCGAATGGACCCCCAAGGGTTCTCCATGTCGGTGCCGTACAGAGTTGTTCCTGTGGTACCGGCCTGGAAACCAGGAGTGCTGCGGGTGATCTTCAGGTTGACAATAGCGTTCTGGTCGTTCATGCTCTTGATGGTGTAGGAGTTGCCATCCTCGGACAGCTCGACAGCGCAGTCGTCGGCGTAGAAACTCGACTTGTCCTCGTTGAAGTCGTGGTTGTTGAGGGGAGTTGAGGCCCAGACGTGGGGCTTGGCAGGGTCTGAGTTGAAGACCTTTGCGTTGAACTGACAGGTTGTTCGGATGCCGCTTTGAAGTATGTCAGCAGAGGTCTATTACCTAGCACAGGCTGTGTGGTACATACGCAACGTTGCTATAGAGTACCTGGGCAAGGGCGATGTAACCGTTGTCGCCAAATATGTAAAAGCTCTCCGTCTCGACCGAGGTCGAGTCCATGGCCTGCCACTTCAGGTCATCTCGAGAGATCTCGGTATAGGGAGTCTTTTCAGCCTCTATAGCAACCGACTTGATGGCAGTGGGGCCGTAGATGGGCTCCTGAGTGCCGGCGACGTTGGCCAGTCTATAGCGGTCAGTGTTTTTTTTTTGCGTGAAGCTCTCCAGGGTCCATCGTCCCATGGTGGGGGTTTTGAGAAGGACCTGAGGGACGGGGAGTCGTTTCTTACTGTTGCTTGGCCCAGTTGAACATGATGACTGGTTATGAAGGTTGTAAATGTGTGAGGAAGAAGAAAGAAGGAGAAGAAACAGAATATGGACCTGTTTCGATTTGAGCCGATGAGGATGATGGGATGATGGGTCGAGAAATTGAAATGGACGCTGGGGACCTCTTAATTAGGTACCTACAGGCTGCACTAATCATGTACTGTCCTAAAGATGTCACTTTCACACCGCTGGGCTTGTGTTGTGGCGGGCACCTGCTTGTTTTTCCCTGTCAGGTGGAGGGGTACCTGATGAGGTTGTGGCTGATGTCCAATCGATGATGTGGGGAATGACGTGTGATGAGGATGGAAACGCGTACTGTGAGACGCGTCTATGCCTTTTGATAATTGATTGCTGTTGTTGTATGAAGCTGCAGTATGTCTTTTCTCTTCTTATATCTCATATACGCCACAGATAATCACAAGAGTAGATATATCACATCTAAATTACTTTACTGCACTATATTTCCGCAGCTTCCGGAATCCACTAACAAGATCAGCAGCCGCTGGTAATCTCAAAATCATGCCCACTTTCGACATCCCATGGTCCCATTGTCCCTGGAATTGAGCCTACCCTAGACACCGCTATGAAGTTTAACCATTGGCATGACAAGCGATAACTGCCCATATGAGCCCCTTATGAGCTGACTATTGATGGGATGATGGTTTTTAAATTGAATCGTCTTCCGGCGGAGATTTTGTGCGCCTTTGCATGCGACCTACTTACCTTCTGTTTACTCGTGCGGAAAAGTCAGTCCGCAACTCGTTTTCTATTAACACGCCGAATATGACAGCAGAATACAGAACAAAGACGTAATACACCGAGAAGCTTTGTAAGTGATGTATATTGAGTGTCAGTAGGGTTTAAATCCTGTTTAGGTTTCTTCCAGCCTGAAGTAATGAGCTGCTGTATATCCGTACTCCGTTCGTATATTATCCTTCAGTCTGGGTCGCGCCCCTATGATGGTCCAAGGACTGTGTAGTTATTTTCGATCATCTAGATCGTGATAAGATATCGGATTCAAGAGCGACAATCGATACCGATAAACTAGAAACATGATTATCTCGGATCTAGCTACGGGTAGATAAATACGAGTGCTTAAAGTTAATTCTTATGTGACAGGGACCTATGCAGAAGTAATTATTGCCAGGCTCAAAGGCGACCAATCACAAAGCGACTGTACTCATTACGTGCAGGTCTAAAACTCTTTCTAACTTTATCGCTTGGCGGTCGGCCCGTCATAGTGAGACTCAGTGCGCGACGCGGTCGGGTCACTTGATTTCTGATTCTGTCGCAACCAATTTATTATTCCTTCTTTCATTTACATCAGCTAGCCCTGCCCTAACTTAATATCAACTCACTCTACAACCCTCGCTCAACAACGCATCGATACTCGATTCACCGCGCCACGAATACACCAAAGAGCCTTGCGCGTCACGATTGAACTGCCGAAAAACCAACGTCTACACAATATTCATCGACGTTGCCCATCATCGCGCGCATTTGCACGGAGGACATCTACCGACCAGATCACTCTGCTGAACACAACCTCACCATGGAGGAGGACGGGACGCAGCTTCTACCGCCGTCAGGCCTCGATCCAATCTCTCGACCAGATTCCACCTCGACCACCGCATCAGCTTCGTTACCACAGCACGTCCTGCCCGGTTTCTCAGCGCTTGCTGCTGCCAATGCGGCCACAGATGCTACAACTCAGCTAAGGTAAGGACTTCCAACAACCTTGACATGCGACCCTAGATGCACTATTTCATCAAATTGCGCTCAAGGCTCTATCTCCCAGAATCCTTCGAGACAACCGCCTGGGCCTGTGAATGAAATCACTGGACAGGCTTTATTGCGCATATAACTAACCCTTGTCTGCAGAGCATCGGCCGCTCCGTCGCCCGCTATGTATGCGACCGCATCTCCTGCCGCAACGAGTGGGGGATCTGGAAGTACCATGGTAAGTCTAGGTCTCTATTTCATCGTAATCTTATCAGCATTTCCCCAGAATCCTATTGCACTTTACGTTGGGTCTATGGCATTTCCGTCTTATCACTGCAATCTTATCTCCAGAGCCGCTGCATCCCATTTTTAGCACATCTCAGTTTGCTTGGCCTTATCGCTTACCAATTGATACAATCACGTGTCTTATCTCCAATCCTTGCCAGGCTAAGCCTCGACGGGATGGATGGTGGGTCTTCACCGCGGGCTTATCTGGCTTATCAAGCCAGTTACGTTGCAGCCAAAGAATTTTACTCCATCCTCTTATCGTGGCCGAGATAATAATCATCGCCCTCCCTCCCGCTTTCGCATTTGCTCTTCATATTCATATTGATTGATATTCAAAAACCGGCACAATGATGGCAACTAACGGATCAACGCAGCCAACCTGCCAAAATTGTAGCACTTCTACAACACCACTATGGCGTCGCGACGAATTTGGCTCTGTTCTTTGCAATGCCTGTGGCTTGTTCCTTAAGCTACATGGTCGACCCCGGCCAATTTCCCTCAAGACAGACGTTATCAAAAGTCGCAATCGCGTCAAGACTATGCGCCCCGACTTGGCAAACAAGAAAAAGGTCAGTTCAATGCTTTCCGACACTGCGCATCTCACTAACGTTAATTAGCAACAACAACAGCAGCAGCAACAAGCAGCACAAGGCTTCGCCACGACCGATGCGAATGGCTTCGATCCTTCTGGACAGGCGGCAGCGGCAGCCGCGCATGCTGCGCAAGCCGCGCGACGAGCATCCCACAAATCGAACGGCCACGACGGCGCCGATTCCCCAATCTCCCGCACCGGCACACCCTCAATGTATAACCATGGAATGTCGTCTTTTATGGTTGATGATCCGTACCAGGGTGGCTTTGTCGCAACAGGAGAAGGTCGCGCAACATCTCCCTCCAATGGAGACCGCAAGATGGATGCCCCCCCGTCATACGAGCAGTTAATTGCGATTAATTCAAGTCTCAAGACTCGGGTCAGCGAGCTAGAGGTCATTATCGAGCTCTTCCGAGGCCGTCTCAGCCAATTAGAGCAACAAGAGGCTGCCGCGCGAACTGGTCAGCAGGCCGCGGATGTAGAGCAGTCACAACTACGTGCGCAGCTCGAGGACAGCCATCGACGAGAGAACAGCTTGAAGCGACGCTTAGACGAACTTGAACTCGAGTTCCAAGCGAACCAAGGAGTCAATTTGGCCCCTGATGAGCGACCCGCAAAGAGACCTCGTACATTGAGTGACCCCGTCAAGACTCAGGCGGAAGCGGATATCGAGGCTGCCGCTGAGGCACTGCTTGCTTCGGAAGCATCCAGACCCAGCGAAATTGCCGAGCCTGCACCCGCCGTCGATGATCAAGAACCAACCGAGGTGGTGCAGCCTTCTGAAGAGACGAAGGAGACTGCCGTCGTTCCTGAGACAGAGGACGTCCCTATAGACCCTGACATGCCCGTGATGGACGAGACCTCCCAGCCTACAGAAGGGGCCAAGGTACCCGAGGATATCGAAGTACCCGATGCCCCTGCCGTTGCCCCTGCTGCTGTCGCCGCCGATGCTGAGGCCGTTGCCGAAGCTTCTTCTGAGGAAACTGAAAGCACAGAAGCCTCTGCGCCCGCGACCGCGATCGCAGCTACATGAGACAGTAATGTTGCAATCCTTCTGACTAGCGGGACACTGGACAACCTCTACGTTATACGTGAGGTTTAAACAGAACCGTGGCACTCCGCACCGTCGAATACTACTTAGACGCGGTGTCAGATTGATCCTACAAGTCTTGGCATCAGTTACGACTCACATTGATTTATACCCCCTATGCGAGTGGCGTCGGGCGCTTTCGCTTTGCTTTCACGATATACCTCCTAGCGGCGAGGGCGGCGAGGTCCTTGGCGTTATGGCCTTTTTGTTTTGTTTTATGGTACTAGAGAAGACTCGGTGACCATGTTGTGTTTTTAATGGGATGATGAAAATCGCAGGTTTGTGGGCGAATATTGATATACGAATGCAGAGTATAGGGATTTAGAGCTTCCTGGCTTGCAAGAGACGACGGGGATCGTAGTGGTTATCAAAAGTTGAACTGCTCTCGCAATAAAAAGTAGACCCTGACTTTGATCACTTATTCTTGGGCCGCGATAACCAAATGTGAAGAGTAAAACAGGGTAGCAAGAAACCTAGATAACCCTTGCTTATCGATAGCTTCCATTCTTTAGCATGAAGCACTACGGATACATGAACTATTTTGTGCTACGACCTCTCCGTAAATTGCTTGTTATTTAAATTCTTGTCCATGTTTGCCAGTGCTAAACAGTGTTTGACAGTGATTGTACATCACGGTCACGTGGCCTATCAATAAGCACCTCCAGAACGATGCATCGCGAGGCAGACTTCCTCGACCAACAACAGCCATTCACCTCCCCTCTCTCATCGACTTGATCAGAGCGCTGTTGATTTCTTTTCCGAACTCATCAGTTCTTCATCCATCCTTGTTGATAAAATATCCATTGCGACTGAAATCGCTTGCTTTCATCAACACCCTCATATACACTTCACTAAGACTATCCATTATGCCGTCAGTGGTTTCTCGCGGCGGCCCCTCGACTGCACGGCCTGCGTCGACCTACAGTGGCGGCAAAGTTGCCCCCTTCGAGAAGAGAGGTGTTGTCCGCCCGGGTGGTGGAAAGACTGTCCTCGGTGGAAAACGCCACAGGTGAGATACAGCATAACATCAGAAGTGAACGGAACATGCAAAAGCTGATATTCGTCTTTTAGGAAAATTCTGAGAGACAACATTCAGGGCATCAGTATGTTGCACACACACATATCGAAATCGTCACGGAGAGAGTTGCTAACCAGATCGTTACAGCCAAGCCCGCTATCAGGTCCGTGAGACTCATTCTTATTAACAGATACGAATGTTGAAGTGCTGACGTTGAGTAAATAGACGCCTGGCGCGCCGTGGAGGCGTGAAGCGAATCTCTGCTGGCATTTACGATGAAGTTCGTATAGCGCTGAAAGCCCGGCTCGAAACAGTGAGTGATCTATATTGAAAGTCTAATGATCGTATATTGATACCCAGTATAGATTCTGCAGAACTGTGTTATCTACGTCGAGTATCGCAACGCAAAGACTGTCACCGTCAGAGACGTAAGCGCCATCGCGACAATATCTGCCGTAGAGCACTGACTGACCCAGCAAACAGGTGATCCACAGTCTCGGTCGGCTTGGACGTCCCCTCTGGGGTTTCGACCCTGATACCTACGACCCTTCAAAGAAGTCGCGTGCAGACCAGCAGATCACGGCTTAAAGAATCGCTTGTCTTGTTTGATGATTGCTTTTGTACATGATTTGACGACTACGGTGGGTGTTAAGAGCGTTTGGGAGCATCCGATATTGAAATTGGCACTATTGTATGGCTGATGTGTTTATACCAATGATAAGTTCGACCAAGGATGGGTTTGTTTAGGGCATATGAGAGATGGTTTGTCGCAGACCAAGGCATGAATCAGTTTGAGAGAAATCAAATATTGATTGATAATGGCCATGAGCGAGGTCATGACCAGCGATTATGAGCTTCTTTAAACGAAAGAAATATGGGGTATCTCAAGTGACAGAATGTAGGTATCCAAAACAAGAAGCAAAATAAGAAAAGTAAAGAATAGTGTGCTCCGGCCATTACGTGCTTCCTTCGTTGGTAGCGTTCCATCTTCCCCCGTAACCCAGAGTCTATACTATAGCACGACCCGTCCTCTAGTGGTATCTGTATGTGGTTTGTGTGTCTTCTTTCCGTCGACTGTATTGTCGATGGGGGTATTTCTTTATCGTAGTCTTTAACTCTTCTCCGTAGTCTTCCATTCTTCTCATCATCATTCTGTATCCGTATCGATCGCATTCTGTCGGTGATGAACTCATCAACAGGGATGAGGTCATCCCTGAGGTGTGTAGTCGTAGTTGTTTTCATTGTTGCTTCATTTACCTCCTTCTCTTGACCAGGTCCCAGTTGGACAGAATGCCGTCCAAAGCCCTGGTAGCCCGGACCTCGTCACGTCGGAAGGGTGCGTTGAAGATACCGGGAAGCAGCATGGCACTGTTGGCGTGTTCCTGAGCGAATCCAACTTCAGCATCCTTTCCGCATCGCTCTCTGGCGACACGGACGGCTTCCTGAAGCAGATCCTTTCCGACACCTTTTCCGCGGTAATTGAGGTTGGTGGTCCACGCGCGGATAACACCCTTGCCTCCTCGTAGGGAAAGCGATCGTCGGCGTCTATGGCTGGATGTCGGGCTTGGTTCAAGGCGCAAAACAAGAGTCCCAATAATGTCATGGTTAAGACGGGCAGCCAACAGGGTATCCTCCTCACCATCATCGGCTCGCAACCAGTTCCAGCGCAGTCGTTCGGCCAAAGAGATATAACCGTTGGCCAAGTAACGAATACCCATGAGGTAGCTCATGATGACTCCACAGGAGACCGTCATGCCGATTCCGGAATCACGAGTAACACCGCCGAGATGGTAGATAGCAGCAAGGGCAGCTGACAAGCCGGCGAGACAAACAGGGTGGAAAACGAGGTTCAGCGAGGCCCGCTGGCGCATCTGAGCAATCGAGTCGGCGACAAGGCGCATGCCCTCTACCTTGTCCTGAGGCTTGTCGAGAACCTCAAGAGACAACGGCTCGACGTCATCGTCATCATCGAGACCAAAGTATGGAGTCGAAGCTGCAAGCGGAGAAGGCGACGGCGGAACGAAGGAAGAAAAAGGAACAGATGGACCGAATTGCGGGGTGCTGGTGGCTGAAGCCATTGCCGAGTGGAGGACAAGGTTGGCGCGAAGGAATGAGAAGAAAGCTGTAAGTTGTAGTGTTAGTCATGGTGTTTAAGTTACAACATCTTTGTTCTGCTGTTGTTCCAAAGCCGGATAGACTGAACAAAGTGAACGACGCAAACAGTTGAGGGCGACCCATCATGACATCTCCGGAGGCGATGAGCCGCATTGTGAATAGCTTCAAAGCTCAAATGTTGAGATTGCAACCATCAGACTAGGCTTGATTCGATGCATTGTCGTATGCTGGACCCTAGTTCAAGGGTCGAGACTGGGGTATGCTTTGATGGTGGCCATGGTAACCGAGTGACAGGGGACTTAGACAATGGGCAGCACCAACAAAGAGAAGACAAAGCAGAACGCAAGAAATGAAAGAAACTTACCAGCACTTGTCTTCAAAACAGGAACAGCACCAACTCTATCGACCACAGTGCTCGGGTGGCAGGTCCTCAGGTCGAGCTCTCGAATAGCAATGTGCTGAGGACCTTCCATGGTGGTGTAGGTAGCCATGATGGGATATGGCGTATGGCGTATTAGTAGATAACGAAGAACAGGTGAGATAAGAGCCGCAGTCTGTAAAAGATGGGGGGAAGGAAACCAGCCTTCAGAAACAAAGTCGACTGGAGAGAGAAGAGGAAGAGGGTATAATGTAATAGTATAAGATGATTAAAGTAGAGATGTATGATTATGTTTAACAAACAAAAGATCAAGCGAGGAAGAGGGAGAGAGGAGAGAAATAGCTTGAGACGAGTCCGGGGGAAGAAGAAGAGATTTCAAAGATTCGAGAAGGGTCGTCAGCTCCTGCAAGTCGTCGAAAAATAGGCTTGGGAACGACCCGACGCTCTGGTGGCCGTAGCGTCTTTTTCTCTTTCGAATGCGACACACTCTGCATTAAGATCCTTGCATCTAGAGTGCGTAGTGCGGCGCTGTCCACGGCGTCCAATGTCGAATCCCTGGCTCATCCCTGGCGGTTGTTGGTCGCTATTGACTCTGGCGGCTTTGTCTCTGTCTCTGTCTCTTGTTTCTACTGGCCTCTTTGTATGAACCCGCGTGTGCATATCATGGGAGGCTAGACAACTGAATGGCTCTATCTAGCACACATGCGGGATGGTGGGCTGTCCATGTGGTAATTGTCGGTGGTGTTAATGCTTAGTGGTGGTTGCGTGACAGAGTTGAAAGATACGCTACTATCTCGATTATCGTTGGCCTAGACTCGCGAGAAGGATTCGACGTGGTGGTTGGTGTACAAGTACTCCGTACAGAGTACGCATCTGCATCTGCATCTGCTGCAAAGAAAATGCACATACCGTCGTTCCGTCGCGGCATGTTTCTTTCTGATATCCAGTTGCACTGTACCTTTGCACCCCCTCTCTTATCTCCATCTCCTCGCCCAATCATTCCCATATCTATCTCTTGGTGTTTCGGTCGCGCCGTCATCCTTCAAGACCTCCCCCACTCAGCACAATCGTCAAGAACCAGCTTCACTTGAGGTGTCGTCTTTTTGTTGAATGATACAGCAGGGGGTTCTTCAGCCTTCAGCCCCCCAATCTCCACTTGGTTCCCAGCAACAAACGATTAGAGGCGGGGAGCCGAGACGGCGAGCAGCCCTAGAGCATGTTAGGGTTAGTTTCCATTACTGCTGTGCCCTATAAACCCATAGCGTTCAGGTTGGCCCATGCTTGAAATCGATATTGCCTGAGCACGCGACGACCCAAGTCAATTAAACTTGACCAGACCTCGCCGGGGCCCTAGCTCCCCGATTTGTTTTTGACATAAAAAGGACTCATATTGTCCCGGGGCAACTTATTAACGCAGCCGAGCGAGCCATGAGCCATGAACATGAGTTGAAAATCGAGGAGAGGTGTGAGTGGACACGCTGATAACCCGCGTTGGGTACAAACCAACATTCGCAACCTTGCAACCTTCATGTGCTTGAAGCTTTCGACAATCGGGTGATAAGAGCCGTCAACCGAACGCTTCAAACTTACACTTCGCACCAACAACGATACATAGCTAGATAATCCACGCTCGCCACCCGGTTTCAACACGACATATCCCGTAGTGCTCTTTGTAGCTGGATCGTCAGGGGCCTGTGAATCCGATTCTCCAACAGCTGAATAGTCTAGACCCGCGACAATGGTGTCTCCTCATCGCACTAACCGTGCCGGCGCCGTTGTCTTAAACGCCATCTTGCTCATGCGGTCATAGTTTTTGGGGTATCAGTTGGCCAATCCCATAGTTCGGGTTGACAAGATATCCCTTCGGCTATCAACTTCTCAGCATTTGCCGTATGTCTTTGATCGTCCTCAAACTCGCAGGTTCTGGTAAGAAACAACTTCGGAACCGTTCCAATGTGTGGTTCAAAACGGCAATCTTCATGTTGTATCAAACTCCACTGCTGACGTACCCAGCATGTCCTTGGTTGAAGAACTTAAAAGCACTTGATGATGAGCAGTTACCACCTGCATGGAGTAGTTAAACGATGGACGTCGGATGTGGGGGAACAACCGAGGATTCATTCGTACCATCCACGCCGCTTCAACACGCGAATCCTTTGTTACCAACAAGTAATTGATTCGCTCGGGAGATATTGGCCGTTGTGTTTTATGCCTTTTTAGCCGCATATAGAAAGTTTTGTATGAATATCTTCCCACTTGCCGTGCCGGCTTCTGTTCTCGGCTGGATCGCTTCGTAGGTACTGCTCGTTGAAGCCTTTTGGTTTCTGATCAATGGTGCCCCCTCCCTTCTTTTCTCGAAAGATTCCGTTGGTTGTACTCTTTACGGAGTATGCTGATCCCAGTCTCATGCACGCGACTCCTCCGGTTGTTTCCCAGTCAATAAGGGCCTATGCTTCAGACTGCCAAGAAACGCTCATGAAACGCTCAAACCGTGAAACTCTTTTGGAGCACGGGGCATGGGCCCGAAACACTCTTTGTCCGCTGTCGCGTTTGACGACTGTCGATCCATTCCCTTATTGTTGACGTTGCATTGCGCCATAACGTTTGTCGCGGTTAAGATTCGCAGGGATATTGTAACTAGAAAAAAGACCCTGAGAATGTGAATGACTGTCATGTGAACAAACATTAGACCACACCTTCACCGGTCACGTCAGTGTCAATAATGATAATCACTGGTGCTCTATTGGTTGCTTTCTCGCAGATGGTGGTAATGTTGAAGCATGCATATCTACTTCGATATTGCCGTAAGCTGCTTATTATTTGCCGTAGGGTGGGGGTATAACATTGCAGGTAAGTGCTTTCCTACGCATGGGCTCTTGCCAGTTGCTGTAAAAGTTAAGAAACCACTTCATCTTCACGATCAGAAGGAAGGAAACACGCATGGTCCTAACGTCAGTAATGTTATGGTCTTGGAAGGAAAGACCAGACGAGATGCCTCTACCCCATAGGTTTCTCAACAGCACGGGCACTGGTAGATAAATTGATAGTCCAAATTCATTCAGTCATCTATCTCAAACATTTACTCCGCGCTTCCTGATATGCAAAACTTTCATGTTTGAAACAACCCCCCCTATCCTATTATCTCCTCAAACCGTGTCCCAGCACCATACCAACAAAGGCAATTAGTCGATACGCAGTTCCAATAGCAACTAAAACACCAATATTAAGCCACAAACGGTCGAGATGGTATCCTGTCGCCTCAGCTGCCACGTCAACTTGGTACAGGTTATCGAAAGGCGCGACAAGCTGTCCAAAGTACAGCTCCGCCAGCCATGTCGCAGGAGACGCCCGCCAAAGCCACTCCATATGCCAGTCCTTGACGGAGCGTAACGGTGGCGCGGATCCAGAGAGGATACCAGTGATGAGGGCAATCATGGTCGCAAACAGTGGTGCATCTTCCCGGCGGACAACCATGCTGACGACACTCGCGAGGCCGTAAATGCAGTAGAAATACAGCAGGTTTGTGAGGAATGCCAGGCTCCAGTCGATAACGGGTACCGCCAAAAGGAATAGTGGCACAGTGAAGTGCATGCACCCCAGGATCATGCGAGGCATGACAGAAATAACCTTGGCAAGGAAGTAAGCCATCCTGGAATGACCGGCTTCCGCCTCACGCTTGTACAAGAGCAGTTCTTCGGAGAAAAGCTTGACTCCAGGAGCACCTGCAACAAGACCGATGGCAATGGCAATGAGAAGAGCGAACTGTGGCGCGGCGTAGAAGTCGATGGCCGTGGACAAGACAGCATAAGGCTCGTGGAAAAGACCGACAAACAGGATTCCTTTCCTAGGATTATTGGCGAGACCAAGCAGGCCACCTGCCAGTACAGCAAGACCCATTTCTGCAAAGAAAGCACCCCTTGCGCGGTACTGCTGGAGCATTGCACGGCAGAGACAAAGCCATCCTTGCTTGATGTACGGAGCACCGCGCTTCTTGAGGGCCTGACGCATGCCTGAGTCACCCAGCATCGTAGACCTGATACTCCTGCGCTCATAAGCCTCTTCTGTCTTCGTTTGGCGTGTCTTGGCCCAGTGCGCGATGAGGGCTTCCTTGGATACATCACCAACACTGTTGTACTCTCGACCGTTACCGGTGATGATATCCGTGATCACGTCACCATGGTTGCTGTGCTCGGGGAACTGGAAGCCCATACTCTCGAAGTACGTCTGCGACTCGAATTGGGGGCCTTCGTAGATGGTCTGTCCGTTACCAAGCAGGATGAGATTGTCGAAGAGTTCGAAAATCTCGGTTCGGGGCTGATGAATAATCACGATAATGGAGATACCCAGTCTTGCAATGGCCTTGAGTGTACGCATGATGGATGAAGCTGCGGTTGCATCCAAACCACTGGTCGGCTCATCAAGAAAGATGGCCATAGGGGCCGCTGCCAGTTCCATTCCGATACTCACTCGCTTTCTCTGACCACCGCTGATAACAGGCTTGCTGACGCTGCCAACCTGAGAATCGCGTACATGGGACAGTTCCAAACAGTCAATAACAGCCTCGACGTGGTTTTCAACCTCGCTCTTTGTCCAGTTGTGGGGAAGCCGAATGCGTGCCGAGTGTACAATGTTTTCGTAGACAGTCAGCTCGGGCAGCACGACATCATCCTGGGGCACATATCCCGTCAACTTCTTGTATTGCTTCATCTTGCCCGGGGTGTTGTTGACGGCAACGATACCGCCTGTGTTGCTTGTTTTACCCATCAGGACGTTGACGAATGTCGATTTACCGGCTCCGGAGCCACCCATAACAGCCACCAGTTGTCCTTGCTCGATGGAACCTGTCACGTTCTGAAGGATAGGCTTAGGGCTCTTCTTGGGATGAAAAACAAGATCCGAGTATCTGAAGGAGAGACCGAAGTTGGTTGCTTCAGCCGCCCTTCGCATAGATTCAACAAAGGCCTTCAGTTGCGGGTTTGCATCCAACTCTCTCTGCTCCTGCTCAGAACTGTAAACGCTGTTTCTGTTTCGGCTGAGAGCAGCTTCGAAACCAGTTCGGCTGCGGCCTTCCCGAAAGTCGCGTCCGTATGGCGAATATGTACCATATTCTGATTGCATCGGTGCCATCTCGTGATCCTGGTCATGGTCGTCGGAAAGCTCCTTATATCCACCTCCGGTAATTGTTGCCTTGACAGCTCTCATCGTCTTGTGCCTCCTCAATGCACCAGCATGGGACTTGGAAGTTCTCTGCCATCGCGAACGGAACATCAAGACGAACATGCCCACAATAAGCAGAAAATCGATGATGATCAAGACGCCGACGGGGATTAGATATCTCTCGTATGATGCACCCTCTGGACACCTGCTGCCGGAAAGACAGGACGTTGGGGTAGAAGTACCGGGCTGGCAATATGAGCCCTGGGGACATCGGATCTTCTTCTGACCCCCTTGATCCAGAGGACAATAGTAACCTGCCTGGCAAACGATGGGCTCGAAGACGCCCATGGCTATGTTTGAGCCATTGAACGAACAAGTCAAACCCGAGAGACGTGCAACGGTACACGGCGGCAAAGGAGGACATGACTGAGGAAGTGAGTTGATGGTGTTGTTTTGGCCTGGAAATGGTTAACTCTGCTTATGAACAGTTCAAGGATGAGACTTACAAAGAAAACCTTCCTTGCAGCCCTCGTTCTGCCATGATGACACGTTCTGCAGTTGAAGAGGGAGAGCACCAGGCCTCCAACAGGGCGCTGCATCATAGGGAAGTTGTTTCGCGCGTAACTGGGTGGTGGCTCTGTAAAAACTTGTAGAGAAACTTGATCGGTTGGTGCCGGTGCAGTCTCGGTCGTAGACAGTGAGTGTCTTTTTGTCTTCCAAGGGCTTGAGAGACCGGCTTTTGCGATCCCATACAAGATCATCTCCTACTGGGGGGTTCGAATCGTCGTACATGGGCAAAGTGATGGATCCTTTTGCACTTTTGGTCTTATACCATTTCCCGCTTGTTATGTTGTAAACACCCTGTGTTTGGTTTCCAATGCATTGCCATGCTGCTTCGCCATTATCGAAAGTTCCCTTGCCTGTGGCTAGGGCGAGTTTGTCGCTTCCAGGTAGTGGGCGAAGAGCGCAAAGGCATGCGGTGGTGTCGAGGAAGCTGGGGCCTCTAGGCTCCTCGTATGCGAGAAAAGGCTGCTGAGGCAGCTCTGCGTCATTGACGCCATATTGTGAAAGCGACATTGTGTGGTGTCGTTACCAAATCAAGATGTAAAGAGGGTATCGACGACAACTATCAACTCGTTCTCTGGTATTCTCACGAGAAGAACAAGATAGAACACCAACAATAGCTCTCATCCTCACAGGACTAGCAGGCGAGCGATCCATCTTTATACCAAGTTTGTAAGCACATGGAAATTTGCATCATGCTACCCTCACTTGGGCCCAGGAAAAAGAAATCCATTGCTTAACACTTCAGACCTGATCAATGGGATTCCGATGCGAGCGTCGGACCCGGGATCAACAACAAAATCTACCTGGATTAGACTCCGCCATATGGGCCCAAAGGCAGTGTTTGTGAGATTTTAGTGCCCGTGAAGGATGCTAGATGCTCAGAGCAAGGGTCCAAAGGTTCAAAGGGCGGAGCTTAGGAGCTTTAGCTGATTACAATCTTGGCGGTCAATCAATAATGCTGATCTCTCTGCATTGCGACTGTGGGCCAACGAGATGAGACAAACGACAGAGTTATTTGGGGTATAATGTAGCGCTGCATAACTTGACTCGATGTCTTTATCGTCATTCTCGTCAATGAGGACAACCAAGGAACGCAGCCGTTACACCTGCAGTTGTGTAAGTGCAATAGCTGTAATTGAAGGTCGCAGCGGCTCAATAACTGAGCCGAAGCCACGCCACGCATAATCCCTACATCAGAGGCTTGCTGCTACTAAGCCGGCGCGCGCAGTGCCACCATATTGAGTCTAGTCCGAGGCGCATTTGGCTCAGCTTTGGTGGAGAGCTTAGGCTTTGCGAAAACGAGATGAAGGAAATTCGTAGGGCTGATCGGGTTGTCACCAGAGGGCCATCTCGTATCTCTCACTATTGTACGGATAACCGCCCTGGTTATGATGACGGATTACTACTGACGTTTCAGGGAGATGATCCGAAAGAGTCTCATCGAGGAACAAAGTCCTGTCAGCAATCATATTCACCCTATATCCACATCCTATTTTATCTTCCTTGTGGTATTAATCGGTGGAAGCTGGGGTCAGTTTTATTCTCAAACCGCTTAAAACGCCTCCATCATAATCTCCCCGTGGCTGTGGCAGTGTCAGGAATAATCAGGGATCTTCTTCTCAAGGCTCGCACTTGATGTCTCGCTTTTCGGCTTGGGCAAATGCGACGGTGCCGTCATGTCAGCAATTATGTTACTTCGAGTGCCGATGCGGATAAAAGGCAGGAGAACGCAACTCAGACTCACCAATCCCATCGAGACAAAGAAGACCATACGATATGGGGTCACAACAGGATCTGCATCGTCAACCTGCGCCTTCTTGACCGACCCATAGACCGTTGTTGATATTCCAATGGCCACCGTTGAACTCAGTCGAACCAACATGTCCAAGAAGCCCCAAGTAAGAGATTACTGTGGAATCGGAAGCGATTTCGTAACAAATCTGTATAACCTGATTGGCTCCACGTCTTTTTCTTTTTTTCACAAAGTTGGGTTTATACGTTAGCAGCATTATCCTGAGGGCCACCAGCGACATGCAGACACGGGACTACCAGCGCTCGGTATGTCGTATTGGACTTTCGAAGAGTAAGGAGAAGGTTAACCTCAAGGTAGGCATTTCCACCGCAGTCATGATAAGTGTGTTGTTAGCTTTCTGAAGCATATACGCAACTACTTCTGGATGATATCTGCAATGACCTGCGGTAGCAAATGCACCGCAACGTCTAACGCACCGTGCTCTTTGACGTTCAGCATGAAGAGTGGCAGCCAAAAGTCCGAGGAAATGAACGACATGATCCCTAGAATTGTGGCCAAGACAAGCTTCAGTTCCCAGCCAGCTTATATAAAGTAGGAGGAGAAATCCATCTCTCACAAACAAGAAGTTACGCTTTCGCCATACGTGAAGGAGCATAAGAGGGTATTCACCATAGCTCTTCGAAACCCCAAGCACGAGGCAAGTTGTCACTAGGACCGGTTGTGTTCGCATGCAGTAAGTTGGATTGCCAATACTCTCGGCCTGAAGAACGGACGTCAAAGTAGCTGGGAACATGGTGATACCAGCGACAGTCAGGAAAGTTGCTGGCATGTCGAACTGCTTGAGGGTGATGGAAGTCGTTTTATGAAAAGCGCCTGTTCGAATGTCTCAGTATTTGGTACAATCCAGATGGAGGCCACTCCAAGGTTGGCCCAGGTTGGCATAATGCTGAAGCCAGCCCGCCAGTTAAAGAGCCGAAATGTGATCCTTCAGACAAATTACCTAGAGTTAATCCAATCGGATTTCCTGCCGAGACATGTAAAAGCAAAGATCTCGATGCGGCTTACAGGATACTCTCGCAATGCAAGATCTGTAATCTGGCCTATTACGAGCTGAAAGGGCTGGGCAGAGAGTCTGTCGGACAGTTCGATTAGAACAATTGCGGCATGGATGAACAAAAATTGCTGCTGACTCATTTGGCAGCAGCAATAATCCACGACATCTGACCCCGTGTCATCCCCAGATCTTTACCAATGGCGTAGTAACAATAACTGTTGAACTGGCCAGGGAGGTATTGCTAGCCACTGAGTTGAATTGCCATAAACACAAAATCAACCTCATGTGCAGAATTCCTGAATCATAGAAGCCACACCCCGAGCTTCGAAACTACCAAACGCTCTGGTACTGCAACCTCTTGGGCCTGCATATCTTCTTCAGAGGGCTGTATAATATCGCGAATTATGATGGGCAACGGAGAAACGCTCCTGGACTCAAAGTTGGATGCTATTATTTGAGTCATCCTGATTCCCCCAAGAGCTCCAGAGTCGATGAGAGGATGAGGTAAGGTCTTGCTCTCTCGGCTGAGCGAACTGAGAAAGAGAGAATAACGGAAGAACATATAACATAATAACCATATATTCTGTTGGCTCCCATCTTTCGCCGATGATATAGTTTGGAAAGTTCTGGCCCATGAGTTGGAGCCGAGTGAATAGTTTCACAACCAGCAAACAGCCAGTAAGACGAAGACAAGGGGGATAAGGAACTGAAAACGAATGAGAATATCCAATTATATTAAAAAGCTGGTCAAGTTTGATCAGACCGGAAGTAAATGTTGTTGATCTGGTCTGAATAATCTGAATCACACATACATGCATATGAAGCATCTCGAAGGGCAACCAAGCTAGTGATTGGATGCATTTGCACGTTTAGTAGGATTTTCGGAAGCGCGCCGACTTCTCAATTCCGCGTTTTACGCCTTCCAATCTAAGAGCACTAATGTGCTCGAGGCGGCTGTGGCTTACTTAGCGAGGGGTTGTCCATTCTGATTATCAACCTGACTTTACCTCTCTCATGTGTTCAACAACCACCATTGCGAAATCAAACGACCGTATCAGAAGCAATGAAAGTCACACAGGTAAGACTGACGATAACTTTACCCCCGGATAATAGCCATGGTATGTTAAATTCGCGGAGAATCATGCTGACAAGCAATCGACAACAGCTCTGGGTCTATCCCATCAAGGGAGTACGCGGTATTCAGGTTCAATCTGCTAGACTTGGGCCACAAGGACTTCAACATGATCGTCGCTTCATGCTTTGCAAGGTTGGAGACGCAGGTGAACTCAAGAAAATCCAGCTGTCTGGGTTTCCTCAGTGTAGCCTTTTTGCAACTGAAATTGTCGGCGACAAGATACAGGTCAAATATCTGACCCCAGAGGAACCTCTAGTGCCATGGCAACCAGCGCAAGACAATATTCTTCATATCCCCATTGAGCCAAATCATAAAGAACTGAAAAAGGCCGACATCAATCTCCATCAGAGCCTTGTTACCGCATATCGCATGGGTCCTGCATATGATGCATGGTTCACAGCTTGCTTTGGCTTCGACACCGCTCTTATCTTCATCGGAGATGGTCGACGACCTGTGCTAGGAACGTTTTCGCCAAAAGCGCAGAATCCCCGCCCGTCGTGGCCCACACTGCTTCTTAGCTACCTTTCTGGCTCTTCGACTGAAGATGACTGGCTTGCCTTCGCTGATTGTGCTCCTTATCTTTTTGCCACAGAGGC
The DNA here is from genome assembly GCA_021020635.1 of Fusarium sp. PT. Classification (NCBI taxonomy): domain Eukaryota; kingdom Fungi; phylum Ascomycota; class Sordariomycetes; order Hypocreales; family Nectriaceae; genus Fusarium; species Fusarium sp. PT. The sequence continues at coordinate 573,618 of JAHMRZ010000010.1, forward strand.
ATCCCTCAACAATGTCAAAGCCCGGCTGTCGTCATCCGACGTTGGCATGCAGGCTATGCGACCTAACATTGTCCTGGATGGCGAGGATGCATGGGATGAGGACTACTGGGCACATCTGTCCATCAACGGAGCCCATAAGGTGGCTCTCACCAAGAACTGCAACCGGTGCACTTCGCTCAACGTTGACTACGCCACTGGCCGTACAGCCCAAGGAGAGCGTGGCACGGTGCTCAAGAAGCTCATGTCTGACCGAAGAGTCGATGCAGGTCTCAAATATTCGCCAGTTTTCGGCAGGTACGGGTTTCTCGCCAGTGGTCCTGATGACAATGGTATTGTATCCATCGGCGATAATGTGGAGGTGACGGGGCGAAGCACTGAACGTGCCGTCTGGGACTGGCCATTGAAGGATTCAAACGTTTCCCGATATTATCGATCTTCCTCTAGCGCCAAAGCAAACCTGCCTATAGCCCTTTCATTCTGGTTGACAGCTGCGGCTCTGCTGGGTCTGCTACCGTGCTGGCTTTTGCTCGCTTGAATAAAGAATTCCGTGTCTTCATTAATGTGCCAGAACCCGTGTCAAATGCAGCAACGTCACTTCCTAGGCGAGCCGTCTTCCAATTGCCGCTCGACAACTCTGGTAGCCTGTAAAGTAGTCTTAGAGAGGCAGCAATTCAGTCGGGCACATGGTTGGCCCAAATTGGTTTCTATCCGGTCGCAGCGCCCAGTGCCCGTGATATCCCGCACCGAGAGGCCGGAGGGTGGGGACTGGGGACTGGGGTCATGGACTTTACCCCCGACGCCGAGACGGAGCGGCTTCTCTTCGGCCTACCAACGTCCGTAAAGGGCCGGGGAGGCGAGCAGTAACACGCAACCGATAACACCTTGTCCGAGCATCTGGAAACGTTCCATCACCCCGTGCTTGAGATTTGCCGAAGTATGACAGAATTGTTACACGGCCTGGTCACACAGATGCCCTAGTACAATCTGGAGCTGGGGCCCTGACACCCCAACCCCGATCGTCAAGTGACATTGACCTCCAGAGAGAGCTTATTAGTAGGCGCTTGTGGTTGCTGAAACAAGGCAAACAGGGCAGGAGAGTTTAGCTCAAACTTAAGATAAACCACCAGCGGCCAATGAAGGAGGCCAGTGCTATTTCATCGATATCGATGCCTATCTGCTGGATCAATACAGAGTACTCAAAGCACCTCAAGAGCCCCGGGTACGTTCCCCGAAGGGACCGTGTCCGCCGGCCGGCCGGGCGGGATGTCGGATCCGGTGCAAGGGGGGCGTGTTGTCCCTCGTGACGATTGTTAAGGTTGTCAGCATGACTCAAGATGCTTCCGTGGAAACAAGCCAGCGGGCGATTGATGAACTCTAACCATGATGGATGTGCATCAAACGTGTTGACTGTTGAAGGCATTCGCGAGGTTGTTAAGCGTGAATAACAGGCATTGGTGGGTTCCGGTAACATGAAACATATGGTTCGCGCATCCATGTCGACGTCAATTCTCCACCGTTGTAGCGTAAATAAGCGTGAGAGCGCTCCGTGTGTAGACTGGAAATAATTCGAGACATCTTCTAAGTTGTTCTGGAAGGCTTCTGGTGGAAATTCGTTTTAGCGAGCCGCTACTGAGGCGTCGATCACAACGGGGGCGTCATGGACCCAGAATAGAAGCATTCAGGTACTATTGAGGCGGCTGTTCAATTTCGGTGTTCCCTTGGAATCGCTGTCGCTGCGCCATGGCACAGACACAGACTACCACACTCCATGTCGCTATCACAGCCGCGGGGTTTTCAGTAAAGGGTGATGTGTCTCTTCCACGTCAGCTTTTGAATCTTGTTCGTGAGGAATGCGATCGTACTGGCCAGGTTATCATGGTCCAAGCGAGGTGCTAAGAGAAGAGAGGAAAGTGTATGAAATGATGTAGAGAGAAAGAGAGTCTGAGAGATGAGGATCGTGCTCAAACACAAGATCTTCACGAGGGTGCACAAAGGAAACAGGGTCTAGATACGAGCTCGAGGCGGGCGATAGAAGGAAAGGCCGGAGCCAATGCTTGAGCCTGCCAGCTGAGGAGATTACAGGACGATGGCTCTTTCCTTAATTAATGCCCACCTCAGTCTCCCAAGGTTCAATTGGAGATGGAAGGCACCACTAGCGAGCAGCTACGTTGTAAACCTACGAATATTGTCTGACCAATCAAGACTCACTGAGAGGTTATGGGAGCCGCCTCGAATCTTGAATGAGATGAACTGACTGGGGGGTCACATTGGTGCAGCTGGATAGTACAAGATGCCTTGTTTCATGATGCATTTTCACATTCGCCATGATCAGGATGATCACAATAAACACGTAGCATGTAGAGTGTGGTAGGTTATGGAAATAAAACGTTTTCAATTATGACAAGAGCAACAGCTGATGTGTTTCTTCACCTGCTTGATACCCTCTGGTTCGCCCCGTGTCTGCTAGGCTTGAGCCATAGTCTATTCCAAGAACCAACACCGATTCAAAACCCAAACGCCTGGTCCGACCCATCGGATTCATCGAATGCTGCCTTGCGCCGTGAGCCAAAAAGATAGCTTATGATGGCTCCAATAAAGTGAGGTCATGACGACGTTTCCCTTTGTTCTATCCAGGCCGTAGTCCAAGTAAGCTGAGGAGACAGACCAATGTTGGGGTAATCCTCCCAAAAGCAAAAGGAAAGAAAAAGCAAAAATAAAACACCGTTTTGTATGCAGAGCAAGAAACAAACCAGGTATCAGAAAGAATAAACAAAAAGAAAGAAAAGAGAAGAGAAATCGAGAAAAGTGACAACAGCGAAATAGACCCAGTTGGGATTACTGTAATAGATCGGAATTCATGAAGTGACGTTGAGAGCCGCGTCGTAGATTGGAGGAGGACTCCAAGAGAAGATGACACGTCTTAACACCCTATTCCATTCATTCCCATTTCGCTCTGCATTGCGTTGCGTGTTTGAGTTGGGTTATGCTTGGGTAGGTAGGTAGCTGGAGAGCCAAGCGAGCCCAGTCCGCGTTGGTGTTTGGTGAGATGGGCTCCCACAAGGGGGCGGGGTGACTAGTGCTGCACAATTCCCAAAACAGACCAAAGGTCCCTGTGAATGGAATCTCCCACGTGGAACGTGCAGAGCACTATTCCGTCATGGAACTCAGAGGGTGGAAAAGTCAAAGTCACCCCAATACCACCATCGTTTGGCCGAATCCCATCCCCCAACTTCAGGCTGACACGAATCAGACAGTGGAGGTGTATCATATCGCATCCCCTTTCCAGTACTTCTCGTCCGTAGGCCATGATCCGCTGCCAATGCCTGTTTCGATGCAATATGTTGTTCTTGCAGGCACAGCTCAGCCGTGCCGTGCATGGTGAAAGAAAAGAAAAATCTCAAACCAGTGAGGCCGCGGGTACTGTAGAAATTCCAAGTGACGTTTCGTGGTACATTGGTGATAGGCGAACGAGTGATGGGTGCACGCGAGGGGTGTGTGTGACGGTTCGGTAGCCGTGCATCCAGAGCCAGCTCCGGGCTGCCGTTCCACAGTACGTAGCATGCCAAGTGCAATCAAATGCCCTGCCTGGTCTTATTGAGACTGTCTTTCTTTGATCTCTCCATGTGCGCCTGCACAGAGACCAGGAGAGAGCTCAGTCATTCTCCCCTTGAAGTAGATTCCCACGCATCCTGTTAGTCAGTCCATGGCCACCAACTGCTGGCACATGAACTACAAGCACTGCGAAACAAAGCAGCCGCACACCCATTCTGCATGTGCATGCCAAACATTGTCTCGACATCAGTGCTTTTCTTAAGCAGATTGCGTACAAGGTCGGCATAGATGAAGCTTGCAATAGGCGCACTCCCAAATCATCCAGTGAGGACCAGATCGACAGTGCTGGCAGATCCACTGGACAAGAGTGTTATCCGACTTGATCATCCGGAATTGGTGGGCGCAGGCGTTGGCCATTTTGTCGGGAATTTGTGGCGGTTTTGTATGTGGTACAGTAAAGGTGTAGATGCTATCAAGAGTGTCTTGGCTGCGGTGAACCCTCTCACAAGATTTGGCCTGATTGGATACGGCTATGTTCCTGGGAGGACAATATTAGCCTTGCATGCATGAGACAACCCAACCTGGTTGTAAGCAGCTATGTAAGATGCAGTATGTAAAAAGCAACCTCTAGCCCGCTCTTTCAGGAACTTACAGGATAGATGTAGTATGAAGCGCAAAGGCGATAAAGGCGGAGTGTTGTCAGATGTTGACACTGCAATGCAACAACACAGGCGATGAGGGTGTAATAAGTAAGAATCGAGGTAGAGCAGGATAAAGTGTGAGTAGTTGGAGAAGACGTTGTCGACATGTGAATCATCAGACGCAAGGTAAGGAGGAGGGCCAGAGGTCTTTATACTTTGTGAAAGGGAAAGAGGTTTCAGGGAAAAGTGACAATGTTCACAGTCAATGTCGGTGTGAATGGAAGTTGCACCTCTGTCGTAGTTGCAGTTGTCAAGGTAGAGAGTTCTGTCTGATATGATGTAGGTCGTTTGCAAGTGTCAAACGGGTGCTGGGATGGTAATGGCCGGGATGAGGCTTGTAGCAACGGCCTGGGAGATAGACGACGGAAGAGGCACGAGCAACGAGGCGGAAATGCCGACAAGGTAGTGCCAACGCCAGATGGAGTAGATTAAACGGACGAGATGACGGGAAACAAAGCGAGCGAGCCAGATGGAGCGAGGTTAAGCCTTAGGACGAGGGTGATGAAGACGAGGCAGGACAGGACAGGACAGGGCAAGGTACGGTATGGTATGGTATGGTAAGGCAATGTTGATGGATATGGTCCATGGGCATGGTATGGGGGTTTCTTTCTGGTACTGTAGCTTCAATGTTACAAACCGCTCAACTCCCGGGGACATTGGCGATAATGTACCCGCCAACGGGTCCCGAATCATGTATGTGTGGATGCCCGTGCCCTCTGATGGACCTATTCCTTTTGGTCTTGGGAGCCCGTCATGCCCATGTCAGGGCGAGTTTAGTAATGAAGAGGTAAGAAAAGTCAAGGTAGCTGTGAAATGTCCCATCCATCCACCCAGCCCAGAAAGGTAGAGTTGCACGGTACCTTGGAGTACACGTACAAAACTGACAGTCCAGTCGGCCCAAGATCCCAGATGTGCCCCCAATGCCCGTACAGTCAGGCCCCTGTCCTTGACGCTTCTGGAAGATTGAGAAGAATACCTAAAGAGGGGTGAGGGGGAGGAGAGAGAAGAGAACCCAAGAAAGCCCGGGGGAGGGGAGGGGCGTATGCCAGGAAGATGAGTACCAGGTAACAGGTAACAGGTAGAAGGTAGAAGGTAGCAGGTAGCGTACAAAGACGCGACCTTCAGGTAAGCGGCAATTGGGTCTCAGAAACTGACTAAAAGGCAGTAAAACTGTAATGGCACGCACGGGTAGGTAACTGAAGCAGAGCAAGGCAAGGTAGGGTAATGTGAGGCATGTACGGCAAAGGTAAAAGGCAATGCCAATGCCAACAAAAAGGTACCTAACATTAGGTTGAATTAGGATCCAATGGAAGTATGTATCCACTGATGCAGGTACATAGCATACCTGCCAGGACCCAGGTTGCCTTGTTTGATCGCGCTACGGCCAATTACTGCGGACGAGGGGGAACGAGCCGATCAAATTCAAACGGCAGAGATCACAAGAAATCGATACAAAAAAATACAGGGGGATGGCGAATTAATGAGGCCTGGGCTCAGATGAGGTAAGGCACTGCAGGTTTAAGTAGCTTGCTGCATGTAGGCAAGCCAAGGTGTGGTAAGGCTAGAAGTTGAAGGTTAAAAAACATGTACAAAGATAATGCTCCATTGCCATTCAAGACCCTAGAGAACCCACGAACACAACACAATACAACACAACAGAAATGGCATATCATGGCATCATGACTCTACAAGGTTTCTACTGCATATTCTCCATACCAACCCAAGTCATAGGCCCCCGTGTCCTGGTTCTCGGGGCAGCCCAGTTGAGGTGCGCCAGGATCAGAGAGTAGTGGAGACTCTGCAAGGCCATTCCATTCTAGGGGGCGTGCAGGTTGTAGTCTAGGTAGACAGCACCCTTCAGTGGGATTGGGTACGAGCTCTAGCTTCTAGAGGAGGGGAGGAAAGCTTGTGAAAGAAGGTGATGCGTGGTATTTGAGACCTGCCCGTACGGAATCGATACCGAACGTGCGGCAGATAAACCTAAAAACTTTGGTCTAGACTCACTCCAGCCACTGCTTCTGCCTCAGCCTCTGCCACTACCACTGTTTAAGATAGACCGGCCGTGCCGAGGCGAAGGAGAGACAAACTGGTGAGAGAGAGATGAGGTGAGGTCATTGTTGGATGATTCTGAACCATGACCACGATTCAACATGGGCTATTGCTAACCGGCAAATAGGAATTGAAAACCGCATTCATCTTGTTCACTGCAGCTACAATTTACTCATTCATCCTTGAAATGTGATGTGATGTAAGAGAGAGCCGACCCCACCCGCGGGAAGAAATCGCCCTCATCCAATGTCGAGATAGGATATTTACCGAAGGGGTAATGATCCTAGTGCGAAATATTCGACGTATCATAATTGGATAATACTTCAAGACATGGTACAACCGATTTCTGGACGTTGTCAGAGTGCTGTAGAGATAGTCTATAGTTGACGGAAACCAACAAATATTCAAGTTCCAAAAATAAACACCAACAAACTCCATTGGTATATAGGTCAGGACTTCGGGAAATAAACCAACCACTGGAGCAAAAGAAATCGATTTAGAAATGCAGGGCACAAGGGTCACGATACGTTGGTTTGCTCTCTCTCTTTTCCCCAAACACCACATTTATTACCAATCTCCTGGAACATGATTTATTACCAACCAGGAGCCAACAATACAGGTTCCCTCGTCACTGAATCTGATCACACGGGTAAGGTTATCCCATATCGTACCAAAGGTCCGTGGACCCTCGACTCTTTATACGGGAAATCGTGCCATAAGGTTTCCCAATTCGTTTCTCCAACGGAGAGTCCGCATCGCTCAGACCTAAACTCTCGTCCTGCATCAATGTTCAAGGTAGGGGATCAACCCGCCAAGCTTCACAGCATGTGCCCCTGCTCTCAAAAGGCTCGTGCCTAGCCGATCATCTGTTGGCGGCACTTCTGACGTCTCCCAGTTCAAACAACGACAACACAGGCCGCTTTGCAACCTTTAACTTCTAACATGTCCTGATTGTCAAAGCGACAAATTCAATTGCCGCCTCACTGCTCTGGCAAACGTGCCAAATCGGCTTCGTTCCGTCCAGTTATGAGACGCACAGCCTTGCTCCATCGTATTCCTCTATGCTTGTTCGTTTCCAGTATGTTTTCCTACGGGTTCAAAGCTCAAACGCCACATATAATCAATTCCCGTCCGAAACGCCGTTGCTGGTGTCGGGTGCTTTTATTAGCTGCAGATCCTGCAGATAACTTGGAAGTTAGAGGCCAATGAGGGAGCAGAAATGGGCCGCCCGTTGGTAATGTCTCAGCAGCATGCATGACAGTCCTTCAACGGTTTGCCTAGAGTCTAATGACATATAATGCCCATGATGCAGAATCCGTAAGATGCGGTAAAGTTGCCGTCAAGTGAGCTGTCATATCATTTGCTCGCGCGTTTGACGGCGAGAAGACCCTGGCACTTCAATTCCAATCTCAATCCCCAGGCTCATTGCATTGGCGAGTTTTAGGCGATTTGGTAGCCGATTGCACTTTTTTTCCCGGATATATAGGCAAGCATTAGGCATTCACCCACGTTTGGCGGGGAGAGTTGAATATCGAGATGAGGCGTGGCGTATTATCCTTGCAACTCGTGGACCCCCCATATCAGCCCAGATTCATGACGATGTTGAGCCTCACTGACCGCCTCGGTCCATCTTGGGCTTGTCAGCCCGACCCGTTACCGATGATACTGAGTACTGATAATGATTGCGTACTATAGGTAGCTTCTTGGGTTCTGCTGTATGTTTGTATGATGCTTATAGGGGCTTCCGCCAAGAGTCGACCCGTCAATATTACATCGCCATCCGTTCACCCATCATATTCGTTCAATCTTTCGGATATGCAGGTGTGTCGTTGGCTATATTCTCGTCAATGTGACATTCTGACAGGCAAAAGCGAAAGCCGGGTATTATCGAATTTGGCTCTTTTCTCCCTTTTCTCTCACCCTCTTTGTGTGTGTATGGTCTGATTTCCCCATTATCCCCTTTCAGCGAGATGCACCGAGGTAAGAGAATGGATGTTGTCTGGGTCTGGGTCTGGGCCTACTTCCATTTTCGATTTGTTACTGTCGAACCCCACCCCCTCCACTTTCCGCTTACACGGATTGGAACCTTCAACTTCCATTATTTGTCTTAGCTACCTAGGTATCCGCACCCAAGTAGGAGTTACCTTTCGTACCTTCCCTCTCTGAATGAGTTCGTCTTCTCAGACCCTGTCGTTGAGTCTCGTCTCGTCTCGCACCCCTTTTATTTTTATCTAAGTAACGACTCTCCTCGTAGCATCACCACCGGACCTCATTCCCCATCACGAGCAGGCCCTCAACGACGTATTCTTATATGTGGCCAGATTCTCAACTCCCCAGTTATCAAGGGTGCGAGGGCATGCCTGCATACAGTTCCATGCCTCATCGAAAACGACAACGTGGCAGCCCTTGTCTTCTCGCTTCCGAAAACAAACCCCCAAATCTAAGGCGACTCTATAGTCGATCGCTTGGCTCCTTCTAGGGTGTTCATCCGCCTAATTACCATGTCTAATTATCCGGCTTGGTAATTATTTCTTGACGTCTTTCACGGTCGCTACGATACACAGCACTTTACAAGCAAGCAAGAACATATTCTTCATAGTTGCTAATTTTGAACATTAGCCTTTAGCTCCGGTTGTCGAATCTGGTGACTTGACTATCATGCGACCCTCCCGGATACCTCAAGCTTACACGGCACAGCTCGTCAACTCTTCCTAGAGATCGAACCCACTGTTCATCCGCCATCCCACCCACAAAGTAGCCTGTCGTCGGCTTAATCTGGCGCTGCCGGCATTTCAACCGCCCCCATTCACACCTGTACATGAAGGCAATTCCCCGGTCACCATTAAACCGCTGCTCGCTGCAGTCTGCCACACTTCCGGACAGCCTCCCGCCCGGGACCCCGGCTCTCAAAAGCCAAGATCCGTTAACCGTTGGCGGTCATGATTGCACGACATGGGTTTCAACGGGCGCCTCAACTTCATTTAACGCATCGTTTCTGAATCTGAAACCAGGACCGCATATATACAAAGTCATTCTGCTGTTAGGGTTTGCTCCTTCTGGACTTCGACTACTACCTCAATGCTCGGTGAAGGATAGAGGACCGCCTCGCCTCCGTTTCATCCCCCGGCCAGTAACCTACAAAGGGCAAAAACATGCAATGGATGTGCTCTCGTCTATCCGTTTTTTTTTTTGAAAAACTCCGTATGCGTGTTCCTGCACTAAAGCGTACTTACTGCAAGTGCAATCGGGTCTTGTGCATGTCAAAATCTGACGTACATGATTTTTCGTCCTGTCTTGAGCTCATCCTAGCTGCCGGGGTGGTTCCCCATCTGCAGGTGTCTCTTTTGTCTCTGATCTTCCAGCGGAGTATCTCCCGCTTCTGGTTGCCAGTCCGCTGTCTTGGATCCTCTGATCTTCAAGTGACGTCGCTCACTACAGTACGGAATCCCTGAGACACCTTTACGCAACGATGAAGCTCGGGCCCAGCGTGCTGTGCTTGCCTCACTTTATACTATACCTTCCTATTAATGACTACCGCATGGTTATACCACACTAAGTTAGAGCTTTTGAATGTTTCATGCTTGATGCTAAAGAATCTAAAAATGAGTACCGCAAGGTCAGCTCCCTATAATAGACGCTGCATAGTGCTGACACTATAGGCAACAGTTAAACAAGGGTCTGTGTATCAGGCGATAGCACTTCTCAACAGACCACCAAGAGAACTTACCATCGAAACCCACAAATTCTAGAACAAAAGTCGGACTCAATTTCTAGGTATGTAAGCAAACGACCGTGGTCCTTGTCGGTCTGTTGTGAGCACACCCACAGCGTGATCATTGGCGCGCTGTGTAGCAGTTTTCGGGTGCAAGGCTTTCTGTTGATAACACCACATCTGCATTGCTACGCTCGTGGCAGTTGATCCGATATCCACGACTCTGAAGCGTGTTTTAGGACTAGGAATTCTACCGACGATCTCTGTAACAACGTTGACCCAGTTGCCTGGTTTCTGGGGTTCAGAATGAGCCTTTTTCTTTTTTACCAATGCTCTACCAATGCCACGCTGTTGGTTTTCGAATCAGGGGGGATTTCTTTAGCATGCTATGCCGAGCCTCGGAGAAAAAAAGAACATCCCGACCCAGCAAGTGTCATGCCAAGGATTCTTAAAAATGACAACCAGAATCGTCCTCCTGCAGATAGCTATGTCCTTCATGTGAAGACCTCATTAGCCCGATAAGGCCAGCTGCAACGCAACGACACGACAATTACGTGAAAAAGCAAATTGCGCTACAGAGTTACTTTCACATGTTATCACAAGTCTATCGGAAATGGGACGTTATTATTTATAAGGGTATCTGTTTTGAAACTAAAAGTTTTGACTTGCAAATGTCATGACTAATTGTAACGAAAATAGTCATGACACTTCCTGGTCACTTAGATAAGTGCATTGTACAATGGATATACGGATACTACTCTTTGCGTCGTCGTTGAACATGAGACAGGCCCTCATGGAACCTTGGGCCTTGGGCCTTGGGCACATCAATTTTCCGCTACAGAAACGCCACAGCCATGCTCTTATCTTCTTCTTGGACTTACTTCCTTGACCTATGAGATCATTACTTCACCAGCGCCAGTCGCAAGTGCCTCTGAGCCCTCATCTTCGGATGACTTGGGCAGGTCGGTTATGCCTTTGGATGGCGCAGTCTTCATTTCCAACACATCGCTGTCACTGCCATGACGTTCAAGATCCTCGAAGGTGAAAGCATCAGATAAGTTTACAGCCAGGAATGTCTTTGGTAGTTTGACCCTTCATGCGATATTAGCCCGAGACTCACATGGCAAAGATAAGAGGGTAATGGATGAGGGGTCTTACTGGTTGAACTTGGCTCTGAGTGTCTTGATGACCTGCAACCAATCTGCGTGCGGTGTCAAACTTCGCCTGGGTGCACATCCGATGCAATGTCTGCTGTCAAGTTGCACATGCAGAGGATCGAAAACATGGCAGCCAGGACTGATTGTGATGCGAATACTGTACGTAAATGTTGGGGCGTTGTGGGGCGACGTTCCATCACCTGATGTCTTCATCTCTGCTTCATAAAGCTCGAAGCAGATCTGAGAAAGGTAGTCAAGCTCCGGGATAGTGCTCCGCTTGATCTTTGTATCAACACCTCCTTCAATGATGCAGTTCAACAAGGTATAGATATGCGACTCCTTAGTGAAGTAGAAGAAGGACTTTGCGTCGTCTGACGCCTGCATCTCCTCCAGATCCTGCACAATCTCCTTGAGCAGAGGCAAAGACGTGAGCAGACCAATCTCAAGTTTCTCGCTATCAGAGATACCGTACTCCTGAGGGCAGATGAAGTCAAACAAGACCTTTGCAAGACGATAGAGTTCCTGCAGGGGTTCGTTGAGAGCATCTATCGTAGATGTAGTCTGGTTTGTGCCCTTGTAAAGCCGGAAGTATTGTTCTGGCGGTGCTTCCTCGTTGAAGTGCCGTAAGTTGTTGAGGAACGATCGTCTTCTAAACAATTTTTTCACGGACGCCGATCGACTTCCCGCATCCACCTTATCCGACCCTTCGGGTGAATGATGTTGGCTTTTGTCTGATTTCTCCTCAGAGGTCTTGCCCTCCTCTGACTCCTTGGGTTTGGCATCTTTGCTACCAGCGGCACCGCCTGGCACACTGCTGGCACCGGCTGCGGTGTACTCGTCCAGCATCTGGTTAGGTGGCGTGTACACCCATTCGAGGAACTGGCGGTTGTGCAAAGCGTCGAACTTCATGGTATCATAAAGTTCCGATATCTTGCTTGGATCAACCTTGTCGCCATCACAAAATTCCTGGAACAGCTTCTCCCATCGTTCACGGAAGAGCTCGGCGTCTTCACCACAGCACCATCGAGACTGAATCTGGTTGAGGGTGTTTGCTTGTGAAATCGATGAGGACGCGAGAGAAGAGCTTGAGTTATCCCCTGACAGCTTCTCGGTACTTGGGTTCGAGATAGCATTAAGCGACGTAACGGCACCACTGTACAGCTTTTTGTAGTTGTGGTCCATTACGCGCCGGTGGAAGTTCATCAGCTGCACCACTCTTGTCTGCACCTCAGAAGGCTCGGGCATGTTCTCTGGCCAGGTGAATTGCGCAGGACGTTCATTGCCCTTGCGTAGTAGGCCCTTGAGCTTCTTCTTGACTTTATCCATCTCGTCCTTGGCAGCATTGGAATCATCCAGTAGATCTTTGCGAATCGTGATGAAGTCTTCGGGAATGTCTTTTTTACCTAGGAATGAGGCGGCCCAGATTTGGGCACTGGTGGTTACGCGTCGTTCAGAACTGCTGAAGACATGAACCTCGTCGAGAATGTCCCTGTTCAAAAGCATGAGATCGTTTCGCATATTCTCACCGAGCTCTTGAGCCTGGTATCGAGCCGAATGGGTCGGTTCACCTCCCCATTTGACAATAAGCTGTAGTTTGTCGAGAACCAATCTCTCCTCAGCGGCAGTGAACTTAGACATTGTGACACCAGAAAGTGAATCTTGTCGTTTTGGGGCCCCAAGAGACGTATCTTCCTTTGATGAGTCGACCTCTTCATCGACCTCGCTTTTCTTGTCTTTCTTGTCATCCTTTTTATCGTCTTTCTTCTCGCTCAACGCCACGAGCTCCTCGCTGATTGCTGGCTCCTCTGTCTTCTTCTTTCGAAACATAGGTTTGATTTGGATCTTTGTACCTGGCCAGCTGCCCTTCTTGACAAGAACGTTTCGAAGAGATCGGAGCTTGGCACGATCCTCAATACCTTGTTCATAAGCAAGGTCCACGGCTTGCACGACGCTTCCGAGTGCAGCTTCTCCAATCAGCAGAACTTCTTCCTGGTGGCCTTTAAGGAGCGCAATGAAAGGTTCCGAGTGGAAGGTAAACTTGTACTTCTGCTTGGGAGTACGATCTGCGTGTCGAATAACAGAAACCATGCCCTTCAACTTCCAGGAGTGAGTTGGCAAGGGAGGCTCGGGCACGATGACTGCCTCTTCTGGCGGTGCTTCCGGGTTGGCGCTTTGTTGTTCTGGGGGAGCGGAAGATATTCCTGGCAAGGCCACATCGAGAGGAGTGGGTGGGATTGTTGATGTGCCAGCTATGCTATGTGCTTTCGGGGGCATTGCATTGTCCGGAGGTAGAAGGGGAGTAACTGTACCGCTCACGGCGCGGCGCGAAGCGTCATCGGGTAATGAGTCGGTAGTGTTTGAAATGGAGTTTATGCTTGTCCTAACCCCGGCAGAACTCGGCTGGCCTTGTTCACGGTCCTTGAACGCGTTGGAGGCTCGAGTGAAAGGATCGATATCTGAGGGTGCCGGCGATGGCATGGGTGGAGTGACACCACCACGTCGCATCTTCTCCTTGACAAAAAGATCCTTGAGGATGTTAGAGGAATGGTCGTAGTAGTCGTCGTTGTCCTTCACGAAACTCCAGCCGTTTACGTCTATGACATAACTCTTTCCTGACGCCCGCAACATGTCAAATCCACAAACTCTCTGCCCGAACGCGGTCGAGATCCGACTGGCCATCTCCCTCTCTTCGGTGCAAAGAGATGTGACATATCGCAGCTCTTTACCATGGGTGTTCCTCCGCACCACTCCGTCTACAACAGGACTCTTTCGGGTCTCCGCGTGACAATAAGTTGGACCAACCGTGTAGGCTTTCACATCTTCGGCGTTGTCCACTTGCATAAAGCTTTCATAGATATAACTGCTACCAGGTTCGGTGATGGCCCTAGGGACGTTGAGGTCCTTGATGTAATCAGAACTCTTGTTTCCGATCTTTCGGAAGAGTTTTCGAGCACCGCCACCATCCTCCGAGGGAAAGTATATGATAATATTGTGGTCTTCACCGCTTGTTGGTTTCTCAACGAAGGGCTTTCTGAGTGTTAGGCCGTCCACACTAATCGTGTTGTCATCCTCAATTAGTTCCACCTTCTGAGGCGGTGATACCTGTGATGGGTCGATGGGATCGAGGACAACTCCAGAAATCTCCTTGATATGCTTGGACATCTCAGGGGTAAGATATTTGGGGCCTCCATCACGAGTTACCTCGACACGCTTTGGTGTTCGGACATTAATTTTGTCAAGCAAATGTAAACATAGGCGACGGTCCCAGAGGATTTGCTGCATAGGAACATCGTTTACACAGAAAGGCTTTCGAGCTTTGACGTAGGCAATGGCCTTGTCTAGGGGGAATCCATCTGAGTAGAACGAAATGAGATAATCGCTGCGTCTGGTGTTAGTGATCACTTTGGGTAATTCGGCACGTGCCTCTTGCAGCTCTCCTCATGTACTCTTAATGCACCCCACTATGCTGCTTCGGCTCACCGAGAGGGGATCTACTCACCATATAGGCCAATTCTCAACCTCTGTTAGACAAGATGGATTAGCTCAGTTCTCCAAAACACAACTCTTGCATCATTGTAAACTTACCTTCATCGAGGATTACCTTATCACCAAAAACCACCACATCAAATTCACGATTGGCGATAAGTCGGTTCAGAATGTTCCTGCTAGGCTTGCTTCTAGCTTTGATATCGAGAGCGCACACACCGATAGTGCCGAATCGAGATGGTTTCACTGCAGCTGATTAACACTCAAGCTCAAAACGGTTATCTTGAAGTACAAGAGATAACAGAAATGCTTACCATCCTCTCTTTCACGGTGGTGGGGACCCCGATCGCTACTCGGGCTGTGACTGCTGGTTGCTGTGCTTCCGCTGAAGCGTCTCTTGGCTCGACTGCGA
The DNA here is from genome assembly GCA_021020635.1 of Fusarium sp. PT. NCBI lineage: Eukaryota > Fungi > Ascomycota > Sordariomycetes > Hypocreales > Nectriaceae > Fusarium > Fusarium sp. PT. The sequence continues at coordinate 588,687 of JAHMRZ010000010.1, forward strand.
GATCGGTCAGGCCCTTGGCGCAAACCGGAGGCGGCGTTCTGCATATTGTCGTTGCGGATAGCTCGCTTTGTAAAGTCAAGTGGCTGCGAGTTGTGATCTCGAGGAGTTAGATTATGCTGGGAATGATGCCCAACGGCTGATTGACCCGCTTGAAGACTGGAAGTGGTGACAGTGACGTTGGAAACCTCGGCCTCGGACTGAACTGATACTGGACTTTTTGCTGTCGACAATAATCCAGGTACAGATCGTGGTGGGGTTCCTAGCTCTGAGCCGTGGGCTGATGATGAACCACTTAGGACACCGCGGGCAGATGCAAGAGAGTAGACGGATGTGCCCGAGAGTCTCCTGGACTGGAGATCGGAAGAATAAGATAATCGATTGTTCGCGACGGCTGAAGCTTCAGACGAGACGGTGTGGGAATCTACGTTGGCAGATGATAAGCGAGTTCGCTGTTGGTGGGGTTCGTCGACAAGGCTCGAGAGCTGCGAATCGGCCAACGACTGGTCTTCGGCGGTATCTGAGGTCATGGACTCGCGGCGAGTACGCGCAAGAGTTCGGGGGTTCTTGATTGGCAAAGATGAGGCTGCCGTGAAACTGGCCCGGCGTGCGTGTGCGTATGCGTCTCTGGTGACGGGCTCGGAGCCGCGACTCTTTCTTGAACCGGATGCAGGAGAGGGATTGGCAAGGAGCGAGGCGGATGTGTAAGAGAAAGCACGAGACTGGCGAGGCGGATTGGCCCGAATATGAGGTTGCTCAACGGGTACGTAGCCGAAAGTTAGAGAGGAAGGCGGTGGATGAGAATGAGAATGTGGATGCGGATGAAAACGGCGGGACGAGCTGGAGGAAGAAAAGTCGGCGGCAGAAGGTTCATCGGAGGCGGAGACGGAGGCGGAGGGGCTAACGGTAGAACCAGCCTGCGATTGTGTTTGTGTTTGTGCTGTGTCAGTTCTGGTGCTATCGCTATCGCTGCTAGCGATGCTCAGGCCCATCAGATCCAGTGGATTGCTCATCGCGTCCACGGCTCCCAAAAAAAAGATAAAAGCGAGCCAAGATATCGCTTCGAGATCTTGTTTGATGGGTCTCGCTTTCTTGTCCACAATACGTAGTGTTCTACCTTCCCAAGTTAGATATCCTGCGTGAGTGGCTGTGCCGGCCTATGATGGCTAAGAAAAAGATGACTGGCTTTCAAGCTATCAATTCGTATGTATTCTTATCCTTGCTGAATTCAACATTTGCTGGCACCGATAATGCCAGATTCCAACAGTGAGGAGCAAATGCAAACAAGCACTCATAAATGTGTGACGTCGATGCAAAGACCCGGTTGTTAGCGTGCTGCGCCTAAGCCGCGAGCAGACAGAATAAAACGGACGTTTCAGACGTTTATCGATGTCTTGAATTGAGTGTGCTTGCCTGCACTTCGGGCCACTGTTTTTGAACAACTCTTCGCAATCCGTCCAAGTTGTTAAAAGATAAAGGACATTTCCGAGAGAAGTAAAAAAAAAAAAAAAGTCGCCCGGTGAAAGGCGTTGATGATGACTTGTTATGCGACCCAAAACGAGTTGGGCTGTTATGTTAATACCTGGTTTTTGGTGCCAAAATGAGATGAGAATGTGATTGCTGTGCCGCGATCTCGTCAGGTACTAACGCTACCTGCCTGACCTTGGGATCTTCGCTTTCTATGCAAATCACTGTATGAGTTTATGACTTTTCCTTTGCATTTGGAGCTGCAGAATAGAAATAAACTGCTTGTGACGCGGATGCGAAGGAACTTCCCCTAATATGCCAGTTTATGTACGGGATTCACAAGGGCTTGTATGCGAAGCCCAAATAGAAGACGAATGAGAGATGATATTCGTCTCTCTTGATGGGGAGTCATTGCTCTTATTCGCTTTGGTGCTTAAAAGGATACATAGCCAGCTTGAAAGTATTTAAGCAATATCATCAACGTCATTTACTCGACAACAGCAGTTTTTCCAGGTCACCAGATGTCGACTTCCAACTGTGAATGTGAATGCATCTGCTGGCGGGGCTCACGATGGGGTCATCTGGGGGATTCAGTGCATGGTAGTGGATATCGAAGTTCTGGGCTTTCCACTAAATCGATACGATCTACGTCCTGGACAACGATATACATATATTCAGACTGTCATTGTATGTAGCGATATGGTGTATATAGGGTACGGAGCTACATGGTACACAAGCTGTTAAAGTTACTGGAATACGTTTCTTGAAAGCACATGACAGTTGAAGAACGGCGCCACACCGATCAATAGTGAGACATACTCTGTCGTCACCTTCCAGGCACTCGGCAATCAGATTGAGATCTGGAAGGGGCATGCTCAAACTGAGTTATTCTATTGGACAAGTCAATCTTAATAAAGTATGGCCACGAGGTCTAACGAGGTAGGATTTCCCCTTTCGTGGCTTGGAGCATGCGACGAATCTAAACAACGGCTTGCAACCCAAAAGAGAAATACGATAGGTTGATGGTTTGTTGATATGCAACAGTTCAATGACTTGCAGGAGATCTGCCCTGGATCTAAAAGTACTGCTATACTGAGGCTATATATAAGCACAAGCATTCAGCTCGATTCCTACCGCGTGGATGTTTCTATTTTGACTCCTGGACTTTCGGTACAAAGCAAGGTTACCCTTGAAAGCACCAAATCCTTCGCGGAGCGATCTCATCCACCATCTTCTCAACTACCGAATATCCTTGTAATTCCCTCCCCTTTCTGCCTCGAACAATCTTTCAAAAGTGAATCGGTTAGACGACAAGTTCATTTCCAAGGGAGTAATTAAGCAAAACCAAGTCCACAGTTTATTTGAGGATATCATGTAGAACTAAATCCAAAGTCTATGTATTTTGTAAATGGATGTTGACCCAAAAATCCAACCCAACCGAGGGAGCCTCTCCCTTTGATGTAGTATATGATGTACACGTGGGTTATGATATGCCAAAAACCCAGTTCCCAAACCCGCAAAATCCCAAAACCCAGTTACCCAATGCACCCAAGTCATAAGTAAAAAGCAAAAAAAAATCCATTTACTCCTCATCAGGGTTGTATCCCCAAAGCCTTCTTCGCTCCAGAGCCCACCAGTGGGCTACTTCGTCGGCTTCGCGCACCCAGTCAGCGGCTTCGTCGCCGTACTTGCGCTTCACCGCCTTGATCGTGGACTTGATATTCCACTTGTCTAGAGCGTCTAGCTCTAAAGGATCTTGGCTAAGATCTGTAAATGTGTATTCGAGGTCCTTCTTTAAAGGAACTGCCAGTCGCCAGGGCGCGTCGGCCGATGTGACTGTGAGCATACCGCCGCCTGGGTTGATAAGTCCAAAGTTCCACGCACGACGGCCGTCTTTGGATTTCTGATAGGGTCGAATAAGAGACTGGCCCTCGTAATCGTTGGCAAGATCAGATGCGATTGCAGAATCCTCCTTGTTGAGTGATCCTGAGTTGACAAGAAGGTCGAGAACGGTAGGAAGGATGGAAATAGAGGTTACGTTGGCCTCGTACTGGACCCGAGGAATGCTTGGATGGTGGAAAGAGATGGGGACCCTGAAGTTGCTGATGTGTCGGTTCTCGTAAGTACCCGTCTTCGAGAAATCCTCCTTGAAAGCCTGCCCATGGTCGCCGACAAAAACAACTAGAGTCTCATCCGCGATTCCGGTATCTTCAAACATTTGCATAAGCTCACCGAGCCATGTATCAGTGAAGCGGATTGTGTTGAGGTACTTGTCGAAATCTTGGTGATTGCCTCCCTCCTTGCCCATATACTTTTCTTTTTCGAACCACTTTGGCACGCCCCAAGGGTGATGAGTTGTGCTGGTAAAGTGTGACATAAATAGACGCTTATCTTCCGCAAGACCGTCGGTAATAAATTTCTTGATGTGGTCCTTAAGATCGGTTTCGGGGTATCCAAAGTAGTTGATCTCCTCCATCTCAGGCTTGGTGCGGGCCTCCTCGTCCAGCTTTGGCTTTGTGACCTTGAAATCAAAGCCAATTTTGGCATCGAACTTATCTTGTCGGTCATAAGAGTCTGTAACGGCCTGGAAGAATGCGGGCTTCCACTGATACTCGTGGAACTTGGCTTGCTCAGATCCTCCAAATCCCCACCACTCTCGCTTCTCTGTCTTGTTGGTTTTGATCTGGTTGAACAACTCGAGGACCTGAGGAATACAGGGCTGATAGCTCTCGAGCTCGGCCTCCTCGAACATGTTGACAGCCATAGGCCAAGCTCCGCAATGGGCCGCAGCGAGACTCTTTGTTGAGACACTGCTGGTTGTAAGGCCTCCTACGACGTTGATACCACCAAAGCCAGGTCTCGTCTGATCCTTCCATACTTGTTTCTCGGGAGGCTCGTAGGCGCTGCCGTTTGCACTCTCGTAGTTGCCAGGCTTTCCGGTGATCTTCTCGAAGTTCTGTGTCATACGTGACACTCGGCTGTTTATCTCATCCCTCAACTTCTCCTCGTGCGACTCCATGATAAATCGGTGGATATCGGTGCCTTGTTGGATTGGGAAAAGCTCTTCGCGCATACTTTCCATCAGAATTAGAGCAACGTGTCTAATCTTTACCGAGCTATTAGAGAGTGCCTCCTGAATGGGAGCCAGGATGTCCTCATCGAGGTTAGTAATTCGCATTGGGTCGTTGACAGGGTTGTAGAAGCCCTTGTCCTGCAAAGTGTTCGGGCACGCATTGTTGGGGCCCTGCTGTTTGTCGTGCTCGTCCTTGTATCGCTCTGGATCCCACTTGAGAAACCCGCTAGGAATAGGATCGGGCAACCACTTGGGAGGGTTTTCTCTGTACTGCTTGATATGTTCGTTGTTCTCTTTGCTGGGAGCCCAACCCTTGAAGTCGCCCTCGGGTGCTTTCCATTTCGGGCGCTCGATAAGGTCTTTCGGAGGCCAATCGTTCATAGACGCACAAAGTCCAAGGCTTGGTCTGACTGAATCAAGTAATCGCATAGGTAGACTACTCGCCATGTGGTTGTATGGCTGGTCAGGGCGAACGATGGTTGTAATGCCGATGAAGAGAAAGACGACTGTCATGACGACCCAAGAGGGAAGAAAGGCACACCATCTGCGCCGTTTTGGCGTATCCTCCTCTGATTCCTTTTCCCCCTCTTCGTTAGGTGTAGCGCGACCGTTGGTTGGAAGGGAACCTGCGCTATTGGTGCGCTGCAGAAAAGGTTCGACGTTCTCGAGGTCCTGCTGTTGATGGCTTTTGGGGCGAATCTTTGCTCGCAGATGTCTTGAAACTTTTGGACGTTAGGGGTTAGTAACACCAATGAGAGAACGGGGTGACAAACCTGAAGCAATGTGTTTACCAAGTCCAGTCACCACGTTGCCAACGACCCTGTAGAGGAAGTTCTGGGGCAACCATGAGACAATGAGAATAATCAATCCGGAGACCAAGACACTACTGCTCTCGCTAACCAGAACATTAAGGCCCTCGTCGTTGGCGAAATCGCCAGCGTCGCTCCATTCGACTTCGCCGCCTGTTCTGTAGTGGAAGCCGAGTTCGGAGGCGGCAGCGACAAACGTTATCAAACTATGCGCCAACCGTTAGTTATGATGCAATGTAAAAGTAAAAGATAGGACTTACGTGAAAATGCATCCAAGAACATAACCGATCAAGGAAAAAATTGTTCGCTCTCTGCGCAATAGCAGGCGGGCCAAGAGAACTAAGAAGACATCTTGTAGAAAGAATGTCGGTAGATAGACGACAAAGTCGATGGCTGCAATTGAGTGGATATGGATGTACAGATGCAGTAACTTGGCAAAGAGTATTGATACAAAAAAGACAGCAAAAAGATAAGAAACTGATGAAGCCATGTTTAGGCCTGCTTCACATCATCAAATCAACAAGACCTGATGGGAAGACGTAATGTGAAGGATAGAAACGGGAGGGTATAGAGGTGGAGGAGAAGAAATAAGGTCAGGTCTGGGCAAAAGCCAAGCGGACATAAGACTTTTGTCTAATAGCGAAGGGACAAGGAATAGCAAAGCAAGGCAAGGCAAGGCAGGCTCTTTTGCTAGCTGAACGCCCCAGGTTACGAAACAAAGCGCAGCGTAACACAGTACAGGACAGTTTTGGAGTGTCGTGAAACAGAGTGACACGCAACCCCCTTATTAAGTGAACCAGGGATGGGGAACAAGAACAGGTTGAGGAAATGCCCAGGGTTGGTATATGGTCGCGTGTTGGAGCAGGCAGAGTTGCATCTAATAAAAGGGCGGTTGTTTTAAACCAAGGCCCAGGGACAATGTTTTTAGGTCTTTAGTCTTTAGTCTTTAGGCTTGGCTAGGCGATGGCTTAAGCTTACTTGAACGCTTTACCTCTGACGGCCTTTGACACGCCTCTAGACTCTTGGGATCCTTGTTTAGCTGCTCTAGAGTTATACCCACCATGCTGAGCCGCTTGCCTTCACTGCGCCACCGTTGGAATAAGGTCGCGAGAGTGCTCTGGAACACTAGAAACAATAATGTCCTGGCCAACACCTTCTCCGCTTCTGGCATCACAAAGGGGGTTCCAGCCTTTTTTTCTTTCGGCTCAAAGGTTGCCTGTGCCTGGGTCGGTATTCGGCAGATTTCTTTGTTCATTCCAATTTGCTACTCCGTATCCGCTCTCCGTAACTTAACCTTGAGGGTCTGGAGACAGAGATAAAAGGTATTAGAAAGCAGTGGGTTGCTGCGCAAATACGAGGGGAAGCTCTGGAGCCAAACAATGGCCCAACCCGAAACCTTGCATGATTATAAATGCTCCGCCTACTCTGATCTCTGGGTCTGGTTCCCCTGGTGTCGTCCCCTCGCCTTGTTCTGGTTGGAATTCCCGAGGTGTTAAAATCATGGTGACGTTTGCTATGTGCGATGATCTGAGTGGACCCTGCTGCGTGTATCGTGTTTTATCCCCCTCCCAAAGACTGGGTCACTTCTCGGCTGTTGACGTGCAGTCGCGCAAAAGCCGTCAAGAATTAGAGTCTTACATAGTGTTTTGTCTCGCGTCCCCTCACTGTGTTATGGATGGCAGGGGTTCTTTGATAGGATAGTGGGGTTGGTTTAGGTAGATCGCTCTCAGGTAGATGCATGACGAAACTGTTGTTTACTATGTATAGACTAGACTACCTCTATACGCTACGGAGTACGGAGTTAGGGAGTATAGCCGCCCATACTGTGATCAAACAACAAACAAAGAACGGATGACAATTGTGTGTCAGCGTGCATAGCAAGCTTTGCATCCAATTCATTAACGACCTACCTAGTTCGTAGTTTGTCGATGCACTCGCTCACTTCTACGTGATGGCGGCTGATGGGCACACGACCAACTTCTCTCCCTGTTTTGAACTCAATACTCTTGGCGAAGTATCACAGGTATCCACAACCTCGTATATAGAAATATCGAAACAGCGAGTATCACATCGGTTACGCCGAGTCGTAATTGAGGGCGCACTAGCATCTAGATTTGCAGCCTTACCGTACAACTTGTTCAGGTACGACCCGACTTGAGTTGAAAGCATTGGCGCCTTCATGCCAGTTTCGTCTAATGAGACGGTAAAGATCGATATCAAAATTCCAGTCCAAAACTCGCCCTCCACTAGTTGCGTGCTATGCGCCATGGCTTACACACACCACATGCAAGTGGTTAGTGCCAAGCTTTTTTCAAATCGATCAACGCTCCTCTCTTAACGGCGGGGACGACATAATAAGATGCACACTCGATCTGGTACAAGACAATGCATGAACTGTGACCTAGAAAGCTTGTCAGACCAAAGAAGATGAGCTGTCTAAGCCTATAGAGACCTCTTATTTATATCAAGTTTTTTCAGTAATTGAGTTGCCTCTGGCGTCGTCAGATCGGATACGGATAATTCGCTACAGCTTAAGATATTTTGTTCAACCAGATGCCAAGCATACTGCCGCAGGACACCGCCAAAAATTTACAATTTTTGGAGATGGGTCCAGTATCTCGCAGAGTAGCCTCAACTGCAGAGCGCAAGCGGGCATCTTTGGTGTAGTAACTTCTGTCGCTACCTGCACCAGCTGCATCAAATAATAACAACGATGCCTCACAAAGACGCCGACCACCCAGTGGTCAAGCGCCAGAAGACTGCGGCACCTGCCAATGCTTCAAAGTCCGCATCAGATTCTTCGAGGATTTTTGCGCCTTTCCGCGTATGTCAATTTTTCTGAGTCTCTACACCTCATTACAATGACTGACTGTTGCGCCATAGACTGTTGGCTTAGTATCACCTACGAGCGTCCCTTTCACTTCGATTCCTCTCGGCAAGACGACCTTTCAGATTTCGACCTCGGTTGGCCGATCCATCCAGACTTACGATCTTCGTCGCGGACTGAACCTCGTCTTCATCACTCGGCCGCAAACCCCCGCCGACATCACCGCAACCCTCGCCTGGAAGGAAAAGATTTTCGCAGCATGGGGTGGATCGAAGAAGGGCGAATCTCAGGGCATCTGGGTCTTCCAGAGAGGCAAGAAGGTTGATGAGCTTGCGTTGCCCGCCGACCTCAACGAGCCTATTCAGCAAATTCTCATTTTGGGTACATGGACTATCGTTGCTGGCCTGACACGAATCGAGGTTTTCAAGACGGCCACCCTGGAGCACTACACCACGATTTACACCACACCCGCCAGCAACCGGGGTAACGAGATCACTGGTGGCATTATCTCTATGCCCACTTTCCTCAACAAGATTTTCGTTGGTCGCAAGGATGGCTGGGTCGAGATTTGGAATGTCAGCACTGGCAAGCTCATCTACACTATCCTGCCTCCATCCACCGACTGTGGCTCTGTAACATGTCTTGAGCCCAGTCCTGCTCTGTCCCTTCTGGCCATTGCCTACTCCGAGGGAACCCTCATCATCAAGAACGTTCTGACGGATAAGCTCACTCTTCGCATCGAAGCTGGCAGCTCCGAAGCTCCTGTAAACTCGATTTCTTTCCGAACCGATGGTATGGGTGCGGGCAACGATGGTCGCAAGGATGGTGTTATGGCTACATCAACTCCTGCCACTGGAGACGTCACATTCTGGGATCTGAACGTTGGAGGCCGCGTTATGGGTGTCTTGCGAAGCGCTCATAACCCTCCCTCTCACGAAGGACCGACTGTCCGTGGTGGTATCAGTAAGATCGAGTTTCTTCCCGGCCAACCTGTGGTATTGACCAGCGGTCGTGATAACTCTCTCAAGTCCTGGATTTTCGACGAAACGCCCTTTTCTCCCGTTCCCCGAATCCTCCACTCGCGCAGCGGCCATGCCGGCCCTGTCAACTGTCTCCAGTTCCTCCCTACTGATTTTGAGGGTGCTGATGCCGGCAACAAGTGGCTCCTTAGTGGTGGCCAGGACCGAAGTCTTTGGGGATGGAGTCTGCGCCGTGATGGTCAGAGTTCTGAACTGAGTCAAGGCAATATCCGCAAGAAGGCCAAGAAGATTGGTATCCTCGCTACTAATGCTCTGGCGCATGGACCTACGACGACCCTGGAAGATCTCAAAGCTCCTGAGATTACCTGCATGGCGTCATCGCTAAACCGAGATGGTGGTATGGGTGCCATGCCTGGCAACCTCCCCATATGGCAAAAGACACAGAAGAAGAAGGCTCATGATGCTGAGGTCAGTGGAATGACTGGTTGGGAGAGTGTCGTTACCGCTCACAAGAACGACGCCTATGCCAGGACATGGTTCTGGGGCCGGAAAAGAGCAGGTAGATGGGCGTTCCCTACTGGTGATGAGAGCAACGTCTCAACTGTTGCCATCAGCCCTTGCGGCACCTTTGCGCTGGTTGGTGCTGAATCTGGTGGCATCGATATGTACAACATCCAGTCGGGATCTCATCGTCAGCGATTCCCCTCGAGACTAACCCCCGCTCAAGCTCGTCAGCTCAAGATGCAGCAGCTACGACAGGCGGACGACGTTGTGCAAATGCATGCTGAGTCAACTCGCCAGTTCTCAGCAGGTACCGGAAAACACACTAAGCCTGTTACTGGCCTTATTGTTGATTCTATGAACAAGACCGTAGTATCTTGCTCTCTGGACGGAAAGATCAAGTTCTGGGACTTCTTGACAGGAAACTTGATGGAGCAAATTGACTGGGCCCCCATGACCTTCCCAACAGGTTGTAGATACCACCCCGCGAGCAACCTTCTTGCCTTTTCGTGCGACGATTTATCAATTCGAGTGGTGGATATGGAGACCAAGAGGACGATTCGAGAGTTTTGGGGACCTCAAGGCGCCATCAACGATTTCTGCTTCTCTAGCGATGGGCGATGGATCATTGCCGCCTCTCAAGATTGCGTCATTCGTGTATGGGATCTTCCTACAAGCCATTTGATCGACGCTATCCGTCTGGAGAAGCCTTGCAAGGCGTTGGCCATGTCTGTTACCGGCGAGTACTTGGCTGCGACGATTGAAAACGAGTTGGGCGTGACACTCTGGACCAACAAGGCTCTGTTCAAGCATGTTCCTACGCGCCAGATCTCCGAGAAGGAGATTGGCCATGTCTCTGCTCCTACCGTTTCTGGCGAAAACAGCCATGGCATGCTGGAGGGTGCATTCGAAGAGGAACAGGCCGAGGACGAGGATACTGTGGTGGCACCTACGATTGAGCAGCTCAGCGCTGAGCTTACAACACTGTCTTTGGTTCCCAAGAGCCGCTGGCAGACTCTGCTGCACTTGGATCTTATCAAGGAGCGAAATAAGCCCAAGGAGGCGCCTAAGCTGCCTGAGAAGGCGCCTTTCTTCCTGCCTTCGACGACAGGCAGAGAGAATCCCATGGCTTCGAAGCAGCAGACTGAAGCAGAAGCAGATAGCACTTCGCGAGTCACGAGAGTTGAGAGAGCTCGCTTTGAGGAGGTTCTTACCTCGAAGCTCCGTGCTGGAGCAGAGACTGGAACTTGTAAGTGATAATTCTGTTACATGAAATTCGTATAAACTAACATATTGTAGATGATGAGTTTATTGAGCACCTCAAGACTCTGCCCCCCTCAAGTGCAGACCTTGAATTGCGCTCGCTCTCTATCGGCGAAGGTGACGAGAACTCCAACGAGCTACTGCATTTTATCCGCGCCTTGACTGCGCGTCTCAAGACTCGCAGGGATTATGAGTTGACTCAGGCTTGGATGACTGTGTTCCTCCGCCTGCACTTTGATCTGGTGATGGCAAACAAGGATTTGCTGGCGGCGTTGGGCGAGTGGAAGACTTATCAAGAGAAGGAGTGCAACCGATTGGATGGGCTGGTTGGGTACTGCAGTGGTGTGGTTAGCTTCTTGAGGAGTCCAAGGACGTAAGGAGTATAAAATAGCAATATTGTCTTGGTAGTGAAATAATGGCGTTTTAATTTGAATGGCATAACAGGGAGCATCAGGTATACTAGACAATAGAATATTCTATCCCGACAGGCTTATAATAGTGTCTGGTTGCTATTGATTTATCTCTTCACTTCGTTATACACTACTTATACTCATGAATCTCGTCTCACTTCCGTTCAAACGAGTCATCTCCTCACCTCCTTCCAAACTGCGAATTATAAAAATACACAATTTTTCTACTTTCGTCTCTTCCAAAACTCAACTTCCCCAAAGTATTTATCCTGACACGTCCTGATTCACCGCGTTTTTTGCGCGTTTACGCTCTCATCCGTATGATCGTCGAATGGTGGTCGCGAAGGCTTATGCGCTCATGTCTGGAGAGTCAACTGCACGAGAGGGTGCTGGCGTATCGGCATTCTAGACCTGCTCGGCGCCCCAGCCAGCATCCTCGGCCTCGCGCATGTTGCTTGGGGGCTCGATGGAGGGGACAAACTCAAGGGCGACGTAGGCGAGACCGATGATACCGACGCTGCCACCAGCAATCCTGCTGAGGATCTTGTCGCCTAGGAGAAGGCAGCCGAGGAAGATGTAGACTTGAGATTGTCAGTGTTTGAAGGGGAGGGCTATTTAGAAGTAGACTTACAAACACCACGGCCGACGAAGGAGAACATGAAAGAGGCATGTCGGGAGACTTGAGGAGGGATCTGGAACTCTGCGATTGGTTAGATATGACTGATGCTTGGTTTAACGTTGTCGCGACGTACCGAGAAGACCAATGACAAGACCGAAGACGATCATATAAGCACCAACAACAATGGGCTGACTATAAAGGAGTATCAGTATTCGATATTTCGCGCTGCAGGCTGATGCCCAGAAGGAGTGCGAATTGAGGCAATCGGCTCGGGATTGGTGTGCACGTACAGGCTGAAAGAGAAGATTGACACGATACCGCCAAGAATGACGATAACGCCGACAACCAGGTTGACGATGCGGCTACAGGTTGAAGCGATGGTTAGCGACTGTTCTGTACTGTTGGAACAGAGACTGCGGCGCAGCGACAGCTACTCACAAGATGTCAGAGAGCTCCATGTTCATTGTTTCTTTTGGTGCTTGGTTTTGAGTACTGCGTGCAGTTGGTGATCGAGGTGGATTGAGGAGGGGAGAAGCAAGTTTAAAGAGTCGGGACGAGTAGCAGGCAGCAGTTTAAAGGTGTTCGCGTTGAAGGCAGCCGAATTGTGATGCAGGATGGAGACGGAGATGGAGATGGAGGTGAAAAGCACAGGAACAAGATTACGTAGGTAACCCCGAGTGTAGCTTAGGTTCCAGTTTAGAGCTCTCGCATTGCCACTAGAACCCCCAGATCAAGCTTCGTTTTGGGGGGGTTGAATTCCTTAGCTGACCAGCCATAGGGGCTTAGCTTGACCAATTGGAATGCAGCGGCTGGGGAGGCCAAGAGTTGATAGTGGAGCCCAGGTTGGGTGTTGACGAATGGCAGAAAAACAGCAGAGAAAGGCTCAAAATCAAACCTCGATAGAGAACAAAGGCCAAAGAACATTTTGAGATGCCGCAGTCGAGTCTTTGTTCATTTCCGAGTCTGGAATGATTCTGTTATCGTTACTACGGAGTGGCCCGGCTGTTCAAGGCTCGGGCCGCTCCATTGCCCGCCAATGGCGCTGTAAAGAACTCATGAACTTGTCTCGTCGAGCTATGCATCAGGCTCATCATGATACTCAGCTGCAGAATCTTCGAAACATTGGTATCATTGCCCATGTTGATGCTGTAAGTACATAATGTCTAATACCAATTTTCAATAAAAATCTCACACTCTTCAAAGGGCAAAACTACCACCACTGAGCGAATGCTCTACTACAGTGGTGTCACGCAACGTGTTGGAGGTATGCATCAACTCAGATCTATTTGCACCACTTTCATAAATACATGAAAGAGGGAAAATACTGATGAATGCAGATGTCGACTCTGGAAACACAGTAACGGACTTCCTCGACCTAGAGCGAGAACGAGGCATCACCATTCAATCAGCTGCAATCACATTCAACTGGCCTCTCCATCAAGCACTTGCTCCTGGAGAACACGCAAAAACAATCAACCTTATCGACACACCTGGCCATCAAGACTTTCGTTTCGAGGTTGATCGTTGTCTCCCTATTCTCGACGGAGCAGTATGTATCATCGACTCAGTCAAGGGCGTTGAGGCTCATACTGAGCGAGTGTGGGGATCTGCTCACGAGTTCAAAGTACCCCGTATCGTGTACTGCAACAAGCTTGATCGAGAGGGTGCATCTTTCAAAAAGGCTGTCCTAGAGATAGGAACACGGCTCAAAGGCTGGCCACTTGTCTGCCAGATTCCTTGGTGGGAGAAGGAGGACTTTGTTGGCGTGATTGATATCGTCAATCGAGTGGGATATCGATGGAAGTCCGAACGTGAGAAAACACGATATGGTACTGAAGAGCTAAAGCAGAAACTCTCTAGTTCTAACAAGGACCTTCTTCCGGAAATTGAGACTGCAAGGCAGGCTTTGGTTGAGGGCCTTGCGGATTTCGATGAAGCCATCATGGATGAGTTCCTCGCCGAGAACGAGAACATTGATGGCGATATTATCAAGCAAGCTATCCGCCGCGTCATTCGAAGCGGCGATGGTCGAGTTATTCCTGTATTTGCAGGCTCCAGTTTCCGCCATATCGGTGTTGAACCGCTGATGGATGCCATCACGGATTACCTACCAAGTCCCGACGAGCGTCCATCAGCAGAGGTCAGAGTTGGGTCAGCAAAGCACCGCTTGATCGAGGTTCTTGATAACAGCCCCAAGTCGGCCAAAAACCAGATTGCGTCTATCGCTTCGGTTTTCAAGGTCTTCAATCATCCCAAGGAGGGCGTTATCAGCTTTGTGCGAGTTTACCACGGCACTCTTACTAGAAACGCTGCAAGCTTCAACACCAATATTCTAGCCCACGAAAAGCCCATGGGCATTCTTCAGATTTCTGCAAACATGACGCAGGATATTCCAACGCTTGGGGTCGGCCAGATTGGAGCATTGAGGGGACTGAAGAAGGCTCGAACGGGTGACACGCTGGTTACAATGAATGGAAACAAGCCTATTCCAGAATCTTTCCGCCACGTTAAGATTCGACCGCCCGAGATCCCACCCCCCGTGGCATTCCTACAAGTTGAGCCATATGGCAACGTTGCTGCTCAACAACTCCAAATTGCGTTGGAGAACACAACAAGAGAAGACCCTAGTCTTCGATACAGTCGGGATCCCAAGACAGAGCAGTTCACGATCCAAGGTATGGGCAAGCTTCATTTGGACGTGTCACTCTACAACATGAAGCAAAAGTACAAGATCGATGCCGACTTCGGTCCTATCGAGGTTGACTACAAGGAATGCGTGACAGAGCCTACGCGGCCGCAGCACACAGTCTTTGACCGGCCCGTTGCAAGCAAATCCGGCAAAGCCTCTTGTACCGTAGTCCTGGAGCCTCTCGAGGACCACCATCGAGAGACCTTGCTGGAGTCAAGTGTTGAACGAGACGGAAACATATACCACATCGCTATTCCTTTAACGGGGGACACCACCACTTTGAACTTTGACCCAGAAGAGGCAAGGGCACAGCTTCTCAATGGAGCCATCGCGGGTCTGTCCAGAGGACCTCGTCGTGCTGCTCCCATTCATGGGTGCCACGTTACTATCACACTAGACACGGAACCTGGCGCCTGTGAAACTCCCACCGGAGGGCATTTTAGTAGTGTCGCCAGAACCGCAGTGCAAGCTTCTCTTCGCGATGCATTCGAGAAGGAGAAGATCAGCATTCTCGAGCCGATCATGCTGGTCAACATCACCTGCCCTGAGGTTGTAGCTGGCACAGTCCAGCACGACGTCACGGCTGGTGCTGGTGGCCAGGTCCTGGAAGTCAACGACAGATCTGCTGAGTCGACAGGTGAGGACCACATTGATGTCTCAAAGATCTATACGCCTCCTGACCCGTACGATTCTATCACGTCTCTGCGCAACAAAAAGTCCACAGCTCGGGTGGTGGAGATTGTTGCAAAGGTGCCGTACAAGGAGATGCTGGACTATGATAATCACCTGCGAAGCAAGACTGCAGGACGGCACTCGATGACGATGTTCTTTGACTCTTTTGCCAAGGTTGTCGGTCATCGTGAGAAGGGTCTGTAAAGGATTTGCTGTCCAGGATGTATCACATAGGGATAGTTGTATGATGGTGTACGATAGACGACAGAAAAATGGAAGATATGTATGTATATAGTGTAACCAATCCAAACTTATGAGAACCTGAATGCTGAATTTTTCCCTTGATTCGTGACCTATTGCTGGGTGTGTGAGATAAGAATGGATAATTCAGCATGCTTCAGCACTAACATGTGAGCACGGATGTCACAGAAGCATCACTCGCAATGTCAAGAATGCAGTAGTGAATGATATGTGATGTCTAACTATATATGTACAAGATGCTATATACGGGAACGAACAAACAAATACCAAATCTCATCAATATCCATCCACCTGGTAGATATGGGTATTTCCGTTTGAGAATACTACCAAATACGCTTTCTATAACACCAGAAGAGAAACCCAAAAATAAACATCGCTCATGCACGCAGACACTCTAGTAATTTCAAAGCATGGAATCCAGCAAACCCATCTTAGACAGATCGCTTCTTGAGGCCACAGTCGAGGAGGCACTTCTCAACACCAAGCGCGATGCTCTTGGGGATAGCAGCGCGGACCTTGTCGATATCCTCACCAGCAATGCTCTGGCCGAATGTAGCAGCGATGACATCGTCGCTGAGAGCAAAGGTCTCATCGGCGACCTGACCAGTGCCGAAGTCCTCAGAGGCAAAGGTGGCAATGAAAGTAGCAGGCTTACACTCGGGGTTGTACTGAGTGTGCACGGAGCCCTGGTAGAAGGGAGTCATCATGTTGGCTGTAAGATCGGTGCGGATGACACGACGCTTGCCATCCTTGTCTAGGACGCCGTTCTCGGGGACCATCTCAGTGATGAGACGGCCTGAGGTGACGATTTGGAGCTCAGCTGAGCGGGGATGAACGTGGAGAGTGTTCATGCCACAGGCTGGAGATGATGTGTTAGCGTTGATGGGTGCAGTGAGAGTATGAGGAGATACTTACGATCGACTGTGCCAAAGGCCATGCCAGAACCGGTGCCAACGAGAGCGGGAAAGGTCTTGCGGTTGGCAGCAATGAGCATACCGCCCTTTCCAGCGCCCTCTTGCTTCTTGTTGAAGTCGAAGACAAAGTCATCGTTGTCAGGGAGAAGAGCGAAGCGGTCAGCGGCACTGATATCGATGTTAGTCATGGTCCAGAGTCTCCATTGGGGGCTGCTTACGTATCAGCAAGTCGGAGCTGGGCAGTCAGACTAGGAGCCTGGTATTCTGCTCGTCGAGAGGTGCGAGGAGCAGCCTCGGTGAAAGAGGTGAAGGCCAAGACGGCGGAGACGATGGCAGTGGTGAACTTCATGTTGTCTGGTGGGGGTTGTTCTTGAAGGTTGATATGAGTAGAATGTTGGAGAGGTAGATTGAGATTAGATAGGAGATATAATGTAAAAGACTTGTAATGTTTGAGAGTGTGATGCTGTTGAATGATATCTCCAGATTGGGCTGGACAACACCATCTTCTTATACTTTAAAGTCTATCTCTACATAAACCACATGAGAACCAGGCACAGAGTCGACGATGCTTACTATTAGCCATCAGAATTACCAGAAACAGCTAAAACAGTTCCTGCAGAGGCTCTGCGCTGTCGAAAATAGAGTGCATTCCTACGGAAAGTCGGGCATCCGCTTGCCAACATCACCAGCCTCATCCTGGGGGTCTCGATGTGGTCCCCGAAGGTGAGCAGAAGGGGGCTTATGATTGGTGCATTGCCGCTATTTCGAGGTTGGACGGGCTGTGCAAGAATAAAAAAGAGACGCCAGCGGGCTTGGGCTTAGGCTTAGGCTTGGCGAGGTGCTGTAACTTAGCCGTAGGTGACCGCAGCAGTCGGTTCTTGGTCTGACCGCCCCAAAAATACCAGAGAGTAAGCGCTTCTGCAGCGTCTGTCAGCGCCTGCAATGCTCTGTTTGTGCGGAGATGGAATGATCCGGTGAGACTGTCGAATCAGATGAGGCTGTTGTTTATGTTGGTTGGGATTCCCCAGGAAATAAATAATGCCGTAGGATTTCAGGATATACCCATGCATGACATTTATCAGGTGCCCGACTCTATTACCGTCGGTATGACTTGTGAGCCAGTTGTCAGCTGACCAACAGGATCAATCTATTCTTGATCTGATATCCAATGCAGAGTATACTCAAGTTCTTTTTGTAAATATTCTTCATTTGCCTTACATTCGCGTTTCTTGACTACGGGATTGTTGTTGGTGATGACCCAATATGCCAGCATTAAATAGTAACTGAGACCTAAGAAACAAAACTTATTTCGCTCTTAAATCTGAAACGAAACATTGTTTCTCAGAACAAAGCGGTCGTGTCAAAAAGGTTAAATTAACACATCTCATGCGGTAAGACCTTTCAATTTTGTGGCTTCATTAATCGTCATGTAAGCCATCCTCCACAATGTGCTCATACCGCACGCCACTCCCGCCCCGGGAATTGACGGTGGTAAAATTTGGAGTTGAAACATGGATCTCAAATGTTTAATTTTTTTTAAATTGTGCCTTATCCACTCTGTAAACGCCAAGCTTCGGAGCCATGATGATCTGACTCAATTCATGGACGCTTACCCTAAAGACTTGGATGCGATTTGGTCTTTTACTTCATTCAAGAGAAAAAGGGTGAAAGCCAGGAAATATAGTAGTCTATCGCCTACAAACACTTTTCAATGACCAGCTTATCGCGCTCCGATTGTACCTATAATTGACATTTATAATACTTCGCATGAATTCTATCCAAATACGGCATTGCATTGAAAACATGAACTGATAAGGTTGATGCTGACTCCACGACGATTACCGGTTTGGTAGCTTTAAACTTAGCGAGTATAAGCGATATTTCGATCCTCAGCATGCGATATCGCTACCATTCGTATCCTGAACACCTCTTTCAGTGAGAGGATATTGTTAGTTAAAGACCGCGGATAAATCCAAGAAGGGCTGGGGGCCCATATCTGAATATTCGCATCATTTACATAAAGGCAGTTGCGTACCAATGGGATGGACTTGCATGTGGAAGCTGCTGTGTTGTGTCACGTGTAGTCTCAGGTCTACCTTAATCTACGTCAATCGAAAAGCTCGATAAATCTCCTTTTTAAATACTCCATTCCCACCTCAACATCAAAAGGAAGAGTATCACGATAAACAAAAAGCAAAGATGTTGTTGATATTCGTACCTCGCTCTCACAGACTCACAATTTATCCATAAACACGCACTAAACAAGGGAAGCATGACGTCGATCCTCTGCCGACTAGGCTTATCCACAGTAAGATTAAATGACCCCTCTTCGGAAGGTGAGAGCTACCCTCAATCTTATTCGTGAGAATGCTGACTCGTCTTCTCTAGAACACAAGATTCATCATGGAACACGCCAGTCAAGCGCGTCTCGTCGGCCAATTGCAGTTGTGAAAGGCGCACCATACGTTGAGCTTACTTGTGTTTGCGCGGGCTATCAGTTGTGGCTCTAGTCCTAACAGGAACCGTCTGGGACGCTGTCTCAACGCTAACCCAAGTCACATTGGCCCAGGAACCATGCTGTGCGGGAAAAAAAAACGACAGTCAGGGGCTTTAAAATGACAAACGGCCAATGCGAGCTGTGGTTGCAAGCCACCAAAGAACGTCTAGGGGCAGCACCAATACTCTCATGGAAGTTGACCCGCGATGGAACAAAAACGCCAACGTCTTAGAAACAGGGTCGAGACAAGACAAGATTCAGAATCACAACCGAGACAAACGTGGTTAGATGCCTCAAACCCCAGAATATCTGGCACGGCAAGTTCCCAAAGGACCCGAGACTCCTGCCCCATCCGGGGTTTCCTCCCGATCATGCTGGTCTTGTTGCCTCGAGGTCGACCCTTTTGGCATTTACGGATACCGCTGCACGATTAAGCATCAACTTGACATGCTGCAGTTGACTCTAATCTGCTCCGAGCGTGATCTCCTGAGCCAAGAGACTTGAGCCAGGCACAGTCTTGACAGGATTGGCTAGATCTGGTCCAGGGGTCAGACGAACTCAATGCCTGATTGGAGGCGGTTTCATTACTCGAGCCCCGTCACAGGAGCGCACCCACATAACAGCAGGGTCCTTCAGGCCAATGCAGGTACCGTGAGGCCATTGCTCAATATGGCCTGCATGGGGACGGACCAAGAACCCACTCAGATGAGGGCCTCGCCTACGGCTCAATCTCCTGTTCGTGGGCGACCAGGGGTGATTGTGCTGGTGCCCGCTGCACTTGACCATTGCTCATTTCCTGGGGATCCATTTTACATCTCTCCCACCTGTCGATCTCTTAATACTCATGTCCTTGCTTCCCTGCCTGTCACCCATTCTTTTGTTTCCTTGCTTTGTTAAAACGTTTCTGTCGCTGTTCAACGAGTTCGTCGTCCTTCCCGTCAGCTTCATCACTCGTTCTGTTGCTCGACGACAATTACACTCTTTTACCGACGTTCACTAGCATATATGTCTTGTTTATGACATATTAATTGAAGGATTGGAGATATTCGCGCAATTACCAACAACACCCGTTCAGAAATCTTTCGAAACCAATCAACTTTCATTCATCGACGACAATGAGACTCATCAATATTTCACTCGCCCTCGCGGGTGCCTCATCGGTCTTCGCTGCCAAGTCGCACGGTCACCGTCACAATGGTCTGGAGCAATTGCGACAACATCTACCCATCCAGTCTTCGACTCTTGAGAAGCGAGGAGGACAGTGTCAGTTCCCCACCGATGATCCCAACATGGTCGCTGTCACTCCGGATGAGAAGAACGCTGGTTGGGCTATGAGTCCTGACCAGCCGTGTAAGCCTGGAAACTACTGTCCTTTTGCCTGCAAGCCCGGTATGGTTATGAACCAATGGGATCCGGATTCGACCTACGAATATCCCGCCTCCATGGTACGCCTAAGCTATATCGCCTGTAACTCGGAAACTCACAACTAACACTCGTCAGAACGGAGGTTTGTACTGTAACAAGAACGGTGAAATCGAGCAGCCTTTTGAGGGCAAGCCCAACTGTGTCTCGGGCACTGGGTCTGTTGAGGCTGTCAACAAGTGTGGTTCTCAGATGTCTTGGTGCCAGACTGTCCTGCCTGGTAACGAGGCTATGCTTATCCCTACTCTCGTTTCTTCCAGTGCAACTCTGGCTGTTCCCGGATCTTCGTACTGGTGCTCCACCGCTGCTCAGTAAGTATCTTAAGTGCTGTTGATCATTGAAGATCTCTAACGATTTACACAGCTTTTACATCAACCCCCCTGGAACCGGCGAGGAGGGCTGCGTCTGGGGTGACGAATCCGTCGCTGTTGGTAACTGGAGCCCGTACGTTGCTGGTGCCAACAGTGAATCCAACGGTCAGACCTTTGTCAAGATCGGATGGAACCCTATCTGGGAGGACTCTGCTTTGAAGAGCACGCTGCCTGAGTTTGGCGTCGAGATCAAGTGCCCTGACGGTGGCTGCACTGGTCTTCCCTGCAAGATTGATCCCGCCAATGGACGAGGCAACGTTGGCAGCAGCCTTTCTGCTAAGGGTGCTGGCGGCGCAGCTTTCTGTGTTGTCACCGTGCAGAAGGGTAGCACTGCTCAAATCGTTGCCTTTTCTGCCGATGGAAGCTCGGGATCTGGAGATGATGATGACTCCGAGGAGTCTGAATCTACCACCGCAGAGGCTGAGCCCTCTACCACATCGGTTGCTGAGGTCACCACTTCTGAGGTACCCGAAGTCACCACAACCGAGGAGCCCTCCACCACTGCTGAGCCTACTACTTCCGAAGTCGAGACCACCACATCTGCCCAGTCTACTACTACTACCAGTACTACTACCTCTTCTTCTACCACCAGCACCACCACCACTGCCGCTGAGACTACCACAACTGCTGCTGAGACCAGTACCACCGAGCAGCAGACCTCAACCACCGAGACCTCCACCGAGGAATCTACCTCTACTGCTTTCACATCTGCTTCCTCCTCCACCAAGACAAAGACCAAGACCAAGGCGCACAAGACTACCACCAGAAAGATCTACCCTACTGTCAAGCCTGGTATCTTCCGTGAGAACGGAACTTCCACCCACACAAGCTCCGAAACTGAGGAGACTGCTGTTGTCACGGAGGTTGGTTCTGGACCCGCCCCTACTGAGTCCAAGGATAGCGAAGCTGGCCGCCACCAGGGCAATGCTGCTATTGCTGGCCTCGTCGTCGCTTTTATCGCCACCGCTTGTTTCTTCTAATACCTTTCTCTTTTAACGACCGTTATCACTGTCTCGTCACAGCGGATATTCATTTCAAAGACTCTATTTACAACTACATTCCTTTTTATTATTGATATCTTACATATATTATCCTGCCACTACCTATCGGCGATAGTGTCTATTGTCTCAGTCTGACTGGTATGGTTAATGGTCATAT
Source organism: Fusarium sp. PT (assembly GCA_021020635.1). NCBI lineage: Eukaryota > Fungi > Ascomycota > Sordariomycetes > Hypocreales > Nectriaceae > Fusarium > Fusarium sp. PT. The sequence continues at coordinate 610,617 of JAHMRZ010000010.1, forward strand.
GGCTATTACTCAGTCCAGTTGTCAATACCCGCCCCGGGTATTAATATTTCCTCAGGAGTCTTACTTATGTGACTCTTGTGGCCCGTGGGCACTATATATAAGTTCAACGCTTCATTTCACGGTCGATATACCCTTTTTTGCACACATTGGAGACTTTTTGGATATTTGGTGGAAACAAGCGATGGTTTTAGTTTATTCGCGATTAACGACGTATGCACACATGAACAGAGAGTTTGGGGCTTCTAGTTTGTCGGGTGGTTTTCAAGAGGCGGAGGCTTTGGTTGATGGGATGATGCTCTGGCCATCTCGGTTTATTACTATAAAAATAATTTTTGACTAGAGATATTTGATGGTGTGATGTACGTTATCGCACGCTGCTAAAAAGAAAATGTGTCTGGTCATGCTTATTTGTTTGAGTAAAAGTGCATTCTCTTGTTCCATCCAGGTGTCTATCTAATCATATTATGCCCCTGGGTATCATAGAGTAAATGATATTATGAAAACGCCATCAGTACGACTTGTGATCTGGATGCTCATGCCAGCCGAGATCATCCATTTAGCCCCCCTCTATTGACTACTTGACCCATCCAGGTACCTCGTCTGGATCATAATCATCCGCTGCCCGGTCGCGAATCGTATGCCACACGTTAGGCCAGCCTGCGAGCACAGGGCTGCCCTTGGCCTTGGCGCCGATGATAGCGAAACGTCCTTGCCCGTGAGCGATAAAACCGTGCATCAAATCTTGCTGAACAAGCGTTGCGACTGACATCTCCACATCCTCTGGCGTGACCGCGGCGTTACCCCAAATCATGCCTTCGTTAGGTCGAAGGGATTTGGGGCCACCAGGCGGCGGAGCCAGCGTCGAAGCTGTTTCGGAATTATGGGCATTGTTCTCGTGGGCTTTCATCAGGAGAGGGTTTACGCTCTGAGATCGGCCCATAGAATCAGGACCTGCTGGCAGCCAACCCTCGAGACGGCGTTGGAGGTATATGGCGACTGTGTGCAGATTTGTGAGGTCGAGAGTGGCGGCTTTGCGTGATGAGGCGTCGGTGGGAGGGACGTATGTAAGAATGAAAGTCTTTCTGCTTAATGAGCGCCAGAGAAGCGGTCGTAGACGATTGCTGAGGGTCAAAAGCAAGCCCTTTTCGAAGAGCCACGTCTCATGCTGCGCTAAGTGGTGTTGAAAGTGGATGAAGTTTCCTGATCTGATAGCTTGACAGATGGGAAGGAAAACAGGCGCCAATGTCTGGCACTCTTGACGCTGGAGAAGGGTCTGTGATGGAAAGCGTCCAAGGAGGATATTACAAGGAATGAGGTAGGTGAGGATGTTGGTCCGGTGAGAAATCAGCTGCGAAGGAGTTTGAAGATACGCTTGTTCAAGACAAAGCGCAGCGCGAAGGTAGTGGTTGTTTGAGAAGTTGAAACGACCTAGATAGTAGAGAAATGTCACGCGCTGAGCAGCCGGGTAGAGAGATAATGGCGGAGAGATGGTGGATATGTTGACAAAGATCATCTTTGCTAAATGTGTTCTTCGGCACTGTTGCACTGTTGGTTATCGCTCATACATGGATGCCAAGGGGGGTCTCATAACGTACAGCGAAAAGGAGCTTGAGGACAAGGTTGGCAAACATATAGACGCCAACCTTCTTGCCCTCGGGTTTAGCATAGCGACCGCTAGATCGGTCAGTGAGACATGTTGTAAAAATCTTTTGAATAATCTCAGCCGAAGACTCGGCAATGGTCTTGTCTTCGTCCACAGCACGTAGACGACGCGCCAGGTCAGGCCGTCTATTGAGAGACATTGTGAGACGAGCAAGTGTTTCTGACAAAGACATACTCGTTTTGAGCAGCATAGCGCCATAAGTTGGATGGGCAAAGGCAGTTGCGCATGAGCTGTAGTGAAGATTAGCTATAGTGATTCTTCATCTGATGATTTGAAGATGCGTTGCATACTTGACCAGGCCACTCAGCAGTTGATGCGCGCCCAGCAAATCCTCATAATCAACATCGCGCCAGAACGCAAAATAGTCCTTCATAAAGGCCACGAAACCAGGCCACACAGTAGCTTGACCCTCTGGCACGTCATCTTCTTGAGGCAAGGACTTTTCAACAATGTTATCGAGGCCTTGTTGGCGGAATTGGGAGCGCAGCTCAGCCGCGAGGTTGTGGTATTGCTGTGGTGAGCTGGGCTCTACCTGCAGCCATGCACGGAGCTCTTCGCCATTTTGGGAGCGGACGAAATTGCGGATTTGAGTGAGAAAGTCGAGAACTAGAGGCATTGCGATGGTTGGTGGTGATGTAAGAGGAAAAAGTATGCAGCGCGTCTTGGTTTGAGACGATCATGGCTGAGGCTTGGAAAACAAGTTGGCTCCACTGTCTTTGAGGACAAAGCTGGAGGAAGGACTAGCTGGTTGACCCGCATACCATTCTATTAATGCTATATAATTTTTTTTATTTCATGCAAAGCCTCAGATTAACCACAAAGACTTGTAATTGTTGTTACGGGAAATGATAATCTTGCACTACCAACCTGCCATGACACACATGATTCCCATGATGAGCCTTGAATGTCATGCCAAGCCGATATCATCTTACCCTGCACCTCACTATCATGACACTATTTGTTGGACGAGTACAATATAGCAGCTTAAGCATCACAGGCATGATCACCATCTTCTTGTGAAGTATAACATTTTTATTTGCTTTGTTCTAGTTCATAGTATGGGTATCATGGACAGACAGTCCAGATTATGCTGTCATATATCATTTGTATGATCCTCATGTGCCTTACACAGACTCGACCCGCTGCACCACAACAGCTGTCGCAGCGCCACCTCCGTTGCAAATAGCCGCAACACCGTACTCACCAGGCTTAAGCTGATGCAGGAGAGTGGTCAAGATTCGTGAGCCGGAGCTACCGAGAGCATGACCCAGCGAGATGGCACCTCCCAGAGGGTTAACCTTGGCGCCCTCCAGACCCAGAATCTTAGAGTTGGCCAGAATAACACTGGCAAAAGCCTCATTGAACTCCCAGATCGCAACCTGGTCCTTGGTGATACCGGCACGCTCGAGGGCAATGGGGACAGCCTTGGCGGGAGCAACGGGGAAGTCGATAGGGGATGTGGCGGCATCAGCGTAACCGCAAATCTTGGCCAAGACGCGCGAGCTGGAACCATACTTTTGGGCAATGGCCTTGCTTCCCAGAACGAGGGCGCTGGCACCGTCGTTGAGAGTAGATGAGTTAGCAGCGGTAACAGTGCCACTTCCGTCACGAACGAAAGCGGGCTTGAGTGTGGGGATCTTGTCAAATTTGACGTCGGCGAATCCCTCATCAGTGTCGATGATGGTCTCGCCCTTGCGCGACTTGACGGTAACTGGGGCAATCTCGTCGGCAAAGGCTTTCTCCTCCCAAGCCTTTTGCGCATTGCGGTATGACTGGATGGCGTACTCGTCTTGCTGTTCTCGGGTGATGTTATGGTTCTTGACAGTGTTCTCGGCGCAGTTGCCCATATGGAATTGATCGTAAACGTCAGTCAGACCGTCCTTGATAAGACCATCCTCCATCTTGACGTGGCCAAAGGCAGGAAGACCACTGGCGCGAGGCACGTAGTATGGTACTTGGGACATATTCTCCATTCCACCAGCAATCTGAGCCTCAGAAAGACCTAGTTGGATGTTCTGAGCGGCCAGAGTAACGGCCTTCAATCCAGATGCGCAGACCTTGTTGATCGTAGTGGCTTCGATCTCCTTGGGCAGGCCAGCGAAGATTGCAGCCTGGCGAGCAGGCGCTTGGCCAACAGAGCCCTGAAGGACGTTGCCCATGTATACATCGGTGATCTTCTCGACGGGGACCTTTGACTTCTCCAAGGCGGACTTGATAGCGACAGCGCCTAGTTTGGTGGCCGACACTGATACGAAAGAGCCATTGAACTGTGAACAAGTTAGCAGGCTGTCGCATAAGCGAGTTGATGATGGAATGTTCTGTACCTTTGCAGTGGGAGTTCGAGCGGCGCTCAAGATATAGGCGTCTTGAACTTCTTTGCGCAGAGCTGACCTTGTAGAGAACTGTCGCACTCCGTTCACATGTCCGGCGAGCTGAGCCAACCGGCCAGCGGATCTAAGTTGTGTAACTGACATGGTGAATATGAATATGGGGGGTATCAAGGGGTAACAGCAGACAGACAGAACAGAATATCAACAGAAGGAGATGTATGAAGAAGAAAAAGGAAAAAGGAATTAATTGTAGTATTAGTATTCGTACCGTGGTTTACCATAAGACGACCTCGGGTATCGTGGACCGTGTTCGGCCTTCCCCCGCTGAAAGCCGAACGTGGCGGGGACAAGCTGAGAGCTCTTCCGTACCGAGCGACCTCTAATCCGGGGCAATTTACAGGTGACGTCGATGGAGTTCAAGTACAAGACCATCCGCAGAATTACACTATAGTTTATAAGTACCCTTTGGTGACGACGGACTCTTTCCACCGCTGTCTAACTTTTGCAAGATACTTTGTTTCAATCTGCCGTCGTCTTCCGTATCGGAATTATGAATTGTTCCCGAAATCCCATACTCCAACACAAGGAGCGGGCTTCATCCCCCGCGACCATGTGAAAGCCGGAAGCTAGTGGATGGCAGATCGCATGAATGGGCCTCAGGCTCCGGGAAGAAATATGTTGCCCAATCTCTCAAAAGCGTTGACCAATATGTATTGGAATCATTGTTCTACCGATTATTGAAATCAGCTTGTCCTAGATCAATCTTGTTCAACACCTTGCTGTATCAAAAGCTTATGGTCACGTGACAACATCTCGGTGACACCATGGTGAGCGGTGAGTGGGGTGTCAGGGTGTTCACCAGAGATCGATAGCCTAGACCGAAAACCTGTTTTGATTGGCAGTCATGGCCAGTCTGGCAGTGTGGATCCCCTATCCTCAGCTGTGGAATCATCGACCAGGCCATCTATGACCAATCTCCATCTCCGCCCATCACCTTGCACCGCCAAATCCGTCGTTTGCTCAAGACAGCAAATCGTGCATGTAATCGTTTCATTTTGTACCTTACCAATAACGATCCGGATCAACGTCGCAGCTACGATCTCTTCCTCTCAACATCATCTGCCTATCAACATACCAGCTTCTATCTCTACTCTTCCCATCTAATCCGTTATCATGTCTACCGCCGCTCGCCGCCGTCTCATGCGAGACTTCAAGGTACGATGCGCTTTTGCAAGCCGGCTTCAAAACCTTTCTCGCTGACTTTGGTGATAGCGCATGCAAACCGACCCTCCCGCTGGCGTCTCGGCTTCTCCTGTACCAGATAATGTCATGACCTGGTTCGTACACCCACTTCGACATGGCCGATTCTCAATACTCATCATGCACCCTGTAGGAACGCAGTGATCATCGGCCCCGCAGACACCCCGTTTGAAGACGGCACCTTTCGCTTGGTGATGCAGTTCGAAGAGCAATACCCGAATAAACCTCCTCAAGTCAAATTCATCAGCCAGATGTTCCACCCGAACGTTTACGCCACCGGAGAGCTTTGCCTTGACATCCTGCAAAATCGATGGAGCCCAACGTACGATGTTGCCGCTGTCCTGACCAGTATCCAAAGGTGAGAAGGATAATCAATACTCTGGTGGAAAATGCATGCTGATCATGGATAGTCTTCTCAACGATCCTAACACCGGTTCCCCTGCGAATGTCGAAGCCTCTAACCTATACAAAGACAACAGAAAGGAATATACTAAGCGTGTCAGAGAGACAGTAGAGAAGAGCTGGGAAGATTAGACGACGGACATGCCTGAAGGGACATAGAACGGTATGCCAACGTCAGTTTGTCCAGCAAAGAAATGGATCAGGTTGCTTAACGATGCTCTGCACCCTAGAACTTGACACCCCAAGGGTGCAAGTATTATGTAAATGGCGTTTGGGTGCGTGGAGTTGGACTAAACTGCATTCGAGGCGTTGCGAGCGTCCAGCAAGCACTCGGGAACGTTAGCTTATGATATCACGAGGGTCATCATGAAGAAGGAGTTTATGTTTCTTGTAACGCTCGTGTTATTGTCTATCATATGATTTCAGAATCAGCGGCACTGTCATGCCTATGCGAACCTTAAGCGAACTAAAGTAATTAAGCATCTTTGCACGACTTGGACAGTGGGTGCACAAAGTAAAGGATGTCTTAGTTGACAGGAACGGTGACATTCATCCTTTTAACTGTCGGTATTGAAAGAACTCTATGCTAACTAGGCTAATTACGGTTCATTCCACACTTACTGAATCCGTTTCAAGCATCCTGTTCGAGAGTTGAATGTAGGACACTAATTGCATTGTATTCCATAGAGTCTCAATCATCCTCCTTGGCCTGAATAGGCAGTGTGTTGACCATCCTGAACCCCTCCACGCAGCAACCCGACAGTTTAGACCCCTGGCAATTCCCCAAATTAAAGTACTGTCCATGACACGCAATTTGGACCCGACAATCTCAGGCAGAATGCTCTCACAAAGCCTCCACTGCGAGGCCTAATCCTCATGGAGCAAAAAGCCAACACACACTGGAGAGTCCCCTAAAGTTATAGCACATCACTCCCTGGACGGCCCTGACACTTGAGTCCCTCCCCGTTTCGGCCCCTCTTGGCGCGCGTCCTACAGATTTTGACCTATCAACTCCAACAAAGCCCACCGCCTCTGGCTGCCAACAACACGACGTTGGGTTCGAGTGTTGATTCGATCGGCCTCCACTAGTTATCTATTTGTTGTTACCGACGATAACATACATACATAATATATGTACGCATTTTATTGCTGATCGCACGACAAGCCCAATCTAAACAACAGCAGTATCGTGCATTTTACACCCTGCCAGCGAATCACGACACCCTGCGTCTTGGCCCTGCCTTGATCTGCGACTTTTCTTCAACTGTCTTCTAGACTATACCTCCCTTTAACCTCACCTCTCTCTTTGTTTGAGGCTATCGTCTCCCCCCTCCTCTCGCCGCCATTTTGTGGCCCGTTGTAACGAACCCGCGGCCCGCATCTTCTGCGAACCCCCCTCACCACTCACCCCCCTGAAGGTTCGCTTCAAAGCAACCAACGATCGATCCCGACTTTTTTTCCTTCTTGGACGACAGCACCGCGGCCGATGATAACGTTTGTTGCGTGACACACAGCCCGCGTTCAATATGTCGTCCGCAAACAGTATCAAGGTTGTGGCCAGGTTTCGACCTCAGAACAAGGTCGAGCTCGAGTCGGGCGGAAAGCCCATTGTTACTTTCCCTGGCGAGGAAACATGTACTATCGACGTATGTTGTGCCATCTGCTTGACTGTTTCTTCTGGAGGGAAATAGGATCATACGGTGAGAATTCATGGCTAATCTCTTCGACAGTCCAAGGAGGCGCAGGGCAGCTTCACCTTTGACCGAGTTTTTGATATGGGATGTAAGCAACAAGACATCTTCGACTTCTCGATTCGTAATACCGTCGACGATATTCTCAATGGATACAACGGTACCGTCTTCGCTTATGGCCAGACCGGTGCCGGTAAGTCTTATACCATGATGGGTACCAACATCGACGACGACGATGGCCGAGGTATTATCCCTCGTATCGTCGAGCAGATCTTTGCCAGCATTATGTCGAGCCCCGGCACCATCGAGTATACGGTCCGCGTCAGTTATATGGAAATCTACATGGAGAGGATTCGAGATCTGCTCCAACCGCAGAACGACAACTTGCCCGTCCACGAAGAGAAGAACCGCGGTGTGTACGTCAAGGGTCTTTTGGAAATCTACGTCTCGAGTGTCCAGGAAGTGTACGAAGTCATGAGGAGAGGTGGAAATGCCCGAGCAGTCGCCGCCACGAACATGAACCAGGAGTCCTCCCGATCCCACTCCATCTTTGTCGTCACCATCACACAGAAGAACGTCGAAACCGGTTCAGCAAAAAGTGGACAACTGTTCCTTGTCGATTTGGCCGGTAGTGAAAAGGTTGGCAAGACCGGTGCTAGTGGACAGACTCTCGAGGAAGCCAAAAAGATCAACAAGAGTTTGAGTGCCCTGGGAATGGTCATCAACGCCCTGACCGACGGCAAATCTTCACACGTGCCTTACCGAGACTCCAAGTTGACTCGTATCCTACAAGAATCCCTTGGTGGTAACAGTCGAACGACTCTTATCATCAACTGTTCGCCCAGTAGTTACAACGATGCTGAGACTTTGGGTACGTTGAGGTTCGGTATGCGAGCCAAATCTATCAAGAACAAGGCCAAGGTCAATGCCGAGCTCAGCCCTGCCGAACTTAAATCCCTCCTTAAGAAAGCACAAGGACAAGTCACAAATTTCGAAAGCTACATCTCTAACCTTGAGGGCGAGATTCAGATGTGGCGCGCTGGTGAAGCTGTTCCCAAAGAGAGATGGGCCCCACCTTTGTCTACAGATGTCGTTACTAGAACCAAGGCCGATGTCAGGACGTCGACACGACCTTCAACTCCTTCATTAATAGCAGATAGCCGATCGGAAACCCCGGCGATATCCGAACGTGCTGGCACCCCTAGCCTACCACTCGACAAGGACGAGAGGGAGGAGTTTCTGCGACGGGAGAATGAACTGCAGGATCAGATTTCGGAGAGGGAATCTCAAGCTGCGTCAGCTGAGAAACAGCTTCGGGAGACTAAAGAGGAGCTGGCCTACCTCAAGGATCACGACAGCAAAGTCGGCAAGGAGAACGAGAAGCTTACAACCGAGGTGAACGAGTTCAAAATGCAACTGGAGAGGCTTTCGTTTGAGAGCAAGGAGGCTCAGATTACCATGGATGCCTTGAAGGAGGCCAACTCGGAGCTTACCACTGAACTTGACGAGCTGAAGCAACAGCTTCTTGACGTCAAGATGAGCGCCAAGGAGAGTGGTGCTGCTCTCGATGAGAAGGAGAAGAGGAAGGCCGAGAAGATGGCCAAGATGATGGCTGGCTTCGACTTGGGCGGCGATGTGTTTAGCGAAAATGAGCGCCATATCGCGGAGACCATCGAGAAGGTCGACTCGCTCCATGAGCTCAGTGCAACCGGCGACAACATCGCACCCGATGAGTTTAAGACACTCCGGTCTCGCCTGGTGGAGACGCAAGGTATCGTTCGACAGGCAGAGCTGTCCATGTATAGCACTACCTCGAGCGAGGCCGACTCAAGACGGCGACAAGAACTTGAAGCTCGTCTTGAGGCTGTCCAAGCTGAGTATGAAGAGATTCTCACCCGTAACCTCGGCCCCGAAGACGTCGAGGAGGTCAAGGCCCGACTGGAAAACGCCTTCGCCAACCGCCAGACTGCTCAGTCTCAATTTGTCGATGAGCTCAAGGCCGATATTGCCCAGAAGGCTTCTGAGAACACAAGAATGAAGACGTTGATCGATGACCTCCAACAGCGCGTCAAGGCTGGCGCCACCGCGCCAATGGCCAACGGCAAGACGATTCAGCAGCAGATCGCCGAGTTTGACGTCATGAAGAAGAGTCTCATGCGTGACCTCCAGAACAGATGCGAGCGTGTCGTTGAGCTCGAGATTTCTCTGGATGAGACCCGGGAGCAATATAACAACGTTCTCCGATCGTCCAACAACCGGGCGCAACAGAAGAAGATGGCCTTCCTAGAGAGGAACCTGGAGCAACTGACCCAGGTTCAGCGCCAGCTTGTTGAGCAGAACTCGGCTCTCAAGAAGGAGGTTGCTATTGCTGAGCGCAAGCTGATTGCCCGAAATGAGCGTATCCAGAGCCTGGAGAGCCTACTTCAAGATAGTCAGGAGAAGATGGCTGCTGCGAACCACAAGTATGTATCCCCAAGCCACCCTTCCTTGCTAGTGAACCGCACTAACCAAACATCTCCAGATTCGAGGTTCAGCTCGCCGCTGTCAAGGAGCGCCTCGAGGCCGCCAAGGCTGGCAGCACTCGTGGTCTTAACTCGCCAGGGGGCTTCACTTTTGCCAACGCTGGCAGCAGGATCGCCAAGCCTCTCCGAGGAGGAGGCGGTAGCAACGACGCTGCCCCAAGCATCCCCACAATCCAGAACCTCCAGGGCCAGAACGAAGGCACCAGCAGCGGTGGTAGCAGCAGCAAGCGCGCCAGTTGGTTCTTCACCAAGTCATAGACATAATGAGGGAAATATAAATAAAGAAAAAAGAGCTCGCTGCTTTTTTGCTTTTGGGCACGGCGTTGCGAACAGATCTGTTAGACACACATTCAAACCCCTTCATACCCCCCCTTACCCAAAGCTTTCCACTTGTTTCTCTCTTCTGCTGCTTTCTACTTGTCCTGGTTTCTGTTTTTGACTTGCTGCTTCTAAGAAGGCGATAGAGGATGGGGCGGCTACGATGATTTGGATTTATGACAGGCATCGCGATGGGACCATGAATGGACGGATGGATCGTTATAGGGCCGGCGCTTTGGGCGCGAAAGATGAGATAAGGAGATGAATACTAGCTACAGTGGTGGAAGCATGCATAAGTCTTGTCACGACCACATAGCTGAGGCATGAAGTTTAAAAGAGTCAATGAAATGAGTTTGTAACATTGTTTATTTGTTCACTTATATCAATAGGCTGTATAGGAGAGACTTGCAATTTGGAAGATTTAATGACTTTCATTACTGAAAGCTAGTGACATATAACCAAGAGGGGATTTATTGAATGAGATGGCGTATGCCCTCTGTTTACATCTTGATATCCTGGTTGCCAGGACTATCGTCATTCGAGGAGCCCAAGGAAGCCAGGAGAATGAACTGAGGAATGATGACACATGCCATGACGAACATGACCGCGAAGCTGATAGCAACGATCTTGACACTGAGCATAACAATACGGCGCCAGGCAGACTTGGAAAAGCTGGACCAGGCGTCACGGACAGTGGCATAGCCGAGACCGCCAACAACAACGGGCTCGATGCGGCCGTTGAAAGAACGGTCGAAAGGAATGATGGTATCGGCATCAGCAGGGAGAAGAGAGGCCTGGACGCGGACGAGAACGACGTAGGCGGGGATCTGAACGGCGACTTGAAGAATGATAGCGACGAGCAAGATGCCGGCAACGCTGCCAAGACCCTGGACCTCAGGAACATCTTTATCCTGCTCGCGGCCGAGGAGGAACATGATGCCGACGCTGCCCAGGCTGACGATCTGAGACGCAGCCCAGAAGATGAGTGTAGGCCTCCAGGTGGCGCTGAAGGTGGACTTGAAGGGAGGGAGGCGGCTCCAGAAGCTCTGGCGAGAGGCGGGCGTGATGACGATGTGGACCCAGGCAGTGTTGAGCTGAACGCAGATGAGGGCGCTAATCAAGTTGGCCAAGACAAAAGAATAGGGAACCATGGTGTAGATGATGCCGTTAACAAGTCCTGTCACAAGGCCCTGGACGATGAAGCAAGGCAGGCCGCGGAAGAGAGCTCGGAAGCCACCGGTGGATCGAAGAAGGCTCCATGTAGCTCGGAAAGAAGAGGTGACGGGACGACCGTGGCCAGCGATGATAGCGGGACGAGTAGCAGCGGGCTTGGGCATATCATCGTTGGCAAGAGGCTCGACGGGGAGAGGTTCGTAGACAGGAGGCTTCTCATCTTCGACGATAGCGAGAACGGGAAAGACCTTTTCGAAGGTGTAGTTGATCTAAAGTTGTGTCAGTAAACGAGCCAAGATGGACGCAATAGATAGTACTTACAAGAAGGAAAGCAGGGAGGAAGATGAAGAAGTTGGCGATAAAGACGAGAGCAGACCAGTCAGGAAGTTGGCTGATCTCATGGCCCAAGTTCGGCGCAGGCATGTTGTCGCGCCGCATAAGCAGCGAACCAGCGTGAGAAAGCATGGTTAGTAGAGGATAATAAAGAGAACCAAGTATGAAGAAGTTGTTTGATAGAGAAAAAGCGACAAGTTAAAGAAAAAAGATAGTTAGCGAAGAATGACCTCGAGTGCGATGGATGGAGGAGGGATGGTTTAATGGGATGTGGAAAGTGGCTCTGCTTGGGGCTTTATTAGGCAGATCGTCCACTGAAACTAGCTCTAGGCAGCCCGGGCAGGCTGGAACAATGACAGGGCGGTTACAGGTTAACTTACAGGGGGTGGAGGGAGGGGCGAAAGATGATGCGCACAGCCCCAGGCGCATTGATCTGCCTTCCAGGTTACGACGTGTTATTGCCTGCAGGGACTTTGGGGGACGGTAGAAGACATGTGCATATTCTGTGTTAGTTATTACATCTGGGATAAGAGATTTGATAAGATTTCCACTGTGAAGGTATTTTAAGGAGCCACTTCTAATTGTTTCATTATCTTCAACGTGAATGTTGATGTTATCACAGTAATCGGTGACTTCCGGATTAGGAAATGCACATGTAGGACTTTCACGCTTTGCATAGCCGGCGTAATAGCCCCCAAACTCAGGCAAAACGTGAACCTTTTCACGCTCAAGGCTGAACCAATAAATTTATTTTATATACCACTGCGAATTCTGCTCCTGATTTTGGTCCTTATTCACTGCAAGTTATATCCGATTCACCTTTCATGTCCGGGTAAGCTCACTGAGGCTGGCTTACAAAGCGATATGGCATACGCAATAACCAATGACGGGCAGGCTTTATTGCCTTGGCGCTACCCGACCCGGAGGATTATGCCCCCCTGGCGCTACTGTGAACACTACAAGTCCCTGTAACTGTCAAAACTAAGATCAATCGTCAAGTGTCTGAAACAATGTACTCATGCTCTCGACCTGTCTCAGCAGCGGTCGATAATTACCCAATTTGAAGTGAATAGATCTATGTCGAATGCAAATTCCATAGCATCTGCCGGCAATTATCAGTTGTTCCATGCCATTTCTTTAATACTGAGGTGCCCCGCAATCATGACCTGCGTCCTGCGTCTGCCACCGCCTACAAGGATGAACCGACGTCACTGACCACATCCACCAAAGGTCCCTGGACAATTTCCATCACAGCTCGGCCGGAACAACCCGAGGAGTCTGCATCATCAGCCCGAATACCCTCACTCTGACACTCCCATACAATGTCTTCTACAGATATCCCAAATCTGCTGAATTCTCTTCGCGGCGCTCGCGGAGGTCGTGGTAGAGGCAGAGGCAGAGGCGGCCATGGCTCGTCAGCTGCAACTCACGACTCCACGATTCAAGGCACTGATACTGATGCTTCGGTCTCGAGGCTGAGTGCAGTTGATCTTGGTTATCTGGATGATCCCTATGCTCAATACTTTGTCCAGAGTACTGATGGTCCTGCGGCCAGGCGTCTTCCTATCATCAACCGAGGTGCGCTAGTTTAAACTATCCCTATAACAATTATACTAAATCATTATTCAGGAACATACACCCGGACTATTTCTCTGGATACTCTTATAGAGTCGTTCTTAAGTGAAGATGAAAGCGTTGAGCCTGGCTCTGCACCAAAGCAGATCATATCCTTAGGGGCTGGTACTGATACTCGGCCCTTTCGACTATTTGCTAACAAGTCTCGCCCTGGACTGGTCTATCATGAGCTCGATTTTGAAGTTGTCACTTCCAAAAAGTTACGGACTGTGCAAGCCACGCCTGTGCTGAGAAATATCCTGACCAATGCCATCCAAGTGAATGAGCACTCTTGGTCGAGTAAACCTTCGGGCAGTGAATACTACTGTCATGGTCAAGATTTGAGAAGCTTTTCCGTATCAAAACCTACAACCGAGGGTGATGATAACCAATCGAAACCACAAGATCGATCCGAGATTAATCTTCCTGGCCTGCGCACTGATATCCCAACATTGCTTCTTTCAGAGTGCTGCCTGTGCTACCTCAGTGTCACCGAAGCCTCAGACGTGATCAACTTCTTCGGTTCGCGTATACCGAACCTCGCAACCATCATCTATGAGCCTATCCGTCCAGACGACGCCTTTGGCAAAATGATGGTTTCGAACCTGGCTGCACGACACATCCAGATGCCCACTCTCCAGACGTATCCCACGCCAGAAGATCAACGGGCACGAATGAGCAAAGCTGGCTTTGAGATGGTGCATTATATGACCATCGAGGATATCTGGAAAACCTGGGTGCCACCGGAGGAGAAGCAACGTGTAGATTCGCTGGAGGGTTTGGATGAAGTGGAAGAGTGGAAGCTGCTGGCGGCACATTACATCGTTTTATGGGCATCAAAAGGAAAAGGGTTTGGAAGTTGGGGCAGTGTTGGTGGCGGGGCTTGAAGTATCATAATAGAAAGTAATATGATGGACGAAACTTCGATTCATTATTCAATGCCAAAATGCTGCATACAGGCTCTATTTGAATTTGGTAATACAGCATGGCCAATGGTTTTCGTGATCATGGGTTGCACGGAATTCCATGCAAATTCAAGGACCTCTCAATATTGCCTTCAAAATGAATTACATTGGAGAGAAGCTTTCAGTTTACATTATATATCGTTCAAGTCGTGAAGTTAGGGTCTTGTTCCTGACTGGCGAAGCTCACGACCTGAGCGAGACAAAATATACTTCCTATTTAGGCTTAGCTCACTTTCCCCTGGACCTCATCCCGACAACTCGCTTTCCATCCTCAGGCAAGCCAAACTCAACCCTCAATTGGATATCGCATGAAAGTCATCAGATGTAGGTGACTTTGTGATATTTTATCACCACCGTATACTACAGCAGCCTTATTGGACTCATCGTCACGGTTCTAATTAATTGTAATAAATACTTAACGTCTCACGCCGCGACCGCGACACCACCGCCATAATGGCAGAATCAAGAGACAACAAGGCCTACAAGTATCGGCAGGAGATCAGCCAGATGATGTATGTCTCTGGCGAAACTGCAGAGCCTCCTGTCGAAACTACCAGCATTATCGAGGATATTGTTCGCCAACAAGTAATTGAACTCGTACGTTGAAACTCCATTTTCATCCATTCACTTCATCATGCTCAAAACTCATTTCATCTTAGCTACGAAACTGTACCGAGCTTGCCTCGCGTCGCGGCTCCAAATCCATCAGCATCAACGATCTCATCTTCCAGATCCGCCACGATCAAGCAAAGGTTTCTCGTCTGCGGACCTTCTTGTCGTGGAAAGATGTGCGCAAGAATGTCAAGGACTCTGACGACAAGGGCGCCGACGCCGACATTGCAGGTGGCGATGATCCCGTTGCAGCAGGTGACAACACCACAGATGAAGCAGCCAAGAAGAACAAAAAGGCCAAAGTCGGTCTTCCCTGGGAGCCCTCGTCTTACTACAACGTCGAGGTGCCTGAGCGCGAAGACGAAGAAGATGAGGAAGAGGAAGAGATGAATTACATCACGCTGCAGCGCCTGCGCAAGGCTGATGAGCGCACAAAAGCCATGACGAAGGAGGAGTACGTGACATGGTCTGAGTACCGTCAGGCATCATTCACCTACCGCAAGGGCAAGCGATTTCGCGAGTGGGCAGGTTTCGGCATCGTCACCGACAGCAAACCCTCGGACGACATTGTCGATATCCTCGGTTTCCTGACCTTTGAGATGGTTCAGACCCTGACTGAGATGGCCCTCAAGGTCAAGGAGCAAGAGGATCTAGTGCGTGCTCAGAATGGCGGCGACAACGTCGGCAATGCGAAGAAGCGAAAGCATGAGGGTGCTCTATTTGACTTTCCCAGTGAGGGCAAGACGCCAATCGAGCCCCGTCATGTTCAAGAAGGGTCAAGACGATTGCAACAGCGGCCCAAGAAGTCAAGAGCTATGCTCAATGGTACTAAAATTCCGCAACACACGCCACTCAACATCTTCTAGTAGCGGCGATGTGGAACCGACTCGATTGTATTTGCATTTCATGGCACGGCGTTGGATTCTGGATACTTTAAGATGCCGAAATCCTTATGAGGGACGGCGCATGCAGAGAGTTTATGGATGTTTATTATTGTCCTATTTGTTATTTTCGACTTACAGACCCAAGTGGCCTAGCGATATACAGCGGCGACCACCTCTGTCTTGCAGTACCTATCTGCTATCCTGACTTAGAGTAATGGTTCGTCGCCGAATTAGTGTATTGTTATCACATAACCGGCTTCCGACTCTCTGGAGACTCATGGGTATATCCTCTCCACTGTCACTGTCCACCGCTTTCTCATTGCCCTCTGTCCTGTCCAATCGTTCTCCAAGATGACCTGCTCGACGAATAGTCTGCGTTCGCTGCAGCCCACTAGCCCTACTTTCTATCGGGGCAAGGGCCGAAGGAGCCGTGGGCGCTTCTTCTGCTGGGATACCAGCAGTGTCACTCTCCGCAGTGGGCATACGGGAAAGAGGGAGGCGATTCGCGTGTGTACGTTTTTGGTAATTGTCGTAGGAGGGCTTCTCCAGTAGACCGCTGCGGAAAGCATTTACACCCACAAGATGCTTAGTGAGTATTACAAGCTCTTCGAGATATTCGACAATCTCCATTTGACCAGACGTACTGGCATTCCAAGAAAGAAATCGCTTCTGGGTGATCAAGTATGCGATTTGGTCAGCGAGCTCCCCATTCTCATTCAATATACTTGGTGGTCCACCTGCAGGTGTCTGCGTACCACTTCGTGATGTAACGACTTCGCGGACGTGGTTGATGAGGCGCAGTTGCGCGAGTCGACTGGACGGGAGAAATTGTGGTAGAGGCTGCCATAGCTTGAGGGCTTCGCTCACAGAGAAAAGAGTGAGTGTGATGCTGGAGGCCACATTGCGTCGATAGGCATGGACCTGAGGATTTAAGTCTTCCAATATCGACGAACCATACTCTTTTCGCAGTAATACCGCAGTGTCCATTCTGTCAATGATCTGATGCAGCACAAAGACCATCTCTCTGTATAAGAACTCGAGCGGTTTGAAACTCCCCTTTAGACGAGGTTCTGTAGAGCAGAAAGGAAGAAATGTCTGTGCTGCCGCAAGCGCACCTCTGGCTTTGTTTCTTGCATGGACAAATCGTTTGTGAAGACCAGGGTCCCTAAAATCAGGCTTGATTGGGCTATCCAACCCAACCGCCATTGCATATTGCATGTTCTCGATCTGCTTGACCGAGGCGGAGAGCGACTCGACCAATCGATCCCTAGCTCTCACTGGAAATAGAATAAGCTCTACGACTAAAGCAACGGTACCGCCAATAATAAACGCAGTCAAACGCTGATAGAAGTTCTCCAAAGCCGTGTCGTAGCCGCCCATGGCAGCTGGCGCTGTTAGTAAACTGGATGATAGGGGACAGCTTCTTACTTACAAAGTGCAACCACGACCATAGAAACAATAGCGACCATACCCGCCTTGACATACCTCGTGCCGAGTTGAACGTAAAAAGACGGAACAATACCTATTATCAAAATAAAAACCATGGCGACTCTACTGCCACTTCCGATTAGATGAGACAGAAAACCAATAGTACACCCAATCAAAACGCCAATAAGACGGACTACAAATACGTGGAAGGACGTTCCTATCGCCACCTCAAAGACAAGAAATAACTGCATTGGTGCCCAGACACCCCGTACCGACTGGTACCATGCGTTATAGGAGCTCGTCAATGCCGGCCAACTGAGTAGGAGAAGAGCAACTGTAATCTTGCACGCATACAAGAGGTCCTCAGAGTCCTGTATCCATTCGAGGATGTCGGCTGCTTTTCCTCTCATCTTGAGAAGCCTGCTGGTGGTCATCGAATCCGATCTCTCTGTTTCTTGCCTGCTTTCAATGACACTTCTCTGCTCCGTCTGAAGTTCTGGCTCTGCAAAGCGAATACCTCTCTCCTCGTCTGGGACTTTGGCCGGGACAGGCTTTCCGTCTTTAACCTCGTGCTGTGTATGACTTTTGGACTTGGATCCCGGCGGGGCCTTACCCCGACGAGCCTGCTTGCGAGCCGCTTGTGGGAGGACAAATCCGTCACTTTCACCGCCCGAAGTTAACCATTGCTGGATGTTGGTGTGCTGTGGAAACCAGAGTGAGACCCTGTTTTTTCGAGCTTTCCGTTGCTCAACGTTTTTTCGGACATGTTTCAACATCTCCAAAACGTGTGTCGCAGACTGGCGTAGGCCGAGTACGAACGAAGAGATCAGAAACGTTTCTAGCCGAGGCATGAAGTCGATGCTATGCCCACTCTTGTCCATAGCTGAACGTCGAAGCTCCATCGTGCAGCTAGAATCAAAATTGGAGATGGCTTCTACGAAAAGGTCGATCCTGAAATCCAACTCTTCAAGGTGAATACCTTTGGGTGCCGGTGCCCCTGAGGGCAGCCACCGTACATCGTAGCAATAGGCAACACACACGATGACCAGGCGAACAGCTTCCTTCATTTGAGTCTCAAACTCCCGAACAGGTTCACGAATACGCTCGACGATGGACTCAAGCATATTTGCACTGCTGGCTTCGATCTCTCTGACAGGTTTCGCTTGCTCGACTTTCTGAAGGTAATTGTCGAAAGTATTCATGCGCCTGATTCCAGCATGCTCGCTGGAGGAGCGTTCACTTGACAAGACATCGTCGTCTTCATACCTGTCATCGTTTTTTAATACTAGATACTTGTTCTCACAGGCTCCAATGATAGTGAGGGTATTCTGAACAAGATTGCTCATCTGCCGGGTGCTCAAGGGCTTCATGCTGCTCGGAGGAAGGACAGAGTAAGAGAGTTCATAATTCACCTCCCTCTGTGCAGCTTTGCAGCGACTTAGGCGGGCACGGAGCTTGTCCTTCTTTTTTGCCAAATTTGAAAGATTTGTAAGACTGACAGGCTCGGTAGAAGCCCTGTAGCGATTCTGAGGAGGCCGAAAGGGATTAGGGAACGGTTCCAATAATCGACTCAAGCATTCGCGAACACGTCCCTTCTTTTGCTTTGGTTTGATCGGTAGGCTCTTGGCGGTGTGTGTCATAGTGAGGGTAATTTGGTCCATTTCTTCATGAAAATTACCACCGGGGGTGATAAACCAATGCGTAGCTCGAGTGAGAGTATCCATTGTTTCACAAAGAGCATCAATGGTAGAAAGACCAAGATAGCTGCTTGATAACTCTGGAAACATCAACAGGTTGACGAAAAAAGAAATACCAGCACCGATCAAGATCGGGTAATAAGTGTTGGTGAAAAGACGCCACGACACTTGGGGTGTGTCATGAAGTAATACAATCAGACATGAAATAAGGAAGAAGGCGACGAATAAAAAGAGACGAGGACTTGCAGATCTTATGTAGCCATGGAACATGGATGCTACAGCAAAGAACAATCCACGAATAGCATATGCCGCTGTTGGGTTCTCTTCAAGAACGAGAGAAGCGAGGAAGGTGCCTAAGATGGACCACCCGAGGCCAAGCAATGAGCCCAGGAGGAGCATAAGGAGAGATTCGATCATAGTGCCCAACCGTTGACCTGGATGAGCAAAGGTGGTAGCCATTGGGGCAAGGAAGGTTGCGCTACCCAAGGCTTGAACAGCTTGAGGAGTTATGACCGCGATGATTGAAGCAGTGCAAGCGATAGAACACTTGATGATCTGCTTCCATAAATCGTTGGTTTCTCCATCACCCCAGATAACTGTGACCAGCCTCTTGAAGCGTTTGCCCAGGGTTTTCATGAGGGGCGACTATAATTGCAATTGGGTTGAGGATTGATCTCGCCGGTTTTGTTGAATTGATCCAAGATGATATCCAAGACTATCGTCAGTCATCCCTTCGTCTTGAGAATTGACACTTCAAGAGCCGCGTCAACAAAGTGAGAAAGATGATGATCGATAGAGCAAATTATACGTTAGGTGTAACAGTGAGAGCAACAAAAACGCTGATGAGCAGTAGATGTGAAGTGATGTCTAATCATGCAATTCATGCCTGGCCGTAGGGGGGTCGTATTCCTTAATATCGTGTCGTGTCTTGGGCTCCAAGGCTTGGCTCGCCTTGGGTCTTGATGACTCGCGTTTGTGTGGGCTTTTTCTTATCTCATAACATTATTGCAAAAGTGATAGACCAACAAATTGGGAGTTAATATTATTTCTGATGATGCAGCACTAGAGGTCATGACCCGAAACGACGGGATAGCATGAATGACGAAAACTTGGAAAGTGCCGGAGTCGCATCGATTTCAACGACGCTAAGGCAGGTGCGTACGCGATGTGCCGAGACCTCATGCTTCCCACTGCTTCCATCGCGAAATTATGAAACTTGCGTCTGACCCAATTGGCTACTACAAGATAAATACAGTATAACGCCTGCTATCTTGAGATGAAACCATCGCATCGGATAAAATAACGGTTGTAGAAAAGTTACATTCTTACACAACGTTTGTCGTTTGTATTTGCGGGGGCCCAACGGTTCCATTTCCATTTCCTTCCCCCATCTGCGCCTCCCAGGTCCGGCCTCTCAGCTAAGGTTGCACAACAGGGGGAATGGGGATAAACATGTGCTAGAACCTGGGGCCTCTCCAGGGTCTTTTAGTGGCCAGCCTTGCAGCTCTTCAGTGGCTTCTGCACTGTACCCCGCAGCCAATCAACATCAGCCCCTGTGTTCCGCGACAGCCTCCTAACAACGTCGGCTTATCCATGCCACCATCACTACCACGACCCTCCTTTCTCAAACCACCTTCGTTTTGAGCTTCAGCCTTGCCAATCCACGATGCTTTCCTTTATTCTCATCCAGAATCGCCAGTAAGTTCTTTAAAAATTGTTAAACTTCTTCCAGTTACAACCTGCTAATTGCAAACTCAGGGGCAAGACTCGTCTCGCGAAATGGTACGCCCCCTTTAGCGACGAGCAAAAGATCAAGCTCAAGGGCGAAGTCCACCGTCTCGTAGCCCCCCGCGATCAAAAATACCAGTCCAACTTCGTCGAATTCCGTAACAACAAGATCGTCTACCGTCGTTATGCCGGCCTTTTCTTCTGCGCCTGCGTCGACACGAACGACAACGAGCTTGCCTTCCTCGAGGCTATCCACTTCTTCGTCGAGGTTCTTGACGCCTTTTTCGGAAACGTCTGCGAGCTCGATCTTGTATTCAACTTCTACAAGGTCTATGCGATCCTCGATGAGGTGTTTTTGGCGGGCGAGATTGAAGAGACGAGTAAACAAGTCGTACTCACGCGGCTGGAGCATCTCGACAAGTTAGAATAAAGCATGCGCAGGTTTGTTCGAGACTCATAAGACCATGGGAACGCCTAAGATGTGATTGGAATGCTTCTTCTTCTTAAGGCCAGATGTTGTCATTTGCATGTCGCGGGGGAGGCGGGCAGGAGTTAAGGTGTTTTGGGAACAACCGCAGTATCGTGAATATACCATTGCTATTTTTGTGCTTTCCATATGATGCTACACTGCTTCAACCGCTCTCGCTGTTCTAGGAACATATCATTTCCATCCGCGTTTCCTCCTGAATCAGCCAGGCTAGCGTCCCTTCCAGCAATCTTTCACATTTATCTTGATAATAAGCGATACACTTTGAGATATTCACTGCTCCCATCATGATCCACGTTGAATAAGTGAAACGACATGTTTATAAAATGCGAGGCAAACAGTTTCGCAACCATGATGCATCAATCCACTATATTCTTGAACTTTAGATACCAAAACTAAGAGGCTCATAGCCCGTCTCGAAGATCAATGAGTAACTAAACTCCGCAGAAACTCCCCATCACGCAGAAGCAAAATACGAACTCTAATACCACATCATCGCTTCTTCAACGCCGCAAATCTTCTCTCCAGATCACCAAGGTCTGGGATCGATCCGTCAGGCTCGCCCTTTCGCGATGCTGGCTCCGCCTTCTTACTTGGCTTCAGCTCCACAGATCCCAGCGTCACCTTGGGATGTATGTTATCAGTTGTCATCCGCGGTGGTGTCACCGTCAGTGGGCTCGTTGGGCCTCCGCCGGCGAGCTTCTTAACTGGTGTGTTCAAGACTGGGTCTTTGGTGTCTGCGCCGAGAGGTGTCTCAAGAACCTTTTGCTTCTGTCCGCCGGATGGTTTGTCGTCGTCGTCAACCTCGTCATCTTCATCATCGTCATCGAGAAGCTCTGGGGGCGGCGAAACTGCTTGTCGCTTGGGCCAGTCAACACCATAGGCTCTAGCGATCTCCTCCAAGTAACCGACGACAAGCTCCTCCCGTGGAGGCGTGACACTGAGTTTCTTAACGACCTTCTCATTGACCTTTCCATCTGCATTTTCCGTCGCTGAAAGAACGTACTCCTTGCCGTATTTCTCCGCGAGAAGCGTCCTCACTGTTCCGAGCTCTTTAATCTCCGTCTTGGGCGCCGCATAGATCAAACTCTGAACAGCCTCTTCCAGCCCAGGATCAACAGTATGTGCCTCGAGCAGTCCGGAGCGCGCAAGAAGCAGTTCGCAATAAAGTTCGAGAATCTCGTGAAGCTCGGAGGTGATATCCGATCGGATGATGTTCTCGACGCGGATGCGGGCTGAGTCTTCTTTGCCGGCTTCGAGGAGTTGAGCCATAGCTCTCCGCGCGGCCTTTCCAAGTTGCTCATCGCGCTGCTGAACCATGCGCAGGCGCGCAATGGTTAGCTTGAGCTGGACCTTGAGCTTTGTCTATGGTGATGAATGCGCGGGTTAGTGACTGCATCAGCTGTGCGATTGGCGCATAGTGGCATTGGATCCGATGGCGGGGGAGCGTAAGAGGGGCAACGTACTATGAGACTAGCACCAGGCGCCATGATGGACGAACGAAGAGTGGTATAGCAAAGGTTAGTCTATGGAAATAAAGTGAGCAAATGGCACCTTGGAGAAGAAAGGATGAGGATATATACAGTATGGTAAAAGAGTGGAGGGGAAGGCAGTTAGTTGGGTTAGGTTGCTCTAATAGGTACGGAGTAACCAACTCGTGGTCTGCCTTCCAGGTTGCGACGGGACGCCCAGACGCTATGAGCTCATTCCCACTGGGGAACTTGAGCCTTGTGCCCCACCACAGCTTCATCCGGATCAGGCCGAAGCTCAAAGCCTTTACAGTCAACTTATCAAAAAAGAGTTCTTAGGTAGATCTTTGGTCACGTAACTTGGAGGGAAAAGATATTAGACCCAACTGTTTCACGAGAGATATGCCAGTAGTGTAACACGGCTACTGCAGCTTTATTCATGCTTGTGCAGTCCATCAATATAAAGTATAGCCCATCCTAAGGGCCATCTCACAGCTCCAGATGCTCTCCATAATGGTATCCTTCATCGCCATATAACGCCATATCCTAAGCCCAGTAATCCTGATTCACGTCTTGGTTGGTACACTCCCTCTCCAGGGAAATTTGAAGCTCTCAGCGGATGCTTTCACTCCATTTCGGCATCTTCTGCAACTGGGGCCACGCCATCTGGTCCCTCTCCCTTGAATACAACACCGTCTTCGTAGGTAACCCTTCGCCATCCACATGCCTCCTTGTCGTCCTTGATCCATTCCATGGTTGGGAAGTAGTGATCATTCTTCTTCATGGTGATCACCCACGGCACGCAGTCAAATGTTACTGCCTTGAGGCGGAAATCTATGCATTGTTAGCTCTTTGCTCTATTATTGGCACATACATAATGACTTACAAGTGTTATCGGGGATCTCTCGGGTCGCAGCAATGAAAGAGTTGAGATCAGGTGTAGGAGTGCCGTTCACATGAGTAATAAAGTTGGTAGGTGCTACACCGTACTGGTAGGCCGGAGATCCGCGAATTCGACTAGAAACATACACCTCGCTATGGAGCTTGCTGATTTGTTGTCGAACGGCCTGATGAGGCCTGTGAAGGATAGCACCACAGAAGGAAACAGCATGATCTGTCTCCATATCGTCAGCTGCCACAGTTGGGAGCTGCAAATGGACTTCTTCGCATTCGCGGACGATAACCGCATCGAGCAGTTCGTGTGAGTACATTAAATCAAAGTCGGAAATAGTGGTGCAAATCTTGCCATTGAGGGTGAGAATGATGTCGCCCTCAAGCAAGGACACTGGATGGTTAACACGCTCGAACGTTCTCTTGCTAACCATAAACAGTTGGTGATGGGATGGGTTGGTCTGAGTGACCTTCTTGATCCATTCATCAGAAACACCCATGACTGATGCCTGTGACATCTGGACCGATCTGAACTCGACCGACAACATGCGAAGCTTGGGGTTGACACCCTTCTGAACCGACTCCACAACAGGGAGCAAAGTCTTGGTGCCTAGACCAAGGTAGTACTCTTCGTCGCGTGAGGTATGTGGGGATCGCTCTCCTAGATACGACAGCCAAAGAGCCTGAACCGTTCCATCAGGTGCGACAAGAACACCGCTGTTGCAAGTCGAACCGAGGTTGCTATCGATCGTGATGGCATCAACATTGACAGCGCGGTAACGGGGAGCACCTGAGTTGGCAGGGATAGCTACTGCCGTGATCTCAGTCACACTAGTAGAGCCATGCACGACACGTCCGATCCTGTTGTAGCCGAGGAAATAAGTCTTGGCACCTTGCGTGAGAACTTCGTTGCTCAATCGAGCGCTCTTGACAGGCGCATCGACAAGCGACGGGTCATACTGGATGATGGCGTAGTTTTGAAGGGGATGTAAGAAGACCACTTTGCCTTCGACGATGATGGAGTCAGCAATAGTGACAGTAATATCGCAAAGATCGTAAGGGACAATAGCCCTGGAGATCAAAACAAGGCCCTTCTCTGCGTCGATCACGAGACCCATACCCCAACGTCGGTTTTTGGGGAAGCCATCAAGCTTCAGTGGCATAGTACAGTTGATGTGGACAAAGCTACGGATCAAGTCTGCTATGCCTGGATGAGGCATATGGTCCAATTGGATAAAGGAGGCGGATCGTCGAGTAGGTGCCACAGGAGGCAATGGGTCTCCCAGGTCAGTGAAATCCCAAACCCCTGACTCGTCATTTCGAACTGCAAGCTTCATCTTGGAGGCCCAATGTCGGTCAATGTAGGCTACAGTGGTGTTGAGGGTGTGTAAGTCACGGAGGTGTTTGTAAGTAACAACCACTCTCGCGCGGTCTGGGATTGCCTTCATCACTTGGATGAACGTCTCAAGGTCTGGCACCTTCTTGTGATCAATCGTCTGGACAATCCAGCCATTATCCGTGTTGTCGAAACGGAATGAGCCAGCCGACTCGCATACATAAACACCTTTTACGGCGACAGCATAAAGCCTTGCTTGCTGGTAGGACAGATCGTGGAAACTGGCACCTGCCGCCGAAACAAAGCGATCAGGGGTAATGTTGTGAAGGTCGCCAACCTTGATTTCCACCTCAACGTCCTCTCCACCGCGCTGGAGGTGAAGTTTGATGGTGTTGCCGACGTTGGAATCCATGATATCATCAAGTCGAATAAATTGCGTGATAAGTTCGCCGTTGATCTTGATCAAGACGTCGCCCTCCTCGATCTTCTTGTCCGAAGGGCCTTGGGGGAGAACAATTTCGGCCACCAGCATGTTGGTCTCTTCGGGGAACTGCTTGCGCATAGCCGCCTCCCATTCTGGGCTCAAGCCGAGCCTTCTGCACTCGTCGAATGGCTTGAGGAGGAATTGACACTGGATATCGCCACGCGTCACGGGCTTGCCATTCTGGATACACTGTAGGGCGCGCAGAGGTCGGTCTAGGGGAAGGAAATAATCGGTCGAGGCTCCATCAGAGCGGCCACCAGCTTGAAGTGCGACAGCGCAGCCGTCCTTGTTGACGACTGGACTTCCGGAACTTCCTCCACTAGCGGCGGCGTTGGCCTGGTAGTAGCACGTATTGAAATCGCTGTAGCCCTCGCCGTATTCTGGGGCGTTTCGATCGAGGCGACTGATGATGCCTGACAGGATACTGAGCTTTTCGCCCGCATCATTACCGACAACACGAATCTCGGTACCAACTGTGAAGGTGTTAGCAAAGACCTTAGCCAGGCTTTGTTATATCGGTTAGGCGCATACCCTTTGCGAGGTCGGGTCGCAGTTCTAGGCCATCGATGTGCATGTACTTGATTGCCTTGGGGTCGTATCGCAGAATTCCAAAATCGTGAACGGGGTCGCGGTAAACGGGGTAGCAGTCGACTTCCTCATGGTTGTCGAAGACACAGTGGCCCCAGAAGGGACCAGCGCCAACAACGTGACGGTTGGTCAAGATGTATCTGTAAAGGCTGATTAGACTCCAAATCGTTCATGTAGAGTTTATTAACGGTGCGCACCCTCTCTCAGAATCAACAACATATCCTGTAGCTTCGCTAGTCAAGGCAGAATCGGTATCGAAAGAGCAAGTCTGGCAGAACCTGATCGCGACAACATTGCGCACGACTTTCTGGATAGTATCCTGCCACTCGCCCAAGCTCCCTGGCGTTCCGATGTACATAGCGTGGGGATGAAGTTCGTCGATCATATCGGACTCGTCGTCGAACTCAATAATGTCGGGGGTGTTGTCATTGGGAGAGTGTTTTCCATTGACGGCTCTCTTGGGCGCAGGAGCTTGGTCGGGCGAGCCCGGGGCCTTTCTCTTGGCCCTCGGTGAAGATGCAGCGCCATTCATGACTGTGATTGTTTGTAGAGTATTGCAGATATACGATGTTGGTCGTGAAGAAGAGCACGAGTTTGACAGTGATAAAGGGGATCGCAAGTGCTTCAGTCAGAGCGTGACAAGGATCGCAAGCAGTGCCGGGACTGAGACAGTAGCACGGATAGCTACAGCGAATCCGATATCGAAGGGACGGAGCGGGTAATTAAGTAGACAAGATGATTAAGAAGGAAGGATTCTCATCTCATGGGGGACTGAGATGAAATCTGGGGAAAATTTTGGTCCAGTCTGCAGTGAAAAGGTATGATGGCACACCTTTTGCCTTTGGCCGGCGAGGGAGTGGATCAGCTGGAGAACGGCAGGGCAGCCCGTGGTCGTCTTGCCTTGCACTTGCACTTGCGCTTGCAGTGGGAAGCTAAGGTTGCAGGGGAAATGATACCCTCTCAACCCACTAAAAACACTAAAACCCGCCTGCAGCTCTCATCGTCATTCCCGCGGCGCCCTAGTAGCGTGGCCCGCCCACTGTGCATAACTCTTATGCACTTGTCCGCCTGTAAGACAAAAAGGTTGCGTGGGCTGTGGGTGTTGGTGGGTGTGTCAAGGTTGAGATGGTGTGCCACAACTTGACGATTGGAACGAACAGATGACCAGTCAATCGGGGCCATGAGATGGTGGGCGATTGAGACCTTTGTGCCTATTTTGAACTCGATATATGCCCCTAGCGCCTTTATGCAGTAGTATATCAAGTTTTGGAGTTCAAGTCCTATTCTAGAGCCTCGATGCATGTCTCATAGTCGCTTATACAATGCAACACATCGTATCTTGCGAACGACACCTGACCAAATAACGCTGGAGAAGGGTAGTATTATGATGTGAACTAAAGCAAGACATATGAGGCCAGGTAGATGGATACATAGTTCTTGCGCAATGTACCTGTACTGGACCGACTTACCCGGTAGGACAACGTATAATCGAACCTACATCTCTGGTATTCATATACTTCAAGCATTCAAACACTCACGACCAAACATCACTTAGATCGCCCTGCTTACTTCTTTCTTCCAATTATATCACGTCTCCCTTTGTATAACCACCTACTCACCCTGTCGTCCTCCCCTAGGTAACCGAGCCTGCATCATCTCAAAGGGTCGCTCCTCGATCCACGAGGCCATGCCATGCATGCACATCCAAGACAACCGCTGCCGTCCGAGACACGGAAATAAACGTGGATGGTTCCCAACCCACAGGATCCTGTGTCATCCTATCGTTGTTGCACTGCTTCCCGATCCAGGTGACCAAAACAACGTGTCTCGTGCGATGCCTGCTGCGTATACTTTATGCACCTCAGATGGAGGTGAAGATGCAGATGCGACCATACATTACCTTAGAGCCCCTCTCGTCGCCTCGAAGGCATGGTCTCGAACAGGTCGTCTATCGTCGCTTGTTGCTTTTCTGGGGACATGCAACTCGGCCAGTGAACAAGATGGCCTCGTCGCTTCTTCACAAATAAGCTGTACAGAGCCCATGCAAAGAATACCGCCGTGACGCTGATTGCTGTAGGGTTGTGGAACTGTATAGGTGACGAGAAGATGATTGTCGATGTGTATGAGCACATCTCGAATACATTTTGCCAGCTTGCTTCCACAGCAGAAAAGGCTCCTCGATTCTCAGGCTCAACTTCCTGCATCAGGCAACGTTAGTGGACTACATCCGCATAAAAGTGACTGAACTTACCTCTTGTATGATGACTTGTGCCGAAAGATCAACGCCCCAGAGTCCGATGCGACTCAGCATCGAACCGCATACAAGCCCCAGTGTTGAGACGAGAACATTATCGGCGTATCTCCAGAATATGGACACACCAACTGCTAAGCATCCTAGTTGCCAACTCAAGAACCAAAGGCCAGCACGGACTGGTCCAATCTTTTTCATCAGCCAGGGCCCGATCCATGTAGCCAGGACCTCGAATCCCACCGAGACTGTTCTCATTGTAGCGATTTGGGATGAAGTATAGCCGCTTGACAGCAGATACGTGACCATGACTCCCCCGAAAGACAGAACCGTGCAGTAAAGAAGAGCCATCGAAAAGGAGGGAGCGAAAGCTGGATGGGTAAAGTAAAGGCGAAGGTCACTCCACCCCTTCTGCAGCCCCTTTCTGAACGAGATCCAAAGATTTTGGCGACTCTGCTGTGTGTCTTCATTGTTGAGTGGTGCAATATGAGGTGTGGTCTTTGCTTGTTGTAGCTCAGGTACCTGGTAGTAAACCTGTACAAGTTAGGACGACACTCTCAACACCATTTGAGCGAAAGCCTACCTTGGCAATGGTGAAATACTCGATCACAACCGAAGCGCAGTTCATCGACAAGTTCAAAAGAATTGCCGTTTCGGTGGATATACCATCAACAATTCCTATAAAAAACGGCCCAAGAAGTTTACAAACGAGGTCAATACGCCTCATCTGTGAATTCATAGCTATGAAGAGGTTAGAAACACGTGTTGGGTTCTAGAATATGACTTACTTCGGAGTGCAGTAGCGTCTGAGCAAGCCACAACGATGACCTAGTAACCATTAGAAATGTCCATCTTATGTTTGTATGTGATATACCCAGTCTCTCTCAACTGAGACGAGATTCATTATGGCGGCTAGCTTTTCAATACAAGCCATGAGAATCAAGACCGCGAGCAAGCCAATCCGCAACTCATGGGAGAGAGCTTGAACCTTACTCAGTACAAAGAATACGACGCAAGAGACAGCAACAGCAAGCCGTTGTGAGACTATACAAGTTAGGGAGTTGCCTTGGGAAGTGTTGAAGTTTGCTACCTATTGACAACCTCACCGTCTTGAGGCGGTCATTATGATCAATATAGTGTCCAACCCAGGACGACAAAGTGATTGCAGCGGCTCCTCTAACCATTGAATACACTGCAAGAGGCATCAATGTTCCAGGAAAGATAGAGGCGAGATATAGTACACTTCCGAATTCAAAGACACGGGAGTTCCATGTTGACAGGGTGTGAGAGATGTAGAGTCTGCGTGCGCTCTGATTAAGTGCCCATGGCGTAGCATTTGTGGTGCTCGAATCATCGCTGGTGTCCCCATTGGTACTATCACTGTGGCCTAAGGATTGATATGGCGACCGGATTACACCAATTGTTGGTGTTGGTGATATCGCAAGTAAAGGTGCTGTTTCTTCGTTTCCGATACCGGCGGGTGAAGCCATGATTCGATGCCAGTCGGACAAATATCACGCGAGAAGACAATCACATTAATAAATAAGAAAGAAAAAGAATCAGGTGTATTCAAAATTCAATATTGAAAGTGCAAGATCAAGCTTTGTAGGCGGCATCATTTAACCTATAACAATACATGGTTGTTGAGCACGCCAATAGCGAGTCGTCGCAACATTTCTCGCCTGATTCTCACCCTACGGATTCTGTAAATGCCGGCCCCATCTCGTCTTTAGCACCCCCACAAGCCGAGCGGTCGGTCCACGCCCGATCAACTTCACCTAACAAGGCAATATTGGGAAGAATCCAGACTGCAAAACTTGGAGTCTAGAAGTGCTTTGAAGGGCGTCAGTAATGTGAACCAGGAAAGACGACGGTATCCTGAATATCTTTGTAAATGAGATTACTATGTGGTTTGAGTTGCTTCTGCTTCCAATGACATCTTTATAAGCGGCTCATAAAATGACTACATTTAGGGGCGGCTGGGCTGTGGGAGAAAGAGATTCAACCGTCTGAGCAAATGGCTGGAGACCGAAATTGTACATTATAAAGGAAAGGTACGTTGCACATTACACATTGCACAGTCAACCATTCAAAACGTAGCTCAAAGTCAATATGCGTTCGTTCAGCTAATAAGTGGCATTGCTTTTGTAGGCCTCATTAAGGCCATCAGGAATAACCGTTCCTGCCTTGGCCATTCGTAACTACCAAAAGTTCGTTTTCATGTGCCTCATGCCGTCGATATGATAATTAACATCGGGGAAATAGCAAATATCAGAATCCCGTGGGCATGTGTGTCGCTTCATACACGTCGTTCCAATCATTAGTGTGCGATAATAGCACGAGTGTCCAGGGACAAGAGGTGAAGGGCAAAGAATTTAAACCTCTCCCTGGTCGTACTCATGCTCAAGAACGTCCATTTCATCCTTGATGATGGCATCGCTAAGCTCCCTCTTGACAGCCTTGGCTGCGTTCTCAGGAGTCTCAGTTTCTAGCTTGTCAGTTTGAGTGTTCAACTTGAGGGATGTGACCAACTTACTGGTGGCACGGCGCTTGCGAGGGGTGACCTTCTTCGGGCTGTCATATTCATCCTCGTCCTCAGAGTCGGCCTTCTTGGCCTTGGGAATACGCTTGCGGGCTTAAGATTTGTCAGTTCACTGTGATGTTTGGGAGAAGCGGAGCTCCTACCCGGAGTCTTCTTGACAGGAGTAGCGGGAGCGCTACCATCGGCCGAGCCCTGCTTGTAGGCCTCCATCTTTTTGTTGAAGGCAGTCCACTGGTTCTGCAGACTCTTGACAGTGCGATTTTCCATGTGGATCTCACTCCAGTTGATTCCCTTGCCCTCGGGCTTCAGCTGAGCAATGATTCGAAGGAGGAGCTCATTCTGTTGGAGTTATGGTCAGATAGTGCTGCGCTCAGGTGATCCAGATGGTTAGGACTTACTTTAGCCTCCTCAGTCCAGGCGTTAGGCTTGCCAGATGCAGAGTCAGACATGGTGACAGTGATTGCTGAGCACTTGTAGAGATGCAGATGGTGGTACTGCGAGGTGTCAGAACCCAGAGTCGAGGGAAGGCTACTTGTCAGCTTTCTCACGATGATATAAGATAAGGGAGTGATAGATAG
The DNA here is from genome assembly GCA_021020635.1 of Fusarium sp. PT. NCBI lineage: Eukaryota > Fungi > Ascomycota > Sordariomycetes > Hypocreales > Nectriaceae > Fusarium > Fusarium sp. PT. Next base: position 641,860 of record JAHMRZ010000010.1, read on the forward strand.
ATAAGTATGATGAAGGGCTCTGATGCTTCTCTGTAATGATAAGTGAAGAAGCAAATGATGTGAAAACACGAAGTGAGTGGGAGAGGCGGGGCAAAGTGAAAGTGAAGTGCGAGGGGTGGGTGGGTGAGAGTGCGGATGAGTGAAAGTTGCTAGGCAGCAAAGATGTGTGAAATTATCCCCTCTCAAACGAAACTCTGAACAAAAGCAAGCAGAGTTGGCAGGAAGATCGGACGAAAATGTCATCCCCATGCGGAGTGCATCACTTGCTAACTCGTTTGATGATCAAGAGTGAAGGTAATAGATCCTTGAGGTCATATCGACAACTGAGAAACATACAAACAAGCAAACTTACTCGTTGAGTGTAGTGGTTACGGAGTATTATTGAGGTTGGTGATAGTAACAAGACCAAATTCTGTGAAATCTGCTGTGGGAGGTCACTGGAGCGTTGAGGTTCAGTACATAATGAAAGGGGCTGATCAGGAGAGGGGGACAGAACTCCCACAAAAGATTGTGTGTTTCTGGAATCACTGGACTATACGTTCAAGGCTAGTAATCACAACACTCCTTTGCAGTATATCAACAAGTGCCTCACCAGCCTCGCATGCACGTTGAGAGACAATATCTCGTCTATTTCTATGCGATTGTTACACTTGCAATCATATACACACATCCTTGGAATTCCATCTCCAAAGATAAATCCTTGGTTGTAAGGAGAACGCCCTCAATGCAAGTCGCCATGTTGCCACCAATAAGAAACAAACCCGGTATCAGACGCTATTTGCTTGCTCCATACCGAACATGCTCGTATCACGCTTGTCGCCGTCCGTATTCAGGACTATCTCTCGTCGTGATCTTTGTTCGGTCCCGCAGAAATCCCATAAATCCCCTCGTCGCATTTTGCGCGTCCTCTCCGTCGATAAGCAACAAACCTTTTAAGTATCCCGTGTGTAGTCAAGGACATAAAGCGAGATCCATCCCATATACTGTCAACTCCGCAAAACAAAACCAATAAATTACTTCATCTTCATTCGGAACGCCATAAACTCTCGGAATCGTTGTTCATGCTCTTCGCATGCGGCGGTCCAGCGTCGACGAACATCCATATCCTGTTCGATCCAGTTGTAGTACTCTTGAATATCGGTATCACCCCGGGCCTCCAAGAACGAATACCCCTTTTCTTCTCTGGTGCGAGCAATGTGGGACTTCCGCGTGGTAAAATGATCAACAACTTGAGCATTGAACATGTCCCATTGCTTCAAGTAATTTTCAAAATCTTTCACGTAACTCTCCCAAGCAAGTGCGCTTGGTTGAACTCCATTGATGGTAACAGCCGCAGGAAGCTGAGGAGCTGCAGGTGGATCTGGAAAGATCAACGGATGAACCTTTGGAAGCTTCATGGGAATCTGTGGCGCAGGTTTGCTTTCGAAAGGCAGGGTATCTTTCAGGTCTGCAAATGATCTCAGGCCTGAGTTCTGCTGGGCAAACGGAGCCACATTTCTCAGATCAGCGAAGCTAGCACGGAACTCCTCACTATCCTCTGATCCCACGTTGTTAGGGTTAAACGGTTTCATGGAGCTATCGGGTCTCTGCTCAATACCGTTCACACTTTCCACATTGCCTGGTCGCCACTCTGGTCTGGAGGGCTCAACATTGATATTTCGAGCAGCGTGTGAAATAGAGTCTACTCCAGGAACCTGAGTGCCTTCAGCAGCTTGTTGAGGGTGGATAGGTTGAGGAGAAGTTCTGGCTTGGGCTGGTTGAGGGGAGGGAACCTTGGGAGGTCGAGGCGGTGGCATTGAGGTCGACACAGGAGGAGTATCTATATCCATAGCCTGGGGACTCTCCGCGCTAGGTGGCTCTTCTTGCACCTTTCGCCCACGCCATTCAAGAACCTCCTCTTCGCTGCTGCTATCATCCACAAGAGTCGCATGACTTGTCTTTTTGGAGACCTTAGGTCTTCGGGAACTTGTTCGACTAGATCGAGTTGGAGACACAGATTTAGACGGCTGAGGAACAAAATTTTGGGGACCAAAATCCCAGCCTGCAGGGTTAAAAGCCGACTCAGGCTTAGCAGGATCAGGTTTCTCAGAGTCAGATACGAAACTGGGCGTACTCTTGCCACTCATTTGGGGGCGTTTCCCAGGCGATCGTCGGCCTTGTTTCCGGGTCTTCGTTGGGCTGTCTTGCTCAGGTGCTCCGGCACTAAACTCCCACCCTACCGGATCTTCTTCCTCGGTGAAGCTAGTGTTGATATTGTCAGTACTCCGTCTCATAAATCGGTGGAGATCCGGCGATGTGCGTGCAAAAGTGTCATCTTCGACAGGGAAACTAAAGCTGTTTGAGTTGACCTTGTTAGCGCGATTCGATATGCCAGGAGGGTTCAAACTGCGGCCTTTGTGCTTTCTTTTCTTAGCAGGGCTTCCAGGGCTCGCGTTGTCAATGAGCTTTATCAAAAACTCCATCTGGTGGCGCTCGAATGGGGTCAATCGATGTGGTGAATCCTGTCTGCCACTCGGCGACGGGCGACAATGCTTATATGGGGTTTCATATGGGTGGTAGCTCTCTGTAGACGAGACTTCAGACCCATGATGTCCCCGACACTTGCTGAAGCTTGTCGAGTAGGGGCGGTAAGATGCTGTAGAAGATGGGTTGTCATACATTGTTGGGCCGCCAGGTGAATCAGTGGCTGCAATTGAGTCAGTAAACGTTCTATTCGCCTAGGATATCATTTTCATTTACCTGTTTCAGTTGCAGGAAATTCAGTGGCCTGTTGGTTAGGTCCCAGAGGGACGCTCTTGAAACCACTTCTAGTCTTCTTCAAAGGAGCCTTGGGACGATCTGCAGGGTCGCGAGGTATTGGGGATGGTTGAGATGCACTGGTTTCTGAGGAACCATCGTCATTCTTACCCCCCTGTGGTACACTGGCGCTGCGTTGTCGATTGAAAGCTTCTTTATCCGCAGATTCGCTTTGGTTATTGGTTTCGCGAGTGCTCTTGGCACGGTTCAGCGGGATGCCGTCAAAGGGGTTGGTCTTTTCACCTCCATGCGACGTATAGGGACTGCTCTGTCGAGGATCCGCCCAGCTATCTCGGTCTCTGAACTGGCTCAAGGGATCAGGCATCGCAGTCGGCGGTGGTCGCTGTGGCACGGGAGGAGGTTGCTTTGGAGCTTCTTGACCATAGGACTGCGCATATCGCTCTGATGCTGGCCTTGAACTGTAGTTGCTGCTTGAAACAGGTGGCTCATCGCCCGTTGTTGTCCGAGGATGGAATCCTGTCTTTCTTGCACCAAAAGAAGCCTCGGCACGCTGTCTAGCAGACTCTGTTCGTGGTGGGGGAGGTGGAGGTGGAGGTCGTGTCTGTTCACTGGTCTTTGCTGATGCACCCTTTCGCATATTCTCGAACGCTCGAGCAGCGTTCTTCTTCGATTCAGCATCTGCTGCTGCATACTGCTTTGCTGTGGGAGGAACCCCTGATGAGAAGCGCGTCTGCCATCTTTGTGCGCCCGACGGGGTAGTTCGAGCGCTTGCGTTCGCGTTATTACGTCGTGGGGGAGGCGGATACTGGGCGCTGACGTTTGACCACGGGTTACCCTTAACACCCGAAGCACCTGTGTATCTGCCACGACCTCGAGAAGCATCGTGTTTCGCCTTCGCTTCGGGATCAGAAAGAATTTCGTGCGCCGTCTGAATGATCTGGAACTGGGTATTGACTTCTTGTTCTCTTCCAGGATTTCGATCGGGATGATACTTGAGAGCTGTGGTTCCGGTTAGCAATTGTGGGCGGGCAGATAACCTCGTTCAGCTATACCAAGTTTCCGATATTGTTTTCTGATCTCTGCGACGTCCGCCGTCGCGGGCAGCTCTAAGTCTGCATAGTAATCTCTGGGTGTACCCATTGCAGTTGAAAAACCCCGGCACACTGGCGATTAGAGGCGCCCAGTGATTGGAGTATGTACTTGTGGCGCTGGCGCTATTGCCTGCCGATGAAGGATACAGGTATTAAGGAGTAAATAGTTTGGCGAAAGGCATGAGGACTGTCGTCGAAATGATTGTTGCCTGGGAGCCGTTCGGGTCGGGCTGAGAGCTTATACTTTGAAATAGAGCCGATCACCGGCGATAGTTCAATGGGACCGTTTTGCAGTAACGGTGGAGATATCTCGGTCGATGTGGCTGGGTACCAGTTGAACTGGGAAGGTTTAATGTTAGCACTGGTATTACAAGTCCGTCGAAGTCTAAGGGACGTATGTCAAGCCAGGGTCAAGAGGTTGGAGAGAGAGGGTTAGACGAGAAGATAACCTCCGATCTACCCACATAACATCGCAAGGGTTTGATCTCGAGCTGAGTGGCTACCTCTACTGTCTGTGCCTCTCGACATACGCAGCAAAAGACCCGGATTGGCGGTACTGCTTGGCATAGAGCTGATTCAAGGAAGAGCAGACTTACCAAGATGACGTCAAATGCGCTGTGTGAGGCTGCTGATCGAGAATCGAATCAGGACATGCAGAGACGAGACAGGACGACTGGTCTGAAGAGGAGACGAAGAGATTAGTGGCTTCTCGGGAGAAATAGATGCAATGAAAGTGTCAAGATCGAGCAAAAGAACAAGAGGATTCAAACCACACGTCGATGGTGAACAGAGAGGGATAGGTAAGTACTTACTGTACCTTCTGTGACCTAACACGGGCGGAATTTAGGTGGATGAGTGAAGTTGAAGGTGGGCGGTACTTGGAAGTACTTTGACCCCAGTGGAATAGCGTACCTAAGGTACGTAGTAGTGCAGGCCGCGTCGAGAGCCTGTGGCTCAGCTTTGGACTTCGCGCTTGGTCGATCTCTGGACCCTGAATTTCACGATAAGTGATTTGCAACGCCTCTCCTTTAGCAGCTTGTTTTTACTGAAAAAGAGGGGGCTTTGGAATGCGGACACAGGGTTTGATCCTGGTCTTTGAAGCCCTGTTGATACAACAGGTTACTGCCAAGTTACCTAGGTATCACTTCGTTGCACAGGGTCTAGGAACCTAAACAAACATGTGGCGGGGTCACTCTATTTTGAGGAAATCCCCAGAGCGGAACCCCACTATGATTCTTATTGTGCAGCTATTAAACGATTGTGATCGCCTATGACAACAAAGGGGTCAAGACGGGCAATCTCTTGTTAGTGCCGCAATTAGATGCTCAATTGCAATATCCTGCTATGTACTTTGTAAACAGCTTGGTAGGGACAGCGCCGTGTCCTATGACAAATGTCAGAACTTGACCTCAACCTATCTTCGCTGGATCGTAGATCTAGGTAATATTGACTTTGCACTAACGTTAGAGACAAGAAGCGGTTTTAACATTCACTTTTATCTCATCTTGGAGGCCTTCTGCCACTGCCTAGCACTGGGCTAGTCGCAGGATACCTGTGTATCATGAGATCACCGCCACCAAAGCCACGCAAGCACCGCCACATCTCTTATAGAACAGCACGCCAACTTGACATTGAAGTCATGATCCGAGTCCAGGATCCATTTTGAGTTCATGTAGCACTCATAGGAATTCGAATATTTGATATCGAAAACCACTAACTAGTAAGCTGGTAGAACAAGGTCATCACTCGCATGTGATCATCGCAGATGGGCACAGCAGTGCTACCTAGCTTACATGCTAGATATGTAGCTAAGGTTCATGTAGATCTTACGAGCCACTCGTTCATGCTGTCGAGGCAAGTATACTACGTAGCTTGTGGAATATCATTCACTATAACATAGGTAGTACGTTATGTGGAGGAAGTAAGGGACCAACCTAAGTGTATACGACTATTATATAGTCATGACAACGTAATCTGAATTGACCTTTCCCTTACGCTTTATCTAATACCACTATCAAATCTACGCATATCAATTTCCCTGAACCGCTTTCTCAGCTGCAAGCTTCGCCTCCATCTTCCGCCGCGCAGCAAGAATCATCTCATCCCTTCTGCGCTGCAGAGAAGCCTGTCGCTCGTCCTTGTTCGAGCTCCACCCCTTGCCCTTGTTATCTTGCTCCTGCTGCGAAGCGACATCCAACTTGTTCTTGAGGTTATATCGTGTAATCAGGTCAGGTTGCGATGGCTTTTCTGGCTGGCGAGTGGCGGTTGCTGCGCTTCCGGTCGCCGCGGCTTGGCCTGGAGGGGGAGGCGGCTGGAAGGTAACGGGGGGCTAAGTAAGTGGTGATACTGTCAGCAAAAGGCCTGATCGGGCAATGACACAGCAAGACAGAGGTTGGCTCAGCTTACCATGTCCAGTCGACCCGCCAGTATTCTCTCTGTCGTGTTCTGGATATTTCCTCCATTGCGCTGCAGATCCCAGAGAATGCTTCGTCTGTCCGCCTGCGGAAACATCTGCTGTATTCTCTCTACTGCAACCTCTCTCGAACGCAGAAAAGCCTCAGGGGATCGCGCGGCTCGAGGTGGCGAGGGTCCTCCAAAGAACAGATATCGTATTATCAAGCCGGATACGACTAGGATGACCATGAGGTATGGCAGCGAAATTTGGTCGTCCGACATGATGCTAGTAATCGCGGACCAGGGACAGACGATTTGTAGCGTTGATTGAGGCCAAGAATCGAGCCAGAGACGTAAGTGTTTGAGAAAGAGACCGAGGTGACGATAAGTATGTACAGTCGTGGGTTCACGAGCTAGAGCTCGGGTCGTGGGTCAGTGGGATGGGATAAGATGGGGCACCCGAGAAGGAGATTCCAGATCCGCCGACTGCACGACTACGTCAAGGCGTTGCATGTGGGGAATCTTCGGTTAATCGTGTCAGCGAAAACGATCATACTTCGAGACATCAACTCAAAGTACCTAGGTATTTAAGGTAGGTATGATATAATAAATTGGCAAGTTATAAGGCTACATTATTAGGCGTTCGGGAAATAGTACGAATCAGATCAATTGAGTTTCCTACCTGACTAGTTGATCCAGTCAATTCCTCACCCCTCCCCGGATATTCAGATTACGACCCGACATCACACAACAGACACAGACTGACATATTACACAGAACTGAAAAGCATCATTCATTGACACGACAGTCCTATATCCAGGCGACAAGCCAGCCCTCAGAAATGGTAGAGCGTTCATTCATAACCCAGGTCCGATCCATCCCCACTAGAAACAGTTGCCCTGTCTTGATGCCATAACGCCCCTTTATACGTGTCAAACGTAACAATCACCCGTCCTCATCTGCCCCAGAGGAAAAGTCTCTCCAATCAAGACGACAAACCTCTCTTCTAAGGTACCGATTGTGTCTGGCCCAATGTTGTATCTAGGTCGCCGTAGTGTAAAGTGAACTCTCGCTGCGTCTGTGTCAGTTTCTGCCATTCCAAGTATCAGGGGCACCCAACGTACACGCTCTTTTCGCCAGTTAGTTGTATCCCAGACAATGTAGAATCCTCGTTCATGGTTGGGGCTCAGTATTTGAGGCGTCATGTGCTCGTCCTTAGTAAGCCAGAGCTGCAATTTCTTGTGCCACCTCCAGTTACGAGAATGGCTAGTAGGTGTTTAGTTGAGTTGATGACATTCATGGGGTTACTTTTACTTACAGTTCTACTGCAGCCATCTGTTGCTTCACATCCGCTGTGCAACTGTAGAAGATCCAAAACAGAGTCTCCTCATTAAAGCTTTGAATCTTACTTTCAATAGGTTGCACATTTGTCACATTGTAACAATCCGGCAACCTAAACTTTCCGGTAGGAAGCGCTGGACGAGGGGGTGTATCGTCAAAAAGCGAATAGTTCTGCGTAGAAAATAGACTTAAGCTAGTTTAGTAGAATTTCGTTTCAAGCGCGCGACGGAGCAAACATACTCTTGGGAGCTTATATCAAGGCCTAGTGATCCAGGGTCCATGCCAACAACCATAGCGTGGTAGTCAGGATGGTTGTTCATTAGTGTTCTTAGGCCTTTTAGTCCCCACTTGTCTACCGCAGCCATGCCCGCGAGAGGATCAATGACCTCAGAAGCGTGTGTATCTTGGTCATCCTTGGTTCGCAAGGAAGTAGGTTCGGCGTTAAATTCTGCCATAGGAGATGCGCTCTCTGTAGGCTCCTCCTCCCTGGCTGACTTCTGCCGAGGATCCAGTTCCAAACCTGGAGGTTTGCCGTCCTGCGGTCTTGAAGAACCTGAGAGTATGAGCTTTATGCGTTAAGGATATTGAAACAAAATACGTACCAGGGGCACCGATACCAGGTGGTGGTGACCTTGCCTCAATCGCTCGACTGTTAGCCGAGAGTGCATTCAAGAGACCATTCCCCCTGTTGCTCGTTGCAGGTCCAGGGCCAGCTTGGGAACCGAAGCCCAGAGAGGACATCAGACTCGCTGTCCGGTCTGGTCCCATTTCACCATTTGAAGTTCGGTTGAGTGGCGGGAATTCCTCAACACTGGTGGGTTGAGCTGATTGTCCAATGTTGCCTTGGTTGCCGAATCTGAAACTACCTTGCGCTCTGGAAGAGGTAGGACTGAACATATCATCCTGGCCGCCTTGCTGGGTAGTAGGTTGATTGCGCTGAATGGGACCGCTCAGGTTTCGCGATCCAGCTGTCGACCACATAGATGACTGGTTGGCGTTCGACATTTGGGCGTTGTTCGATAATGATGGGAATTCGCTAGGTGGTATCAGCAGGCGCGCCCTATGACTAGCTCTATGTTGAAGAATGATTTGATGCCAAAAGGAAGTGTCGCAGTTCCAAGAAAATCAACAGCAGCCGGATATACATACGATAAGTCGAGGGATGTAGCTGGTTGAGAGCCTGACAAGCTCTGCGCAAAGCTCACGTTCCCGCCAAGTTGGCGTCCAGCATTTTGAGGACCTGCTCCTGCCATTGGAACACCCCCTCCAAAAGCCCAGCCGGAGTTGTTATTTCCTATAATTGTTTCCCATTATTAGCCTAAGCCCGTCGTCGATGCTACCCAGCCAACACAATCACAACTGAAGTCGCACTCGAGCCCAGCGCGCGTACCTAGCTTTCCGTTCGGTAATCGGTTCGTTCCTGAGCGTCCTGGTTGTTGGGGTTGTTGTTGACCTCCAAAGCCACCAGGCATACCGCGGAGTGTCTGTGGCACTGCCCCTACGATTGGATGACATCGTCAGCTTTATCCTTCCCAGTATCGCTTGACTATGCGGCTCGACTCGGCTCAAAGCGACACTTCCAATATTCCCAGGACTGATTTTGAACCGCGTTTAGATCCATTGACGCGATCGTGGTGATATTCCAACAAGGTCGATGAGAGCAGCGGGGGCTGAAAGTCGTCAAGGGAGTTGTGAAGCTCGTGAGGGCATGCCGCTTGCGCACAGCTCTTGTCCGGCGCGGCGATGGCCCGAAAATACGGAGAAGAACGAATATAGGTAGATTTCGCATGCAGCGCGGGGTCTGGAAGCTGCGAGAGGATAATATCGTGGGGGCGTCCTACCTGGCCTATTCATGATTGTAGAGGTTTGTCGCGAGCAACAAAGGAGCTATTCTTGGTATGCAGTGCGGTGCGAATGGTGTAAAATCGATATGTCGTAGCAAAATATTCGGTCGGTGCGACGTTGATGCCTTTTTGTGCTGAGGTAGACAGAACGGTAAGGATGTTTGTCGATGCGATCGGGTCGTTTGCTTCAGGGCTGGCCTCTGCTGCGTTGGAGAAGGCTGGCCTGGCGGCACATTGGAATGAGGTGGATGGATGATGATCCGGAAATAAGTGGAGACACCTCGACATCATGGCAAACACCAACTTATGTCTATGTATAACTGGCCAAGGCTGAGCACCAAATTCAGTATATCTGGGAGGAAGAAGGAATCCCATTGGATTTGGTACTGATCAAGGAAACGTATGAGATCATATGATGCCTATAACCCTCTCTTTTCAACCAAATACTCACACAAAATCACTCTCGCCTAAGAGGGAACTTCATGGGATACTCCCACTACTGTGTGGAATATATTATTTCTCATGTTAGGCACTAGCCTCGGTACTTAACCAATAGCTTGTTTGAAACTGTCTTCAAAGCCAATGCCTGCTACGTTTCTTCCAATCAAAATGATCTTCCCCTCCTTGGGAGTCTCATCCCCTGGCGGTCCATCATTTATCTCAAAGACCTCCCTCACTCCCTGCAACATCTTCACATCTCCATTGGCAAACACGAGCCGTCCTTTTGAGCGGTGAATCTCAAAGTCTCCCTCCTGCTTCGCTCCGGGTAGTTTGTTGTCCCACAGGACGGATCGTAGCCAGCGGTCGACTGTCTCTAGCTGCCCAGGTTGAAGGCGGTCGACAGGTATAGTGACGGTTGATATAGTCTGAGCGGTTAGCCACATATTTTACCACAAGTGTTGAATTTTCATCATCGTGTTTTTGGCGGGAACTTACAGGGTCAAGATGGCTGTGGCCCTTCGCGTTTGCGTCTGATTCATTGAATTGGTCATATGCGTGCAAGTCAAGCAGGAATCCCTCCAGTTGAGGCACAACACTCCTCTCTGTAACATGGATTTTGGCAAGTCCATTGATGGACTGGATTCTTTCCTTGACTTGATTCAGTTCCGCCTCAGTGACCATATCAGCCTTGTTGATCACAATCACGTCTGCATGTGAGATTTGAACATGAGCTGTTGTCATGACAGGACCATGGCCGTGATCGTCGTGTCCTTCCACAATGCCTTTCGGGTCGTCAAGGCTACGCAGGATGTTTTTCGCATCCACCAATGTGACGATACCATCAAGGTAAATAGTGCTTCCGAGTCCATCATCCACCCAGAAGAGAGGTGCCAGGTTGCCAGGATCAGCCAGGCCTGTGGTTTCGAGGAGGATGTAATCAAATGCACCCTTCTTTGACATCAAGGACTCAATCGCGTTGACACCAGTATCCCTAAACATTATCAGTAAGGCGACGAGTATCTTGAAACCAACACATACTTGACTGAGCAGCAGATGCAGCCATTGCCAACTTCTAGCCATTCTTCCACCTGCTCATCTCCCTTGTTCACAGTGAGAGACTTTTCGATATCGAGTGCTACAATATCGTTTAGAAAAGCAATGCCATTCCCCCTCTTGAGCACTTACAGTCTCCAAATTCTATTCAACGAGTTAGTGGCTATTTACTAACAAGTGTGGTCCTTCCAAACCATTCATGATAACAGCAATCTTCTTGCCATGCTGAGCTGTGAGGATGTAATTGAGCAATGTGGTTTTACCAGCACCAAGGTAACCTGTCATCTGTCAGGGCTTTACACCTCAATGGCGTGGCAGTACTACCTGTCACGATGGTGATGGGAACTTTAACTGTGATCTCATCGTCCACGTCCTTTGTGGCTGTATCAACCAGCTCTGGCGGGGCATCGTCATCAAAATCCATGGTTGCGACGAATACCGTTTCTGATCGTTGAGTTAAATTCTTTTAAATTTAAAAGCGACGTTGTAGAAGTGTATTTCCTATTTATAATGTTAAACTCAAAGCTTTGTCCAGCGGGAAAGATATCTCTTACAGGTGCAGTAAGTGCTCACAAGATGTCTTGCAGAAATCCTGCATTCATGGAGGGGGCCTGTTGCGTGTAAGTTGCACGGTCCCCTTTAGGTGCATTCGCTCTTCCGTCCTCATTATGCATATAGCGAATTCCACCCAGAACGCTCCAGGCCAGCTTAGCCCTGCCCAGCCACTCTCAACCCAGCGCAGCCTTGTGTGACATTAACCGCCCAACTTCCTTTAGATCTTCGCGCTCAGTATCACAAGTTTTCACACTTAAAAAAATCCCATAATCTGTTCGCCATGTCGCTAGCACCGAGTTCGCCCAGGCTACCAAGCCCTCCTCCAGCGGCTGAGATTCAGATGGCGCCCATGTCTCCGTCCGGCGGGCCAGCAGCCAGTCTCCAGACGACACCTCAAGAGCAGACACAGCTTGAAGCAAGCTCAAGACGGCGGATACACCCAGGCACAAAAGCGGCAGATATGGCTGCAGGTCCTCCTTTAATACCATTACATGAGGTATTTGCGCCATCATCTTGACAAATCTGTAGCTCCCAAGCTGACATGAGCTAGCTTGACTCTGCATTTCAACTCCAAGAACATCTAGCCGCCCTCCATTGCTACCATACCGCCTCAAACACCCGACCAATCTCCCGGACAACTGCACTACAGCTTGCGACACCTCCCAACGGCATCGATCGAACCATCTGGCTTTATGAGCTCTGCCGCTTCCTCATCTCCAAGTGCAACTCCTTGATCGTGGGCTTCCTCTTCGACACCCCGCCATGCAGTGCGAACACATGTCCTGAGATGCGCGCCTCCGAATGGCAATTCCTATGCGCCGTACATGAGCAACCCAAGAGTTGCTGCGCTATCGACTACTGCTGTCATACCCTGGACTGGGCCGCGAATGTCGTGACCGATCAGAAGATCTTCCCTAGCCGCTTTGTTGTTCATAATGATAACCACAGTAAAAATGTTGGGGTTAAGAATCTTGTCAACGTTTTCCGCAGGCTGCATCGCATATTTGCCCATGCTTGGTTCCAGCATCGTGGTGTTTTCTGGTCTGTCGAGGCTGAAACGGGACTGTACGTCTTATTCAAAACAGTATGTGATTTGTACGATCTGTTGCCTGCTGAGAACTACAAACTGCCTCCTGAGGCGGAAGGACTCGAGGCACCCCATGTAGAACAAGAGGCCGAGAAACCTCCACCCACAATCCTCAAACCCTCTTCTCATCAACGAGGTCCCCCTGCTGAGGAAGACAACATGCACCCTGCCAGAACAAATACCCGACGACACATTCGAAGCAGTCCATCAACTGGAAGCGCTGTCACAACGGTGGTTGAAGCTGAAGAAGAGGAAGCAGATGGGGTTTCGCGAAGGCTTAGGGAGATGCATCTCACTGCTCCCTCGCCTGTAGAAGAGGAGCCAGAGGTGGCAGAGGTTCCCGTCATTGTTGAGCAGTCAGCAGCTATGGGTAACGCCAAGCCTCTGTCTCAAAAATCCCCGGCCGAAGAAGAGGATGAAGAAGATTCCGAAGAAGATTCCGACGATGCTGATGAACCTGATGAAGCTGACCAAACCATTGTCGGATCAGCATCAGAACCAGATCCCACAAGTGCTGAGGACATCCAAAGTCACGAACACGAATCAACACCAGACTCGGTAGAACCTCGAGAATCTCCGGAGAAGAGTGTTACAGAGGATAGTTCGGCTGAGGAGAACTCGTCGGCATCGCCAGACTCTACCGCGGAAGTGACACCAAACACGCATGCTTCGGACACTGATGAGTCCAAATCGGGGATTAAGAGCAACGTCTCCGAAGATGATAAGGCTGTCGAAACTGCGGTTGAAGACGAAACCCAAAAGAAGGAAAAATGATAGACGAGTAGAGGGTATGATTGGTTTAACTTCATGTCTTGTCTTTCATGAAATGGCAATAAAGCACCGGCAGCCAACTGCCTACTGTACAATAGTACAATTGAGCATCCAACCCAGATCGATGCCACTATATACCCAATTTTAAGGCAGCACTTACACCGTTGTGTCTGTCATGGGTGCCTTTCTGCTTGAACTCTGACTTATATCAGTTTCCCAGCTGTAGGCTCATCCTTTTATCTAGTTTCCAACCTATGTATAATGCTCCCCTAGTCTATTCCTACGTATGAACCAGTCTCACGAGATTTCAAAGACGCATCACATATATCATCATATATCTGCAAATACCACCGCAAAACCGTCTGGCTCCAAACTTTGCTTCCATCTACAATAACACAAAGCTGTGAGACGCTGGTAGAACGTGTGACAATGCAGGCCTGCATGGAATCTAACCATTGTCTCACAAAACTCGTGACTGTTAATTTCAGGGAAGACGACTCTTTGGAAACATGGTGCTTTCTTGGTGTTTAAATATGGGCCTCATTCTGAAGCAGAATTCGGACCAGAGCTTGCTGGTGCATTGGCATCGTCCATCAGCGCCATTTTTGCAAAGATGTGTCGAACCTCACGAATACTCTCCTGTTGGGCGGTGACAGCTGCGGCATTTCGCTCATCCGCAAAATTTCGAATGTCCTGCAACACTGGGCTAAACCCTTCCTCGTTGGGAAGCCACCAACGTACGCAGGACGGTTCTCGAAACAATTCGGCCATCTTAGTTCGAAGTGGTAGAGGATGTATATACCTGTATCAATGTCAGCGTTCATTCTACTTCCGACTTCTCCAGATGAAAACAGATTCTGGCATGCTCTTACCCCATCGTCTCTAATAAGGCAAACTTTCGACGAAACCACATATGATGGCGTGCATCTTGAGGGCAGAACAGAGCTGCAATAGCAATACAGGCTTGTATCAGAACCAGGACGCCTCTAGGTGTTGAGGGCCAAAACTCTAGAGTTTCGAAATATTGACATGTTCTGTAGGCGTGCCGATTCAGATCCGCAAAAAGTATATCCGGCCTCATCCCCGATGACTGGCACTTATGCATTATCATTATGCTGTTCCATTCTGCACACAGAACTGTCACGTCAAATAGTGGGGAGTCGTAAAGAATTCCGACTGCATATGGGTTCACGAAATCCTCCGGGTCGAGAGTCTCCACTGGAGGAAAGTCCTTGACAAGATATTGAGAGTCCTGAAGGGCGGGGTCGCGTTTCTCCTTCCATTCTATGAGTCGCTCGTTTATCAGATCGTGTTCTTTAGCAAAGGCTTCTTGGGATATCTGGCCTCTACTGCCTCGAGCGAACAGTATCGACATGTCGTAGGAAATAAGTCGAAGTTGGGCAGACCACTCGTCGATTTTCCAATGCAATTCTTCTGGATTAGCAGTTATTCCTGCCTTATAGAAATCCCCCATGGCCTGGAACCATTCTCGAGGTAGATCGGTAGGGGAACCTCCCATGAGGGCAACAAAATTATCGAATCGAGCGTACCAGCTAAGGCACATGCGGCCCATGGAAGTCTGCATCACTGTTTGAGGGGTAAAAATGCTCGTTATTATCTCGAAAGCCGCTTTTTGATGCCCCATGAGATTTACCCAGTCGCCAAAATACTCCTAAGCAGAACGTTAATACTTGATTCGAACTACAGGGACAGGTTATGGCACATACCTCGATAGTGGCAAGTTGCAAAATTGTCAGAAGAGTTGCAACATTAGGTTTCTCCTTTCTTTTGAATAACCCTAATAACTGAGTCACACTCTTATTATAATATTGCAAGAAGTCTTGAAGTTTCCCCTGCGGGTTTCGGAGGGTAATGTGATACGCAGAGAAGCCGACAACTGCGTTAAGCAAGGGTTCGTGGCGAGTTGCTAGATTGGGTAGAATTTTGGTGAAGAAGCCATCCGAGTCAAGCGGTATGCAATAATTGAAGTGATTGAGGTTCTCCACGAAGAAAGAAAGACCTTCTTGATACTCTGGCGGTAGATGTGACCAGTCAGCATCTCCGGTTTGGAGAGGAAATTCGTGAGAGGGATACACCGCTGCTAGACTATTTGGAGTTGCTGTTGCAGTGGAAGGGGAGACACTATCTGAGTGTCTGGAAACCAACGAGGACTTGGTTTGATCTTCTATCTCTTCGTCTTCGTCCACAATCGTCTCGAGCTTGCTTTCTCGCTCAGCGTCCTCGTCATCTTCCGATTTTGATGAAGAAGGACTCGGTTGCTGACCAGCTGAAGTTGAGTCTTTAGATTTACCACTCGATGAACCTTTGGAAGATGGAGGATCGGGATATACACATTCTCGGTTTCCCTTCTTGCAGCCTTAAGTCGTGTCAGCATACTGCTATCGCGTACTTGAAAAGTAGTCCTGGACTGCACCCACGTTCGCATATTGGCCGGTTTTCGTCACACTGCGCAAGTTAGACATGCCTCTGAATCAGTTACTGGGCTCGTACCTTGACTCTTCGACTCCGACACATGAAGCAGCCAGAGCGTGTCCTCCGGTGTTTGACATGGTCAACGGCTGCAGGAGTGCCGGCTGCCGATTTTCGTCGGGCTTTATGTGACTTAGCCGAGTTGAACATCATCGGATCCGGGAATCCGGTGAAGTACCCAAGTTGCTGATACGGGCCAGGCATTGGCGCGGACACCATAGGCATCGGCGCACCATGCATTCGCGGGTCGAGCATCTCTTCTGGGGATGCTGGATTCATCCCAGCCCCGGACATGGACGACAAAAAGTGGTGGTAGTAGTCTCCCATTATGAAAGCTCGTGTAAGGAGGCTTGAATCGCTCGAAATACTTTAAATGTTGCCGAAGTTGAGAAGAAGCCAAGTCAACAGTTTGCGATTCGCATGCTTCCCCAAACCTGTGACTACTAGCAAAGAGTTGTATCGGCGGTAAGAAGAACGGAACTCCAGGTGCAGTGACTTGTTCTAGAGTTACGTGAGCCTCCCACACGGCGTAAAGTGTATATTGATAGTTGGTTACCAACACACCAGCTTGTCAATACTGGAGTGGAGGTTGTGTGGTTTTTGAACAAGTTGTGTTTCTCTTCAAACAGCGAGAGATCAATATCCTGAAATGGCTTAGCCAATAGAACAACCTCCAATTCGGTCAGAAGAGTATCTGGGTGTGCAAGATGATCTTGGTAAGGGCCCAGAAACTCGTGAGGAACCCGTGTCTCAAGATAATAAAGAAAAACTGGGAACCTGACTTTGTGGATTCTGCTCAGTCTGGCTGTTGAAAAGTCTGGTATACGGCGTCTTGCTGTATTCCTCGCGTAACACGGTGTTATGCGAAGTCGTTCAATGGTCAGTGGTGAGGGAGACTCGAAATAGTTGTATTGCGAGAGGGGCCTTCACAATAGCAAGAACATGCGTATATCGCAACTGGGGATCGAAGGAACACTGGCACCCATGACAGGGAGGAGAGATTGATCGGTGCAGAATTGGTCAGGGACCTTTGAAGCAAGGTAGGTTAGACTGGTGACTGGTTCCAAGATCCAGGTAGGGGGGCGTCTATAAGCAAAACCACGGCGGGGACAGGTTGACTTAGAGTGGATTGGTCAAGTTGACTGAGCCCCTGGACATAAAGATGAAAGCCAAAACTGTCCCTGAGCCCTGAGGAACTGAGGAAAGGAAAGGAGCCTGTCGTATGCAAGCCTGACGGGGCACCAAATCGCTGATCAACGAAAATGCCCGGACTCGTGGGTCCCAGGAACCGGACAAGAGCTTAAGCTTGTGCCCTTGAACTATCTGACGAGAGGGGACGATCCTGACAAGCAGGTCATTGATTAATCGCGGGTAGATGGTCCGGGCTCGAATGATACTCTGGCAGTGGGAATAGGATATAAACAGCCAGTTAACAGTAAAGATAGCGGTGTCAAAATCTATCAGTGCAGAACATAGACCCTTTCTTCGAATTCCAAAAATATGAATATGTGGAGGAGTGTAAGACGGACAAATTGCAGAGTGGACGGACGTGTGTGTCCCGATAAAATACTAGATTTCCACAACTTGGAAGGATTTTGGTAAAGCTCTGACAGCCAGGAACACAGGCAGTTGGAGTATCCGTAGCCTTAGTCAACACATGCGGTTGCTGAAAAGATACCAGCTCGAGGAAAATTGTTCAAGGACTGAGGCTTGCTAGTGAGTTACGCTCACAGCCAGTACGCGTTGAGCAAAGACTGGCGACTGGCAACCACGATAGGGGGGACAGAGCTGACGATGACACACGGGATGTAAGTTGTCGATGCCGTCTTCTCAGTACAATCAACAGGGATGATGATCGTTATGTCAGGGGTTAACTGCAAAGCTTGGGCGCCGAGATGGATGATGTTATTGCCAAATAGACAGCGCGGGGGGGGCTTAGAGCTTTAGGTAGGTCGGAGCGGAGGGAATGGAGTTGGGAGGGGACGGGAAGGAAGGAACACCCCCCAATTTTTAGTGACAGGCGTGCCTGCCTCCCAGAAGCAGAACCTGCCTGCCTGCCCATGGAAGGTGCCATGCTTTCCAGTTCCTTTCATGTCAAGTCAACTCTGGGCTTGGCTAAACCTCTCTCCTCTTTTACTCGGCCTGATTAACATTTCGCTATCATGACAGCATTTTTCTATGCCTCCCGGAATCTTGGTTCCCATTTTAATTGACCAGGATGTGAATACCCCCGAGCAGCTCCGCTTTGTTTGGCATGCAATAAATGCGCCCGATCTCCTGGGTCTTGTTTCTCTCCGTACGAAATGCCGTTAATTGAGTCTTTACCTGACTAGGACAATGCCGAAGCTGCAGGCGGACATTTGCAGATAATTAATGGGTCGTCCTTAATTCTTGCAGTCGGAGCCGCTTCGCTGGTTATGAGCTACCGATAGCCAGGTAAGAAGCATTCACAACCTGATCGGGTCTTGCCTCAATGCAGCTAAATAACACGAAATAGGGTCGTCCTAAGTCCCGGCAACCTTTAGGATCTCAGTGAAATTCCATCCAGGGCTAAATACATGCATTCACGCGCTACGGAGTGCATCAAACATTGTCGATCCTTGCGGTGGGGGTTTGCCTTGCTAATAAGAACGAGTCCACCACCCCCAAGCCACGTCGACGGATAACCTTGTTCAACCAACGCAGTGAGGCTTACAGGATATGAATGAGAATCAGGACAAACCCCTGAAGCCTTCAAGGCTTGGGAGAACAACAATGACCCCGATGGTGTTGTAGGGCTCGTTCCGTCCATGGTACTTTTAGGCATGGTTTACAGTTATGTCCGTTTTCATGGCGCTGTTGTACCTGTCGAGAGAGATGCATCTCCAGGGATCGTCTTGATGAACAAGGGCCATCAACAACGGCGGTGATGTAACATCCCCAGCCTCCCAAGACTGTCAGGTTCGGAGTTTGGACGTCGAGTTTTGCCTGGCCCTAACTTATGCACGGTCTACATACATCGCTGCAGGTCGTTCCTCATTCTCTCACATAGCTGTACCTATCAAGGGCAGGCTTGAATTGGACTGGGGTCATGGTCCCTGGCTCATAGAAGACTGATATGGCGATCTGATAGGGCATCATCGGCAAGGTTGAAGAGGAAGGAGAAATGCCATTTCCCAATGGAAACAACGCTTCTTCAAGAGGCGCTTGCGGAGCAATAGACAGCCATGGTCTGGCAACAAATGAAACTGCTTAATGATGCCTCGACGCTTGGATCAAGTCCCGCTCTTGGGATTGTGTGTGGGTAGTCGCGTGGCCGGGCCCAGCGATGAACGCCTTTGTGGGGCATCCCTAGCAGGAGTCGACTTTGGCTCAACTATTTCCTCTTGTCGTCGACATCATGGCTACGTTACCAGGCCAGGGTGCTTTTCAAAAGGTCAACCGTCAAGACACAATTTTCGAAACAAGCCAGTGGCAAACGTTGGCCAAATGTCTCATAACTTTCTTGTTTTCAGCTCTGCTACGCATAGCATCCCGGTTGAATGGCGATTCATTTACTCTATAAGCTAACATAAGGAAAGATACGCACATACCTCTACCGTTCATCACTGCTTTCACTTTTCGACCTGAACTCTGAATTACAGAGCGAATCCAGTAGCATTGGCCATCCATCAACAGACTATATCTCAAGCATATGCAGGTAGTTATTCGCCATGGAGCACCCCACCGGTATGTCGAGCTAGTCCAGAAACCAGTGCAATGGCTGCCGTTGAACATTTGACTATACCTCCTTAGTTCAACACCGCATCTTTCAGGGACCCTCGCAGCCTCAGCACATAACCACCCTTTAGCCATGCATATGGTGGTGGTCAGGGACAAGCACAAATACAGTACAGGCCAGTAAGGGCCTTGCATAATAATCTTGATCTTGCACATACAGGATACCCTGAAGCAATTCTGTACGATGATATCGGCGTTGCTGCTCTAGTTGCTCAAGCTGTGACAGGCCCCGGCACCCGACATTTGTCGGACATCCTCGCTCTCACGCAGTCTAGGAGGAGACATACAACATAGGATTGCACTTGGTGGGAAATCAGCCAGTTTTGGTGTAAGCCAGTCTGGTGTTTCCCTCCCCCAAGGGGTCACATTATGGTTGTAGCCCTATGCAGTTGAGGCACACGGGTATCGAGCACGGACATCCCTGTTCCTAGGCAGTTCTGACAGAGCCTGGATAAACCTTGCGCATCCCAGACCGAAGCTTATGAACCGTCAACGCTAGTTAATAAATCCCAGAATACACCAGAATTACAAGTCGATTATCCAAACCCATAAGGAAAACCAACAACTCTGTATTCACGTATCGATCTCGAACGCCCATACGGAGTATTATGGGTATGATTGCCGGTTAGTCTTTAGGGATCCTCAGGAGGACTCAAGAGGTTACTAACATGTGACTAAGGAACCACAGCAGCCAGGCCTTTTATACCTACCTACTCAACCATGATAAGTTACGCCGCAAAAGAATATTGGCCCTGGTCAAATAACCAACAAACGGCCCACAAGGGGAATGGTAAAAGTCCATTTCTACAGGTCATTCGTCATTTCCCACCACAAACTCTCAAAAAGTCGAATTTTAGTCACCACAGTCTTGCGTTGCTCCATCTATCCGGGCTGAGTAAACAAGAACCAAACCGGTATTATTACCAAGATTTCATAGCGAAGACTGTAACATTTGGGGAACTGAACATCGGACAAAGATGTTGAGACCTTTGAAGATGCTTGCACCCGAGTAACCGCGCATTGCGGAGATTTTCATCCTTGCTAACTCTTCTTCTTTCCTCGACAACTACTACATGAGTTAATGAAATCGGCATCAGGTACGGGCCTAATACGATTACGGCAGGGCATAATAGTCAACAAGTACGGATATATAAGCTCCTTCTGCATCATACCCAATATGTTGCACTCCTGCGGCCAAGGCTTTAAGGAATATACTAGCACTGGCGGTCTCCATATATGGAAACCAGTTAGCCAGTCAGGGACTTTGTGAAGAATTCCCATAAGGACCCTGTCGTCTGTTCAGGATCCAGGAGCCTTCCGTTTGCTGTTGAGGGATTCAATGTCCAGATAAGAGTCAGGATGTTTTCCAAAAAGAGCACCCATGGGGCTCTTTTGTCCTTGTTGTATCGACACCACTCAGCCCCACAGCGCCCATCAAAAGGTCTTAGGCTGTAGGGCTTTTGCTGTTTTAAGTCCGTTTCATATCTGGAGACTTGATCGCAACAGAAATCGTCGTCTGAATACTTGCCATTCCATTGCCAGATTGAGTGTCCGTACCATCGAGGGTTTTACGGAGAGTACGGAGTAATGGTTGTTCATCATTACCTGTACTATCCATAATATTGAACCTCACTCTTCTCATCCGCTCATGGTCTCCGGTTCTCCGGGTCCCCCTTGCAGCACGAGGTGGAAATCACCGTATCAAACAACAAGGCAGGCTTTTCAGCCTGAAAACCAACCAGTGGGGCGCGGATCCGAGCTCCGGTCTTATGTCTCTTTGAACATTATCCACCGACATGGAGCTTAGCTAGCATTGCAGGCGGACATGGGACGAGAGTGAGGTTGCTGCTTGCTACTAGCTACTAGCTACAGTATAGCATAGTGATAGCAGTCCTACCCTGGCATCACATCACCGAGACTGGCTATGCTATGGATCTCAACGCGTTTCTCAGTTCCTCAGCTTCTTCTACCTCTGAGCTAAGTAATTGGGCAATGGTTATGTATGATGGGTTAAGATCTGCGGATTTACTTCTGTTTGACGTCCAATGAACCGACTTCGATATCTGATTGTCTTAGTTCCTGCGAACGCTTATGTGCAGGCCTCTGGCCAATGTTCCCCTTGAGGCTTGAGGCGTACGGCAACAAAACGTGACGCGCCAACACTCGATGTGGCAGGATGACACCTAAAGGGTAGACTACTTGCGGTACATGAGCCCTTGTCACAGCCCACGATTAACTTTGCCAGTTACATACTAATGTTAACCCCTGCTTGACAGTCTAGGGGGTGTAGAAAAACGTGGCCGGTGCTCTCATACAAATTCAGTGTAAAGGTCGGCCAAGTATTCTTGCACCTCGAGGACAGTCTGACAGACTGACAGCTTCGCCGCTTCTTCTTCTGTGCCTTATTAGCAGCTTAGCTGAACTACGAGTCAGTTTGTCGGCACGACAGGGGAGCCAGGAATGGAGGCTCTGGATGAAAGTAGAAGTATGTCCGAACAGCCTCACGACGATCAGTGCAGCGAAGATTTTCTGGTGGTCGCAGCCGCTATGAAGAACACCAGGATCAGACGGGAATGACCCACCTCTTGTTCAATTACTCCGTACGGCCGCGGGACGGTCTTGGTATATCATTGACTAGGGGACTTGTTTGTACGGTACTGCAACGATAGCAGTCCTTGTTGCAGACTTGCAGTGTTGACAACAAAGCAGGCAATGCATGGGTTTACCCAACCTGGTCTATGTCCTATGATATGAGCCTGCAGAAACGACACCTCTGCAACCAAAACCAAAACCTAGCCTTGTCGATCAACTGTGTGTTTTGCGGTTTGCCGCTGAGTTTGAGTTTGGGCTCCAAGGGGCTCACAGTCTATCAAAGCCCAGCGAAGCTGAAGTGAGACCGTTGGCGCCATCGTCCACAATTATCCATGTTAGATTGGTGGCACCGTGGCACCAAGGTTTACTTGATAAAACAGCTAAAGAGGGCCCATAGTGGTGACAGCTCCGGGAAACGGGGTGAACCGCTCCGTCGGTGACTGTCCTCGGCATTTCTTCTTCCCGACATTTTCTAGTGCTTCCGCAGTACAGAGTACGATGAACAACTGCAGCATTCATCGTCGAGCTGGTTGAGAGTTGAGACATATAATCTGCGGTCTTCGGGGCTTGAGGCGCATTTCGCAGTGACCAGCACTACAGAGTCTATAGTACACTCCCTCATCACTTCTACTGCCCAGATATGTGATCATGCATTGTCCCCTGAAAAGTGCAGCACATATTAATCATGCTATGTCAAAACTGACAACGGATTCTCTTCGGATAGTCGGGACGACAACCTTGAAGTGACAGGTAGCGCTATGTACGGATACACTACGTATTACGCTGAACCAACGGCTAACTATGCATTCCGCATCTCAGAGGAGCAGATTCTCATGGCATGGTACTGAAAGAGTTTGACCGGCGCCTTGGCTTCAGCCTGCAACAGTGCAACCCCTGGCCATAATCTAAAACAAAGTGATACAATAGGTGCGCTATGAGGAGGGGTTCCAACGGTTCGGGGCCCCTCCAAAGGGGGAGACATTTTAGAAGATCTGAGCCTATCACAGCAGTTCTGATTGCAAAGTGTAGAGTTGAAACTTATCTATATGTACAATAATCGAATTCTACTGCACATCAAAGACAAACGCCGCAACAGAGATCTGCAAAGAACACAGACCGAACAACAACACCAACGCCAACGCCAACACCGGGCTAGCCCGTTGACACTCGACCCTGACGGCCTGATCCTATCGCGCGAGACACGCTATGCACTGCCTACTGCATATGCAGCCCTTGAGGTCAATCTAATTAGGTCTCAACGCTCAACGCTCAACGCCACGGTACCGTACGGCATAGTCTATGACGGATCCGGTTCCGCACCTGCAGCACCATCTCCATCTCATCTTAGCACCACAAGTCACGATTCAGCTGGGCACCGTCAACATAACGGCGATGCCGGTACTTTCAGGCCTCCGTCTTGGGATTGGCATGGACGCCACTAAGCATTTTGTGTCCAACCTAGACGCCGTGTCAATCACACTTCTCACTGTCACACTCGTCGCTTTCCTCGTTCCCATCTTCATTCTCTTCCCACCCGTCACCGTGGACTGCAGCGATGTCCTCCGGCAGACCCACTCACGGGCCGGCGTGGCATCCCGACCTGACGACCTCCGTCGTGAATCATCGGGTCACCGGGCCCCGGAGGTAAAGACGCCAGAGAGACAGAATCGGCACATCTCCCCCGTTGAGTCGTGCCGAGGGGTTGAGCTCGAAAGTAACGTAGCTTCTTCATCCGACAGCATGAAATACCACCAGCTGTATACGTTCGCTCAACTAGATCATCAAGTTGGTGAGGGAGATAGCCCTGTGTGGGAAGCTATCTCAAGCGAACACTTCCCATTGCTGGCCAATGTCGAAGTTGACCTCTGGATTCCCGATCCCACCAAGACGAGCCGTCTACTAGGCAAGGTGGACGGCGCCTTTCTTGTCTTGCGGTTTCCCTGGACAGACGCGGGACTTGTGCAACAGGTCTCAGCCAGGATCAGCCACGGATTTGGCGCATCGCCGGAGAAAGAGTTCATGCTGCCGGTGTCATTTCCAGACGAGACTGAAATCCGAGTACAGGGTTACTCGTTCGCTGAGGTTAAGACTAGGGGCAATATCACCACAGCCTTGAATATGGATGTAGAACTCCCTGCCGAGCTGGCTCGGTATCTGGGGGTTGGGCATCATCTTGGGATCTTTAGGGTAGATGAACCATGAATATGAAGAAATGGATATTTGTACCGACTCAAGCAGAGAAGACGCGCTGGCTAAAAGAATTCAAAGAATTATGTTAGTGAAGCTTTCTCAAACTTCGTTATATAAAGCATATAAACATGTATGGTGTTTTATGCTTCCCAAATAATGAATCGGTGATAATACCCTGTCGATGGGTTACATGATCACAATTTTGACACGACTTCACTCGTTTGAAACAATGGTTCACAATTAATCATCATAAATCATACGGTGAGAGCACAATAACAATCGAGAATCCAAAAGTCATGGCTTCCTAAAACAAAGGTATCGTAAGGTATCCTGATGCCAACATGAACGTTACAGCCCCCCAGCCAACCCGACGCCTCATGTACAAATCCTCGTACAAATCCTTCCATTCATGCACTCATTCCAGACATTTCCCATCAACATCATTACTTCATATCCGCTGGAGTCAGAGCCTGTACCATACTGGTACCTTCGCTGAAACGAGTGCGGAAGATGCGATTCGCGTTTTGGAACATGCCGTCCTTCAGACTGACGACGATGAACTGCGAGCCCTTGAAACGCGTCTTGATGAGACGGCCGATATTCTGTGTATGTGAGAGATCCAGCGCCGCATCGACCTCGTCAAGAATGTACATGGGAGCAGGCTTGAACTGCAGTAGAGCCATGATGAGAGACAAGGCAACCAGAGACCTATAAGTCCAAATGTTAGTATTTGTTTACCGGCAACACGGCAACTCAGGTTTACATACCTTTGTCCACCACTCAATTCTGTCAAACTCTGCTTCCACACCTTGCCTAGACAAACTTTAACCTCGAGACCATCGCTAATAGTCTTGCCTTCAGGTGGATCAAGCTTTGCAAAGCTGCCTCCTGGAAGTAGCTCGGAAAAGATGTTGCCAAAGTCACGATTGACCTTCTCCCACGTCTCCTGGAGAGCCTTCTTCTTGTAGTCGTCCAAGCTGACGATCGTCTCTTCGATCTTGCGTTTATCTCTAATAACGGTCTTGATCATTTGCTTGAGTGTCACTTCCTTCTTCTCGACACTGTCAATCATGTTCATCACCTTGGGGTTGATCTTCTTCTTCATCCCCTGGAATCGCTCAGTCAAATTGTGTAATGTCGACTTGCACTCTCCGATGTTGTGGTCCTTGAAATCGTAGGGAGTTCCGCTACGACCAAAATTGTCCTTTTCGTCCGAGATCCAGTCAAATTCCTTTTCAAGTCGAGCAACCTTTTCAGCAGCACCTTGTTGTTCCTTGTGGAATTTTTCAACAAGGTGGCCAAGCTTTTGCATCTCAAGACTTTCCTCAGCAATGCGCGAGTTCTTGGAGCGAGTGGCATCCTCCAGGGCTCGAAGCTCATCGTCGAAAAGATGCAACTTGGCGCGTTCATCGTCGAGCTCAGCCTGCACAGTGTCGTGCGTCTCGGTCAGCTCAGCCTTTTGCTTTTCTAGATCCTCAATATCCTTCTGCTGCGCCTTGATGGCAACCTCGACTTCCTGCAACTGTTCTCGAGCAGCAGATAAATCGAAACCTGCCTGCTCGGCATCAAGTTGCGCACCCTGGAGCTCTTTTTGTAGCGTCTTGACTGCAGCGGTGTTTTTGCCAAGACCGGCTCTTAGCTTGTCGAGTGCCTTCTGTAGTTCGACGAGCTTGGCGTCTTTGTTGTTGTCAAAGTCATTCATATCCTTCTCAATGGTCTTGACATCAGCACTTGCTTTGGCTTGCCGCGTCTTGGCTTCGGATATGCTCTCCTTGAGTTCCTTGATGGTTGTCTTCATGTTCTCAACCTCTTGAATAATGGATGATGAAGAGTTGCCGCCGATCTGTTCCTCAGCGAGTTTGATCTCGTGGCTCTTCAGATCTAGATCTTGCTTGAGTCTACGAGCCTGGTCTAGCTTGGTCTTCTCCTTCGATATGCGGGCTTGAAGCTCTTTTAGGGCGCTTTCGGCTTCACTCAGCTGTCGCGTAAGGCCGTTGAGCTTCTGGAGAAGTACGAGAACACCACTGGAATTTGGCGAACTTCCACCAGATAGTGTACCCGATGGGTCGTACGCGTCGCCTTCGAGAGTAATGCTTCTCATACGAACGTTGGGGTCAAACGTGACCCTCTTAGCAGTATCCGCATCTGCACAAATCAGAGTATTGCCAAAGACGTACTCCATAGCTGCAGACACCTCATTATCGTAGCCAACTAGAGAGAGAGCTAGATCGACTTTGCCTGGTGCAATGTTCTGGGCCGTGGCAATGGTCTGAGCAGAGGCTCTAAAGGCAGCAATCTTGTTGAGTGGGATAATAGTGACTCGCTTCCGTAGTTTGCCCCTTTGAAGCAGATGTGTACCTGTCACCTCCGTATCGACAACGACGTTGTACAGACGACCTCCAGCACAGATCTCTAGTGCAGTACCGGCTTCCGTATGCTCCTTATCCAGTGTGAACAACTGCGCGACAAGTCCCTTGACCTTGGATCGGTCAAAATTGGGCACAGGGTCCGCATAGTTGAACTCAGTGTTGGCAACTTGACGCTTCAGCTTGTCAGATTCTTGCCTTAAGTTTCGAACAGTTTGTTGTAGCTCCGACTCCTTTTTGTACATCTGCTCTTCTTGACCAGGCTCAAAACCCAAGTGGCCAAGCTCTTTCTCGAGCTTTTGCGCTTGTATTTTGAGGCCATCAAGATCACGCAAAAGATCAGCATTCTGATCCTTTGCCTTTTTAGCACGCGGCTCCTCTTCCTTAACGCGCTTTTCTAAATGTGCAATCTTGATCTTGGCTTGTTCTTGCTCTGTCGCGGCTGTGGTTGCGCGGTTCTTTGCATCCTGAAGTTGCCCTTGGTAACCATTCTCCTGGCCATCTTTGGAGGCTACACCTGTTTGTAGGGTCTGGAGAAGCTCTTCCTTAGACTCGGCGTCCTTGTTTTGCTGCTCCAGCTCTTCCTTTGCGGCGTCGTATCTGGCTTTTGCGTTTTCGAACCCAGCAGTTTTCTCTTGGAGGGTGGCCTCCAACTCTGACACAGTCTTCTCAACAGTCACCCTCTTCTCCTCTTCCTCTGCCAAGCTAGACTTCTTCAAGTCGAGAATAGTAGCCAGTCGCACGAGTTCATTCGAGTGCTTCTTCGCAGCATCTTCGAGTGCTGAAGCTTTGCCTCCTTTCCGGAGCTCCTTGTCGCGCTGAGCTTTCACTTTCTTGACATCTTCTTCGAGGTGAGAAATTTCACTTCGTAAACGAGCTGCCGAATCCTCCAGGTCCCGTTGCCTTTGCTTCTTTCCTTCGAGATCTGCCGCGGATTGACTTAAAGAGTCTTGATATCTAAGATAATCGTATGCGACAACCACTCTGGTGAGCCTCTCAAGATCGTTTTGAGTTTGCTGAAAGTCTAGAAAAGCACGCTTTTCGGTTCGCAGTTTCTCCAACTTGGGTTCAATCTCGTCTTTAAGTAGTTCTCGAAGCTCAACTAGCTTTGTCTCTTTCTTGGCCATTGTCTTCAACGCCTTATCTCGGCGGTCTTCGAACATTCTCGTTCCGGCAGCTTCCTCTATCATTGCTAGAATCTCAACAGCCTTCATGTTCAGGACCTTGGTGATGCGACCCTGCATGATAAGGAAGTTGGGGCTGTTGATGTTGAGCTGAACCGACTGGAACAAATTCTGTACGGTTTGCTGCTGAGCGCGGTGGCCGTTAATGAGGTACTTGGAAGTTCCTCCAAGGACGATTTGTCGGGTGACGCTAATGGTGGCATATTCTTCGAATCCGATCGGGGACTTCTTGGTTTCTCGGTTGTCGAAAACGATGGTGACGCTGGCTTTCGTAACACCGGCTTGGCCGCGCTTGTATATCAGATCCTACATGCCGTTAGATACGGAGGACGATAGGCGAATCGGCGGTGACTGACCTGTAGGTTCTGCGCTCGAACGGTCGACATGTTGGTAATTCCGAGAACAAAGCATATCGCATCGAGAATATTTGACTTTCCACTACCGTTGAGACCGGTGATGGAGTTGAAACTCTCGTCCCTGCAAGTGTTGGTTATGGCCACTGGCTATTTTGGTGCATCACTTACCATCCTGAGATTACTGTACGCACAGCGTACGACTTGAAGCCCTATGAAAACGTCAGATAAACGAGCGGCCCAAGGTTTGACACATCGTAGTCCCTTACGTCAATAATTACTTCAATAACCCTCATTTTGGGCGAGAATGAGTGTCCACGACTTCGTTAAATTCAATGCTTTGTTTCGTCGCTCCGCACTTTCAAGGGGGGGTAGAGGGACGCGAAAGTAAACAAGCCGGTTGCGACCGATAAAACGTTATCGGCACGTGCGGGCTGATATCATCTATTCTCGAAACGTTCAAACATGTACTTGCGGTTTGTTTTTCTAGGCAATGACGAGGGCTCTACAACATAAAGTAGTGCACTTGGATTGCTTATTATAAGCTCATATTCACTGGAAAGTTTTGAGATTAGCAATCTTCATTCTACTCTAGTTTTATCTTTAATATCTTTGCTCGTTCCATGACTGGATACCTCCATCTACACAACTGGGCGTGAATCGAAGCTTGTGTGAGTTCCACTTCTGAGCTTGGAAATCGATTGACGCTAGTCCAAACCTGGCACACGGGTAAACATCCCTCTTTGTTATTGAAACCTAGCTTCTCTCACACTTCAAGTTCGCATCTTTCAACAACACCAAAACATCCTCGACATCCTCCTAAGCCCCAACCCGATGAGGAAATAACTAAAATAGCACGATTACAGTTGATCTTTCACTTCTTGACCATCCTGCGTGACTATTCTCGAACGACATAATGGCGGCCATGCGAGGACCGCGCATTCCAACTGGCTCAGCGGCCTGGGTTGCTGATGAGCGCGCCTCTGCCCTTCAAATTGTCGACACAGAAGTTGACGAGTTTACATACGCGGCACACAATGAGTTCGCGTGGCTCAACGAGCACATGGCTGGTATCTTTAGCGAGAATGAAACGTACGCGTTATAATCCTTGTTTTGACGCGATTTACTGATGGGTTTGTAGAAACATCGCCGAAACATTTAAGACACCCGGAAAACTTCGAGGCAAGACGCCCCGACCTACGCGAAAGTTGATACCGACGGAACCAAGAGTGGTGGGTTTAATTTTCCAGATATGAAAGTGATATGAACTAACATTTCGAAGCCCTTGTCAAATGTCTTTGGAGGCACACCGTCAAGTTCAGCAAACCGTTTCGCACAGCATCTCCATGCCCAGTCGCCCCAAAGGGAGTTGTTAAATCAAGTCAAATCTTCTTCGCCTCGGCGTCACGCCCCATCGCCGATACCTACGCAAGCCACCTCTGTTGAACCAACTTCAGACGTGCCAGAGCAGGGTGCGAACGACTCCGAAGCTATTCACTCAGACCATGACGTTCCCATGACTGCTGAAGAGGGAGCCGAGGTTCCTCAAGAAAAATCACAACCCCAAACGCAGGGCGACTCTGGGTATTTCGGAAGTCAGGATGTCAACCCCACGCAATTTGATCCTCCCACGGACGACGAGGCATCGCTTATTGACCCTACCGCTCTCGACGAGGCTATCGCGTTCCCCCAATCGAGCCCTTCACGAATTTCGCCTGCTAAGCAGCTCACGAAGTCTTCCTCTCCCGCCAGGGCTCAACAAGTTCCTGCCGATGTTGACATGGAAGAGGCTGCAACTGATCCCCAGGAAATAGACA
Source organism: Fusarium sp. PT (assembly GCA_021020635.1). NCBI lineage: Eukaryota > Fungi > Ascomycota > Sordariomycetes > Hypocreales > Nectriaceae > Fusarium > Fusarium sp. PT. The sequence continues at coordinate 671,945 of JAHMRZ010000010.1, forward strand.
ACGCTTTCCCCGACGACGCACAGTCCCAGTCTGACGGTTCCAGCCCAGTCCGTCTTGATTTCCGTAGAAGTCTTCAGTTCCCGTCTCTTCCTGCTCGAGAACCCTTGACAGCAGGCAAGAATGGCGGTGCCAGAGCGTCTCGAACAAGTCATGTTGATCCTAAGAGGACCAGCTACTTCGGAAGAAGCACAAGAGGAAAGAGTCTTGCCAGCCGTACTGAGCAAGAAGCATCAGATGAATCTGATCAGGATGAGATGGATGTTGACCATTTCCCAACTGTGCCGCCGTCCAAGAACGCTGATGACCTTGCGTTGCACCATAATAAAACATACACCCAAATGCTACAAGACAAGATCAGCGTGTTAGGGAAATCTCAACCAAACGGAAGTCGACCCTCGAAGTCAATTCATAGCATTACCAACTCCCAGCAACTGCAAGCAGTTTCTCAACCAGCCATTGAACCCAAATCGCCGGCGCCCCAATCGCCCAAGAAGCAAGAATTCACGACAACTCCAGGTGCTTTCCCTGAAGACGATGATGACGATTGGATTGTACCCCCGGCTGGTCAACAACATGTTGCCGCTCCTACTCCCACTAGGCCATCTCTGTCTAAGAGCCGAACTGCTGATGTAATGGAAGGAATACATGGAAAGCAAACCCTCGGATCCTTTGATTTGGATGAAGATCGTGCTCATATCCGATCACCTGTTCGCCTCAACTCGCAGTCGGAAAGACCCAGCTACCTCGGGCATTCCAAGTCTGTATCTGTACCAGCCGCTCCGCTGACTATAGCTCCTGAACAAGAGGGGAGCCCTTTGAAAAAGACGATATCGGCCTCAAGCCATAATGAAAGGCCCGCCACCGCTGTCGAAGCCGCTTCGTCTTCGTCTCCTTCAAAGTCGCCCTCAAGATTATTCCGCGACAGTCCTCTGAAGCACCTCAAAAATAAGATGTCATCTATTCTCAGTACTTCGAAGGGACTGATTGCAAGCAGTGCTGCGTTGAGCGCGGAAGGCAAATCATCTTTGCTGTCGCCATCACGAGCACAGCTTGGACTCTACCCTGGCCAATCTTCTGAGTCTATTGCTCCTAAGTCAAGCATGGAATCTTTCAGAAGTGGCGCCACTGCGACTGACCAGCAGTCGACCATGTCCCGACCAGTCGCCAAGCGTACAAGAGCTTCAGTGGAACGCGAGAAGGAAGAGAAACGTCGGGAGAAGGAAGCCAGAGTCCAGGCCGATCAGTTTGAAAAGTTGGAGAAGGAACGAGAGAAGGAAAGGGAAAAGGCCCGAGTTTTCAGCAAGGAACAAGAGAAGCTGGCTACTATGGAGAAGCAAGCGTCTGCTAGGAAGGAGGTTGAAACACCCGCTCCCAAGCATGCATCTGCTCCCACCCGAACTAGCCCCCGAAAAGCCAAGGAACAGGAAGATACAGAGCCAAAAGCCAATGACCAAGATGAAGACATGGCTGATGTTCCCGTCGTGGCTCCTCCTCCTTCTGCTCCCCGACCTACTGCACCCAACACACTATCTCGACCCAAGGAGATTAGACGGATTGCCAAACCAGCTCGGGAAACCACTACAAAGACAAAGGCAGCGCCTACCGTTCATATCAAGGTCAACACTGGCTCCCAATTATACCCTGGTAATGCTTCGACCAATGGATTCCAGGATCTTGGCACCTCGATAAACCCACAACCTCAACACATCGCTAGTAAGGCGAGCAAGGCTTCGACACAGCCCAAGTCGTCAGTTTCGAATTTCGGTGCTTCGACAGGGTCAAACGGTCGCCCTAGAACTCTCGATATGGCGTCACAGAAGAAGGCACAGGACGAAGCACAACGTCGACGTGATGCAAAGGCCAAGATGGAACGAGAACGGGTTGCAAAGGACGAGAAGAGGAAGCAGGAGCTTCGTCGTCAAGAAGAAGAACGACAGAAGCGTGATCAGACTGATGCCAAGAAGAATGCCCAGCGACAAGCGATTATTGAGAAGGCCAAGAAGACCCCGGCTCCGCCTCCGGCCGTTCGATCACAGCCAAACGGTCCTCCCGAATATAATCTACAACATGACAAGACCGCTTCGGTCCAGCGAGGGGATGGTCCACCTCGGCCTCAATCCCGCATGAATTCCGGCATCTACAGGTCTCAGGATGACATGGGGCGCCCTGTCAACACTCTTCTGACTAATGGATCAAAATCTGGACCCAAGAGGCTACTTGGCCAGAATGGTAATGACGATGGACCTGCAAGGCCCCCGCCATCCCGGGGTCCTCAGTACCAAGCTAAAGATGCAAAGCGTCGCCGAACAAGCGATGACTTTGCTGATGAGCTGGATACGGAACAGCTTCCTAATATCAAGGGACCTCCAGTTCGCCCATCTAGCGCCTTTAAGAGGGTGAGTTCCCCAAACTACATTTCCGGTGTAACAAAAACTAACCATCATCAGGACTTACAGGCGAAGACATTGACTAGCGGTTATGTGTCTCAGACTAGTGCACAAAATCTTTTCAAGACGACCATCGCTCAGAGCCATATGAAAGGAGGCAACCCTATGGATATGGCGCAGATTCACAAGGGGACTATTCCCTTTGCTCCCAATCCCAACCCTGCTGGACCTGCTTTCAAGACACCTGGACGTCCTGGTCCTGTGGGTGGAATGAAGTCAGCGGCCAAGTCTGTCCAAAGATCATCGCCACGCTTCCAGAACGGCGAGGCCATTGAGCTCCCGGAGATCCAGACAGATGATGAGGATGAAGACGATGATGAACCACAGGCTGGCACAATTGCTGCATGGGCCAACTCCCCTTTCCTTACCCAGACCCTGTACAAACAGGAAGGTTTGGATCCTGCCTCGATCTTTGGACCCCCTATGCCGTTGAACATGGAGGAAGTGTTCGACAAGAGCAAAGACAGGCATCACAAATTCCGTGCCCGAACTTCAAGCGCTAATTGGAGCGGTAACGACCGTCTTACTGAGGACGACATCCGCAAGGATCTTGCTGCCAGAGACAAGCTCAGACGAGAGGGAGGTTGGTCGTACGAACTGAGCAAAGAAATGATGTAATGTCTGTATTGGTAACATGTATATGACTCTTGATGAAGTCTTATTTGGGATGGGATTACATAGGAACCGGCGACGTGGCGACATCGGCCACTGAAGGGAACGGAAGAGAAACGAAACGGAGCGATTGATTACTTTTGGCTTTTGGCAGCAGGGCAGCAGATTGTGTATGCATTCGTGATGATGAGGTAGCATTTTTGTTTGGCGCATGGCGAAAGGGAATAGGCAAAGGTTACAGATGAGAGTCTAGTTTGGACGTCTGCGGCACCTGTGGAGAAAACATTACAAGGGCACTGTACTCCGTAGAGACAGTGTAATTCATTTATATGGGCTCTGGAGATGTTTAGGTACTCCTGAAATTTAATTGCATGATCGATCCTGCGATTTCTCATGAATGTGCAAAATTGAGGCGTGTTGACAATAGTTCCCCTCCAGAAGAACAATGCTTTGTTGAAGGATACTGTCCTATCAAATCACGCAGGAAGCTGAAACCCTGGCTCGTGGCTGGGCTCAGGTCCCATTTCTCAACAATTCTTTTGGGTGAAGTTGACCGTTTTCACATGTCAGAAGAGCAGAGCCGGACGACAGGCATTTGACCCAGAAAAATGATAAGGGTCTGCAGGCGAGGCGAGGCGAGGCCTCGTGCAAGATTGTATATGAAGTGATTCTTTCATGCGGCTTTCTTTTCCTCGGGTGGACTCTTTGTCATGCGACTTTGTGAGGCCGCCCTCAAAAGTTCAACCTTAACTCTTATTCATTCTCCGCCGTTGATCGCGTCATGACTTATTGAGTTTCCATCCTCGAATTTGGGTTGAGCTTGTACTTTCCACGGGGCATTCTACTGTCACTTTTCTACAAAATTACCGACACTGAGGCCAAGAACATGGCGTCTCGTCTCAGATCATTTACCCCGGCCATTGACGAAGTCAAGGTCGATCAGTTCACGGAAAGTAGCATCTTTAACGTTGTCGGCATGCTCCCAACGTCACTCCAATCAGTACCGATTCGCTTCCTCAGGCGGAGCATCAGTTTCCACGCTCTGCGTCGAGATGTCACGATATCCGGGTCACAAACAAAACCACGGCCTCTCTCAGAAGCCGACGTCCCAGACGCTTTGAATCAACCCCTCCACACCGACATAGTGAAACACGATGGTAGATATGTAGAGCCTCAAGAGTTAAGCCCTCGGCCTATGAGTAGGGTACTCTATTCAGAAGCGCCAGAGGATGAACCAGCTATGCGAGCTGCGTCTGGCGTGCATTGGAAGTTTGCGCGACAGGGTAAGCGATTTTGACAAACCAACCAGCTCAACATTGTGCCATGCTGATCGTGTCACAACAGGAACAAATCTTGTCAATATTTCTACAGACGGAGGCAAACCTGCTATTGCTGAAGAAGACGTAGCCTTTGAGCGAAAAGCTTTCGTTGATGGGGTAACTTATCTTCTGAAAGCTCTGCCTCAGGACCTCGACGAAGGCGAACTTAAAAGAATTCAATGCGCCTTGCCAGACCAAGTTACTCAGCCTGATCTAGCTCTGACTCGGACAGACCATATTTCAAACCAAATCACCCCGAGCCAGCCTCGTTCTATCATTCACCGCGGTGTTCAGATGACTGTTGTCAATCTGATATTCGTCCTCAGCTTCTTGGCACCATATCTACTGCTCCTTGTCAGATACGCAGCTCGTCTTGAGCGCAAGTACAAAATCTCCGAGAAGCTCGTAGGACACGGCGTCGAAATAGTCAATTCGATTGGAAAGCAAAGCGCTTCTTTGACAGAGGCAATAGGCCAGATGAACGACGGCAAAGTTGCCCAGGCCTTGCTAGAAGTCTTTGTCTGGACAGTTGATGGTGTTACGCAGGGTATCTCGGATGGAATCGGAGAATCAATGGTGGGGTCGAGATCTAAGACTACTGGCTAAAAAGCCCGAGACCCATGTTTTGGCGAGAATTCGATAAGAAGAGTCAGGTTATTTCTGGATATAGACAGGCATAGAAAGAAGAAAGAAAGCATAGACTTAGAAGGCACTTAGAACAGGTTAGAATAATCGATGAACTTGAACTTCAGATAATCATATCATAGAATAGAACCGTAACATCACCTAGAACGAAGCAAAATACTGCATTTTCAACATCGCCTTCCGCTGTACTGTACTCCGTAATCCAGTTGCCAATAAGAAGCGTCGTATTTTCTCAAGGCTCAAACTTTGCCTCATGCTCCGGTAGTGACCTCCGGCGGCCACGTGATGATCCAGATCTAACCCAGTAAGGCCAGGCGTCTTGTTGGCCATTAAGAGATAAGATAGCACTCGTAAAAATTTCAATTTTCCCAAAAGTAGCGTCGCGACCCTTGACCCGCCTTCGTCTGCTCATCATTCAAACCGACATAATTCTACTTCCCCTCCTAATAATTCTTACTTCTGTGTTTGTAATTATATCAATCGCAGAATTGCAATCTTTGCAGAAGTCCTCTCTTTAATAACCGCAATCATGTTTCGATCCAGCCTTAGGCGCTGTGCCCTCCAGGCCAGGACCGCCGCATCCGCTGCCCTCCTCTCTCAGACTCGAGCCGCTCTACCTGTCGCCCGCCGTCAGGTTTTGACAACCCAGTCATCTATCGCCTCTATCAACAGACTTACCTCTTTCACCCGAGCTTATAGCAGCGAGGCCGTTGCTGAGCAGGGCTCAACGGCTACTTCAGCAGATGCTGAACCTACTGTCCGTTTCGCCGAGCTTGAGGGTATCAGCGACAGCCTCCTCCGTGTCATTCTCGATGACATGAAGTACGATACCATGACACCTGTTCAGGCCAAGACTATCAAGCCTGCTCTCAAGGGTACTGATATGTAAGTATCATATCTCCACTGATTTGCAACTCTGTACTAATTTTCATCAGCGTCGCTCAAGCCAAGACCGGTACCGGAAAGACCATCGCATTTCTTCTGCCTCTTCTGCAAAGAATGATCGAGGAAGATCCTTCCCTCGCTGATAGATCCGCCCGACGACAAGCCCGATCTGACGATATCCGTGGAATTGTTCTATCCCCCACCCGAGAGCTGGCTGAGCAAATCGCCACGGAGGCTCGTCGCCTGGTCGCCCAAACTGGTCTTGTTGTTCAGTGTGCCGTTGGTGGTACTGATAAGCGCTCGATGCTTAACCAGACTCGCCGACAGGGATGCCATCTTCTTGTCGCCACTCCCGGTCGTCTGAACGATCTCTTGCAGGATAGCGGTAGCGGTATCGATGCTCCTAACCTGGCCGCTATGGTTCTGGATGAGGCCGATCGAATGCTTGATGTTGGTTTCGAGAGGGAGCTCAACGAAATTATTAGCTGTCTTCCCCGCCCCGAAGAGAAGATTCGTCAGACCATGCTCGTTTCTGCCACAATTCCCGATAGTGTTATCCGCCTGGCTCGAACTATGGTTCGAGCTAACGACTTTGAATTCGTTCAAACCATTCCCGAGAACGAGTCTCTTACCCATGACAAGGTTCCCCAACATATTGTTCCTGTTTCCAACTGGACCAATGTTTTCCCCACCCTTTTCGAGTTAATGGATCGCGAGACCAACAAGGCTCGCGAGGACCCTTCTGCACTTCCCTTCAAGGCAATTGTTTACCTGAACACAACGGCTTTGGTCGAGCTTGCTGGTGAGCTGGCCTTCCAAAATCGTCAAAACGCCCGCAACAATAACCAACCCTACTTTGCCTCTTTTGTTCTCCAGTCCAAGCTTGGCCAGCAGGCACGCCAGAAGGCCGCCGACAGGTTTCGCGAGGCCAAGTCCGGTGTTCTCTTCTCTTCCGATGTCACTGCCAGAGGAATGGATTTCCCTAACGTGACACACGTTATCCAAATCGACACTCCCAGAGACCGCGAGTCTTACATCCATCGTCTTGGACGAACTGGCCGACAGGACAAGGAGGGACAGGGCTGGATAATCATCCCTCACTCTTCCGTCCGCAGTGCTCGCAAGATGCTTACTGGACTCCCTATCCAGCAGAACAGCTCTCTTGAGAGTGCCGAAACTGATGCGGCGGCTGGTGAGGCCACTCCTTTCCACGAGAGCGTGAAGGCGCTCTTTGGTGTTCTGCCCCGCAGTCTCCTTGCCACAGCTTACACCTCTATGTTTGGTCTCGCTACCGATAAGGCTGAGATGGCCGAGGAGGTCAACAACTGGACTCGCCACGGATGGGGATGGGAGATTCCTCCTCACGTTTCCCCCATGTGGGCTCAAAAGATGGGTGTGTCCCGTGTCAGTGGCATGAACACTACTGAAAGAGACCCTCAGGACGATCGACGTGGTGGTGATGATCGCCGTGGTGGTTACGGAGGTGATCGACGTGGTGGTAGTGGTGGCTACGGAGGCGACCGACGTGGCGGTTTCGGTGGTGACCGAGGTGGTGACCGTGGTGGAAGACGTGGACGAAGTGGTGATCCCTTCGACTCTATGTCGGATAACGTCCGCCGTGATGACCACGGCCGTGGTAGCCGTGGCGGCTTCGGTGGCCGAGGTGGTGGCCGTGGTTACGGCCGATCTTCGTTCTAATCGAACGGCTCGCTACCAATGGTGAAAATGTAATAACAAAAACATGATGGACGGGATGGATGATTTGTACTTCTACTGGGCATTGTTGTATTTTATGCTGATGTATGATACCGGAAAAGGGGTTTGGTTTATAGACATGTTTGCAGGCGTCATTTATGTGGTATCTCCACGACAACTCTACTTAAGAAATGATGATAATCCCAATAAATCACTTGTTGCTGTGTTGCTGTGACGCCATGTCGATCTAAGTCGCTGACGATACATGTACATCTTACAGATTCTACTTGTGATTAACAAATGCGAAATGTTCCAATATTTAACAAGCTCAAGTCTCAATCAGACACGCTTATTCCTACCAACGCCAAACTATTTAAGATTGATCTTTACTGAACATCATGGTATTCGCTGGCCAGTTAGCATGTTAGCATCCCATAATAACACTCTCTCATCCCATCCTACAGAAGCCACCCAACCACCCATGCCAAAGAGACACCAATCGACTCCTGTGACAAACTCGGTATGGCGATTCATGATTCCCACTTGGTTGCCTATTGATGGCCCCATTGCTGGACCCTGGGGCTGATTCGAACCATCGTTCCACAAACGAACTGTCATGTCGTAACTAGCACTAATGAGAGTGTCGCTCGAATGCGGACTCCACGAAAGCCGTCGGACGGCATACTCGTGACCCTGCATTACGGAAGCCGGCCCGCCGGAAGGGTTCCGTATATCAAAGGTTCGGAGAACTCTGTCTACGCCACCTGTCGCTATGACAGTATCTCTGTACTTGTTCCAATCGTGGGTCAGGATTTCAGCGGGCGGAGAGGCGCCCGGAGACGGTTGCGGCCCTGAGGCATGAACGGGTATCGTTGCTGTGAGGTGATACTTCGCTGAGGATGGTGTTCGAAGGTCGAAGATGCGGAGGTGAGAGTCGGAAGAGACAGCGGATATCAAGGCGGGGTTGGAGGGGCAGAAAGATGTACTGTAAGTGCAAGTTCCGATGGGCAGCGTCTTTATCGAGTGATTTCGTGTCGGTGACCACTATAGATAGTTAGGAAGCGTAAGGGTTTATGCAGTGGATGTAACTTGGCCTACAATTTTGACTGTGCCGTCCCAGGAACTGGAGATGAAGCTATCTTTAGTTATTGGATTCCAGCAGACAGAGAAGGTTTCCCTCTTATGTTCGTGAAAGTTCATAACTGGAAAGTCATCCACACCCAAATCGAACAGTTTCAGCGATCCATCACCACAAGCGGCAATTAACTGGTTCTCATTGATCTCGGACCAAGCCAGGTCGTAGAGCGCATCGTTCGTATCGAATCTGCGACACGGCCAAGTCAGCCTCTGTATAAAGAACTACAGCCCGATCAATATCCGGATATCGCATACGTTTTCTCAACTTGGACTCCCTGCGCCGTTAGAGCGAGAGCAAATACACGGCCATTGCCCACAATGCCAAAATTGGCGGATGTCGCAACGGCAATTCGCGAGTCGTAGTACGGGGAATACTTGACGGCGTAGGGATTATACCCTTTGGTTCGGAATTCTAGCATTGCAGCCATGGCGCCGGAGGAGAATCTTTAAAGATCAGACGCATTAATTAGTGGCAGATATTATGGTAGAGGGAATCTATGATCAACAATTTGCCTTGTCTTGTGCAAACAGCTTCCCCCTCGAAGCTATAATGACATGTGCCTCGGTATCGGTAATCGCCGAGGCCGCGGGGCAAGTATGCGTCTAACCGATGCTTTCCCCCAGCGTGCTTAGGTATGCAGCAACCGAAGTCATCTAAAAGGTGTCACGTGCTCTCGTGTTTCACTTTCTAGCACGGTCGCGCTATCGAGTTTTGTAACCTCATCTATCAATCTACAGAATGCTCGCAGATGTCTATCACATAGCCTGCCGTCATTCATGGTGCATACTATCAAGATTATTGGAGACGCGAGACTGATACTATGAAAGCTTTCTTGACTCGTCCTAAACGGAAACCATCTCCAGAGCCTCAACTAGAAAATGCGGAGCCAGAAGAACCAACCGAAGTCAAGTTGGCACTATTATCGTCTCTATATCCCAAGCTTGACCAAGAGGCCTTGCTCGACATTTTGCTGGCTCACGATGGATCCGTTTCTGATGCATCAGCGTCGCTCAAAGTTCAAGTTCCTGTGAAGAAGGGTTCTCGAGTTATTGGGTATCAACAGTCATTAAAGCAATATGCCTCCTCAAATGGCTCTACCTCCTTAAATAGTACACCTGCAAAGAAAAAGTTCAAGTCAAAAGCGGGAAGTACTCTACACCTTTACGACCCCGAAGACGTGGCCGAGTATACCCCATGTACTATCATCCACAACTTTCTCCCACCTGAACAAGCGAATCAGTTGCTGGAAGAGTTGCTAGAAGAATCAAAAACATTCGAAAAAATCACCTTTCAGCTTTTTGAGAATGTTGTATCCAGCCCCCATACCTCGAGCTTTTATGTCGAGAGCTACGACGATATCGAGCGCCAGAAAACCGAGTATCACTACAACGGTGGTCGACTTACGGTAATGATTCAAATATGAACCTTACTGGACAGTGTTTGATTAATCGTATGCAGGATGTTCGACGCATCACACCACAACTTGTGAATGTTAAGCCAAAGGTTCAGGAGGCTGTCAACATGGAGATTCAAAAACGGATCAAGACTCGATATCCTGGCAGCAAGAAGTTGAGATATCAGTCTCCAAATCCATGGGTTCCGAATTCGGCCTTTGTCAACGCCTACATAGGCCCTCAGCAGAATGTTGGCTGGCACTCCGACCATCTGACATATCTTGGCCCTCGCGCCGTCATCGGATCGATTTCCTTGGGCGTCGCTCGCGAGTTTCGTGTCAGGCGAATAATACCCAAGGACAATGATGGCAAATCTGTTCAAGATCAAGACGCAGAGGCTCAGATAGCGATACACCTGCCCCATAACTCGCTCCTCGTTATGCATGCTGAGATGCAAGAGGAATGGAAGCACAGTATCGCACCAGCATTATCTATCGACCCACATCCTATCTCAGGGACGACTCGTATCAACATCACATACCGAGATTATCGTGCCAACATGCACCCTCGCTTTACGCCTAGGTGTCATTGTGGACTGCAGTGCGTGCTGAGAGCTGTGACGAAGAAGAAGGACAACTTCGGCAGATACTTCTGGATGTGCTACGCTAACTCTCCTGGACAGGAGAACTGTGGCTTCTTCCAGTGGGCTGAATTCGATGATGATGGGAATCCTCAGTTCAAGAAAGCTGCGGGCACAAAAGCTTAGGGTATATGGAGTTGGAGACAAGAATAGAATGTGGCTGTAAGGTCCTTTTGTTCCACTGATGCTATTATCCCAGTCAGGAATGGACTGTTCTTCTGGGCACTTCGTCTGTTCAATCTCAACATTAATTGTGCCTCATAACTCTTGGTAGCTTCTGTCTGAAAATTGATATCGCTAACATGATGGCTGGAAATAAATTGTTCTTTGATAAAGCTGTTTTGCATCAGCGGCTTATCACTTGAATTTGAATTTAATTGCCTCCAGTTCTGACTATATATCCTTGCTTATCTCAAGTTCCCAACCCATGAATGGTCCTGGTTCTTGGATGAAGTCGCCGTGATAGTAAATTGAATGATTTCCACATAGACACAATAATCCTCGCTTATGACAAGCATCCTCTTTGAAACTCCAGGTTTGAATATCCATTCTCATTAATGATCCTGTCATTCCTCACCTAGCGGTTGGACATCAGCAGGCGTTTCAGGGGCCCCAAAGTCACCACATCGCCCATACAAATACGAGGTCAAAGTTCGTTCACATCTGGTTATCCTTCGCACAACCATATTAGAAACCTACGAAGATCTTACGACTCGAAATGTTAGAGCGACTAATCTACCGAGACAGACACGACACGCTCAACTCTTTAATTGTAACGAGTGTCGTTCCCTGGCCATGCACTCGATTTGCTTCAGACGGTCTTCATGGCAAGCGTGGGTATAGAGATGGTGTTCAAATATCCTACCTAGTTGTCTCAGATATATTATGTCTACCCCACAGCATCCGCAGATGCTCCTGTTCATGTGACTTTGGTTGATTTGATAAGTTGGTCTCATTCAGAGCGTCCCGTGCCAGAACGACGAGCCATTCGGTTTTACCGTGTTGAAGCGCTAGATAAAAAGGCTAAACAAACGGTATCACACCACTCTACATTGCATAAATACATGATTTTGATCGCTGCTCCCGTCAGCAACTTGAAAGGCCTTAACCTAATAGGCTGTCATGGGAAGGTCTCTTTCAGAATGCCAAGAGCAAGAGCAGCGTGTGGGTCGGGTCGTCCCTGCCGCTGTCACACACACCCACATTAGCCAGCCACTGTGTCGTGTCGATCTTCTTCCCAATTCAAAAGCCATTTCCAACTTTATCTCAACTACAACCAGAATCACAACCAAAAGATACCAAAATTAATCTATCCTCTTGTCTCACCACCTAGCGATCATAGGATATCCTGTCTACCAGGGGCTGACCAAGCTAGCGGAACTTGTCACCCTGCTCACGCAAAACTCTCTTGTTATCACGGCGAAAGTCCTGTTACTGGCGACATTTCCAAACTGCAACGCAACACCCTGTTTCCCGTTGCTTTCTAGCTATATAATCCAGCAGTTCCACTACACGAGAAAATAGACCAAGCATGTCAGAACTAAGCTTCCCTGCCTCCTCGGCAGCCATGCTTGAGTCTAGTCTGCCTACGACAACGCCCTCTGCGGCATCACCATCTCGGCCATTTGTGACCCTCACATTTGCAACTTCACTCGACTCGTCGCTTTCTCTAGCACCTGGAGTTCGTACCCGGCTCTCAGGACCCGACTCCAAAGCCATGACTCATTACCTTCGTTCGCGGCATGCAGCCATTCTCATTGGTGTTTCCACCCTTCTGGCCGATTCGCCAGCTCTCAACTGTCGTATCGTTGGTGCGACATGTCAACCTCGCCCCATCATCATTGACCCTCATCTCCGCTGGGTTCCTAACCATGCGGATAAAGTTCTCGAGGTGGCTCGTCTCGGTAACGGCCTGGCCCCTTTTGTCCTAACAGGGGTGGATAATCAGAGCTTGCCAGCCGCAAGCGTTGCATTGCTCGAACAGCATGGCGGCAAGTACATTTATGTACCAACCGCGTTGGGCCCCAATGGCCGCATGCGCTTCGATTGGCGCGATGTATTTGAAGCATTGTTTCGTCAAGATCTATCCAGTGTCATGGTAGAAGGAGGCGGTCACATCATCAACTCTCTACTTGACCCTCGCTTTCATGATTTGGTCGACTCAGTCATCGTTACAATTGCGCCTACATGGCTTGGTCAAGGAGGCGTCGTCGTGTCTCCAGAGCGCCTCCAAGATACAGCAGGTGTGCCAATTCCAGTTGCAAGATTATCGAATGTGTCATGGCATCCTTTCGGCGAGGATGTCGTATTATGTGGCAAACTGCATGGTTAGTGCACAAAGCGCGGCTTTATACATTCGCGCCTATGACATTGGCCACATTTCTGCACGCAGTCACTAGCCCCTGTCTTTGGCTTCTTCTCTTTCCAGATTCACCTGTATCTTTGCTATATCTTATTGCCTCACACGAAGCTCGTATTGTCGAATGATATTGCACTCAAACATAATTACACTGCTTTTGATGTGACCCTCATGAGGTATCGGCAGACACCATTTCTTTCTCATTCGTTAGTCGCCAAGTCGTCTTACACGAGTGGTCACTCTTTACCCGAGTTTTCAAGTGTGCCCCATCAACTTGATCTCCAGGGTTCAAGGCGGATAGTACGCGATCCTGGTGACGATGAAAGCCGATTCAAACCCAATATCACCAAGCCTTTGTCCTATGGGCCCAGTAAACCATGGCGTGCTCATTGAGGGAATGACGACTGAAAGGCTGATCAAAGACGCCCAGATGGCCGCCATCCTAGTCGGAAGGTTTCCTCCTCGGTCCCATATCCTGAGGTCGAATGAGCTGTAGTCGCTTCTACAGAACACTACCAGTTCCACGATTATAACGGTGTCGAAGCATCCCACCTAGTAGCCAATAAAGGATAGAAAGTTCCCAAGGGACTCTTTCCATTGAGTCGCCGCATAAATCGACATTGGAACTATAACTACCAAAGTAACAAGGATAGAGAAGAAGCGCAGGACCTTTGTGAACATAGGAACGAGCATCTGCAAGCACAGCGCAACCGGATAAATCCCCTGGTAGAGGCTCATACAAAGTCGAACATGCCTAGATTTTCACAACGCTAGGCTGATCGAGGGGTTTTGCATGTCTTTGTGGGGTCCGGATTGCTCGAAGGATGGGTGGCATTCCCTATCTCGGCATACTGTTCGCCATCTCAAGCCCTTGAATATGCCAGACCTCATGACGAAAAGTTTCCTTCCTGCATACATATGGAGACGGCACCGAGACTTGATCTGAAATTGGCGATCATCGCTCTAGCCATGTTCAGATGACAGTGCAGCGCTGGGTATTGCAGATTTGTGATGGAATCAAGAACCAAACACTTCCAGGTGACATTTTGTAAACGAACTTGACAGTATATCACACCCATGACATTGTTTTCATGGTGTTGGCATTAGGATTTGCCCGAGTTTGTTGGGGGTCTGCAGTGTGTCAGACTATTGTCTGTCGCATGTAAGTCAAGAGAAGCCCCAGTGCTGACCCATTCTAGGCAGTCAACTGTCAGTGGCTCATACATTGTACGTACAACAGACTACTTCGTGCCACCTTTCAGTAGTTCAATGGGATAACAGTATTGATCGACAGCAAGGAAGGGGAAAGTAGTTTGAGAAACATCCGAGTGTTATGATTGGAGTACAGTCACACGTTAGTTAGTGGGCCTATCATGAAACAACCTTAGATCTACAAAAGGAACCGGCATGCTTGTCAAAACTTGATTTGTGATCTCGGATATCCACCTGTCTCTGGATGACCGAAGCAGATCTTCCAGTGAATTTCTTTGCAAGGACAAGAAATGGATGGATTGCCTATTCGGAACCCACGCCAACGAGTGTCGCGGAATTGGAATTTGGCAGTTTAATGACACAATCAGAATGCTCAGTATGACTTTGGAGGTAACATCGTCAGTAATTGGACTGGAGGCTTAGCTTCAAGTTAACTGACCAGGTTCCACCATTGGTAAATCGGACTCAGTGGGCACCCCGTCCGAACCAACATTTTTGCAAATCCGAAGTGTCTACAGCATTGTTACTACCATAATCCAGACGCTATTGTCAGCCAGAAACCGACCGACGTGAATCCTGGATGCCCTTGGTTACATCAAGCAGTAAAATTATAGAAACCTTGACTCGAGTCTCAGCCTGGGTTGGGCGGTTGCGTACCGGCGTTCAAATCCAAAATTGCCCACCGGGAACGGCTCCTCAGCTTTGTATCTGTCGGGATTGACCTTATGGGGATCGTGGTAGACTCGCTCATCATGCGCTATGGTATAGACATTGGCGTAGACCACAGTCCTGGCAGTTATCAGACAATCTCGACCTCGTTCTATCATGACGATGGAAGTTGGAGAAAAGAGCAGCCTCACCCTGCAAATCGTTAGTTAGTTTCTTTGCATAGAAAGAGTTTTACATTATATAACTTTGGAGATAGACATGCCCTGATAGACATGCCCTGATAAACATCATCCTGAAGCGATATGTGCAGGATACCTGGTGCATGATATCAGTTATTGCAGCATTGCTTAACTGCCAGCCATAGACGGCCAACCAAGAGGAGCCAATGGAGACTATCTTTCTGATACCCGGCTGCTGACAGTCCGAGAGTACTCTGCTTGATTAATATGATAAACGGGGTATGCACCAATATATCTCCTGGACAAATATGGTCGATATATGGCAAAAATGGTCGATCGGACAACTTAGGTAACCTACCAAGACCTACCAACCCATCAAGCTCTATTTGTGCTTTCTTTTGTATCAAGGGGTGAAAAACCATGTTGAGAATAAAGATCGAACAAGTTTCCCATGTCTGAAAATCAATTGTTCAGCTTGCAAAATCAACTGCTGTCATGGTTACATGCCGTATCTGCACCTGCAATCAAAACTGCCCCCACTGCACCTTTGATGTCGTCGAGGGACCAGCCTTTCTGTTGATTATGAGCCTCTTTATGTTCATACTCCCGCAAAATCTGATGAGCGAGGGATATATTCTCGCTATGATGGCCGTTGCGCAACTGAGAAGAGACGCAGAACTCGGGTGAGTTCGCCCACTCCTAGCTAACTTACATGTTCGGCCTGTGCAGCAGCAAATGGAATGTCGTGAAGCTTTTGAATAGCCCAGCGCCAATTTCGCGCGAATTGTAAGGACCAGTCGCGAACGATCCAATCTGGGAGGTAGCAAGCTAGCAGACATGGCTTATTAGCGAATGTCAAAGAACCCTTGCAGAGGAGTCGGGTTAATGATAGACATGGAACTTTATACCAAATGAAACTAGGTCAATAATACTATTGGCAGGAACTCCACCGTCGCCAGTTGCCAGTTGCATACATGGCATCGTTGACGATTTGTATGTACCTACTTACCTTAGTAGGTACTATACATAGGGGTCGTCATTCTCAAGTACCTCGGTATCGTAGCCCACCTGCAAGATAACCGCCACTGCAAACCGACGCAAAGATGTTTCCCATTTGTCAGGCTTCTTTATCATATTTCGAACTGTTTTTCGGGCTTCAGTTTCAGTTGTCTGCAGGCCATGCCATTGGCGAACATTGGTGTTGCTAAACGAGGTCTGAAGCCGCTTTCTACGCATTTGCCAGGGTTTTCCAAAAGGAAGAAATGACACAGTCTTTCCCCAGCCCATGCTACTGCATGTGAGTGTAAGCGTGGTTCCTAGAGGTACACTTCCACTAGTGTGAATCTAGGCCTGTCACTACCAGTGACACATTTATATCTCACTTCCCCTGTCAAGACTGCCCCGTAACTACACGCATATTTCTATCGCCCACTTTTGCCTGTGCGGGATAATTTCCGTCTCACTTGGGGGCCTCACCTTCCACATCATGCCCCTCTAACCCTCTTTAGTAGGCGGGGATGGGTCCATTCCGTTCACCTGACTGCCTCTTGGACATTCGGAGGAAGGAAACAACCTGACCTCTTCACCGCATGCAAGATACCTAGGTACCAATTGGATATTCCATTGAAACCACCCTGCCTGTATTCGTGCTCGTGCTCCTTAATCCATCGACTTTCTTTCATCTTCGCTGCGGAACCGACGCATTCTTGAGCGCACTCAAGCAGATTTGTTTCGGATCCGATTAAGCTGCCCTGGACGCTCGGCCTCACTCTTTCACGCCATAGGCACTTGAGCCATCCTGACGTGACTTTTCAACCACATCGTCATTATATTGTAGAGCCTCGCCTCAATAACCCAGCAAATCATTGTGCCTACCGAGCGACCGGCCTCTTCATCGCTCCTTCAGCCGCTACAATCCGTGCAGAAATCCCTTGCAGCCCACCTCCATCATGGCTTCTCACGCTAGCTCTCCGCATATCACCGTCCTTGGCTCTCTCAACATGGATCTCGTTTCCTACGTCCCACACCATCCCCTGCCCGGTGAAACACTCACTTCAAATCACTTCAATACGTCGCCTGGAGGCAAAGGCGCCAACCAGGCTGTGGCATGCGGCAAGCTTTCCCGCGACTCCGACCTGAGCAATCCTTCGGCTACTATCTCAATGGTCGGTGCCGTTGGCGCCGATCCATATGGTACTCTCCTCCTTGACAGTCTTCGCTCTTTTGGTGTTGCCGTTGATGCGGTCGCCGTTCGAGAGGACCGGAAGTCTGGTCTGGCCATTATTATCGTTGATGAGCCCACTGGTCAAAATCGAATCATCGTGTCTCCTGAGGCGAACCACTCTCTTCAACCAGCTGGGTTCGAGACTCTTCCTGGACCCCGCCCTGATCTTCTTATCATGCAGCTCGAAATCCCTTTTGAAACGGTCATGCAGGCTCTGAAGACTGCGAAGAAAGATGGTGTTGCCGTTCTGCTCAACCCAGCCCCGGCTCAGCCCTTGCCTGTGGATGCTTATGATGGACTAGCCCATCTCGTGGTTAATGAGACTGAAGCGGCCATCCTTGCCGATTGTGCCGAGTCTGAGCTTGAGGACATTGACGGTTTGAACCGTGTGGGTCGTGTCTTCATCGATCGTGGAGTCCGCAATGTCATTATCACTTTGGGGGGACGCGGCGTCTACTTCGTCAACAACCGCGGTCAGAGTGCATTGCTCCCCGCAACCAAGACGACTGTGTTGGACACCACAGCTGCTGGTGATACTTTTGTTGGTTCTTACGCTTTGGCCGCAGTGGCCGCCAAAGATGGTCAGTTTGACATCGAAGCTGCTGTCGCTGCGGCGAACCGAGCTGCTGCCTTGACTGTTGCGCGAAAGGGGGCTCAAATCTCTATCCCGTGGAAGGACGAACTATAGTAAATGTAGCAGCAGCTCTTCTTTCGTAGACAACCCAACAAAAGCGTTCGGATTACTAAGTTATGTATACGATTTCTCCACTCTGCCTTCCCTCCAGACCAGCCTAAAACCATGTCCCCCATCCCCATCTGCTTGCATCCTTTTTGCCTCTGTTACGCGTCGGTGACAATGGTCGAGACTCTTCTGCCTCCCGTGACGGTCCTCGCTCAGCCTCTTGATTCCGAATTGTTGCTGACAGTCCCGTCATCAGAGGAAACAAGCCCCTGAGAGTCTCTGCCCCAAGGGACCGCCTCTTCCACAACACGCTGCTGTCGGATCTATCTGAAAAGGTTCGTCTACCCTTGGCACCACAGGCATCAACTTCCCCGCCTGTGTATTCTGCTTCTCTTAACTGTGTGGAAACTGAACTGTCCGTCCCTGCGCCATTGGTAGTCCTCATTGCCAGCAGACCCTCGTAACTCTGCCTCGATACGGAGGTCGACGCATAACTGCCGCATCTGGATGATTCTCGTCTTGCCTTCCGGTGAAAATAAGAGGTCGTCATAGAATCATTAGATCTGTTCTCTTTGTGACTGCGCTGAAGACTTGCATTTCTCACGGGGATAAGAGGGGCAGGTTTGTTATCCAGAGTCGTCTGCCAAGATGTCAATGGTACAACATCCTTCGGTTGGCTTTCTATCAGCCAGGGCACTTGATTTGGGTCATCGAGGGCGTGATTTGCTGCTGCAATATGTCTCACTGCCTCACTCGCATTTGTGACACCCTAGTGTCTATCGATCAGTGGCAGCAGTGGATTGGGTTGTGATGCAGGAGGAGGAGACCAAAGCGACATGGCATTGTGGAGTTTTACAGATGCTGTGGCCACTGTCTCAATCTTGCTGTGTACACTGAACGTCTCATCGTCCGCCATCCCGAGATTCTGATATGTGGGAAATGTTGAGTGCCGATATGACAGTCGCACTGTCATGTAGCTCACGGTCGAATCACCAAGCTCCGCTTCAAGCGCTTCTATGAGGCAGTCGGAATCATACTGAGAGCTAGTTTGTCGCCCTTTTTGCATGTCCCTTGCAACATGGACCTGTACTTGTACCAGAAGAAAGACGCTTGATCCCGGGGCCAAACGCTTACTATGTCAGTCAACAACCGTTTCAGTCAGTTCGATGTCACATCCATTGTGCACTTACATGGGGAACGTTTGCTCGCAAAGCACGCGTACAATCGATGAATCTCTCGTTGGAAGGACCTCTATGTTCAGATCAAAAAGACCGTCAGCTTTGAGCGTGTCTTCTCCTATAGCAGTCAGCAGCTGTTAACTCAAGACCAAAGCTTCCACACCCACTTTCTTGGTCACAATTTGGTAACCGAGATAGATTCGTGAATAGACCAGGCTGGTCTCTTTGGCTTTGAGACCGAGCTGTTTCCTCGGGAGAAAGCCAAGGCGCAATGGATATTTCGATGGCTGCCCATAACTGGTGACAACCCTTCTCGAGGGCAGTCACCTCCGGTGTGATGCTGACATGCGGTGTTAACACATACACTGGCCTCGGCTGTGTCGTAGCGGTGAAGCTCGCAGTCGATGTAATAGGGTATTCGTTGGGGCGTAAGAACATATGTTCTTGGCCTGTTACATGACTTATCGGCTTTGCCTCTTCCTCAAACATGGTAGCCCTGTCATATATGTTGGTCAAAGGCGGGCGTGCCTTTACAGGACGACGCATGTTATATGCAGCGGGTAAAGTATTGGCGGAAGAAGATGGCGATGTGTGGCTTTGCTTGAACTGTAACCTTGCGTGGGTGTGTGTTTGTCTTGTTTTCTTGACAGATAGCTGGGACAACGGTGTGGCCCCTAGACGTGGCGATGATCGATCAAGTTGTGCCCAGTAATTGGCTTCATGCATACTTTGGTTACCTTGCGCTCCCAGACTCTGGTCATGCTGAAGCATACCCAAGTTCTCTTTATCTGGAGCCGTCCGTTCTAGGCCAACCTTTCGCCTTTTGGCCACAGTAAGTGTTCCGTCTCCCTGAACAGTCTGCCTATGCTTGGCGCTACCGCATCTTGGTTGATTTGTTCTATGGCGGATATCCTTCTTGGTGTTGCTGTCATGTTTCACAATTCTCAAGGGGCTCGGCCTCTCGCGAAGAGAGCCATAACCCGAATCGCAGGTATCAGCCCACGGATGGGTATGGTAGCTTGAGCTTGACATTGCTGTACAAGGTGGGCTTTTAGACGAGGGCTGTTCCTATGTGATTGTTTCTGCGCCTTCAGTCTCGAGTCGGGCTCAGGGTGGAATCTCGGCGATTGGTCGAGATCGTGCAACGTTGATGTTGGCCCTTGATGGAGCGGGATAGCAGGATGTATTGTTCGGAACAATTTTGTTTATCTCATGACAAATCCATATGCTCTGTTAAATCATATGGCATTGCAAGAATATTTTAAAATAGCCAAAGGCGTTAAACACAGCCTTTGCTTGCTGTATGCATGCAACAGTGAAGAAGTAGATAACATTGGTGGAAGTTGAGCATTCTTTATGTCAGACTCAGCTACTAGACACACAGAAAACAATGCTTGGGTATCAAGGGCGCTCCTACTGTTTGAGCCAACTAAAAACAAAAGAACAGGCTGAGGTAGGTACCTACCCTGGCCACCTAGATAATTCCTTCTACGTAGAGCAGCAACTACCATCCCTCTCGGCGACAACTCGGTAACTCAGGTAAGGCAGTAAGCAGGTGCATCTACTCGGAGAAAGAGACACTAAACAATTAAACACAGAGCTTCTGGGTGTGTCAAGGCTCCTGTATCAAGAGCTCATGTTGTTTTTCCGAGTGTCCGCTGAAGATTGTCCTTTACCGAGTCAATATCGCTGTCCTCCATGGCAAGAAACTTGATCTAAGTGATGTTAATAAACCTTCCAGCAAACCGCCCAAGCTTACGGAGTGAGACTTACCAGATCATCCGAGGTCTTCGTTTCGCCATATAGCACAGGCTCCGACAAACTAGACGCGACGTTCTTTTTAACCCTGTCCTCCCAGACCCCATCCCAATTCCATTCCCCAGGCTGTCTGGGTGTAGTTGTAGATGGCGCAGCCTTTGTGTTTTCTGTAGAAGGCTTGGTTTCCTCTTTGTCCTTTTGCTCTTCATCTGCTGAGCCATCTTGGGCAAGGTTTCCCGTGGCCTTGCGGTGCGTCCTCCAAGCGTGCCATGCTCCTGGGTTTCCTGCTGCTGCAAGGGGTACTGAGTCGAGTACTTCCTCGTCATCAAAAGCACTGCGGATATAGTGTAGGACTTCATAGGCCGAGACACTCTTCTGGCCGGTTCGCATGTACGAAGGCAATTCTGGTGCCGGGGCCGCTACTGGTGCTGTCGTTGTCGAGCTACTAGTTGCTGCAGTGCCAGGGCCCGTCACCCGCTGGCCTGGAGTATGTTTCACATCTGCCATGCTCCGTCTGCCTCGGCCAAACCAATCAGGGAATCCATGGCGCAAACTGAATCCACCCGGCGGTAGTCTCTCTTGGTCTGAAGCGCTCACGGTGCCGCTCTCTTGGATATCGGTTGTGTACATATATGTAGTCAAGGGCGTGATGAGAGGATGGAACATGTCAGTCGAGAAGACTACTAGGGGCGGAAGTTGAGGATATGAGTCCGGGAAGGATATTTGAAATCGGAGTATGGCAGGGCAATAAGGGCCTATTGTCGCAAGGTCAGTATACAGACAGAGGTGTCGAATCTGATAACCGTTTGAGTGTCTCTCACCTTTCCGAACAAAGAGTACACCAGACCAGAGCGTTGTATCTCCTGGGGTGAGACTAACAAATACCCCTTCAGGGCATGCCTGCTTGAGACCAGCGCTGTGATATCGACGTTAGTCCTATTCATAGTATTGTAAGCTTTTGAGGATGACAAACAATTCTGACAGAAGCTGTTGTTTGCGCAGCGAAGGCAATACGCTCATATTGGGGGACGGCATCGGAATTAAAGTCGCAAGGAAGAGTTCCAGAGATATAATATGTTATTGGCGTATATCAGGTGAGCAATGTAGGGAGATATGATGCAAATTGATTGTGTAGATCGTGATAGATCTGCGGTACGTTCAAGCTTATGAGCTACCAAATGCGATACGGCAGGCGGTGAAGCCTACAACTCAGCGGGGTACTCACTGACATCGGCTGGGATCATGAGCAACTAAATAAGCAATCAATCATGACATGGAATACACAGAGACAATCTCATCGCTTACCGACTTCAGCATTTACTTGTCTAATCACGACCCCAGCGCTGATACGCATCATGACAACTTCTAAAACAATGTCATGATGCCACTTTCGAGATCGCTACCCTATAGCCCGGTAGTTGAGAGTTCTGCGCTGCCAAAAGTGACGAATGGCGGGGTCATGCCAGTGGGGTAGTTGCAATCAACATGGACACATCCGTAAAAACAACCATGAGCGAGCAGCATATATCGATCTATTCAAATATCTTCCTCTTGGAGTATATGCCCTATAGGCTCGTAATCGTAATTCGTAGCAACACCTTGAGCTGTCTCAAGCGCTGCAAAGATGCCAGCCAAGGTCTATTCCCTAAGCAAGTACTCCGTCATGAAACCTTTTGTTAGCCCCTCCCAATGTCTTTTCTCCCCATGATGTTATCAGATCGAGCACGCAATGCCCATACCAATAGTAAAAGAAACGAATACACAATTACTGTCCGAGTCGCTTCTCGATCTTGGCCTTTTCCTGTGCCCGAATCGTTGCCACATCGTCTCTCGTAGCGTTGTACGAGGCAGTCACCTGGTTGAAAGGGTTGTCGGGGTGCTTCTCGAACTCCTTCCTGATTCTGGTCTTCCTCTGATCCAGACGCAAGCCAACGCCGCTGCCATCCTTCTTCATCTCTTCGAGTCGTCGCTCCTGGTACTGAGCGAGCGCGGCGGGGAATCGTCGCTCGGGATGTCGGTCGACCTTGTTGTCATCCTTGCCTCCGGCCAGGGACAGGGCATCGAGAGCGTTGTCGATACCGGTTGCGCTGATGGCGGAGGGCTTGTTGTCGTCGCCGTCAAGCTGGCCAAGGTCAAGGCCACGCGACTTCTTAACGGGGGCCTTGGATTTCTTTGGAGCCTTTCCGGGAGTGTTGGCATCGTCTTCGGCCGCTAGAGCAGCCTTATCGGCCTTCTTTCTCTCAGCCTCAGCAGCCTTGGCTTCCTGAGCTTCCCTTATAGCAATGTCAGCAATTCATGCGCGATGTGCCCTTGAGCGGCATCGAAAACTCACTTCTTGGCATTGCTCTTGGCGCCCTTTGACCACTTCTCGGCCTCGTCAGCTTGTTGACGGGCATCATCGGCGGCCTGCTTTTGGGCAGCGGCTTCGGCCTTACGGGCGTTACCCGCGACCTTCTTGGTGTTCTCCTTCTTGCCGGCCATTGTGAAGGATCGGCAAGTGGGCGATGCGTGTGTTTGAGTGGTGGGGAACTGCAAGTGCTGCTGGCAGCAGATCGGAAAATAGGCGAGATGCGGAGCGCGTCTTTGGTTGCTGAAAGAGATGCGAAACGCGGTGCCCTCGAAGTCGGAGTTTGGGTTGTTTGGTGGAAAAGAGAGAAAAAAAAAGATGCGATCGTCGTACCCTCGAAGTCGGAGTCAGAGTCAAATTGGTGGTGCCCAACCGATGACGGATGCCTGGAGGATTAGCGGACCGTACAGTGCTATCTAAGGACGTCGGCCCACACTGTATTACATAACCATGATGCCAAGCTGTCGACTCCGTACCGTGAGGGTATCGTGCAAACGACCTTAACCCTGAGCAATATTCACAAGTCCACTCCAGGAATTGTTGTTCGAAAGCACTACAGCTTGGATAGTCTCTTACACGATACCCGAAACTTTCCGTTTATCACGGCGATTGGCCACCAACTTTTCGAGTACATGTATGCATCACCTCGGCGAAGGCTCCCAACTCAGGCATGTGTCTATTATAGAAGAGGAATTGCCGGGTGCATTTTGACGAAACAATTAGCATCACATCAGCCAGAGTTACTCTCGCTTATAATGTAATGCGCCATGACACCTCTCTCAGCAGCCTGTCATGCGAACGGTCGTGGGCGAATGAGAGGCTGCAAGCTGTGAGACTTGCGAGTGTCCTCGAAGGTACATGGCCACCACGACAAAGGTGTTTGCAGTTTGAACTGCAGTGCTCCGTAGACTCCCCGGTTATAGGAGCGATGTGCATCAATAGTCGAGCCAGGCTGCTCACATGCTAACCTTCAGCCTCAACGCATCAGTTAGGCGTCTTGCATGGGTGGCTGTCAGGTTGCACAGAGGTTCGCGTTACACAACAGGGGTTGACAGCGACTGACTGAGAGTTAGCGTGAGTACAAAGCATTATGAGGAAATAACGTTACCATAAGGCTACAGAATTAGTCGCAGCTTGGGACCAACTTGAGGACGTTCTCGTCACCCCCAGCGTCATCTTTGTCATCCTTGATGTTTCAGCAACGAGTTTTGCCACGACGCATATGATAATGAAGCCACATCGACAAGGTAATCTTATGATAGTCGAGTTGCAATACTCGGAACGTTTGGTTGGACGCAATCGGCCCGTGACCGCTCCATCAACACTTCTCCAGATGCAAATGTGTTCTCTGGAGGCCGTGTCTGCCTCTTGCATGCAGCTCCCGAGCCGTGGGATCGGGAACAGTGGACGGCCCAAACGCCAAAATAAGAATCACATCTTCGCAACGGGCAACCAACTCGGACGATCCCCCACAAGCCGGGTTCTTCTCCGGTTTACTCGGGCACAGGGCTGAGTATCTTAGTTTCCTCCGCTGCGGGATGTTGAGACAAGATGTCAAATTCGTAGCAACTGCAGAACTGGGGGAAACATCCCGCATGGCTGATAAGTATCCGGGGCCATGGGTATGACTATACTGATAGTTGCCAATCAAACTGGAACATTATTAACCAGCTGAGGCATTGGGGGCTGACCAGAGCCTGGGCTTGTGCTGACCGCTTGCGACTGACAAGCCATGTATTGTTGAGTACAACAAGCTGCGAAATCATATGATGGCATCAAGTGTTAATATCGGTTGTGGACTTGTGGTAGACACATAATACATACCATCCAGCCATGCTTAAAGAGGCTTGAAGCATCTAGGCAGTAGCTTACGCAGGCCCAAAGTCATGCCGACCCTTGGAACCTCGCCTCGCGAACAAACACATCCTGGGAATAATGTGACTCGCGATGTCGCATATTCTGGACGATGTTTAGAAGTAAGACATCCGGATGATGTACCCGCGAGACAACGAGCAATGTCAACGGGAATATCAAGAGAATATCCTAGCATTTCCGGGCGAACCCTGTAAATCTGCAACCTTGCAGTTGATGCTGTTCAAGAAGCCTATGTATAGCTATGTTACCTGCCTGCCGGCCTGCTCACCGATAAGTGAGACCTTGATATAACATACACCAGACGGAACGGCACGGGGCTCAGCATCCTTCGACCCGGTTTCTCGATTTGGTTAGATGTCCGATGCGTATGAAGGAGCCAGATCCGCCAAGGGGACATCATATAAGAGCTGAAAATAGCAAACGGTACATTTCGATGCACTTCTATGTCGGAAAGCTATATCCGATACGTCGTGTAACCTCAAGAAGTAGTTGCATTTCCACCTTTAGGTGTACGGAGCAGGCGGATGTTGTTATCTGCTGGAACCTGAAGGGTGCGTCAGAGGTTCACTAAGTACCTGTCAATATAAGTGTCAAACACTTCAATATAGTGTGGCATATACAATGTAAGTCGGGAATACGTGGTAGGTAACCTTATGTTTCAGCGAATAGGAGAGACTTGACGGTTGAAACATTTTATCTCCGGGGACTCGGCTCAGCACTGACTGACATGTCGATGTAAGTGATATATCACGAAGCGGTGGAAGAACGAGCATTGATACTGCTTGCTTCCCACCTATCGGTCGATTAAGGAGGTTTGCATTGTACCATAAACGGAACAGGCCGATGTTATCAAGTCCAAGGATTCACAGGAGAAGCATGGTGGTACCGTAGCTGGGCAAGGTGTTGTAGGCGAGCCTAAGGGCGCTCACATGAGCTCTGACAAAGCCGCGACCCTTGGGCAATGGTTGAAGATGCAAATGCAGACGCAGATAGGTCCCGTGAGACCTGGCGCTGCGCTGTTGGTGGTTACCAAGGATCTAGTCGGGTGTAAGACTGTGCTGTGCCGTGTCTGAGCCCTAGGATTGCTGGCTTCACGACCAGGATGCCCGTATTCTGGCGACTGTTCTCTCTTTACACACGAGACTGCATGAATGAAAAACAAAATATGACGAATCACTCCGCCATATCAACCGGGCGATGTCGTTTTCGTTTCGACTGTATCCGTACTGTAGCTGTACTGCACACGATGTTCAAGGTTGTTTGTCACCGCCGCAGCATCGTAACGCAGCGCAACAGTGGGAGAACCTGGTTTGAAAACCTGGTTTTTTACTACCCGAACATGCTCTTTTCTCATGTACGCCCGTACGTGTGATAGCCCCCCTGTTGTGCAACGTCGGCTCTCAAATCATGGTGTTGTTCTTTTATGCGGGGAGCCGGCGAGATCCAAGCGCTGGCAATGGACAGTTCAGTTATGCGTACAGAGTCAGTCAAGAGTATCCGTAAGATGGGAGAGAGAGAGACAGAGCAGGGGAGCACATCTGAGTCAAAGCCAAGGAATAATACATACATGGCATGTACAAGCATGGGTCGGTCAAGAATGGATCGACAGCAAGGGACCTGGAACACGACGAAGCAGAAGCAAGACAGGCAGACAGGGCAGGGCAGGGTAAGGTAAGGTAAGGAAGGTAAGGGTATGGTAGGGCCTCGTTTGGGTGATTGAGTGAGCGTCAGGCTCATTTTATGGAGTAGATTAATTTACCGCGAGTTTGATATGGTGGTCACTCTGGTGTAAGTCGGTGAGGTAAGGCAACCTCTCACCGAGTCCGCATAGTATTGTTTGATTCAATTCACCTCCACACCTCCTACTATTGATGTTATACTTTGTTATGAGATTAGCCTTACGGAGTACAGTAGCATTCACTCTGGCTATGCGGCACAGGCGGGAAGTCAGGTTAGTGATTAAGGCTGCAGATGGGAGATTATGGCCGTTGGTTCCAGGCCTGGGCGGGTTCTAGGTACTTGGTCGAGGAGAGCAAAGGGGAGAGAGACCCGGTGAGTTGGAACCGCCCTTGTCTGTTTTAAATTCGAATAAGAGTGAGGTTTCGACGGTGAGAATATAGTTTAATAGCACCTATATGCTCTATTCAACTAATTCGACGATACATACAGAGTACGAACACTTACAAACCCAAACCCAAACCCAAAATTAATTGAGTTTATGTAACCCTCTCATGCCATAGACTCGGGATATTTAGTGAGATTTACGGTAAATAAAAGTCAATGCGGTAGGCGAGGGAGAGCTTCATCGTGAACGGACGTCATCAACACAACGGTGCCAAGCGATCACCATGACGGATAACGTGAGGCGGGGCCGGGCGCGTGTGTGTGTAGGCGTAATTAGTATGTCAGCCTGTAAGGTACCGGTGTAGGTAGGTTGTCGAAAAAATGCATATGCAGTCAATAGGAATATTGTTGGTTTGGCATCATGTCCTTAAGCTTTTGTCTAGTCATTTAGTTGCATACTGCTACTGTACTCTGCCGACCAGAAATCTCCTTTATCCACGTGCTAGGTCTGGGCTTAGTTGGGTTCCACTATCTCGACTCAACTTTGTAACTTGTTTGCGAGCCATTGGTAGTATCTAGATAAAACAAGTCTGACGAGGGAGGAAACACAACACCGCTACATTAGAGAAGAGGGGGTTGGAGCCAACCCAAGCAAAGCAAAGCAAACCCAAGTCATGGTGACCAGCTTCCGTATCATGTCGTATCATATCGCATCACATGCCTCCTCATCATCATCATCAACTTGTCATGCCCTTGTCGTGTTGGTGTTGAGGTTGAGGTTGTGCTGGCGGCTACGGAGCTGCACTTGCTATTAGTGCAAACACAAAAGGTAAATAAAAGAAAGAAAAAACCTAGGCAAAATGCGAAAGTAGGGAAAGCAGGGAAAGCTAAGACAGGGTAGGTGCCATCTCCAACTTCTGCTTGCGGCCAAAAGGGATTGACGGTGCAAATCCAATTCGTCCGGGTCGCCCAAGTGCACTTCCCCGTCATGGAGCTTGAAAATGGTATGTGTGTATGCAAATCGCAGAATTTAGAGCCGCCATGATCCATCGTTCTTTCTCGCCCTTTGTGTAGGGAGCACGGAATACGGACCAATGATGAAAAAGCAAGCAAAAGCAACTAATTTTCACATTACCAGGCTCTGAAGCTACAGAGCCTAATAAGAGCCTACCTACAGAGGCCCTCCCAGGCTTCCAGTTTGGGAGAGAGAAAAAAGAAAAGAAAAAAGAAATTACTGGCTCTATGGTTCCTTCCACTACGCACACCCCCTCTTTCCTCATTCCTCGTACCTACCTCATTGCACAAACTCTCCTTCCTCCACCCTCCTCCCTCCTCCCTCCTCCCACCCGCAGCGCACGTTCAAGTTCGCAACCCACGCTAGATCTCAACCCTGGCCCCCTTTTCGAAACCTTCGAGAATTCCAAAAAGAACCGGGGCGAACAGCGGTCAGACTAACATCCCTGCTGTACCCAAGTTTTCTCTCCCAGCTTCTGACCAAACCAGGACAAGGGCCCTTCTACGTAGTGCAGTGCTTCCTCTGATCCTCATCCCCGGAAGGGCCCAAGTCCAAGTCCAAGCCCAAGCCCAAGTCAGGTCAAGGGTGCCAAGGCTCAAGAGAAAAGGTGCGTGCTCGAGAGTGTACGGTCGACGCCGAAGGCTTGCGGGGTCAAGGCAATCAACACGAGATGACGGATGGATCCTCTCATTTCTTCTCATGCTGAGAGAACAATCAACACGACAAGACAAAGGCGAGACAAGTCGACCGCGCGCCGTTGCATAGGAATTGACTAAGGACCTTGGTCCGAAAACGGCGTCAAAACTCAACACCAGAGCCCTAATGAGCCAGCGAGCGAGAGAACGGGCGAACGAGGCCCGAGGTGTCAGAGCGTTTTTCAACCGTCGTGCAGCTGCTTCATGATGGCTGCATTCCTACATGTACATGCTGCATGCCTGTGGCTCAATACGTGACGCTACGTACGAGCTGGGAACTCAAAAAACATTGTATCGTATCTGACTCTCCCTGCCTCCAGCGATCCGTTTGGATCGGGCCACCCGGCCTGCTGGGTTTGACATCGCCCACACGCTTTCTGAAACACCCTACTCGATTTTTCCATCCTCATCCCTCTCTTCGCCTGCCTGTCTGCCTCACTTTTTCCCTCGCATGCACAGGGGTCTTCATCTGTCATTGCGTAGTCTGCGACATGGGATGTTTCTTTACCGAGACTACCTCATTTGTATCATGTACAATCGACGAGATGCATCAGATCAACCCAGCCCACCGGGTCGCTTGTCCGCCGCCCCCTTTTTCCCCTGAGGCCAGCTCGACCGGCTCTTTTCTTGTGGCCACTCGGCTTCTCCCCTTCAGTGGGGCGCCATGCGACAAAAGTAGTCTTCTGGTAGCACGAGACCTCCCGAGGCGTATCGAGCTCTACCGACAAACACTGCCCTGATCCACTTGAACAACTCCGGAAGTCAGGAAGGCGTCCCGGTCTTCACAAGGATTCAAAAGGGAAAAGGTAGAGGGTGCGATTGGACAGCAAGAAGCGCCCGGACTTAACAATGACGACAATAGATGTGCAAGTCATCCATGGCTGACGCGACACCTTATTTTCTGCGGGCGGCAACAATTCCTGCAAGAACCGAGGCTACTGAGTGTGATACCGATACAATCTGAGAAGAAGGGATGCCAACAGTGTCTCAGGCTTCACCGACGATATGACTCTTCCATCCGTATTTGACTTGCAGATGCAAGGCGGATCTGACACCTACTCGGCAGGAGCCTGAAGGTGTCCACGTCGTCGGTATCTATTGGAGTTTATTTTCAACTACCTACTGCACATCATGCATACATATCAAAGGGAGCCGCGAGCGCGTGTGAAACAGGCGAGTAATACTGTACTATGCCGCTTCCGTGACAGCCAGCCGCGGGCTTCGAAGTGGGGGACCAGGCCTGGATTTTAGCCACTTCCTTTGTGACATGAGACGAATTCGGGGCTTGAACGCATGCTTGCACAAGCAAAAACTTCTGTGCCATGTCAATTCTTTCCAGCATGCCCCGACCGGCAGTGCCCAACTCGAGCATTATCCCAATGCCGAGATTTGGTGTACATGGGGGACACGACTGCAGCAAAAGGGCGACTCCCGAGTGGTGAGGATGGCTAGTGATAGAACGCATCCAGCATTCGAACCTGCTTCCAGACTAATTAGAGACGATCTATTGTATCTGTGGAGTCGGCTGCCCTTCCGGCAGTCTATGTCGTTCGGGGCTCACGGCCCAGCGTGTTGGGTGCGAGTGGGCCGCTGACTGGCCAGCTCAAAGTCGAGTCAGAGATGCTTGACATCTTTTATTGGCGTGGGCCTATGGCACAACGTACCCTACAGTCCCAGGTTCGGAGCCCTGACTTGAAACCACTGCATTAATTTCAACATTTTGAAGCTCATCACCGCCAGTTTTGTGTTCGTGCTGGGCTTGATATGTGGCTTTTCGTTCCGCAGCGCATGCCCCACGAACATTCAGCAGGGGAAAGATCCGGTGCGGCATGGCGGTGACAATGTCTCGGGTTCCTGATCAAAATCTCACACCTCAATGAGCGTTTTAACCCCTTGCTCGCTAACCTGTAGGTGGCTCCCTTCTCTCAACCCTACTTTATGGGGCTCCGGGCACGTCAAACGTTTTCGGGATTTACTCCAGATATGTCCTGCGCTTCTATTGGCACCTCTTATATATGACGTTGAGGTAATTCTCAAGAAATTGATTAATTGTAGGGCAGCAGACCGACATCTGTGACTACAAAAGGACGCAAACGAGTACAGTCAACGCCAGCCACGTGTCTGTCAGATGGACGACACGCCTCGGTCAGGCTTGGTCTGGACGCAACAATTAAAATTTTCTCTCCCTTACTGCCTGCCGGATCACTTTGCGAGAGCCGTCGTTATAGAACCCGGAAAACTTGCAAGGTGAAGTCCCCGCCAGGCTGGGGAAGTCCGTATCGGTCAAGCAGCAGGTTCTATGTAAATTCCTTCGAGCTTGGCAGCACACTTACATGCACGCTTTTCGGCTCAGTTGAGCACTTCTCGGCCGACTACCGTGCGAGAAGGAACATCTCCTCCGTGTTCTAAGACCAGTGCTCTTGTCTAAGCCGTACCTCGTGACAGAGCACGAGATACCTAGTTACAACCCGTTATTGTTACCTTTATACTCCATACAGTTGGACATACTTACTACTGCCGGCTCTCCGATAATATCCCAGTAACATTAACTTGCACACCGATCAGGAGGGATACTTGGCATACACTCGTTCTACGCGTCGGTCAACGTCCAACTCGTATGTAGTAGGCTGTGAAACATGGTTGAGGTATGACAAACCTGCGGTGTCTTGATGCTGCTGGCAATGCAGGCAGATCCGTAATGACTCCTTCATGCATGGAAGGTATCTGCTGACTATGCGGTCCATCGCTCTGGAGACCACAACAGAATCTGATGCGCCGGAAGAGATGGCCGGCGGTGGGTGTGAGGAAAGAAAAAGACAAGAAGTCACCAAGCGAGGAACACATCACGACTGAACCAGCATCCTAAGCAAGAAAAGCAGCCATAAACAAGGAATGTCTGGCTGCCTGCCCATGCTTGCCTATTCTTGAGGGCATGAGTTGGCTGAGAGCGTGGGGGAGGAGACGAAGATGAAGAGATTATCAACCTATTGAAACAGCAAACTACAACACCGCAACTCTTTAATTACTCACAGCAAGGGCTAGAGTGATAATATCTATTTTCTGTCCTGCCCAAACCGACGTCACTGGGGGCCGCATGGCATCGCACGCCGCATTGCCAAGACCGGGACAACAAGCCATAGCATGATATGCCATGTGCCATGGCCATAGTCATAGCCATTGGATTGGTGATGTCCAATGCTGACAGAAAGTCGGTTCCGCTACGGATAGAATCTCAGCATGCACAACAAAACTTTCGGGTCAATGTTGACCATAGCCCATCTGCCATCTGCCATCTGCCATCTGCCCGTCACCGAAGAGGCGTGGTCGGTCCCCGGACGTCTTCCCTAGTAACATTATCGCTCCACAGCCAGGCTGAGGCGACCCCGGGGATGATTTCCGTGTGACGAGAGCCTGGGGCCGTTGTTGGCTGCTTGTTGTTTAGGCTCTCAGGCTGTCAGGCTGTTCACCGCCTCCTATACCCTTTCCGTTGTTTTGTCTTTCTGAGCGGCTGAGAGGGTTAGGCCGGTTTGCTGTAGCCAATGCGATAACACGGAAGTCAACTGACCGTAATTCATGTTGCTGATGTTTTGTACGCATGAGCCAGGTTTGAAACAACAAAAGTGATGTGTCCATGGAACACTCATCCTCATACATGCACTTAGCCACTGCGCAAAATACTGGGGTGCGCTATTGGTCGAGTTAGCATGTTCTTTTTTTTTTGTTTTGTTTGAATTCGCACCCAACAATTAAGCTCGAACCCAGCCGTCAGTCATGGCGTTCGCTCGAGACACATCCCCGTGGTGCTTGACATAAGCCACTGGAAACCCCCCTGCAAGCCTGAGCAAGAGACGCTGATACCCCTGCAGAAGTACTTTCAGAGTACAAAGCTCATGTAGCACGCGAGTGGAGGGCTCTACTCCGTCTCCGTCTCCCTGGGACCTAGCCCCTGGCCCCCTGCAAGCCCTCCAAAGACCAGTCCGCCCTGTCAAACTAGGATCCGCTGTGCCTGCCTTGGTGCCCTGGCTTCTGAGCCCCACTGCCCATGTCATGCCCAAAAATTTGGCCGTTCGCCGTATCGCAGCGCGGGCAGAGCAGCCTGTAGCCCGGACTGCCTAGACTGCACAGGAGATTTGCCCTTCTGGCGCTCATGTCACCGCCGGTTCCAAGCTTTGGGTCTAGTAATTAATTATATTCTCCAGGTAAAGATGATCAACTGTGACAAGTACATGCACCCCAGTCCCAGGTAATAATGCGAGGGGTGTTTTGCTATTACCACTCCATACTCCGTAGTCCATGCCATCTTATAAGTGTATCCACCCCATCTCTGGTCCTTCTCTTTTCCTTCCGTGAGCCTTCTATAATCCTTTAATTAGTCTCCCTTCTCCCTCCGCCACATCAGTTCTCTCATCTTGTCTTCTTTCTTAAACTCTTCAACTAGCTCAAGTCTTCTTCAAAGCTGTGGTGTCTACTCATCTACACCAACATCTAAAACTGCCACAAACAACACAGCCATACCATCCATACTCGACGACAACCAAAGCCATTGTCTCAGACTTGACGAAACGAAACGAACAATCTGGAGACATCAATTAGAAGGACATTCACAATTCACCAACGACCACCTTTAAAAAGGAATTACAAAGCTTCCCAGGAGGATCACAACAACTCAATCATGGCGAGGAGTCGTCAAATGTCCGCGGCCAACCGCGATGCCGGCCGCAACGAGAGAGAGCTTCCCCCATTCCCCACAAAGCAGATGTTTGTTCTAGGTATGAAAATCGGTGTGAATGGGTTCTGTGCGACATTGAGACTAACAAAAGGCAGCATGCTGCAGAATATGCGAGCCTATCGCTTTCATGTCCATCTTTCCTTACATCTACTACATGATCCAGGATTTTAACATCACCGATGATGCCAGCAAGATTTCAGTCTACGCTGGCATGGTTACTTCTGCTTTCACCTTGGCCGAGTTCTCAACCGGAGTTCTTTGGGGACGACTCAGTGATAAGATTGGCCGAAAGCCAGTGCTACTTTTCGGTCTGCTCGGAACTGCTATCAGTGTCTTGGCTTTTGGTTTCGCCCCCAACTTGCCCGTTGCTCTGTTTGCGCGTGCTCTGGGCGGCCTTCTCAACGGGTATGTCATGGTCTGACATCAATGCGAATGCACGACTAACAAGAGGCTAGAAACATTGGTGTGCTTCAGACGACTGTTGCTGAGCTAGTGACTGTCAAGGAACAACAACGTGAGTCGAACTCGACAATCGCATGTAACTTGCGCTAACAATCAACCAGCACGTGCTTATACCATTATGCCCATGGTTTGGTGCATTGGGTAAGTTACCAAACTCGTGCAGTCGCGGAGGGCAATTGCTGACTTAATTACCTATTTAGATCGATCGTTGGTCCTATGATTGGAGGAGCATTGGCACGACCATGTATCAGCTACCCTGAGATCTTCGCCCGTGGAACCATCTGGGACCGATACCCCTACCTTCTCCCCAACCTTTTCAGCGCCGCAACTGTTTTCGTTGGAGTCATTATTGGACTTCTTTTTCTCGATGAAACCCACTCCGAGAAGAAGAACCAGAGAGACCGTGGCCGAGAGCTTGGAGATTACATTGCCAGCTGGTTCGGTGGTGTTGCTAAGTGCAATGGACGAGGCCGCTCTCCCGAGAAGCAGGCTCTACTCGATGGAAAGCACCACGTTCAATACCTCTCCAACGGCGCCCGCCCTGGCTCCGCCCACTCCGACGATGAGGCTCTTCCTGCTTATCGAAGCCAAGAGAACTCTCCTCGACTCGCTCCCCAGGCCGACACACAATCTTTGAACGCAACCCCCTTGGAACCTGTTCTCGAGCGAAAGACCAAGACTTTCACCAAGCCTGTTATCATGAATATCATTTCCTATGGCATTCTCGCCTTGTAAGTTTCAATATTGTCAAAGATATAATCGGGCAGTCTCTAACATTCATTAGCCACACCATGACTTTTGACCAGCTTTTCCCCGTCTTCCTGAGCACCAAGCGACCCGAGCACCCCGTACACGACCTTCCTTTCAAGTTCACTGACGGCTTTGGCCTCGAGACCAAGATGATCGGTGTCATCATGTCCGTCCAGGGATTGTACTCGCTCTTGTCCAACTACCTTATTGTCCCTCCGGTCACTCGACGACTTGGTTCTCTGCGACTTTTCCGAATTCTTGCATTCTCGTACTTTGCGCTCTACCTGGTCACACCCTACCTTATTCTGCTTCCCGACTCGATGAGAATGCCTGCTATCTACCTCCTCGTTATCTGGAAGTGCACTTTCGCTACCATGGCCTACCCCAGCAACGCGATTTTGTTGGCCAACTCGGCACCATCCAAGCAGGTCCTCGGTACGATCAACGGAATTGCGGCATCGACTGCCAGCTTGTGCCGCGCTCTGGGCCCCACCTTGTCCGGACTGCTCTACTCTTGGGGTCTTCAAACTGGTTATTCGGGACTTGCATGGTGGTTCACAGGACTTGTCACCATTATTGGAGCATACCTCAGCTCCCAAATTACCGAGGGTGGCCCTCGGGATGAACCAATGCGTCCTGAGGAGGATCCTCTTCTGGACGATACCCTTTTCACCGACTACGACGAAGAGAACAGCGTTTAAAAAAATGAAACAACAACACACGGCATGGATTTTCTTCCGGAGTTTGAAGGTTTCGAATAAGCGAAGAATCGAAACAATCTGGCGTCATTTCTTTCAGGGACGGATTGTATAAAGGGCCCTCGAGCCCATATCAAATAATACCCCTTTTTTTCTCCAACACAGCGACAGGGCATGGAACAGGCGTTTTTCAACAAGAGGAAAAAGAGACGGATGAACTTGGGAACTCTTTTCACGAAACATAGACTATGGATTCATTCAACGACGGAGTCAACGACAAGTAGAAGGACATTTAAGGATTTTGGGATTTCTTTTTTTTAATGGATTTTGCTACACGGCCAATGACACCATGCTCATGCCGTATCGCGGACGACATGGCCCAGGAGGTTTAGAAGGCGTTGTTCGGTATGAGTGTTTTGGTGGCATTGCTGGCGTCGGTAGCGTTTGCTTTCAGGCTTTCAAGAGTTTGCGATATTTAGTTCTGGCTACCTCACGGGGCCAAGCTGGCGATGTAAGAAAGAAAGGATAGGAGTTTTCTAGCAGTAATTTCAAGACTGCAGTCTCATTGAACAAGACACATGATCTATGCAAATCACTGGCCCGGTTTCTGCGTGTGACATGAAGGTGGTATTGTAATTAACAAAGGACAATCTAGTGGTGTTGATCAAAGCAGCTAGTTCGAACGTTTCGTATCGTACTTCTATATGTATCTAACCGCCTACAATTGACTCAAGGTGTTCCATCTATTCTGTCTCATATACATCACCGTTATTCCAGCTACCCAAGTGGTAGCCATTTCATATCTTGTGATTGAACGCGCGCAACCGAGTATGGATGACTATAAAGCCGCAGTCACTGAGATAAGAGGATAGGAAAAGAGAAAACAAGACCCTTATTGGTGCGCAACCGACCCATGATCTGATAGATTGCAATGTGAGATACTACCATCAGCGAGCATGGACAAAGAAATGAAGAGGGGAAAAGAGTTGTATGGCGGTACTCGAAAAGTCCCACCTGGAGGGTATCACGAAGCGTGAGAATCGTATGAGTGCAATGGAATCCCTTTACAGCGATTCGCGCACTCCAATGGATGTCTGGAGCCTACAGCGAGATGGGGATATAATGGAGAATAGGTGGTGTGGAGTGAGATTTAGTAGAAGAGGAGAGACCCTTGCTGCCGGGAGAGCAGTTTTGGACACCCAATTTTTCTTACTCTTTCTTCCTTGTAGTTAGGAAAAGAAAGTGGTTAGGCGGTGAAAGTTCCAAGGGCTGCGAATTGGTATCTCGTGATGGTATTTTGGTGTTCTAGATAGACAGCGCCTGGTTGGGATGAGAAGCCGACAACATATTCGTTATTAGTGATGGTCAACAAGGACTACAAGCCGTGAGATTAGATGCAAGTATGACTACAACTCTTGTTGTTCCTTTGTCTTCTCTTCTATATCTTTCAAGCCCAATACCCGCTGTAGACTCACGCAGTCAGAAGCGGCCATCAACCACCGTTATCTCCACCTTTGAGGTGCATCCTTCCCTCGTTATACGCTGACGGAGTAATAATGAACCTGGGCAAGCAGGCAAGCAGGCAAGTTCAACTGACAGGTCCCCTCTCTCCTCAAATCAGGGACCACTTTGCACTCGCTGCAACTTAGGTCCGCTTAGTTCAAGGCCACTCTCCCCCGCAGAAGCAGCTGATAGTTGTAATTGGTTATTGTGTAAAGAACATGTTTGTTTGGTATCCTTTGTGCATTTCTCGTTATCTGGTTGACTAGTTAGTTTTGACTAACTTAGAGAGTCTAGACTAGATATATGCTTGTTTATATCAATCATCTCATCACCAAACCACCGGTAAACACGCTCGGCAACAATCGCCTGGACCTTTACTAAACGTAGCGGCTACCGCGGCTCGTCGATCCCTCGCGTTCCGCATCAATCTTTCAATTGCCTTCCCCATTTGTGTTTCTTCCCCCCCATCGCCCATCGCCCATCACCTATCACCTGTCACCTCTTTCCTATCTTTGTCCTACCACTCGCTCCGTTAGTTACTGTAATTATTAGTCTGACCCCGGCCGGATTACCCAATCCACCGTTCCGCCTTCCGCCCCCGTCTCCGTTCCGCCCAAGCTTGAGCTCAAACCCACTTCACGTCTCCATCATTCAATTCGCACGAGACCTTGACATTGCAACCTACCCATACGGAGCCTTACAATCACTGCTTGACCTATATTGCTCCGTCTTCATCCCCGCCCTCTCCCTCGCCGCGTCCACTCCGACTCCGTCGCATAGTTATCGGCTCCGTCCTCGGTTGCCCGCCGGGCCGTCACCATGCCTGCGCGTGGCCCTCCGTCTCCGAGCTCGCAACCCGCCAAGCGACAGCGACAGAACTCTCTTGACGATGGTTCGCCGCGCAACGGCCAGCCGAGCCCCCAGGACCGTGACCGTGACCGTGACCGTGACCGCCTCCAGACCGATGGCGCTTCAATCGCATCCACCACTGCGTCTCCTACGGTAACGGCCAAGGCAGGCCAGAGCAGTAACTTTCGCAACGTCAGCGCATGTAACCGTTGTCGCTTACGCAAGAACCGTTGCGACCAGAAGCTCCCCAGCTGCGCCAGTTGCGCCAAGGCAGGAGTCGCCTGTGTTGGCTACGATCCCATTACAAAGAAGGAAATCCCACGCAGGTATGATAAAGGCATTGATAGCGCGCGACGACCCCCACGTCATGTCAAAGCTGCGCTCGTTGCGGATTTAGTGTCGCGCGCTACAGAAGTGCTGGAGAGACGGATGAGCAGATGCTGACCTGCCGTGTAGTTACGTTTTCTACCTCGAGACCCGAGTCGAGCAGCTCGAGAACCTACTCAACGCCAATAACATCGCCTTTCCCCCAGCCGAAAACCTAGAATTATGTTCTCGAGTAGGTAATGACACAGCCAGCATCAACTCAGCTACCGAAACAGGCTATTCTGCTCCATCAGAAACCGGCGATCGTGGCATAAGCAGACCGCAAAGTCAAGCGGTCGAGTCGCTTAAGAAAAAGTCGGGCCAGGCGGGCATCCTCAACATCGTGAGCCCCTCGAAACCACGCTCTTTAGCGTCTGCATCTGGTGTCTCGTTTGCTCGAGTCGTATACGCAGCAGTTCAATACTCAGCCGCTGGACAACCTAACCAGCACAATTCAAGATCTACCCAACAACCAAGCGGCAATGGAGCTTCGCTACGTGATTCGTTCTTTGGTCTTCACACCAGGCCCTCCATCAAACCTGCGACTTTCCCGAGTAAGGAAGTCGGTCTGCGACTTGTGAGGTTATACTTTGAACACTCGAATCCTCAGATCCCTATACTGCACAGGGGAGAGTTCATGCAGACATTCGAACGTATATATGCCACGCAGGATCCGGTTCGAGGCTCGCGGGAACTGTATCTGTTGAATATGGTTTTCGCCATTGGTTGCGGCGTTATTGTTGGCGAGCCGGTAAAAACAGAACCATCCGGTGACCAAAGTGTCGAAAACAGAAGTCGGTGCGAGCCTGAAGAATATCACGCGAGCGCTATTGTCCACCTGGAATCGTGTTTGAGCAACAGCGGAGGAGGGTTAGAAGTGCTGCAGGCCGTACTTCTTCTCGCCAATTTCGCTCTTCTTCGCCCTGTTCCTCCCGGTCTCTGGTATGTGCTAGTCGATCAGATCGTATGTTGTGAAGCTCTCCCGACTAACACGGACTAGGTACATTATTGGTGTTGCTGTGCGACTAGCAGTCGATCTTGGACTGCATTATGAGGATGACAGAGAAATTGATGCCACGCCTAGTGAAGCCGAACAAACCGAGAATGGAGCCCAGAGCCGTGGAAAGAAGTTATGGCACCGAGATATGAGGCGACGTCTCTGGTGGTGCACGTACTCCCTTGATCGCCTGGTCAGCACATGCGTCGGAAGACCATTTGGCGTCAGCGATCAGGTCATTACAACCGAGTTTCCATCATTGTTGGACGACGACTATATTACTCCAACTGGGTTTCTTGATCCACCATCAGATCAGATTCAACCCAGTTACAAGCATGTAGCACATCATTATTTCCGCCTGCGGC
Organism: Fusarium sp. PT; assembly: GCA_021020635.1. Classification (NCBI taxonomy): domain Eukaryota; kingdom Fungi; phylum Ascomycota; class Sordariomycetes; order Hypocreales; family Nectriaceae; genus Fusarium; species Fusarium sp. PT. The sequence continues at coordinate 711,696 of JAHMRZ010000010.1, forward strand.
TGCTGCAGTCCGAGATTCTCCAGGTACTGCAGTATAACCAGGCTCAGATTGCCAAGGCTGGCGTGCAAGGAAAGTATCCCGATATGCACATTCATCTTCCGTCGCCCTTCCTGGTGCAATTCGATTCGTTCCGTTCATGGCGCATAGATATCGACCGGAGGCTGTATCAATGGAAGACGTCGGCGCCCTCGAGACAAGAGACGGGCGTTATGTTCTCGACCGAGTTCCTCGAGCTCAACTACTGGCAGGCCATCATCATGCTCTATCGACAGAGCCTCAGCGTTCCAGCCATGTTTGAGGGCGAGTACAACTCATCCAACGAAGTCAACAGCCCGACAGCTTTCCAAGCAGAGCTTCGCGAGGATGAGGACCGGATTTATCTCAAGGTTGCCGAGGCAGGTCAAAAGATTCTTCGTTTGTATAGACAGCTGCACCTCAGCGGGCTTGTGAGCTACACCTATCTTTCCACGCATCATCTGTTCATGGCGGGAATCTCGTACCTTTATGCCATTTGGCATTCGCCCATCGTACGAAGTCGCCTGGTGAGTTTTGACCAGACCCCGACTCCTCGGGGAAATATACTAATAGTGGATCTAGAGCATGGATGAAGTGGACTTTACTATTCTTGCTGCCAAATCGGTTCTCACAGATATGATCGACAAGTGTCCGCCCGCCGAGACATGCCGAGATGCGTTCGATCGAACAGCCAAGGCCACCATTAAGATGACCTCTTCAACAGGCGGTTTTGGCGCCCCTACGGCCAGGAGACACCGTTCAGCGTGGAACACACCGCCCGACTCGTCTAAGAATTCGGGCCCAGCGCGTCATCGCCCTCAGGGCTCGGACCAGGCGTCATATCATGTGGATTTATCTCTGTCCGACTCCCTTTCCTCCCCTACCTTGTCTGTCACTGGCGACGGAAATGCGCAACCATCGCCCCCAGTGGCGCGATCAGCTGAGGGATACTTGCTCAAGTCGCGTAGTCGAGGCGGACCAAGTCCTTCAGACACAAGCCACAAACAAGATGGATCTCCTATAGAGTCGGGAGTGGTTCCATCTCCTATTCCTCGACGGGTTACCTCTCAGCCATCCAATGGTGGAGGCTCTTACGGCGGCCAGCAGCAACAGTTCAATGGACAGGAGTACCCAGACGCGCAGACGATGGAGTTTCTCCAAAACCTGGGGGCGTCTTCAAACGGGGACTTTACCGCCATGGACCAGTCGCAGCTTGATATGGGACTTAGCATGAACTGGGAGGGTCTCCATCACGACTTTGGGGAGGCGCCACAGATGAACCCATTTGACACATTCTTCTTTGGTGGCCCCCAAGGGGGTGGTAACCAAGACGGCGGCGGCATGAACATGTAGAAGGATATGTTTTGCATATGTTTATTTCCTTATTGCCAGCGCGATAGCTTGCTTGCGGACGCGAGTCTGCTCAGTGAAATTGGTGGAACTTTGTTTGGTTCAGGGCATCAGAAGGCGAGGACCCTGCCTTCTTTTGACGTTGTCAATGCTGCAAAAGTAGAAGTTTGGAGTGGAAGATTTGAAGATATGGCTCATCAGTTACATACCATGATGAGTTACACGAATGTACAAAGGCAACCGAGCAAGTAGAATGAGAGATATCATGGGTGGCATGTTATGTTGCGGAAAAGGTGGATGTTTTCATGAGATGGCTTGAATGATACCGGATTTCTGTTTATATGTTTAAAAGCTAAGTTAGTTTTCACCATGAAACTATGCGGGTATTTACTGAAATGACAGCCTCGATTCGAAAGACTCGACGCCCATTTTGTCCTCTCCCGCTCCGTCCCTCTGCATATAGTCCTGTCTCTCTCATCCAGTTGTACAATGTGTGAAATCTCCTCCCTTTTCATTCCCAAATCTCCATAATCTCTATATATCCCACATGTCATAAATTCGTAATTAAAACAAGCTGAAGAAATAAAATACGCAAGCTGTCGCCACATCCTCCTCGTCTATCGACCACGACTATATCTCCTGCTCTCCCTCCTAGGTGAGTGGTCTCTCGGTGAGTATTCCCTTGACCGGTCTCTTGATCGGTAGCCATCTCCCATCAACGGCTCCCGGCGAGATCGATCCTGGCTGTAGCGTCCCGAGCGGCGTGGGGGAGAAACAACACTGTGCTCCTCTTCCACGACAATCTCGTTATCGGAGGATATGGTCGATTCTTGAGCGTAGCGCGGAGCGGGCGGGTCGACGATGATGCGTTCGCCGCGGCTATCGCCAACTAGGGGCGACGCTCTTCTACGACTCCTATCCCTCGATTGCACCGTCGTGCGGGATCTCGTCCTCTTCGATCTCGAGGTAGCCCTGCTGCGTGATCTGTTCCTCGGTCTGCGATCCCTTCTGCTGCGGAAACTGAGATACGTCGAGGTGTCACCGGTAACGGTACTCATGGGCCCTCCGGAGACGACGGTCGATGCACCGTCCATAGGCCTGCCGACGGGTCCGCGGTGGAGAATCATGTAAATGAGGTATAATAGTAGGAGGAAGCCGGCGACGGAGCCGAGGACGATGCCAGCGACGACACCGGGAGCCAAGGAGTCCTCTGAGTTCTTGTAGGCCGTGGGGATGGCAGTAAAGGAGACGGTTGAGTCGTCGTTTTGGCGAACGGAGAGATGATGCCCCGAGGGTATCGTCGCCGATGGAGGAAGCGCGGGCATTTTGTTTGTTTTGGACTGGTTGAAGAGGTATTATCAGGCCTGTTGTAGAGATTGCATGGCAATAGACTGTGGGAGCAAAGTATCGATGGCTCTTCGAAATCAAGGATATAACGACCGAGAACTAATCGGTATTAGGACAGAGTTTTGGCAGAAGGAAAAGAAAAAGAAACGAGGCTGTTTGTACTTGGTAGATGGGACAACGCAGCGCAGCGCAATTCGGCGTCCATTAAAGATGAAAGCACGTCCCCCCAGCCACGTCCTTTTTTCTAATTGAACGTCATGCCCTGCACGCGTTCAACGGTAATTTTACCGAGGCGCGAGTGCTTAATTAACATTAACGTGTTTGGACATCTTGAGCTATGATTCGCTACTTTGTATCTATTTGTGTATCCGTACTCTGTACGGATACTTACCTCTATCAACATATTTCTCTGTTATCTTTTGTTCAGTTGATTTGTCTCAGGGCCTAGCTCACTCTCACAACTGCTCGCAACGGCCCAGTCCAAAAAGTGGAGACACCCTTATGTATAGGTACGCAGCACTTCAACGACATCTCCCAGATTGATAGAGCGAATTCACAATCTGCTTCGGCTGACGGTAAAGATCGAATGCAGACTTGAAGGTTGATTACATCATACTAGTATCGCAGTGATGTGTTTGATCCTGGAGTACATACAGCAGCAAACTCCATCCTCAAGACTCGTTTAGAGGTTTCTCATAGTATTACAGCCCTTGTTCTCAGAGAACAACGTCTCAGTGTGATGTGGTGTTGTTGCCGCTATGGGGTGCTATGAAGTCCTCAAATTTCAAGCAGGATAGGTACTTTATCTTATCATCGCGAATCGTGATAATGGCTTTTGATTCAACCAGTATTAGACTTATCTATCTTACTAGTCAGAGAAATTCATCAATTCTACCACTGGCCAATTGAAACCTGTAGTAATCCGTTCCCCTAGTACGCCCATACGTGGATATCATCCCAGGACGTGGTCGCATGACCGGATATGCCCAACCCAGTCATCTATGGTATGGCCTTAACGTGAAGTCCCTTTTCGTCCCAAACAAAAGAGAAACAAGCAATAGTGTTCCCAAGACTGCGAACAGCCTTATTCCAGTTAAACAAGAGAATCCACACCAGACGCTCCATCACAGTCGTGAGAGAAAAAAACAAAACAAGGAAAGGGTATATGTTAGTGATCAAGGCTCTCAGGCCTTGAGTTGTAGCTTAGGTGGCAAGGGGGGCAGCGCGCACGTTGGTGGCGGTGCTGGAGGAGGCCCTTCGTTCAATTGGGGCATGCTTCGCCGATTAAATAGGTTCTTTCCATTCGTATCGGGCTTCAAATGAGGGTTGCTCACAGATCCAGGAAGAGGAGGAAGAGGTGCTGTGGGTGGTGGTGTAGGCAAAGGCAGAGATTCGGGCGCCATTGGTGGAGGAAGATCAGCTGAAGCACTGTACTGAGATGCCCGGTCCGACATCACAGACTGTATGCTGGCTCGCCTCTGAGACCGTACTTTGGCCGACATAGTGTCGCTTCGTCCTTCACTGTAGGCATCTAGTGAAGCACGGCGGCGTGCTGCCTCCTCGGCCCCTGTAACGGATGACCGTGAACGCTTCCTTTGTTCTAGGCTAGGCCGACTTGAGCCAGTCAAGTTACGCGAGAGAGCACTCGGGTTCTCAGATTTACGCCATTGCCGCATATCTGAATGTCGACGCGAGCTGCCTGGGCGATTACATTCGATGACCGGTTCATCTATCGGCACCAGGCTGGACCTTCGTGATGCCATATCATAAGAGCCGGGGATATGCGGCAAGGACATCAAATCATCCTCTGCTGGTATGGTTGCTTGCGTTTCGTCTCCATGGCGTGTCACTGGTCGTTCGTGAATTTCTTCCATTGGAGATGGCTGGTCAGCTACCATGGATAAAGGTCTCGCAATAGGCAAAGTTGTTGGCGGTGCTCTGCGGCCTAAAGATCGCACCTCCAGAGTCCCCGACTGAGGAGCCATACCGAATTCCTGAGCTATGTTCCGTACATACGAATACCTTCGGTTTGACGAGTTCGGCACACTGAAGTTAGGCGTGGGTGCTGTCGTATCGGGAGCTGCGCCAGAGCCATAGCTGGATTGTGGTCGGAGGCTGATAGGCCCACCTTGCAACTCGACAAAGGGGGTGAGGACTTGCATTGACTGTCTTCGATCCAGGATAGCTGCAGCGTTAGGTCTTGGCTTTGGCTCTGGAGTACCAGGTGCCTCCTCCATTGATTGTTTGTGTTCTGTGGGCACAGGAAACGTATCGACCGTTGGTGATGCTTCTGGTGATGACCCAGCAGATGTTACAACTGTTCGCTGGCCAGATGATATAAAGGAGAGACGGTGCGAATTTTCCCGCAAGCTATCCAACTGCCTGCCATCGTGTGACACAAAGCTATTAGTTGTCGAAATATCATCCAAAGGGTGGTCGGCAGGAGGTTCAGACTCGGTTACGTTTGTGGTCGAACGACTGGCGATAGCCTGGCTATGCGATGGTAAACTTTGGGGAGGCTGGAAACCTTCGGGGCTCTCAGGGCTCTGGGAGCTCTGACTTGCTATTTGTGATAACCGATTGGGATCCCTGACTACCAACGTCCTCTGGCTGTGTCTTTCCCGCAACGGTGTAGGTTCGTCTTCAGCTTTAGGCTTGCCTGTCTCGGTGAGCGTCTTCTTTCCCCCTAACGTTTCGATCTCACGACGTAATGTGGAGATCCAGCCTTCCATGTCTTCAGCGGTTTCAAACACCATGAGGAAGTTAGATGCGCTGCGCCGTTCGGTGGCTCGAAAGTTCCATCGCGAGAACAAGGACCGTGAGTCCGTTGCTGGTGTCCCATCGGATTCGGTAGCCGAGGAGACCTGGATCACCCAGTGACGGCCAGGTAAAACATCGCTAGCGAATGCCGCAGAATCTTTGCCGAGTTGTAGTATTCTTTCCGGCAACCGATCAAAAGGCCCTTCGGCCGCATACTGTAGTAAATATCCCGCTGTTACCAGGACGTAGATCTTGTTTACCCATTCAAACTTAGGCGCAGGTCCGGATGTATTGCGACGGTGCTTCTTCTTAGCCTTTACCTTCTCGATAGGTCCGGTTTCGCCTTCCAATGCTTCGGCTATGTCATTCTTCATTGTGCTTGCACGCCGCTCATGCATACGTAGAATGATTTCGGTTGGTAATGATGTGGCTGGCAATGTCATATGCTTGACAGCTTGAGGGAATGCCTTGAAAAGGGGCGGAGGATGCCATGTCGAAGTTGGTCCTCGCGGCGACTTCACTTGTCCTTGGGTTCTCACCACCCCAACAGATCGTGGATGGTTCGACGGGCTCTTGTGGCCTTCAAACATGGTGGACAAAGGACGCGGGCTGAGAGGTGACAATGGTGTATCTCTAGGCGTAACATCAGGTTGGGATGCGAAATAAGGATTCGTTTCAGCAAGAGACAGGGTACTGGCGAGTGATGTAGGCGTTTGGGGAATGGATAAGTCCTTGGGTTTTGATCGACTGAACAAACTCCTCAATCCCAATCTCGATTCTCGCCTGCTTGCCTTCTCAGCTTTCAGAGGCACGCGGTTCTCTTCAGCCGCCATTGTATCAATGTTGGGCGGGCGATTTCTTCGTGAAGGCACATGATGGCTCTGGAGTGCTTCCAGTGTGCCGCCATGGGACACAATGGAATCTCTATAAGACATGGCGCTGATATTTGTCAAGTGCGATAAGATTGACGAATTGGTATGCGTTAGAGTCAGCAAATTAACCGGTAGGCGTTGTTATAGGAAGCGTATGCTGCATATGGTACGTAAAGCAGAACGGCATAGGTAGGATCCCGTGCTGCTCAAATGCAGGCGGTAACTCGAGCTCGTTCGTAAGACAAAACTTGAGAGTAATCCTGGGACAAAGACTCGTTTAAGATATGCGCGGCATATATTCTTGCATTCGAAATGTGTAACACAGACCGAGGCTGACGCTTGGGTGGAAAGCGTATGAAATGCAGGTTGCCGCCTTGGATGTCGTAGATCGCACCTCAACTAAAAAGGTTCCGTTGAGATATGGCGCAAGTATCAACTCATACAGTAAGATGCCCAGTGACGTTTTCTTGCCCAGAACGGAAAGTAGAAATAGTCGCACGTTGGTGGTGGCGAAAGCAAGGTATGGTGAGCAACAAAGAGCAGCAACTGGAGAGAGCGACTTGGGTCAGTCAGAGAAGGTGAAGCCTATTGAGACTGTATGGTAACGAGCGAGGGTTGAAGCAAAGATGCGCGTATACAAACAAAACAGAATCAGAACATAACAACAAAGACTTCTGAGTTGGAGGAGAAGAAGAAACGACTTCAAAATGGGAGGGGGTGGGAGTGGGAGTGGAAGGAACTTGTAAGCCAACAACCCCCAAGTGCCTGCCCTCTCTCAAAGTGGTGTGGTAGGGAAGGAGTACTGTGTACGGAGGTAGGTCGGTAGCTTTGGACTGCCTTATGGGGATGCTAAGCTAAGCCCACCTTGGGCACGGAAGCAGGAGCCATGCAAGGGAGGGGGGAGGCCAGAATTAAACAAGTCAAGGGTAAGAAACGGAGGAGAGCAGAAACTTTTCCTATTTGGGCACACTGGAAGGGAAACATTGAACTTAATTAGTCCACGCGATAAATCCCAAGTCGTCTCCCTCGATCCAACCATCCGAAGCAATGCGGACAAGTCTCATAACCTAGACAAACACTCAGTGCCTCACCATATCATACTCCAATGCATCATGATGCACACGCTCTGGTCTTAGAAACATCAGGGCACGATGCAACTCGACATGTCTAGTGATGCAGGTACCAAAAGAGCCCACAACCGCCCACACGGAGAGCAATCGAGCAACCAACGTGACCGGAGAACATGGGGCATGGTGGAACCGTTCTTGAGGAGGAGGAACAGGAACAAGGACAAAAGACCACTCAGCGAGGCGAGCAGAGTGAGGACACAACACGATGCAGGGGTCAAGGAGCCCCTAGTCGGCTTGCCAAACGGCTGTCAGGGATTAAACCGCTAGCAAGCTGGTGGATGACTTTGGCAGCCATCCCTCCAACAGCACCATCAAGGACTCAGGATTATTGACTGAGTCAACAAACAATGCTTCCAAGCGCAGAGGGCCAAGAGCTAACGGCCAAGGGCCAAGAGCGTGGGACATACAATGGCCATAGACCTACAGTCGTGAGACTCGGTGCTTAGACCCTGTCCAACGGCCTAGCCGTTGAGCTACTACGTACGTAGTAGTATGGACTTCCGTTAAGAGCCCAATGGGGATGACGGTCTTCATACGTGTGCTACGCAAAACAGACTCTACTAGCACACAACATCGACGACAGAAGAGGGTGGGATGGCGACTAAGCAGTAACCTCATCGGTGCGAAGACACCAAAGCGGCTTTAAGGACGCGACACGATACGACTCTACTAAGGTCGCAAACTCGATCAATCATTGAAACCACGGCACTTCGATGCAGGGTATCCGTATATTGGTACAATGCGGATAGAGAAACTTCGTTTTCTATTTCAATTCAAGCACACTCGACAGGTTCACATGGCAACATCCATATCACAGTGCATCGACTTCTATATACTCCGTATATAAAAATCAGTTCCGAAAACCAGTGGCTCGAAGTTAGCATGAGGTCTTTGATTATTTTGTTCAGTATCTGGCCAAAATCTTAGCAAAACTCTCGATTCTCCTACTTCACGTGTCTTCAACCTAAAAGTTTGGTGTTTTCCGACTCCATCCGGGACCATGGGCCAAAAAGCCGGTCCAAGAGACCTGGCCCACGATGAGCAGGGTTGAGCAGAATTGCGAAACTCTGACAGCACAAAACCATCGATCGCTCCACCCTGCTTTCTTTACGAGTAAAATCCCCATGTGAGTTTTTCTTGCAGTCTGGCAATCCTAGTAGATGCTTGATTCTTGGAACCAATGACAGTTGAGGCTGCCTTGTCGTAGGTTCTCGTGGTAGAAACGGTGAGCTCTGCCGTTCAGCTAACCACGATCGAATTGATACGCCGATCTCATTGATCTTATATCGCTTATTGATGTTTGTTACGACAGAAGACCAACATTGTGACCTCACATAAAGTCAAAGCGTGCAAGTGTTGAAGAAATATTGTCAAATGTCGGCATCGGCGGTTCCAGATTTATGGCCCGGGCTTTATCGTTGCCAGACCAGTGTCTCACAATGACCGGGAGATCGGTTCTTCTTCGCCAGTTTAAATGTCCGAAAATGGCCTTCTTCTATCTCTACAGTCCGGAAATACAAGGGTGAATCGCAATGAGCCTCGCCCCGGAGGGGAAGATCGTAGCTGTTGTTTCGGGGCTAGGAGCAAGGTGTCGAAACCAGTCCAGCAACCTCGAGGGCCCCTGGACCCCTTAGACCGGGAGTTCTTTTATTGCCCTCACAGTTGTATATGCGACTATCAGTCCAGCTATCCGTACTCCGTACAACCACATGATATGTGAGGAGGAAATCCCTTACTCAGAATAGCTGGCTCTCTTTCTTGCCGCCAGATCGTTCGCATACGTAGGTGTCCTAGCCCTAATCATTTCTCCACCTGGTGCATGTGACAAGCAGTTGGTGCAGCGAGTCGAGTGAATCTGTCTGGTCACTCGAATGAGGAGCGCCATCAGATGGCAGAATAATAAGATATGATACTTACCACTCTATCTCTTTCTTTGGCGGCGGTAATCTCGCTGAGCTGACCATTACCATCAGATAATAAGCGAGCCTAATGCTCACCGATCCTTCCCTTGAGTTGTACAGCATGCGCTGTCCAACCACAATTTTGCACGAGCGAAGCAAAGTTATTGTTAGATCTTAATGATGGGACCCCACCTCATAGACAAGGCCCTAAAGCAGTGCGGTTCCGCTTGGGGCCTGTCACTTTACTGATGTTTGCTTTTCTCGGGAGCTCTTTAGCTTTGTCAGCTTTGAATTATTTCGGACGAAGCAGAGTGAGTCGTAATCAGTTATCGTCCGCCGCCCGGCATGGAACCATCGATCAACCATGCCGCATGATGCTGCGTTTTATCCAGTAATGCCGTAATACCACACAAGGCACTAACCCTTTGACATTCGATTCCACCCGAGCTTCATGCAGGAGGTCCAATAACTGGAACCCAGGAAATGCGTCTTGTTTTGCTTTGCTCTGTTCCTGCAGTAGTGGGCTAGACTAAGCTCGAAACTGTCTGGTGCAGATGCCGGTCCTCGCAAGCATGGGCCTAATTTCTGCCTTGGTTAAAGTAGGTAGCTTAGCTTACCTCACCAGGCTCACCTCCAAGAGGCAGAGAGGGCCATGTGTACTCTGAGGGGAACTGGAGTTTCTCCCTGCTTTCGCGGGCCGACCCCTTGACCAGTCGTGAGTCGATTAATCTCTATGTAAGACAATCCAGCTCTCATGGGGCAGGCCGTGTCTCAAATCCATCCAGCCAACATTAATTAGATGAGCCAAAACAAATCTAACCTAATCTCAGGGTGGGGTTGGAGTCAAGTTGAATAAATAAGCAACAGCCGCTTCCCAGATCCAATTTTCTTATTAATCTTGAAGCTTGTCGACTGATCAGTTGTTGACGTGAAGAAGCCCAGGATTATTGGTTTTAGTGCCGGATAGCACGGTAGTTGGCACCAATATTAGCAAACTGACAAGGAATTTGGCACAGACAATACCGCCAGACTGGCTGAACCATCCTAACCGAACGGCGAAAACAAGGACGATGCCACGGAATGTTACCTCGACTGTGAGATCCATGGGATACCTGGCAGATCTGCAGTATATCGGGCTGGCATCTAATACCGAATATACCGTCAGTGCTGACGAATCCATCGTGGCTCAGGGCCGAGATGAAGATGCCCAATGTGTTTTGCTTTTTGAGGAAGTGAACAAGTAATAAGTTTTTCTATTATTACAGAAAGCTCACACGCCGTCTTTATACGGCATGTATTGCAAGGGGAGCCCAGGGGCATCTTGGGGGACCCTGCAAGTCGAATGCCGCTAATTAAGGCCATTCTTTCTTTCTTTAGTACCTTACTGGAAGTGAAAGGTTCCTGTTTTCTCTTCCCTCTCCACCGTCGACTCATTTAACGTACCTGGCTTTTCTTCTTGCAAAGTTCGGACCTATTGATTGTAAAGGTTATGTGCGCTTGCGTGATTCACGCAACAGTCATGCACGTTTACTGTCCATACCTAAAGGTAATTGATTAAAGGGATCTAGCGGGTCTAGTTCTCGCAGTCTATGGCATGTTCCCAGCGCCAGCAAGTTTCAGTCATTATGAAATGCCCCGGAATGCTGGGTATTGAGGCCTGTTGGTTGAGCTGGGGCTCTTGGTCCCCTTCTGTATCAGAATTATTTGAAACACGGTGTTCGGTCAGTGCAGCTAAGAATTTGTGCTAGTCCCTTGTTTCTATCCTTTTTAATGTTGGGACGAGAGCTTTGACTTTTGTTTCAGGAGCTGTGAAGGCTCGTTACATGTTCATACTGTTGTTGGTGTCTCGTAGATTTGATAGATATTATGTTGAGAGTGTATATATATGAAGATGCAGTCTATTGAGATTATATCCGTTGGGAGAGTCACAGTTTCGTTCATGATCATGATTCTGTAATCATATGAAAAGAATCACCAAGGTAAATGACTGATCACGACTCCTTGTCTTAGTCCCATTCTATGCCTAACCGAGTCTTCACAATGGTCTCGGCCCAGACTTGTGTCAATATACGCGGCATCAAAGCTGTCAAACTCAACACCGAGTTCTCATGACCATTGACGCCGTAAATGGATTGTGCTTCTCGTGGAAGTGAACATGTACACGTGGGGAAGGTCTTGGAGAGCAATAGCGGAGTCATCGCTGTAACCAGGCAGCCCAGCCCTCCGCAATCGACTGACGTGCCCTGTGACCGCTCGTGGCCCAGCCTAGAAGCCTGGTTTGGAGGGGTCCATCGTGATCAGCACACAAACAGACCACTCATTGCCTTTGGGGTTTTCATGATCACGATAGACCTCGGCCTGAATCAATTTTTCTGGTATTTCTCAGTATTCGGGTCTATTAAATACTTGATTTTGGTTCAAACTGGAACTCTCTGACTGTATGCGCATAAATTGTGCTGCTTGTAGTACACACATATCTTATCCTATAAACGTCAGAGTACAGTGCTTCCTCCAACGACCCCTCCACACATGGGTGTCAAGCTCTGTGTCGACATAGGTCACTAATCGCTTAGCTGACGAACGTCGTCTTGTTCCTGACGTATCCATCCTCTCTATCTGCACTCTTCCCTTACACACTCTCTCGCGTTGGAGAATTTCAATTGAGATACGATACAAGAACAAGCAAGTGCCATACACGAATCCAACATCATGGCTTCTCCACCAGACACCGCTGCGGGGAACATCGAATCAAGGTCCCCACGTTCAGCTTCGATATCGCTGCAAGCTGCCGCGACCATGAATGCAGGTCTTCAACACGAATCTACACGAAGTACGTAATCCCGATACCATCCCAATCAGACCAACTTGTCTCTAACATCTTGAAGGGTCTTCAGGTAGCTCTATCTCCCGCAATCAACCATCACCGCAAACCGGTCGACGACGCTCCACCGTGCTCATGAACTTGCAACTGAACGACCCTTCTGTGCCATCGCCAGGCGAGATGGCCAGCGAACAATCGGGTCTCCCGACTGCGAGTCCGCAGCCTCTCTCTGGCTCTCCCTTGATTGGTGATCCTCATCACCACAGAGCACCCAGCCTGGGCGAGTTGCATCAAGAGCTGGAGGCAGAGCAGGAAGCTCATGTGGTACGAAACACCAAAATGCTGGTATAGATACGATAATAGGTAACTAACCGCTCCTGATAGAATCGCCTCCTGCAGATGATCCGACAGCAGCAACTCGAACTCCAGCGCCTCCAGTCTTCCAACCCCAACAACCAGCACCAGAGCTCAGCTGTAGACGACAGTAGTGCTGTATCTGAGCGATCAGGTCACGGAACTCCCCATGCCTCGACTTCTCATGTATCGATCCCTCCTATCCCAACGGGTGGCTCGGGTTCCCGCTCCAACAGTCATCGCCATCCTCGAAGCTCGTTTGATCTGGCCCGCGCAGACCTTCAAAGACGATCTCGTACACCTAGCCGTAGCGGCGCTTCCCCACGACTTCGCTCAACTTCCATAGGTGGAAACAGCGAGGACTGGGTTCTGGGTGGACGGGATGAAAGTGCATTTTATCAGGCCGAGACCCAGATGCTGGTTCGTGAGAACCAGATGCTTCGTCACCGAGTTCGAGAGTTGGGTAAGCACAGTGTATCACTACTCAAGTTAGAATGTTGGATGCTAACATCCACACAGAGAAACAACTGACGGATGCTGGAACTGGCTCATCTGCCGCTCATGAGCCACCCCACCACTCACACTTGACAAGATCTTCTACAGCCGCAGACAAGGAAGATGATAAGCCTTCTACTGAAGAGGTCAAAGATGCTTGAAGTAACGCGAGTTTCTTGCACTTTCTCGGAGTATAGCACACGAAACATGCTCCGTTCAATTACGGCGTTAAGCGATTACGGTACAGGGTATGAGAGTTGAATGGGTAGCAATTGAAATTGGTGCTAGCCCAACGAACATGGCGTTGAAGCTAGCTTTGCAGTCTATGTATGATTATGATAGGACTGATGACTTGGCAGGATTGAATCGTCACCTAGATTCGGTCTGATGTGGTTGCGTAGTATCTGATATAGTCTCCATAGTAATGGAACTCACAGTGAGCAATTATTCACTCTGCCACCAACATAGAATGGACTGGAAATGAATGGGTCTTAAATAAATCGGTGCTATTTATTCATTCTCAGCGGCGTGATTTGGTATAAATTGAGAACTTCCCGTGCTGGGACGTTATCGGCCAATTCGGTGTATACGTCGTCTTTGCCGAGGACTGCTATGATAACCATGGCAGTTTACAACTCAACTCCATCAACACTCATAATGCTTCGCACAACAGTATTTAAACTTCCATCGGGCCCAAGAGCATTTCAGAAGCTCAGCTTCAGCTCAACGTCACCTGCCAGAACCGATTTCACCCATGCCGTAAGTTCGCCTCATCATAAACCTCGTATCATGGCCCGAACTTCCGGCGCCGGAGCTCCGTTGCCCAATTGATCCAATAGATGAATCACGAGGTATCCGACGGAGCTCAAACCCCATCGTATTTGCCACGGTGTATTTCAAATCAAGATTACCACGAGATTCTGACGTTGTCATAGGTTATTGGCGGTGGTGTCGTTGGGCTAGCGGTAGCCAGGCAGCTCGCGCAGCGAGATAATACTTCGACTGTGCTCATTGAGCGTCATAATGCCATTGGCACAGAGACAAGCTCGCGCAACTCCGAAGTCATCCACGCAGGTATCTACTACGGACCGTCGAGCCTGAAGGCAAAGCTCTGCATCCGTGGCAAGAGCCTGCTATATGAGCTTTGCGAGAAGCACGACGTTGGCCATCGTCGCTTGGGCAAATGGATTGTTGCTCAGAACGACGCTCAGCGGGAAACCCTTGAGAAAATCCACGCCCTTTGTGAGAATGATCTCGGTGTTCCGACGCGCTGGGTGAGCGGTGAAGAGGTGAAGCGGGACGGTGAAGGCGTCCAGGCCGCGTGTGCGCTCGAGAGTCCAACAACAGGCATAGTCGACTCGCACGGCCTGATGCTGTGTCTCCAAGGCCTCTTTGAGGACTCTGGAGGTGTTTCGGCTCTCAACTCACCCGTGGTGAACATCACTCCTCTCGGTTCCAAGCCTGGCGGTGAGGGATGGGAGATCGAAGTCAAAGACGCCGCTACAGGCGAGACGTCGAGTATCACGGCCGAAACGCTCATTAACGCCGCAGGTCTTGGAGCAGCAGTCGTTCACAACATGATTGTTCCACCTGATCAACGTCATGAGCTGTACTATGCCAAGGGCAACTACTTCTCGTATTCTGCCTCCCAGCCCAAGATCTCGCGCCTGATATATCCCGTCCCGGAGCCTGGCATCGCAGGGCTAGGCACTCATCTGACGCTTGACCTTGCAGGTCGTCTACGTTTCGGTCCTGATGTTGAGTGGATCGAAGACCCAAATGACCTGGCCGTCAACGTGGCACGACTGCCACAGGCCATCACTGAGATCCAGCGATATTTACCAGGGATAGATGCATCGGCCTTGGTGGCAGACTACGCTGGTATCCGGCCCAAGCTAGCTGGACAAGATGATGTTCTTAAGGGTAAGGGGTTTCACGACTTCATCGTTCGGAAGGAGGGAGGATACGAGGGTTGGGTGAATCTACTGGGCATCGAAAGTCCTGGATTGACGAGTTCATTGGCTATCGCTGAGATGGTCCAAGACTTGTTATATGGAACGGTCAAGTCACCAGAGTAGAGCGTTTCGATCGAGTCTGATAGCAACTTTATAATGAAGAAAAAGAGATCCAGCTATCCCAATAGACGTCCCTACACAGACCAAGAGGGAACAATAGCTTAAATCCCGATAGGTTTACCCAACCACAACAGCAACCACAACTCTATTCCGAGGGTCATAGAAAACCCCTACCTGCTGGGGCCAAGACTCCCTTTGCACACTTCAACCAGGTCACCCAAGCTGTCGAGAAGAAGATCGCGGTTGCCAAGTAACTTACCGGCTTCAATGAGTCGACCCAACAACTCCTGACGACTGGATCAACGAAGCTAACCTCAATCACAGCCAGGCAAGCAACACGCTCTGTGGAAACCTTCCGGAGGCTGATGCAGCCCAGCAATGAAACTATCATTGCCATCGAGATTCATTCATATTCATTCCATATAATATCTTGTTCAAATTTGATTCAAATTAAAAGCCTAGTATAGACAAGTAAAGAAGTGAAAAGGCAATCGCCAGACAAGCATCGCAAACGCCATCAAAAGTATGAACGTATTAAAGGTATCCTGTGCCCATGCAATAAGCAGTCATCGTCATTGGTCATCGCTTTTAGTAATAAGCAAGATAACAGTCCCCAAAAGACTGCTAGCAACCTGTCTGCGCCAGCAGACAGGTTCGTATCCATCTCCCGTATCTAGTCTTCACCTCATTGAAACACTCGGACAAAATTTCCTGCTTTGGACGTCGACGTGGAGCTCGTATATGCCGTTCTGTGCACCAACGAAGCTATCAAGTGTTAGCAAAAGCGTAAACAGGTCATAATAAGCAGGTTCTTACAGGACACGGCCATCTTCGCTCCAAGCCAACCCGGCAGTATTGTCCGGAGAAGGTGGCACTTCAAATACACCATGGTCGTCCTCCCACCGATTCACAGCTTGGTTCAAGAGTGGTACTATAATTGTGGTGTCGTCTTGGTCCCGGTCGTTGTCTCGCTCTCGCGCTTGGAGGATCTCGAGCACAGTGAGATATGAAGGACCCTGCCTTTGGCGTTCCGTGAACATCGCCACTGTTTCACCGAGAATTTCCAACTGTTGGTCTGGTCTTGCTCCAGTCTCTTGGGAATCGGGAACACCGCGAGGAACCGGTCTCGTTCCACGAAGGCGATCTCCAGCGCGGTAGCCACTCCCCAGTAGACCTCCCATGATGCTACTGCTTCTTCGATCCCCAAGTCGCCCAGCATCGTCGTTCGCAAGGGTTCGACGAGCTGACCGGGCAGCCCAGAAGTTGGTCCCTCCACCTGTGGGTCTATCATCTGCTGCTGCCGCCGCTGCCGCTGCTCTTTGGGCGGCCCTTTCGCGATTCTCACGATTGCGTCGATCGAGTTGCACAGCTTCCAGCACTAACGTCTCGTGAGCAGCGAGAGGAGGATTGAGAGTGTTAAGAACGTCTCCTCGACGTCTGGAAGTGCCTGTAATGTCCGATCCCAGGGCATTGTCTCTTCGTTCGCGACGGCTATCCAAGAGTCGTGGGTCAATAGTATTCCGGTCAAGGATATTTATATGCTCAAAAGCCGGTTCCTCAATATTGATGATTTGGCGAGCAAGGAAGTTACTCCTCATGTCGGCGATACCAACGTTACCCCTATCCTCGGTCCAGGCCAGCATCCCATATGGCCCAGGGCAGAAGGCCATATCTCGTATAGCTCCAGGACCACTGTGCGGTCGTGAAGACTGGAAAGTCGTAATAAGAGGATCGGCATCGGGATTTGCGAGGAGCGCGGCGTTGAATACGGAAATGGTGCCATGTTGCGTGCCAACTGCGAAATATGCTCCAGATTCGGAGAAACAGGCAGCAAAGCTTCCTCGGCTATCTGTCCTATCGTCCTTTCTTTGACTCTTGAGCAATATCCTCTGGGTCTGCTCCCATTGATATTTCGGTGATTCACTTGACCTGACAGCGGGCGACTCCGAAGTCCTCTTTACCCGCTCGTGAATATACAGGTATGGGTCGTCAAGAATGGCAATCAAAAGACGGCCATCCGGGGATATAAGAGCTCGGTTTACGAAATCGGGGTAGGTGATGACATCCAATGCTTCAGTCTTTTCTTTCTGGTCGAAATCACGGAGGCTAACCAGCGTCACAGTTCGGTCGTTGTTGGCCAATACCGCCACTGGTTCCGTGTACGCTTTGTCATGCACTGGCATCGTTGTCGGTGGGAACCAGAGTGTGATGCAGTTGACTCGATCTTTTGCCAACTTCATACTTTTCGCGATGAGGCTCTTGTTGGACCGCCTTGCGCGTGACAGTAGAGATTGTATGGAGTCTTCACGAGAGGAATCGAGTCCGAGGCTCTGTCGAGTTTCTGAATCGAATTCTGATGGGGATCCATGGCTGTCGTCGTTCCCTTCATCGAGTCGCATCGCCACAAAATCGCCACTCTCACTCCCACAGCACAGCCATCCTTTCTCAGCGACGAGGCACCGGGGTGCAAAAGTCAGGAGCTTGATTGTTTCGCATTCTCGAGTCGATGTATTCAGGCGCTGGATGTGATTACTTCCATTACCTCCCGGGAAATAGACTATGTTCTGCTTCTCAGCGCTAACGAGAGACCGTAACTGCCAGTGTCTGTGGATATCATGAGCATGACGGCGTCGCAATGGTATGTATTTTAACGTACTGCGAGCGCACAGGGATACGGTAATGTTTTCGCGACTGAGTCAAAACGAGGGCGTCGGTCGGGTAAATACTGGGCAGTATCAGTTGTGTTGCCATGGATCGAGTCATGATTGATAAGCTTGGGCTTTGCCTTTGTTGCTTTGGGGAACAGATGGGAAACATACTCGCTTTCTGTCACGGCCATCTTAATCTGCGCCGCTCCTCAAAGGGAGCGACAACGCGGAGTGGTACTGAGCTCCGGTGGTTAAGTGCCAACCAACGTCGAGTTCCGTGTAAAGGTATCGTCGAGCTTTCGATTTCGCAAGTCAGAATAGCTATATTGCAGGCGGCGCTCTGGTAGCAAGCTAGCGATGCGCAAACTACGGCGTGTCGCAATTATGATATCAGTCGATTATATTCAGTTTGAACCTCGGGTTATTGCAGTGTATCAGCAGAAATGTTGTTGGCGGCGATTAAGTCGGGTAATTAATGACTGATGTGGGTTATGTAGGATGTACGAATGACGTCTCTAGGTGCCTAGGTTGATGAATGGCTCATGGTTGAGGGTCAACGGGATAAATTCAGGACCGACCGATGCTTCACTGACCAATATGGATACCACCTACTTACGGAGTAGGTACCTTGGTTTGCTCTTCTTCAGCCCCCAAGGCTCATAGTCGATCCAAATTCGCATACACACATTGTGATATTGTTTATTAAACCAAAAATGTAAAATATGCATCGTTTGTTCAGTGGCCATGTAATAGTTCCGATAACTCCATCTCTTCTTATAAACGTCAGTTACAGTCATGGCTACAGTGGGTTGAACGCACAGGCCATGAGCTTTCCTAGCACTTTGACCGTTTTTCTAGCTTATCCTCAGCATATTAAGAAACGAGAATACGATGTAAGTGTTTGACGAAACATTTGTGTATTCTAAGTTATACTAGAAAGTCTTTAAAGCAGGTATCATATCTGCCAATCGAGCATTGGGTACCTACATGTCCATACTACTAACCTATCATTGTCTCCAAAAATGGGTGAAAGCGCAAACTTGCTGGCAATAGGGTAAGCTGAGCTCACCAAGCTGTCATGGATACATGCCGTCATCAGCGAACTAGACAGTATTTTCCATTGTCATGACACCGGCACCAAGCTGCCGCTAACTGCGTACCGCAAGGCAATGCGAATTGGCTCATGTCTAATCCATGACTTGCGTCTTTTGCCTGCCCGAACCAAAGCCGCGACTTTTCCGATAACACCGAAACTTCATCACGTGCAACGAAGACTTTCACAGCCATCTTCTGGGGGAAGAGGGGGGTCCTTGAGAAGCACTCCCGCTAGCGTGCAGCGCGGGCCTCCTCGTTGCGTCCGGCAAGGTTGGTCCCCATTGGCCCCCACTGTTGAAGTGAGGACAAGATCAAGCCCACCTACTGAATCACTGCAAGATTCTCGAGTCAATAATGATGTTTGGTGATATCTGACTTCTAGTAGAAGTACGTAGCTGGAGTCAATTGCTTGTGCAAGCCCTAATTGAGAACTACAATATTCAGTCCACGCAATATAATTATTCCAAAACCCGCATAGAAGTCGCCGTCATCGGGAGATATTCCGGCGATTCTGCGAGATCGTTCAGGCAGTTTCGGGGTGGGTCCCCTTATAGGGAATAACCATGGTCCGAACCTAACCGGTGGTGGAGACGCCACAGTGCTTGCCTCTTTCCTTCGGCTTCTATGACTGACCGGGGAAAGAGCTTTTCTTGAGTCGAAAAAAATTCGTTCCTCTCGATTCCGTGGTCTCCATTCATCCTCCTTCTGTAAAACACCACATCTCCCCCATAAACCCTCCGACGTGCGCCTTCATCACCTTTCTTTCCTGTATTCTGTACCCATATTTCTATAATCAAGATGTTGGCTTCGCGCTTGTCGAGAGCTGTAAGTCATTCTGTTACATAGCGATCGCTTCATCCCGCCATGTACTGACCACCGTATTAGCTTCCTCGAGCTTCCCCTCTCGTTGCTCGATCGACTGCCTTCACACGATCTCCTCTGGCCTCCAAGTTCGCTCGTTATGAGTCTACTGAGTCTGATGGCAAGGTCCAGGGCGCCGTGATCGGTATCGATCTCGGTACCACCAACTCTGCCGTCGCTATCATGGAGGGCAAGGTCCCCCGCATTATCGAGAACGCGGAAGGTTAGTCTCGCATGTCAATTCGCTTCGTAGGCAATCTCTAACCATTGATCAATCAGGTGCCCGAACAACTCCCTCAGTTGTTGCTTTCGCCGAGGATGGCGAGCGACTTGTCGGTGTCGCCGCCAAGCGACAGGCCGTCGTCAACCCAGAGAACACCCTCTTCGCTACTAAGCGATTAATAGGACGCAAGTTCAAGGATGCTGAGGTTCAGCGTGATATCAAGGAGGTTCCCTACAAGATTGTCCAGCACACCAACGGCGACGCCTGGGTCGCTGCCCGAGGCCAGAACTACTCTCCCTCTCAGATCGGTGGTTTCGTTCTCAACAAGATGAAGGAGACCGCTGAGGCCTACCTCTCTAAGCCTATCAAGAACGCTGTTGTCACTGTTCCTGCCTACTTCAACGATTCTCAGCGACAGAGCACCAAGGACGCCGGTCAAATCGCCGGTCTCAACGTTCTCCGTGTTGTCAACGAGCCTACCGCTGCCGCGCTTGCCTACGGTCTTGAGAAGGAGGCCGACCGCATCGTCGCTGTTTACGATCTTGGCGGTGGTACCTTCGATATCTCTATCCTCGAGATCCAGAACGGTGTCTTCGAGGTCAAGTCTACCAACGGTGACACCCACCTTGGTGGCGAGGATTTCGATATCCACCTTGTCCGTCACCTTGTCCAGGATTTCAAGAAGACTTCCGGCATTGACCTGGCTGGTGACCGCATGGCTATCCAGCGTATTCGTGAGGCCGCTGAGAAGGCTAAGATCGAGCTTTCATCTTCTCTCTCCACTGATATCAACCTTCCTTTCATCACTGCCGACTCCTCCGGCCCCAAGCACATCAACATGAAGCTCAGCCGAGCTCAGCTTGAGAAGATGGTTGACCCTCTCATCAGCCGCACCATCGACCCTGTCCGCAAGGCCCTGAAGGATGCCAGCCTCTCTGCCAAGGAGATCCAGGAGGTTATCCTCGTTGGTGGTATGACCCGTATGCCCAAGGTTGCTGAGTCCGTTAAGAGCATTTTCGGCCGTGACCCCGCTAAGTCCGTCAACCCTGATGAGGCTGTCGCCATTGGTGCTGCTATCCAGGGTGCTGTTCTCTCTGGTGAGGTCAAGGATCTTCTCCTTCTCGATGTCACCCCTCTCTCCCTCGGTATCGAGACCCTTGGTGGTGTCTTCACTCGTCTTATCAACCGAAACACTACCATTCCTACCAAGAAGTCCCAGGTCTTCTCCACCGCTGCCGACTTCCAGACCGCCGTCGAGATCAAGGTCTACCAGGGTGAGCGTGAGCTCGTCAAGGATAACAAGCTTCTTGGAAACTTCCAGCTTGTTGGTATTCCTCCTGCTCACCGTGGTGTTCCTCAGGTCGAGGTTACCTTCGACATTGATGCTGACTCCATCGTGCACGTTCACGCCAAGGACAAGTCTACCAACAAGGATCAGTCCATCACAATCGCCTCCGGCTCCGGTCTCTCTGAGAATGAGATCGAGCAGATGGTTGAGGACTCTGAGAAGTACGCTGAGGCCGACAAGGAGCGCAAGGGTGCCATTGAGGCTGCCAACCGCGCCGACAGCGTCCTGAACGATACTGAGCGTGCTCTTAACGAGTATGCCGACAAGCTCGACAAGACCGAGGCCGAGTCCATCAAGGAGAAGATCACCACTCTCCGTGAGTTCGTCGCCAAGAACCTCTCCGGCGAGGGCACTGCCACCGCTGCTGAGATCAAGGAGAAGACCGATGAGCTCCAGGTTGCCAGCTTGAACCTCTTCGACAAGATGCACAAGGCCCGCAACGAGAGCGGCGAGCAGTCCTCTTCCGAGCAGCAGTCTCAGGAGGGTGAGAAGAAGGATGAGAACAAGCCTTAAATGTCTTGATTCTTCTGTGTTATAAAATTTGTTACAATATCCGAGGAATAGGGATCTGTGCGGCTCAGATTACCGAACCTCCCCATGTATTTCACTGTATTCATATCCCGCCTAGCCGCTTTTACTCTTTTTACCCATGTCTTGTTTCAGGGTTGGCGGATCAGGCGTTGGAGCTTTAAAACCTCTATTGAGAGATATTTTTGGTTGTTTTTCGAGATGATGTCACGCAATGGGGGATCATGTTGAATATCCGTATCACGACTTGCCTTTCAAAGGTAGACTAATCGTACATCCCCCCTCAAGATAATGTTTTACCAATATGAATGTTCAGTGATTCTAGATGATGTTTTTATGATCAGATTCAAATTGAAGTTTCATACATATCTATCTTGCGACCGTAGTACCTATTATAGGTTTAATTACTGAAAGTCGCATGTGTTGACTTTGGTAGCACAAATCAGTTGCATGAAGTCCACATGTCATTATACTATCATCATGAGGCACAAAACTATGATAATATGTCATGACATCCATCCCCACGCAGTATTAAGTCTATTGACACCATGCCAGTGAATCGTCTTGGCCTTTTTTTGTTCCTCCTTATCTCCTTCGAGCGGGCTCCCTCCGTTCAATTCCATCATGGAGCGTGCAGGCTTCAATTTCGATGCATGCGGCCCAGGCAGCTGGAAAGTATCATATAGTGAACCACGCTCATTTGGATTTTGAAGCGGTACGCGCTCGCCTCGACGAATTGTGTCTGTAAAGAGAAGCTGCCGAGACTCAATTTCGACCTCGGATACGGGCCGGGACTTTTGCTCGGTTGTCTTCCTGCTTCGCTTGCTGCTACCGCCAGCTGAAGATGATGTTGGGGAAGGCGGCGGATATGTGGTATCGAGAAACCAACCGCGTTGCTGGTAGAGGCGACGTTCGAGGAGTTGACGAACAATTGAGACAAAGAGAGCGACGACGGCAAGGACAATGATAATGGCAATGATCGTTGCAGGATTAGGGTGTATAGAAGATGAATGTTTGGTACGCCAGGTTTGCACCAGCAACATTAATGTTGAATGGCGATCCATTAAGTTTGAAGTATAAAGATGGAAGTGAGAAAACAAATAAATAAAAATGAACGAAAAAACGAGTGTGAGCCCAAGAAAGAAATGAGCGTGAGGCTAAGAAATGTCAAAGAGCTTGGACCGCCCAGCGAAGAGGTATAACAAGCATTATGCGATCAAGGCTGAAGATGAAGCTGAGAACGGGAGTTATTGAAGGCAAATGTCACGACGTGGGTACTAGTATATAGCGATGGTAAACAAACAAGGTCCTTCTGGTTACGAAGCAAGCTACAGGAAGAGCCAAGGTCATGTCTCTTACAGGAATGGAGTAGAATGAAACCAAGCGTCTGGGTGATGTGCAAGGATTAGGGGTTATCATAAGACATTCAACGAAGATTACAGCCATTGGCAAAAGTGGATATACGGAGAACGTGCTAAGAAAGCCGCAACCTTGGTAGATCGCTTCGCTGAGTATATTTGACTATGATCTTCCGAAACCGAACCAACCCTTCTTACCTTGCTGAGGAGCAGGCGATTCGGTTCTCTGAAGCGTCTCTTCTTTGGCGGCCGGTGCTGCTGTTGCTTCTTGCTTGAGCTCCTTGGTAGCGTAATCGATGTAGTTCCATGCCACATCGAGGAAGATGGGCTTCACGGGCATGACGGCAATCTTGGGAGGGAACTCGACGATGTGCGACAGGTTCACGCCACCGGCAGGATAATGATCCAGAGTTTCAATGAGAGGCTGTTTGACAGCGTCTGATGTGCTCAGCTTATGGTTTTTGCGAAGGGTGTCGGCATGTACGATGGCACGGTGACGCTGGAGCTCGCCATTAAGGAGAGTCTGTAGGTACTTGACATCTTTACCAGACACAGTCAAATTCAGAGGGGTTCGGTTTGACGATCCATCTGACGACAGATTGGACTGAGACTCTTCGACAAGACCATCGGCATGGTTTATAAGAGCAAGAGCATGGGCTGCGTTGCTAGAGATGGCATGGGAGCGAGCGATGGCCAGTGCCCTGGCGTTTGGTTAGATATCAAAGTAGGGAAGTGTGGGAAGAAGGTTTGCGACTTACTTGAGGGCTTCGAAATATTTAACGAAGGCAGCGATCTGCCCTGCTAATCCTTGATCGTTGGCCACACCAGGCAGCTCCGTGATGGATTCGATGTTCTGGAGTATTCCATCGTACAGAGCAACCTTTTCCTTCAGCTTGGCCAGCTTCTTGCCTGTAGGAATATCCTTCTCATGCTTGGCTGCCTCTTGAGCTGCCTTGCCCTTCCGTCTTCTCGCAGAGCTATATTCGTCAGGGGCTCCATCGTGTTCCCCGGTCAGAACTCGGCTACGGCCAATTCTCCAGCTGATAGTTTCGAAGTTGACAGCAGTACGTGTGATTTGAAGACTCTGCATACGGGAGTCGCCTTGTTCCACGCCCTCGGCCCTCATTTCGTCGATTGCCTGCTTGGTAGCATCAACGGCGTCTTGGCTAAGCATGAGAATCTCGTCGTAAGCGCCGGCCAGTTCGTAAGGTCCTCGTCCCTTGGGCTCGGCAAGGTCTTTGGCCAGTCGGTCCTTTGCAGCGAGTACAGCACCCCACGCCATTGCGATTTGCGCATCCTCAATTTTAACCTCCCGGGATCGCCAAGTCAAGGTCTTGGGTGCACCTTCAGCACTCTCGATTCCATCCTTGGCCTTTGCCTCACCTGATTTGAGAATGGTCGGATCGATCTCGTTAATCTGGCTTACAAGGTTCGAGTCAGATTGAGGGAAGGCCTTTCGAGCGATGATAGGAATCGGCACAGTTCGGGGGGTCTGAAGTTGGTAGGCGGCGTATCGAATAGATGGATCAATGGTTTCGGTAAGCAAATCCTTGTAGAGGTCACCCTTGGTAGCGGTTGCCAGCGCGCTGTAGATGACACGTGCCGTGGCATAGTTTCGCAAACTCGTCTCCCAGCTTTGCTTCTCAAAAGCGGCGGTTCCGCGAATAAGCGAAGCATATGCGTTTGCCTCGAGAAGATCGGTTTGGGAAGCGCCAGATACGTCGTTTTGCGAAAGGGCTTCGACCAGTTCGTCGGCAGCACGGGTGGCCTTGGTAAGACGAGAAGCAATGTGCGATCGAGTTCGACCTGTGATGCCCTTGGTATCGCTCGTGTGACCGGACTTCATGCTCATCGTCTGAGCCCAGGCCCGTTCACTGGTAAGGAGAAGTAGGTGGGCATATCTGAGAAGCAGTGTTAGATCAGACCAGCATGGAATTCGAATTTGAGGATATGCCTACTCATGATTCTGTGCGATCTTCTCCGCCGTAACCTTATCTTGGTGGTGGAACTTGCCACGGTTCTTAGTCGAAACACCCAGCTTCTTGCGACAGCTTAGCAGCCGCTTGGTCAAGCTCTTGTGATAGGTCGAGTAATCGCCATAGAGGAGAGCCTGATCGCGGCCCTGGAGAACGAATTTGGTGATATCCATGGCTGCGACTACGACAAGGGTGGGTGATGGACCCGGATACGTGGTATATAGGCGCAATTGCCGATACTGCAAAAGGGGTCGGAGGTTCCCTGTGGAGGTGATGGGATGGCTGAACAGGTGAGGTCGATAAAAGGGCTAGATGAGGCTTGACGTGGAGGTTTAGCGGGGGATCCAATTCAAACAGCAAGGAAGGTGGAAGGTGGGCGGAATGGCGGGGCACTTGACTGCTCATCCACAAAAAATCGTTTAATTTGAGGTGTGATGTGAATTGTTAGCGGCGGCGCAGCTATAAAATATTACATTGTATTAATGCAATTAATGTATGTATTTTGTTAAGCATAATGGGAAGATGGAGGATGTGACTGAATTGTTAGTAATCATTTCGTTCAATCTTAAGTCATTAGCTGTTGACAACTCCGTGTTTTTTTAAGAATCATTTAAGGCAGCCTCGATAAGCGCGTTAATGGGTCCATGATGAACTGATGATATATGGCGAGGGTGCATTGACATTGCTTTCAGTATGGCAAATAATGCCCGGGGAGTTTTTCACATATTTTTGTATTATGAATTGGAAACTTAGAAGCAGCCACTTGAGAAACTAGTATCAAACTTCAAGCCTGAAAGATGGAGAGCGATTCGTGTTAGTTGTTAGTGTCAATATTCCTTGATTTGTTTTTACATCACCAGCCAGTATTGGCCCAGTAATTGTCCTTCCAGAGCTTCTTGATATGTAGTCAGAATTAAGTAGGAAAGACACAGAGAGAAGAAAGAGAAAAGGAAAAAAAGCCTCGATTACGTCCCGTTGTTGATCATGTGCTCGCAGAGCCCACGCTGGGCGCCTAAAACTAAACCGAGATAGGCAGAAGGTGCCCACCTTTTTGGCGAACTTCTGAGCTGCGTGACCATTCTACCATTGCACCTCGATCTTGAGAAGTGAAAGTCACGCTTTGTCACGCGCCAGGGGACGTGCTTCTCCAAATCTATTACTATCTTTACATCTTCTATCTTCTACTGCTTGATTTTGATTTAAAGTAGGAGAGAGTGCAGCTCCCTCTCCTCTGTGAACTGGCTCTTCATCTCTCATGATAAGAGAGAGGCTTTATAAGGATCAAAGCCTCTTCTTTTAAGCCTTTATATCTCCATTTTTTTTTTGTTACTCTTCCTCCCGCAGTGCAGGGGTTCCTTATTCCTTATTCCTTGTTACTTGTTTCTCTCTCTTCGCCCCTCAGGCTTCGTTGATAACGAAAGCGATTCGAAGCGGCTTATCACCGCATCACATCGCATTGCTTCGCCTTTTCACGCCCTTTTCACCTTGGGCAATCGCATCAATATCATATTCCGCACGTGAACGTTGAAAACCTACCTCAATTGTCCCTCTCCCCTTTCTTTTCTTTAAAACTCTCCTTCATCTGACTGCATCACACTTCTCATGAGAGCGGAACCTCTTCTCATGAAACCGACCCGCTCAACGCCTTTCTTGAACTGCATCCTGCACGTAGCCGCCTGCCACTCGCGGCCCTTATAAAGAGATGGCTACAAATGGTATGTCTTGGTATTTCTATCCAATCAGCGCCTCACTTTTCTCTTCCCTTCTCATCCCTTCTTCTCTCGTCCTGTCTCACTCGTCTCATGTCATACTTTATATCTAACTCTAGCCTAGATCAGCCATCTCGCTCCGCAAGCGGTGCTCCATCATGGAATCCGGCCGCCTTGCTGCAGCCAAACCACAGGGCAGTTTCGAGTCCAAACCTCGCAAACCCAACCCAAGGACAGTTTTCACATCCTCAATCGCCGTTGCAGCAGAATCGAATGCAGCAGAGACCTCAAATGAACATGAACATGCAAAACAATTCCATGATTTTTCAGTTCTCCAGTCCCAATGACACTCCATCTGCTGGCCCCTCAAGCCGATCATCTACTCCAGGTAGCAGTTATGCGAACGGCTTCAATGGCGCAGGCAACTTCATCGAGCGTTTCAATAACGTTCAACACCGCTCCGTCGTTCCACAGCCCAAGCGGCGGAGAACAGAAGATAGCGAGAACGGATTTCATCATATGATGACCCCTCAGATGCACGGTGGGGGTGGAATTCTCGGCCAATACGTTACGGATAGACGTAAAGAAGCCAACGGTGCAACTGCCTCGCCATCCATGACAGTTGATCTCACCGAAGGTAAGCTCTGGTCGAAGGCCAGGTAAACAGGTACATTCGCTAATTCTACTAGGAAACGATGACGATGAGGTGGTCATGCAAGACCCCCGAGAAGAAGAAGTATGTTATGGAATGATCAAAGCTTCCTTGAGCTGCAATCGAGTCCCTTCGCCAAAACCGGGTACTCAGAGTGTTTGGGGTCCAGGCTATCAGCCTGCAATCAAAGTTGTGCTCAAGCGGCAGGTCAACGATTCGTCGTTGACGATACAAGCATACGACCACACACGACAGATCATCGGTCTAGTCGAGGCCCAAAGTGCCCGTGCCCTTACTCCTCTTCTCGACTCTAACATCCATCTGAGGACGGACAGCCGAATCCCGTCGCAGCCAAAGAAGCACGGCGAGGAGCCTGGCCAACCAACCTCACGATCATACACTCTTGACATAGTCATGTACGGGCCACTCAAGTACTCGAGAAATGTGGGTGGACATCTGAGCAAATTCGGCCAGAAGTTGCTGGCACCTTACCTCGTTCAGAAGGGTATCCGGGTCCAAAACCCACACGTGCTCGAGTATCGCGCTCCACCACCAAGGTCTTATCCTCCCAACCCTTCTGGCGATGGCCAAAATGCCTCGTACGGTAGTACTTTCACCAATCGGACCGTGGAGGAGATTCGATCAGAAGTTATGGGCGTTTTCGACTCCCTCACGCGCAACGATGATTTGCCCGAGATGGAACCACATTTCAACATTCTGACGCCTTTGCTTAAGCACCAAAAGCAAGGGCTGTTTTTTATGATGACGAGAGAGAAGCCCCGGGAGGCTCAAGCTCATGAGAAGACCATGGTATCCTTCTGGCAAGATAAATTGGCATCTAATGGGCAGAAGATATACTTCAATGTTATCACTGGACAGAACCAAGTCAAGCCACCGGCAGAAACTCGAGGAGGGATTTTGGCTGATATGATGGGTCTTGGTAAAACATTGAGTATCCTTTCACTGCTCGCAACATCCACCGATGCAGCATATGAGTGGGAGCGACAGGCACCGATTCAGCCTGAAGTCCCGGAACAGAAACCGACTAAGCACGAAGTTCTCTCCCAACAGCCAACCCTGGCTCTAACACCGGTAAAGAGAAATGCGAAAACGACTTTACTTGTCTGCCCTCTAAGCACGGTGACAAACTGGGAGGAACAAATCAAGCAACATGTCCAGCCTGATACCCTGAACTACCACATCTACCATGGCCCCAACAGGATCAAAGATCCTGAGAGACTTGCAACATTCGATCTTGTCATCACGACTTATGGCTCAGTATCAAATGAGCTTAGCTCTCGCCGGAAGAGGAAGGAAGGCCAGTATCCTCTCGAACAGATTGGTTGGTTCAGGATTGTGCTGGACGAGGCTCATATGATTCGTGAACACAGCACCCTCCAGTTCAAAGCAATCTGTCGACTACAGGCGGACAGACGCTGGGCTGTCACTGGTACACCTGTCCAAAACCGGTTGGATGATCTCGCGGCTCTGCTGGCCTTCCTTCGACTTCATCCTTTCCACGATCGAACCAAGTTTCTTCGCTACATCGTGGAGCCTTTTAAGGCGTGCGACCCCGAGATTGTGCCCAAACTACGAATCCTTGTGGATACGATTACCTTGCGTCGACTGAAGGACAAGATTGACTTGCCTCCTCGGGAGGATCTGGTGGTGAGACTTGATTTCAGCCAAGAGGAACGTAGTATCTACGAGCTGTTCGCAAAGAACGCGCAGGATCGTGTCAAAGTGCTTGCTGGAACTAACAATGGGCAAGCACTTGGCGGCAATACCTATATACACATTCTGAAGGCGATCTTGCGGCTTCGCCTTCTATGTGCGCATGGCAAGGACTTACTAAATGATGCTGATCTGGATGCATTGCAAGGCATGTCGGCAGAAATGGCAATCGACATTGACGATGACGACGATGATAACAAACCGGCGCTTTCTGACCAAAAAGCGCACGAGATGTTCACTCTGATGCAGGAGACCAACAATGACGCATGTATCGAATGCAGTAGGAAGCTTGGTTCAAACGAAAGCTCCAATATGGAGGCAGAAGGTCAGGACGACATCTTGGGTTACATGACACCTTGCTTCCATGTCATTTGCAGAACTTGCATCAGAACGTTTAAGGAACGGGTCAAGTCCATGACAGCACCTGGCGAGACTAGTGGTACTTGTCCAGTTTGTAACACATATGGGAAGCATGGTTTCGTACAGCTCCACCGAAGGGAGGTGGACGCGGAGCACGACGGTCCAGCCAAGCCCAAGTCACGCAATGCTGTGAAGAACTTTGACAAGTACGACGGCCCGCACACAAAGACTCGTGCTTTGCTTGAAGATCTTCTCAAGTCAAAGGCGGCGAGCGAAGCAAACCCGTCAGAGCCCCCCTTCAAGTCGGTTGTCTTCTCAGGATGGACTTCCCATCTGGACCTTATCGAGCTTGCGCTCAATGCCAACGAGATCGTATTCACCAGACTCGACGGCAGTATGAGCCGCACGCAACGAACTACAGCCATGGATAGGTTCCGTGAGGACAACACCGTCCATGTGATTCTGGTGTCCATTATGGCCGGTGGACTTGGTCTGAATTTGACGGCTGGAAACAGCGTCTATGTCATGGAACCGCAGTACAACCCAGCAGCTGAGGCTCAGGCTGTTGACCGTGTTCACCGACTAGGACAGAAGCGACCTGTGCGTACCGTCCGCTACATCATGCGGGATAGTTTTGAGGAAAAGATGCTGGAGCTTCAGGAGAAGAAGATGAAGCTTGCCAGCCTCAGCATGGACGGCCAAAACAGGAGCCTGGATAAGGCAGAAGCGGCCCGGCAAAAGTTGATGGATCTGCGTAGTCTTTTCAAATGAGTGACGAGCAACGACAGCTCCAATATATGGGCATGGATCTGGAGCAATAATGACCGCATGAGACAGGAGTTATCGGCATGCTTTCCCCCTCATTTCTTATCTTCTTTAGCATTTCTCTCACAGCTTACTAGAAGCGAGCCGATTCGGGCTCCAACAGTATCGTCATGGGGCATGAGCGCGTAGGCATCACGGGTTACTTTATTCGTTCTGGGGCAAGGATAGACACCTGGCTCTCACGAGAGTGGTTTTCTTGTTTGCATCATGGGATCATGGATCATGGGCTGGCACGGCAATAGCCTTGAGTGGCATGCGATACTACAAAATTCAACACTGGGATTTGCTATGCGGCGTATCTGGAGACTGGGTTTTTGTCCAGTGGGGAGGCCAACGGGAATGGGGTCTCATGACATATAGACAATCGATGATTTTAAGCACATCTTGACGCGTTGGAACATGCAAGTGACTGTCAAGGTTGAACGGTTTGGTGGTATCTTATTTTGACAATGATCCCAATCTACTAACCCCTATAACGCCTCTCTTATATCAACCAATCCTTTTATCTGACAAGTTCCTATACTTCAAGTTGATTCATCCTCCTGCCGCAACCCAGCATACTCTGTTCCCTGATTCGCAGTGCTCAAGCGCGCACACAGACTCAGCAGCACCACTGTCTCCGTCGCGGCATAATGATTGAGCGCATCAAGAAGAATTTGCAGATGACGACTGAAATTGCCCTCCCACTTGCGAATGATTTCAAACAGATTGTCAATACGGGCATCCACATCGCCATTGCCGGCCGAGGCTGAAGCATCTTGATGAGCTGATGTTGAGCCGCGCTGTACTGTCTTTGTCATCTGGAAACGTTTCCACTGATCTGCTGTCATAGTGGAAGGTTTGTTGGAGCCTGAAAGATCTGGATCTGACTTTTCGAGCTCGCGGGTCAGCCAATTTGTGTAGGCAGCGAAAATTGTGCAGGTCTGCATGAGTTTGGAATGGATCTAAGAGCGAAGAGTCAGTTATGCCTAACAAGGAGTCGGGAGCTTGATATGAGACGTACCCTTAATAGTTTGCTGTTGGTGAGCATGCATTCTTTAAGGCAAGTATCCAGAAAGTCAACATGATCCTGCATCAATTCATCGACAGTTCGCGTTGGTACCCCTGAGCTCGAATCTACCGTCTCATCTTTTGTCTTGAGGCTCGACATGAACTTGTTCCAGTTTGGCTCAATCACCTCAGCTGTGCAAAAGTACAGTAGTTGTTGAACAAAGACCAACATACGAGCGCGAAGGGTCCAAACGCGTCGCTTCCAGATCTCAAGTTTTCGCAAAGCACCCTTGTGTGCCCAGCTGATACCCCGAGTCTGTGTTTGCCACGTAGTTGAGAGCTGCGACTCAAGATAGCGCAAGGAAAGGAGGTAACGGAAGAGGGCTTGGTAGCGCCATACAGTCTTCCTGCTGATGACGAGTGAGACAGGGAAGGGTACTGCGTAATCGAGCTGAAGTGATGTGAACCCCACGGCGTTCTTGTCGCTATCGATAGGTTGGTTGGCAACAGGCTGTAGAGCCTCTCCTTGCTCAATACCAGTGATATTGACAACACGCTGCAGGGCTTTTGTAAGAACAGTTTCGTTCATTTCAACCTTGACATCCTCCTTGAACGGATCAAGGGAGACAAGGCTTCCAGGCTGGCGCAGAACAAGATCCAGTAGAGATTGCAACTTGCCGGTGTTAACAGACTTGACAGGTTTGCGCAACTCGGACGCGCCCAGCTCGAGAAAGTAAGAGAAGTAATCTGAAGGGTCGAGGAAGAAGTAGTGCTTGAGAGACCGTAGACGCGCAGGGAGAGAGTGTGCTGTGAGGAGTAATTGCATGAGGGATTCGTTGGCATGAGCGTAAGCGTTGTTGACATTCTCAAGAAATCGGTTGTCGTCGAAAGAAGCTGGCACATCTTTTGCGACTTTGCTAACATCAACACCGCCGCATTCACGAACCACATTCAAGTACTTTCCGGCCAATAAAACCTTGTCCTTGACACCCTCGAGTTGTGGTGGAATATCGTGATCCCTCATTGTGTATCTCCTCTCCCAGTATTCATCGGTATAATCTTGCTCCAGGCGTTCACGGCGAATACTCTTCTGCTCTTTGATGAGAAACTCGGCATGGGGATCATGTATTCCGCCGTGATGAAGCCATTCGTTAAGCATAACCATGTATGGTTTGCTCGCATCCCGTAGTAAGGTCGTTAGTAATGCTCGCGCTGCTGGATCGCCCGACAAAGATTCCAGACGCTTGGTGATCAGGCCAAGAACCACGCCGCCTTTGTAGATTTTCTTGCCCGTCATATTACCCGGCACTAGCTCGCCTCCATCTCGGAGAGTCTCGAGGATATTTTCGAAATCGTCGGCATCATCTTCAGATTCATCGGTTTCGTCGTCGAGAAGAGCATTCTTTTTGAGTAGCTCATGAGCGAGCGAGTATAGTTGTAACATCATCTGACTAGTGGACATGGTATGAATGTTGAGCACATGTACAGTGAATGTGTCGCTGGTGAGAAACTGTGTTTCGAGCTGCGCAACCATGACTAGATAGTCATGTAGAAACTTGCGTATTGATGCGCAAAGGGCATGGTTTACAGCACCAAACTCCTCTCTGCTCTGTACATCGACAAAAGCCTCGAGAGCAGAGTAATATGTTGCCATTTTGAGCATTGACTGTGTCAGGTCCTGCAGACTCGGGTCAAGGCCAGGTAGCGTTCTGAAGCTGGGCCCTGATAGTCTGTCCCTCTCCTCATTGGGGTTATATCCTTTGGCGAATCTGATGTACTGGCCTTCGTATCCCATGAAGACAAATAGGAGGTCCTCTACTATAGCGGCTTCTTGAAGCTCTAGGCTCAGCTCGCTCAAGGGTTTCGGTTGGGGTGCTTGCGGTACAGTGGAAGCAAGAGGAGGTATTGATATTCGGGAGGCTAGAGGAGCCGTTGTATGTGGTAGGAGTGTCACTTCGGGGTTCCATGGTGCTTCACGTAGAGTCAGTCTTGGGGTCATAAGGCTGATGAGTTGGAGAGAGGCAGACCCTGTGGAGTCTCAGCTCTTGCCTGACGAGCTTCGGGGGCGTCATGTCTGGGTGCCTTGGAAGCATTTCTACTCTCCGAAGCAGCATTCCTTCGATGTGATCGTTCTGGGCTCGCATTTCGCGGGACTGCGCGCTCGAGGTGAGCTTCGAAGGTGCGCTCCGTCACCCTCCGCGACTCAAAGCGACGCTCCTCCTCATTGCGACTCGAAGCCCTCGGGGCACTTGAAGCTGAGCGTTTATGGGTAGCTGAGAAACTGGGCGGAGCAGGCGAAGGACCCTTGCGAGAATCGGAGCGTTCGGTCTTGAGGTTGGTTGTGGCCGAGACGCGGGGCCTGTCGTCGCGATATTCGTTGGCGCTTGCTCGGCCCGATGCTCGTGGTGCGCCGGAAGCCATTGTTTAACCGGGCTACATCTGAAGAAAGAGACAAGATGTTTAGAGTCGTGTTTTTTGAGTTTTGGGTGTTGGGTGAAGAGTTGTAGTTGTAGTTGTACCTTTAGAGGTTGTTTGACCTGGGGGAGCTGTAAGTGTTTGTGCCCAATCGCATCGCGACGTGACGTGGGGTTGTTTTGGTTGCAATTGGATTTCAGCTCCCTACCACTACCTAGGCCCAGGCGCAAATACATGCGCCTACCTCGGAGTACCAAGATATTATTCTAAGAGTTTGATCAAAAGAAACCCAAGCTTCAACCTGAGTAAAACCCCATTATAGTATCTTATTCCTTATAAGCTATTACATGTTGCATAGATCTACTTCAAAGGTAGGGACCTATTTCTCTTGGATGTGGCGGTGAAACTGTGGCTGAATATAGCAGCTCTCACCCACTAACAAACTGGAAGGCTCCAGCTACCAAGTGCAGCGCGGCTACGTAGGCGGACTGCTTGCCTGCAACTCCACCAGAGCTCGCATCCTCACTTTCATCATCCATCCATTGATCCTCTCTCTTCTTCTCGCCTTCAGCCTCCCCACATTCGGACTCCTCACCAGGCGATCTCGACCCCCTCCAACGAAGTCAACTCATCAGATCAATTCCGACAGTTCTATTCACGAACTCGGTCGCCTCCATCCGCCAGGAATCTTCCGCCCTTCTCTAGCCTAGCTACCACCACTACACATAAACCGTCAAGATGTTTATGGCAAGATCTGAATACGGCATGTTCACCTTGCTTCTCTTATAGTCTATTGCTTTACACACCTAAGACTTCGACTAACCTCTGTGCTAGACCGAGGCATCAACACCTTCTCCCCCGAAGGCCGTCTCTTCCAAGTCGAATACTCTCTAGAGGCCATCAAGCTCGGCTCCACGGCCATCGGCGTAGCCACCTCCGAGGGTGTCATTCTCGGTGTTGAGAAGCGCGTCACTTCGACCCTCCTCGAGACGTCATCCGTTGAGAAAATCGTTGAGATCGACCGCCACATCGGCTGCGCCATGTCTGGCCTCCAGGCCGATGCCCGCTCAATGGTCGAGCACGCCCGCGTCGAGAGCCAGTCCCACGCCTTCAACTACAACGAGCCCCTCCGTGTCGAGAGTTGCACCCAGGCCATCTGCGATCTCGCCCTGCGCTTCGGCGAGGGTGCCGATGGTGAGGAGACCATCATGAGTCGACCTTTTGGTGTCGCTCTGCTCATTGCTGGCTTCGACGAGGACGGTCCTCAGCTGTTCCACGCCGAGCCCAGTGGTACCTTTTACCGCTACGATGCCAAGGCCATTGGTTCTGGATCCGAAGGTGCTCAGGCTGAGCTACAGAATGAGTACCACAAGGTATGTTTACGGAACCCTGCTCCCCTTGGCCAACAGCATGACTGACATTTTCATAGTCCTTGACTCTTGTAGACGCAGAGACTCTTGTTCTTAAGACCTTGAAACAGGTGATGGAGGAGAAGCTCGATGCCAAGAACGTGCAGTTGGCCAGCGTAACCCGGGAGAAGGGCTTCAGAATATACACAGACGAGGAGATGGCTACCGTTGTGGAGCGACTGCCAGCCAACTAAGATTGTTGCGCATGAATTAAGAGAAATAACGAATAGACAAGAGAATCCAATCTTGGGACATTGACGGGCATGCGACTACAGGCTCGCCAAATTATGTATTCTGAGAGACTGACGAAGCCATCCATTGCCTCATAAGTGGCCAGTATTATGTATCATTAAAGTATGGGTATTCAGCACACGCAGTCCCGTCGGGCCCTGCGAACACACGCATCTTATGAACATTGCTTGCTCCTTTCTCCTCCCCTCTTTCCAGATTGCCAAACGTGATAAGTGCTGTCCATCGATATTTGAGATATGGACCAGGAAGCAATGCCTCCTTATATAGAAGTCGAATAAAGAAAGAAGAGGAAACGCAGTAACCAACACTATATAGAACACATTCAGTGGCGCCTTTTTAATTATCATCCTTGAGATCAAGAAATTCAAGATCTCGTTCGACACTCAGCAAGCCTATAGCAAGGGAAGCCCGCTCTGCCTTGGGCACTCGTATGCGGCGTATTTCGCCACTCTCAACTTCATGTATAAACCGGTCAATTTGTCGCGGATTCTGCCATCTTGCGACAGGTACTGGCTCAGTCTCTGGGGCACGCATATAAGGAGGACCACGGCCAAGCTGCGCGGCCTTCAACCAAGACGATTCACATCCCGTGGCGATGCGTTCCGCTGACTGCCATCCAGTCAATCGAGTAATGTCACGCAAGTGCCGTATGACCCAA
Organism: Fusarium sp. PT; assembly: GCA_021020635.1. NCBI lineage: Eukaryota > Fungi > Ascomycota > Sordariomycetes > Hypocreales > Nectriaceae > Fusarium > Fusarium sp. PT. The sequence continues at coordinate 747,857 of JAHMRZ010000010.1, forward strand.
TGGCGCTGTTTCTCATCCTGATACTGGGGTAAGGTTAGCTAAATCAGGGTGTGTAGCCTATCAGTAGTGTATGCATACCTCAATCGCTGCTACAAACAGACAGAAGCAGCTCTCAATGAAAGCGGCGCTGACAAGAGTGGTGATCTCTGTTGCCTGCGAGACGTCTTCGGACAATCCAGCAGCTATTCGTCCCACCTTATTCGAGTATGGTCCTGTCTGACGAGCTGACATCCCAGCTGCTTGCATGGCAGCAGGAGGCATCGAAGGATGACATCGAATAAGATTGATCATGCCCATGTAAAAGTTCATCCAAATCCCTGCCACGGAGAACGTCCGGTATTGCATCGTCATTCCAAACGGCGAATCTCTCCTGTCCGAGAACTCAGGCTTGAGAGGTTGAAACTCAGGTCCCAAACTGCTTTCAAATGCCTCGAATCCCCGCTTGATAGATTCCCATTCCTGCAGAGCAGTATGGTAGCTCGCTTCTGCATCATTATCTTCTGTACATTCACTCTCTGGTGATGTCTCCCTAGGTGGCGTAAACCCTCTGGGAACTTGAAAATTTCCGTCTGTGGGAACAATGCCAGGAAACGACGGCGGTGAACTGTTGCTAGCTCCTGGGGGAGGCCCTTTGGCGAGACTTGCTTTTCGCTTTCGTGCAATGTCTTTGGATGAAAAGTCTGCAAGTCGGCCAAGCAGAAGCATAAGGTGATCATATGATCCATATCTTTAACGGTAAGTTAGTGGTAACTCTCCATTGCTGAAGTTTTACTTACATAGCTTCGAGTTTCGAAATTGGTGCTCTAGGTGGACATTGAGACCAAGACTCGTAGTTCATACTACGCCGGTTAGTTTAAGCCTGGCGGATGAGTATATGGCATAAACTTACAATAGTCTAGTGCCTGCCAGCATGCTCTGATACACATCCATCTTGCAGTACCACCAGAAAAGATCACGCATGTTTTCGTAATGTTCGATATCTCTGTCAGTCACCTTGCTCGATAGATTAATACCTTGGCCTTCGCCAAGGCCATAATCCTCCGGTGTGATGTTCTGGCCTGAGATTGCCCGTAAAATATCGTAGTCCAGGTTGTTGAGTTCGCTCTGAGACGGGATACTGAGGCCAGGGAAGAAGCTGTCCATTTGGTTCTGGTTTTGAGCATCTTTTTCTGCCTGTTTGAACCGTTTCACCGGCAGATATTTCCTTGACATCGCCCTTAGGGGTATTTCACTGAACAATATTCTGGCCCCAAGCAGGTGATTGCACCATTTTGTGTGATCCGAAGACCACACCTCAAAGTACGATAGCAACAACGTCGCAGCCACTGTTGCCGGTTGTGTTCGTCTGATGGGCGTGTTAACATTCTTAGCTATCCGGCGAATCGCCAAATGATAGTGTTTCATTGCAGCTGTGGCCGGTATGTTTTGAAGCTTGGCTATTTGCAGGGCACCCAAAGCAAGCATAGAATGAAGTAGCGCAGGATGGTTCAGCGATATGACAGGGAAGGTATCTTGCGAGTGGTTAGCCTCGGTCATGGACTCTACATGGAAATATATGGGACTTACAACTCCAAAGATTGTTGGCCCCTTTCGGAGTAGGGTCGAAAGAATTCTCGCCAGTATGGTCAAATGGGTGCCTTTCGTACAGTGACATACTTGGACCTGTGACTTGAATAAAGTGCATAAATATCTGCAGCATCACAGGATCCTTAAGTTCCGTTATTCGAGCTGAAGCTGTATAATCAGAGAGAATATTGCTCTGGGCAAATGTTGAGAAGGTTCGAACCCGCGTGCCGTTCGTGTCCCAAGTTCCATTGAACTGCTTCATCACAGGTCCAAGAACCTGCCGAGGGTCTTGGGTGTCGTCGTCTGATTCACCCATCGAGGCATCGTCCTCTGGCATTTCAAAGTCGTCATACTCAATGTCATGATCATGGACCGTCACTTTCATCTGCATTCCTTCCCTCTTCATGGCTAGGGGGTCCGGTTGGCTGTCGCTGGCGTATGGTGCGCTGCGTTGACCATTGAAGGCTGGGTCGGCATGATGTGGGCGATTATCTGATTGCGCTCTGGCGTATGGCATTGAAGGGTCTGGAGGTACCATACCGTTCATTTGATGATATGGATGGGAAGCCGCTGGAGCATTGAAGTCATACGGATTTGGAGGCATCATTCCTTGACCATGAACATAGTGTCCGTAAGGTGGTTGGTGCCCAGGATAACCAAAAGAAGGTGGCTTAGGGGCAATCGTTGGTAACTGGCCTTGGGCAGAGGCTTTTGCGTGTAAGTGGCCGGGAAGATGCGCTGACCCTTGAGGATAGAAAGCAGGTCCAAAAGGCCCTCCCTGTATTGTGCCCATAGGATCTTTGAAGATAACTCGTTGATTGTAGCCCTCGCATTGCCGTTTAGATTTGATACAATTGTTGCATATCGGTCTTCCTTCGTCGCATTTTATTCTGCGCTTGCGGCACGCTTGGCAGAAGTTTGTGTTAGTTCTTTTCAAATATTACACTTATAAATGGATTTGAAGTTAACTCACTTAAACATCCGGTCTTTGTTCTCTTGCGAATATTGTTCCGTTTACGCTCCGCATCTTCTCTTCCTTCGTCCTGCTGATCCGAAGCCGCAGGAGCCTTTTGGTTGACAGATGCGGAAGCTGCTCCAGTGTCTCGATCCATGATGAAGGAGTAATATCGAATTTGAAAAGAGATAATTCTATTTCCGCACGGTTCTCTTTATACTTTTGACAAATTTCACATGACGGTTATTGGCTATTCAAGTTGGCGGTTCAAGCTTCAATCATAGGCCACATCATCCTGCTGCGCTAGTCGTGTAAGCTGCAGGTGAGCCGACAGTAGATTACCGGCAGGAGATGGTCTTGTTTCTGTCGAGTAGATGTCAGAAGGGATTGAACATAAAAGAAATAAACGATGATTTCAACAAGACAAGAATTGAAGGTGATCAAAATATGATGGACGCAAAAATGTGATTTGGGAGATCGTTATAGCAGACAGAACGGGAAGTTGCATACAACCAAGTTAAATTGGCCCAAGGGGAAGAAGTAAGTGATGCAGATCGGCCAAGATTGTGGGAGAGAAGACCCAGGAGAGAGTAGAGCAAGACAGCGGGCCAGGTCCAGGGCTTGGACTCGTCTATTAGTTATGGGGAAGCTTCTGGAGGCAAGCAATGGAGCAACTGAAACATGCTTGTGTAACTCGAGAGTCGGCGGTTTGCCAATTCAACTGGGCCGTCGGAGCGAGGACTGGTGCCTCTGGCTTGGTGAAGTCTGGCTGGCGACAGGGACAGCGGTCAAGCCAAGGACGTCTTAGTATAGATGACGAACTTGTGCTCAGTGCTTTGTCTTGTCCTGCCCGTCTGCAAAGTGAGCTTGGTAGATGCTGTCTGAGTTGATATGCTGCCTCTGATACGTCAGGCTTTCTCCCTTTGTCTCGGAGGTCAAAGTCAACAAAGGGTGTCGTTCTTTTTTCGCGGGGAAGAAAGAGGGGTTCTGTTGATTAATCCCAGTGCAAAATGTGTAGAGTGAGCAAAAGTGAGGTTGTCCCAAACGAGTCCAGTTTGTAAGTCCTAAGTCGATCTGGCGGAGGAACGAGAAAGGGCCGAGGAAGGGCAGCACGCGTGCCGGAGGTCCTGAAAGAGATATGTACCGCGGCCACCGCTTGTAGGATAGGTAAGGAAGGTGGTGTTGTACTATTTCTAATTGAGGTAAAGCAGAATTAGAACCAACGGAGGTCGAGATAGAATAAGGTAACCAGGTCGGATGTGTGGAGTTGAGTCGCCGATTGCTAACTTAGAGTGGACGATGGATACCTCTAGGTTATCATGGGATTATGGACGCTTGTGGTTCTCCCCGGTGTACTGTGGGGGGCTCTTTCCGGTGATGATGATGACGCCCCGAAATTGGAAAGGCTCTGGAGTATGGAAGGTACACACAGTGTTGAAGGTCTTGGCTGGGCCTGGAGGATGGCAGGTACTGCTAACTGCAGGTACTAACCGTATGGCAGATCAAAACCCGGTTTGCAGGATTTTGGTAAGCAACCTAAGTATCCTTGGTTGGTTCATACTCCAAATGAACCTATCAAACATACAGCACAGCAGAGACAGAGGCGCCGAGGGATGCGATAAGAGCCTGGCCCGCCCTGGGCTGCTTGACAGCAGAGTCTAAGGAGAGGCTAAGGAGTGGAGAGGGTAACTAAAGTAAAGGTGCCGAGTCCTCCGGTGGAAGTGCCGGCAACTTCCTATCTAGGGCAGGTATGTGCCTATTACCCCAGATCATCCATGGAAGCCAGGCCTTGGAGAGGTCTCACCGTCTGAAGCAAAAACAAAACAAAATATCCAAGACTGAATTTCGAGCGAGTGTGGGTACCACAGGGGAACTATCATAGATGCAGCAAGGGTTTTTACCTGAATCCGAGTGAGTTGTATCATTAGTCTACCAGTTTGCTTTTTTCTGAATAGGAGAATGGTCGATCAATAGCAGCAGCCGTGAGGCACAGCAAGGATAGCATCATATCCGTATCCTCCCAACTTCAATACCTCCATCATCCACGGCTGCCACGCTCCTTGGTTAGGAAAACATCGTTGTCCTGTTTGAACAATGTGACAGAAACCTGCCATGAACAATGCCAGTCGTGGGTCAATGTAGAGTTTCCAAGCCTTGGGCAATCCATAGATCACCGGATAACGTTATTGACCAAGTCCTTGCAGCAATCATAATAAATGCAACATATTAAGGATCAACGCACAGGGCAGGGGTCAATACAATGAGGCTAGCAGCAAATAATACCACCGGGGGGAGATATCCTGATACCACACTGTACTGTACTGTAGCTTTGAGAAGGGATCTCATGAAAAGAAACTGCCGCTAGACAATTTCAACACCGGTCGATATCAGATATCATTGATTGTGCTAGAAATGATTCCCATGTCTAAAAACTAGACTGCCAAGTCCCAGAAATGAGTATCCCGAGGTGTAAATCCCGTCCCGAGACGGAGAGGGATGCGAATACAACATCGATTACTTGTTAAATCTGATTTAGTCAAATTGAATCTGACATTGATAACAGGGATCCTTATGCCTCTTCTCGATACTGTAAATGATCTTGTCTCATACCAGCAAATCCTGCGGTATTCAAGTGCCGAAGCGGTTTGTTGCCAAGAACAGACAATATAAATCGTAAGCATAAAGGCTTAAGCCAACGCCCAACGCAACAACAAACGCCGCTATTGTCGAGGAATGCCTGTCTTAAACTTAATGGATCCTGCCAATACCAACCCCCTATCACCATAGATCCATTCCCATCTAACGTCTCATGTCCATATCGACATCTATGCCACGATATCTGTACTCAAAGTCTCAATCCTACAGCATGAATCTATGAACCAACCATGACGGCACATCAACCCGCTTTTCACAGTGGCTGCAACCTGCATTGGTGTTTCTTATTTTTGGCAAATTCCAGCCCTAAATAAGGCTCCCATGACGATCTGGCTGCTCCTCCTGCACACCATTTCAAGTCCCAGACCGCCATGGCTGCGTGCCGATATCTCCAATCCTTCCATCCCTCACTCTGGCTTGAGCCTTGAGTTTAAGGGGCATTCTAATAACTGTCCAAAAACTCCACTGATATTCTTTACTAAGTGTAATCCCATCTTCATGCTTTCAAAACTCTTATTCCTTTGCTACTGTCGGACCCTTCTCGGACGATTCCTTCCTTCCCGTCCGCCGGAGTCTCCGAACGAACGGCTGCTGAATTGCAAAAAGTCCAACCTTAATTAGCAACTTCATATGCATGTTTGTTACACAGCACCAGACAGCCTACAGCCTAGGCCTCTTCCTTCCACTGCCACGCCCCGATACCAACCAATATCAACCCCTTTGGGCCAGTGAGCAAAGCAATCTAGAGACTAAACCGTTGGTAGGTGAACGTTTACGTGTCACTATACTGTGCAGCAGGTCCTTTTCAACCTCCATTGCTGTAATGGGCTCTTCTGCATGCTTGTAAAGGATCCCAGACCCAACTCTTGACGCAAAGTATCAGATAACCTGAGTAGGAACGTTGGTGTGACACAAACAAAGCACGGCGTTGTACACCCTTCGTTGCCCGTCTTGTCTAGAGTCATTAGATACATGCCATGTCTCTCTTACCAAGGTACGACCTTTGCCATAGCACAGTACAAAACACCGCCTTTGCGCAGCTATGAGGGTCTCTGCATTATCTATGAGCCTTGGCCCCATCACAGCAGCACTTGCCATTGGAGGTCATTGCTTGCAGGCCATGCCGTGGACCCCCAAGCAGGACTGTATGTTGGATCGTGAATGCTCTTGCTCTGAAATCACCAAAAGGCATCTGGCGAGGCGAGAACAGAGACATGTCTAAGACCACAAGAACATAGGTCTGCGCTGAGAGGTGTCTATTCTATTGCAGCTAGTTGTACAGGCTGCCTATGAGTAACAACGTGGTGATCAAGGTCTTTGGAGGCCTACGGCTAGGTATACTTGTGCCTCGTAGTTTGCGTGCTTGTTTCACATGTGCCAACTTTGTATGTGCACATGGCCTTACGCAGGAGTTTTGTAGACAGGCGGAGGAATTCTTGCACCAAAGGGGGGAATGGTTTCTGTTCTTGAAGAACTTAAGCAATCAGATTGCAAGACTGCAACACGCTTGCTAATTTGTAGTATCATTCTCTCTAAAGATGCAATCTACCTTTTTTTTCTTAACAAAATGATCGGCTCTTGTTACCTTGTGCACAAACTGTATAAACTTAACGCCACAATACGGTAGGTCCATCTATCTGTTTGCAACTTTTGTGCTCTGCAAAATCTTCAAAGTCGACTACGCCAGCTTGTTCAGTGCATACCAAGACCCTGATACGACTTCAGCGTGTGTCTCGTGTTCAGATAGAATAGTCAACAAATGGCACATGAGTGGATAAATGACTGGTCGTGGCAAGTCAAATCACCGGAATCGTGCATTCATAAAAGATGTATGTCCTCGGGCGTGCTCTTGAATTGGGGCTGAGCCGCTCACTGTCGAATATTCGAGGCCTTACAACTATGAAAACCTGAGATTTCTCAACAGCTTCATGAATTCTTGAGGCTCTCTTGATGTGGCGAGTGACTTAACTAGATAAGCAACGATACCAGCTGCGAAGCAACCTGCAGATAGCCGCTCTCTCGAATAACACAATAGACTATGCGATCAATGAGAGAATTCGCGCGGAATAGCTGATGATTGACTTGGGAGAACAGCCAACGTAATGATCTGGACTCCAGCATCTTTTTACTGCAATATATGAGTAGATAAGAACGAGACTATCGTGTATACTATATTCGACGTATGGGGTGGGTGTATGACATTCGGATTACAGATGGTTAATTCCATCAGGAGACAACATTACTTGCACTAGTCTGCTTCAATTCTATTGCAAGATCTAAGCCTTTGACTGAAAACCCTCGAACTCTGCAAGATGCAACTTTGATCAAAATACTCCAGGGAGTGACAGCATGTGCGCTATGAGTACATACTATGTGGTCGAAAACTATATCGACCACATACGAACAAACACCTACCCTACGTAGTTGAATAAATTATAACATTAAATCGTCAGTCTATCTAGACGCCTTCAAAACACCTCGTATATACTTATTTTGGTATATCGTAGGTATCTCACGATTTATTCTGCCAAAGCAGTGAGGTTTGCTAACATCCAAATCGGGCAGGTGCACGGATCACCTGTGGATCTGACCCAATGGAAAGCGCGCCCAGGATTTCAGATACGTACCTCGAGCAAAAATTCACATCTACGAAAATTATCAAACCGTTGAACTTCACTCACATCAACTCAACCACTACAAACATTTAATTCAACGCATTCAAAATGTTTGCAGTTCCAGGATGGTCAGTCGCTGCTGATGGTCTCAAGGCCGAAGCACCGGCCAAAAACAACAGCGCGCCCGGCGCCAAATCCAGGAAGCGCAAGCGCAACAACGCTGCTGCGCCTACAGAGGATGTCACATCTTCGACAGTCGCTGATCTCTGGGAATCCGTGATCGAGGGCAAGAAGCCTGAGAAGCAAAACACTGATCAGTCTGCTAAGCGGCAGAGGAAGAGAGGCAAGGGGAAGCAAGGCGAGGACCAGCAGCCTCAAGACGATAAACAGGAACAGGGGGGCAACGATGCTGAGGCCCAGCCTCAACCCAAGAAGGACAAGAAGGACAAGAAGCAGAAGCAGAAGCCATCTGAGGACTCAACAGAAACCACCACTACACCCGCCAAGGACGTTGTCGCAAAAGTAACACCTCTGCCTCCTGCTCCTCCTAAGCTCACGCCTCTACAAGCCTCTATGAGAGAGAAGCTCATCTCAGCACGTTTCCGTCATCTCAATGAGACTCTCTACACCCGCCCATCCGAAGAGGCCTACAGCCTGTTTGACGAATCTCCAGAGATGTTCGATGAGTATCACGAGGGTTTCCGACGCCAGGTCAAGGTTTGGCCTGAGAACCCTGTCGACAGCTTCCTCAAAGACATCCGGGCACGCGGCAAAGCCCGCCAACAAGGCAAAGGCAAGCCTGGAGCTCCCCCCACCCCTCTCGCCAAGACTCCGTTGCCTCGCACACAACAAGAGTGTACCATTGCAGATCTTGGTTGTGGTGACGCTCGTCTTGCTGAAGCTCTTCAATCAGAAGGCAAGAAACTGCGCATCAACGTCAAGAGCTACGATCTTCAGAGCCCAAGCCCTCTGGTCACCAAGGCTGATATCGCCAACTTGCCTCTCGCTGACGGTTCCGTCAACGTCGCTATCTTCTGTCTTGCTCTTATGGGCACAAACTGGGTTGACTTCGTCGAGGAGGCCTACCGTATTCTCCACTGGAAGGGCGAGCTTTGGGTTGCCGAAATCAAGAGTCGGTTCGGTCCCATTCGAAACAAGCATGCCCCTGTGACCCACAGCGTTGGTAACCGCAAGAAGAATGCAGTTGCCGGCAAGAAGGGCAAGGGTAAGGGTGCTGATAATGATGCCGGCAACGAAGAAGATCTGGCCGTGGAGGTTGATGGTGCGGATGATCGCCGCCGAGAGACTGATGTGTCAGCTTTCGTGGCGGTGCTCAAGTCGCGTGGTTTCGTCCTTCAGGGAGACCGAGAAGCAGTTGACTTGTCCAACAGGATGTTTGTCAAGATGCACTTCATCAAGGGCGCATCGCCAACAAAGGGAAAGCATGTCAAGGAGCAGGAGGCCCCCAAGGGCAGAAGGGCCATCGTCCGCAGGATAGACCCTGTTGATGAGGAGCCAGAGGCTAACGAGGCATCTGTATTGAAGCCTTGTGTCTACAAGATCCGGTAAAGGCGCAAAGGCGAGAGGGATGGTGGGGGCTTATAGATAGATCGGTCACTGCGGTAAGCAATACCCGCGCCAAAGGCTGATGAGCAACTTGCACTTCATAACTACATGTAATTCTTGTATCTTACTCCTAAATATCACGCCGTGTAGCGAAATCGCTAATGCGTTTCCTATCCATGTCCACCTAAGAAAAGAATGAAATCTTTCTATCCCGCCCCTTAACAATGCCGGATAGTGAAACCATCTATCATTATGTTCCCGCTTCATGTTAGTCATTTTCCGTCCTGGTCCCGATACCGCCCAGCTTGAGTTAGTGTTGGCCCTAAGAAACTCGAAACTCCAAGCTCCCAGGGCAATAGGAGCTTAAAAGAATATCAAACTTGCAGCAACATCCGGGTTGCCATCTGCAGCTTGAAGTGCTTGGATAGCCTGCTCTCGGGTAGCGCCCATCGAGACAAGACTCTCAATAGCCTGTGGTGATATGTCTGTCCTTGGAGCACTGGGCTGGGCCTGGGGGGCAGCAGGAGGTGCCGCAGCTGGGGCTGGTGCGGACGGGGTGGACTGTGCCGGGGTGCTTGAAGGCTGTTGTTGTTGTTGTTGTTGTTGGTCCGGAGGCACGACAGCTCCAGAGCGTTGTCCGATTGTCGTTCCATCAGGACCAGGCAATGTCGGCTCCTGTACAACCGCTGCCTCTTCGTCCTTGGGGATTTCGGCCTCTCCCAAGAAAGGAACCTCTTCACCTTGTATGATCAGCTTGTCCTTGGCCAGATCGATGGTAGCTTGGTATCGCTTCAGCATATCGAGCCCGAGCAAGAGGTCCACCGATTTGCCCTCCATAACAGTGAAACTACAAGGCAAGAACAGGTTTCCGATTTTGATTTGGGCTGAATGGACACGGCCGATGATGTTTGCCGTTCCAACACCACGAGCAACGCCGGCAAAGCGGGTATCAACGAGCCTCATAATTCCGCACGCCTCAGCACACGCAGGAGACATAATGGTGGCCTGAGCACCGGAGTCTACAAAAGCCTTGACTGGGTGTCCATTGACTTCCACATCAACGTAAAGCATGTGAACTCTTCCAAAGACTGCGTAGTTGGGTGGTCAGTTTTCGAGTTACATTCCTCACATAACAAATTAGCTTACCTTCGGGGTTGTGCTCCATAGCATTTTGTAAGTTCTCCATGACCCTCTCTTGGCGGATCATCTCTTCAATCTTCCTTTGGTTCTCGATGTTGAATGGGTCGTCATTTAGTCTCTCGATTTCCCGTTGTCGTTCCTGGCGCTCACGTTGCTCCCGGTTCTGGCTGTCAAGGAAAATCTGTGCAAAACGAGCAGGGTCGTCGACTGCGGAAGCCAGCTCGGGATGTTGTGACTGTAACTGCTGTCTCAGCGCAGGCTGGCCAAGAATCTGGAGACGGATGAGTTCAGGGTCTTGCTCGTTCCCAGCCCGTCTTCGAGGTTGAGGACGTCGAGCCTGTTCCGGGACCCCAGTGCTGCCTCGCATATCTCTGACGTGCAAGGCCAGCATCTCTCCATCTGCAATCTGCAGCTGCTCCATCGTTTGCGCATCATCCGAGATTAGGCGGCCGTTGTGGTAGATATGTTGCGAGGTCGGAGGAATGGTTGATTCTGCTTGGATCGATTCTCGGAGGGTAGCCAAAGTCATATCGGGAAAGATCTCGAGAGTGAGCAGGCTGTCCTGCTCCCCAGCTTGGGGGTTGAATATGTTGAGAGTGATGCGCCTGTTTGTCCAAAGTTAGCATAACCGAAGATGACGTAAATATGCCCGGGTGGTGGACCAACATCGTTGTGTTTATTGCTGTTTTCCTTTTGATGTTATAGCTTCTGGCAGCAGTTGAGTATGTGACCAGACGGTGTGAAAGGGAAAGCGTTAAGGGCTCTCAAGAAGTGGCTGGTTGACAGATGAGTGGGTGTGGGCGTGGGCGTGGGCGTGGACGTGGCTATTAATGCCTGGGCAACTAAGTGGAATACTGTGCTGTTGTAGAAGCTTAGAAGGTACCCACTGCAGGGATCGTCAAGATGTGAAGACCAAAGCGAATGTGAGTAAGAGGTTTTGTTTGCAAGCCAGTCGCCGCTTATTCGGGTCGATATACCGTAGCTTTGAAAGAAACTGATATTTGGGTTTGTTGTAGGAGGTTGGCAAAAAAAGATCGGAGGGGAAAGAACGGATGAAGATGGATGGAGATACGCAGATGCAGGTGCAGTAGGCATGAAGTTTAGAGATGGTTACTGGCTGGAGCTAGCTGTTGTGAGAGAAGGGAGGGGCCGCTTCTGTAGGAGGGGCAATTGATTTGGCCGCTCCCGAGGTCGGGATTTCGGACGGTGAGAAGGAGCTATTCTACTGTACCTACGAACCTACAGTAAGGTACCTACTACCTAGTACCTACCTTAGTACCTAGGTATGGTTGAAATCATCGCAATATTAGGTATCTTTGTTTTGTTTTTTATCACAATCGCTAAATAGTTAATGTTGTTACTAAATTATATCAAAAGCAATACTATAGTTATGCTATATTATGCGCTGGGCAAAATAGTTTCACTGTTCATCTCAGCCAGAAATTGACTTACATCATCCTCTTTTCATCCTAAATCAGCTGGAGGTCCCCGCCATTCTGCCCTACGGTCAGTTCAGCCTGCCAACGAACAACCTTATTGACGCAGGTAGTTGGTTAGGTATATCCAATTTTCTCTTGATCTTCATCCCAAACAAATAATCTTAGCAGCCATGACTCCTTGTTTGCTTTCTCTTCTCAGTCATATACAGTGCACGCTTGCATTGTATCCCTCATGCACCGCTGATCGCGAGTGCATTTACGTGCACCCTTGACAGTGAGGACCTGGAAGCCGACGGAAACCCATGGATGGATGCTTGCTATGTATGCATACATTCCTCGGAGGATATGACACCGGAGAGTACTCCGTAGGCGCTATGATGATGACGAGTCGATGCTCTTAATGCAGACAGGCATGGAGGACGAATTATAGGTATAACTTACTGATGCCACTGCGACTTCGCTTTGTCCTCGTAGATCCAACATAGGCAATCATATCGGTCAGAATGCAACGATACTTTCCCAAGAAAGCATCTTGCATAGGCCTGCTACTTTACATCAGTCCATATCTCCTCACCTTGGACTGTTGGAGGTTGACCAATTCCCTATTATGTACTGTCCAGAGCCATGGGTAGAGCGTGGGATGCTAGCTATTCATTCTAGCCATTCCACATATAAGGACGTATTGGTAATTGCGATCTGGAATTATGTATACGCGGCTGCTGCCGTTCAGGGATCCCCCAACTGCTGATCCCCTTGGTTACAATGGCAGGGAATCTTTTGGAGGCACGGTAAGATCTCCTGCAGCATTGCTCTCCGGTTACGAAATATGTGGCATCCTTGGTTAAATATGCATAGGGTCGCAGACATGGAATTCCGGTTTCCCGTTGCTTGGACGAGGCAGCCCTTTCACAGTTAAGACTGTTCGTATGGCCTCCTTGTGTCTAACAGGAATTTTGATGTTCACGATGGAGTTGCCGGTCCATGTGGGAATGGATCGATCAGACACCTGTGCCGGGTACAATGGGTTTGACAGGAAAGGTAAAATCAGCCACCCTGTTCCTTCGATCGTCCGAGCAAACATCATATCGGTCTCAATATTAATGAAGAAGTATAGGCAGGTTTATGACAAAGCTTAGCAACAACATTTGACTGCTTCTACGGAGCTAGCTAAGTAGGTATCCTTCTGATTGTCAGACTCTTCTCTTGAGCTCAACTTACCCTATACGTCACATAGGTAGGTAGGTGTTGGATATTCGCCCACAACCACATCGTCAACACATACAATTTCTCAATTACTCGTCGCGTCAACTATTACCATAGGCTGGTACCATCTGCCATCTGCCAGCTCCCGTATTTTCTGTTTGCTCGCCTTTGTCGAGGTCACGCGACTTTTGATATGTCATGTGCCAGGCCTAAGCTACCACTGGTGATGGAGACGGATCAAGCTCTCCCCGCTCATGAGCCGATACTTACAAGAAGAAAAGAGAGGCTCGTTTTCAACAACATCTGAAGTAGTTTCAACACCGTCCTCACCATCTCCTCTAGCCAGGCCAGACACTCTATAACTATAACCATTAGCCCTCAGAACCATAGTCTCGCCTTTGACCAGTACCTGAAGCCACTGCTCGCCTTCTATATCCACTGACTGGCTCCATCGCGGCGCCGGCCTGCATCATCCGATCACTCGGCATTCGTGGGTCCACCAGAGTTGAATGAGCAAACAGGATTCGCAACGGTCAAGATCTTTTTGTCCCATGACGTTTCATTCACTGTCAAACGAGTTCGTGATCCAGTAATTCAACAATCTGGACCAACATTCGATTTTGCGATATCCAAGGTACAAACGCCCTCAATAACCGACATTTGAAAACGCCTACGGCTCATACAAACAATCAAAGTGTACGGCGAGCTTCTGTTTTATCGCACCAGCGCACTATCGTACCATTGAATTGGAAAATCCAAATTCGAAAAACACTACAACTTCAACCAAAACCAAGCATTGCGTTGTCGACGAAACCGCAGGATTTTCTGCAGTAACCCTCATCCACCCACTCGACAAAGGCCCACAAAACCACCATCCAGCTTTATTCTGACGACCAACTTATACTGAGGTAGTGCCTCTCTACTCACCACCGTCAACACGCCTACTCCTACTCAAAACACCAAGGCTCCATGGGAAGCATAAACATGGAAACGAAGAAGGTCAATGAGTTCGCCACTGCCGCCAGAGATATGATCTTCTCTGGCGGCGTCGCGGTCACCAAGGAGAAGGAAGATGCCGATGATGGTGCCATTGACGACGGAGACGCAGACGAGGAAATGGTTCATTCCAAAAGAAACTTTTCTCAACTGAGGATCCAAAAGAGAAACTCAGAAGCAGGTCTTCTGAAAAAGGTCATTCCCTTCCACTGGGCTCCTATGCTCTCACCCCTGACAGAAAATGATATCGACACGTGTGTGACGCTTGAAAATGTCGCACTTTCAGAAGCCAGGTATAGATCACCGCGCGACAAGGTTAGTCATGAAATTCGGATAAAACTATGTTGTTCCAAAGACGACAATAAGACTCATGTGCCCAACCCTTTGGTTACTGACCAAAGAATTAGATCGAGTATCGCATTCGGAAGTCCGGGCTTTGCTATGGCCTGTTCAATACCGTGAGGCCGAGCGATGTGAAGAAGATAACCCTCACAACTATGCAGCACAGTCGACCCGTTGAGTCGGGACGCTGCGACGACGCCAAACATGTCATGTTTGCGCACGTCCTCGCTACTTTGGGAACCCAATCAGTTGTCACTGATGCTGACATGGCCATGCCCGAGGATTGGCGGGATGCAAAGGCCTGCAAGGCTTCTCCTCTGGGTCATCAGTCTGAAGGAAGGACGATTTGCCTTCATTCGTTCATTGTGTGTCCGGAAGTCCAAGGAGTGGGCATTGGCAAAACAGTGATGAAATCCTATCTCGAAATGATGAATAACTCTGGCATAGCCGATCGAGTTGCCATAATCTGTCAACCGGTAGGTAGTCGACTACTTGCGACAGTTGTGTTGGTGGTGTTGACATGTATATTAGTACGCTATTCAGTTCTACAAGTGTTTTGGATTCAAAGACCTTGGCCTAAGCACAGAAGCTCTTGCAGGCCAAGGCTGGCATGCTATGGTAAGACGAGTCTCATAAGACGATGAAGAGACAACTGCTGACCTATACTCAGGTACTCGAATTGATGGGTCCTAGTAAAAAGACTAAAGAGGAGCCCACGCGGAAGAGCAAGCAGGATTCTAAGCAAGATGCTACACAAACAAAGACCAAGAAATCGCCATGATAGGTCCTGCCGGGCTTGTTGTAGGCATCGCGAGCTGCATGCGTGATCAGTCCTCCTCGCAAGAGGAAGCTCCAGGTATTATTTGCTTCATTTTCTCACATAACCAAGATATCACCGAGGTAGCCGCATCATTTAAAATAATGAGATAGCTGGTCTATAAAAAACCCGGCATTTGCACGTTGAATTCCACTTTATTTTTGGTTCCTGTCCCATCTATTTAGTGACCCTCTGATATCATAACATGTTTTTCTCAGCCCAATATATTTCACATTTAGTCGGTGGCCTTGTACTTAATGCGGTACTCCTCAGTTCGCTTGATATCATCCTCGGAAGCAAAGCTCTTCATGCCAGCGATGATATCATCGAGGGTCAAGATAGCGAAGATAGGAATGTCGAATTCTTTTCTCAACTCGCCGATGGCGCTGGGACCAGGCTTGGACTCGTCACCATCAGTAGCAGGAAGCTTCTCCATACGGTCAAGGGCAACGACGATGCCGACAACAATACCGCCCTCCTTTCGGATCTTATCGATAGCCTCTCTCTTGGCGGTTCCAGCAGTGATAACATCGTCGACGATAAGGATCTTCTTGCCCTTGAGGGGCGCACCGACAATGTTGCCACCCTCGCCGTGGTCCTTGGCCTCCTTTCGGTCGAAAGAGTAAGACACACGGTCAAGGTTCTCAGGGGCAATCTCGCCGAGCTTGACAGCGATGGAGGAAGCCAGAGGAATGCCCTTGTAAGCAGGACCAAAGATGATGTCGAAATCGAGACCAGTCTGCTGCTGAGCCTCAGAGATGGACTTGGCAAAAGCGGTGGCAATGGCACCGGCAAGACGGGCAGTGTGGAAGAGGCCAGCGTTGAAGAAGTAAGGCGACATGCGCTTGGACTTGAGCTCGAAGCTGCCAAACTTGAGGATCTCGCCAGCAATGGCGGCCTGCAAGAATTCTTGCTTGTAGGGGGCGAGTTGAGCAGACATGATGACTAATGAGATGTCTTATGAAATTAGAATGGCAGTGAATCTCAAATGCTGAGAAAGAAAGAAAAAGAGTCTGAATATTTCCAAAGCAAAGTTTGCGATCCCCTCCTGCAGTCCAGTCAGTGGTGTTGAGCCATAACTGCCCTGGACTTGGACCCTTCTGGTGGTTCAATGTATGGCGGCGGGGTTGAAGTGGGGGGTGGGAAACGGATCCACAAGTCTGAAGTACCTGTATCATGCATGATTAAGAAAAAGTATCCGGCCAAGATGGGATAGGTTCCATTATCAAAATGTTGACATTTTTCTATAATATTTCAAAATCAAGTTATTAGAGCAGCCAAGGAAACAAGTCAAATAAAGAGGCATTTTGCAGATAAACCTGCCATATATCCAAGACTTACCGCCAAACAACCAAAATCACTGCCGAGTCCATCCACACAAAAAGTGACTTTCAGATTTGGCTTATCGATAAGGCTGACCGCCACGACCCACCAAGAAAAAATATTCGTCCAACTGAATTTTGCCGTCTTTTTCTGATACCTATTCCTTCGAGCGACGAGCGACCTTCCCCGTCCGCTTCTCTTTTTCTTAATACACAATTCCAGGATTTTCCAACTCCAAACACCAGATCGCCCAACATGAAGACGACCTGGAAGGACATCCCCCCGGTGCCTACTCAGCAGGAGTTCCTGGACATTGTCCTGAGCCGAACCCAGCGCAAGTTGCCCACGCAGATTCGCGCCGGTTTCAAGATCAGTCGTATTCGAGGTATGTGACTTTTCCCTTTCTTATCTCTTCCATCACACAACAGGTCGCTAACATTCAATCCTTTCTCTCCACAGCTTTCTACACCCGAAAGGTCAAGTTCACCCAGGAGACCTTTTCTGAGAAGTTTGGCGCCATCCTCGACAGTTTCCCTCGTCTGCAGGACATCCACCCATTCCACAAGGATCTCCTCAACACCCTCTACGATGCCGACCATTTCAGGATCGCCCTCGGTCAGATGTCCACCGCCAAGCACTTGATTGAGACCATCTCTCGCGATTATGTCCGTCTCATCAAGTACGGCCAGTCTCTGTTCCAGTGCAAGCAGCTCAAGAGGGCCGCTCTTGGTCGCATGGCCACCCTCATCAAGCGACTCAAGGACCCCCTCATGTACCTCGATCAGGTCCGACAGCATCTCGGACGTCTGCCCTCGATCGACCCCAACACCCGAACACTGCTCATCTGCGGTTACCCCAATGTTGGAAAGTCTAGTTTCCTCAAGAGCATCACTCGCGCCGATGTCGATGTGCAGCCTTATGCTTTTACCACAAAGAGTCTATTCGTCGGTCACTTCGACTACAAGTATCTCCGCTTCCAGGCCATTGATACTCCTGGTATTTTGGATCATCCCCTTGAGGAGATGAACACCATTGAGATGCAAAGTATTACCGCTATTGCCCATTTGAGGTCAGCCATTATGTACTTCATGGATCTTTCAGAGCAGTGTGGATACACTGTCAGCGCTCAGATCGCGCTCTTCAAGAGCATCAAGCCCCTCTTCTCCAACAAGCTTGTCTTCGTTGTCATCAACAAGATTGACGTGACCCGACCCGAGGACCTCGAGCCTTCGGTTCAGGCTGAGCTTGAGGGTATCCTCAAGGCCGGCGAGGTCGAGCTCCTTCAGTTGTCTTGCAACACACAGGAGGGTGTCCAGGAGGTCAAGAACGCCGCTTGTGAGCGCTTGATCGCCGAGCGTGTGAACCAGAAGCTCAAGGCTGGTACCAACAATAGCGGAGATATTGGCGGCCGACTGGCTGACGTTATGTCCCGCATTCACGTCGCTCAGCCCATGGGTGGTCAGACTCTGGAGACCTTCATTCCCCAGGGTGCTAAGGATCGTAAGAAGTACGACAAGGAGGACCCCGAGCGCCGAAGACTCGCCAGAGATGAGCAGGACGAGAACGGTGGTGCTGGTGTGTTCAACGTTGACATGAAGGCCGACTACATGCTCGAGAACCCCGAGTGGAAGTACGACAAGGTTCCCGAGTTCTACGACGGCAAGAATGTCTACGACTTTGTCGACCCTGACATTGAGGCCAAACTCCAGGCTCTTGAGGAAGAGGAGGAGAAGCTCGAGGAAGAGGGCTTTTACGAGTCCGAGGAGGAGATTGACGATGATGAAGAGGCTGATGTCATGCGCAAGGCCGAGCTGATTCGCGAGAAGCAACAGCTCATCCGCAACGAGGCCCGCATGAAGAAACGTCTCAAGAACCAGGCCATCATTCCCCGCAAGCTCATGAAGAAGCCGCTCTCCGAGTTCGAGGACGCCCTCGACCAACTTGGTGTCGACACCACCGACATCGCCGACCGCGCCCGATCACAATCCCGTGGCCGTGCCCGTTCCAGGTCTCGCATGGGCACCGAGGACCCCGACGCCATGGATGTCGATGCTCGCACTCCTCGCGAGCGTGTCCGCTCTTTGAGTCGACCCGCAAGCCGTGCTCCCACAACCAGCCGTCGCGACGACGGTATTGTGGACGACGCCAACCGAACCAAGGCCGAGCGTATCGCCAAGCTCAACCAGAAGCGCATGAACCGTATGGCCCGACAGGGAGAGGGAGATCGACACACAACTGCCTCTATCACCAAGCACTTGGTAAGCTTTTTGCCCTCAATTAAATCATGTTATTCCAGAACCGTAACTAACACACTCTTCTCTAGGTCGTCGGCAAGCGTGGTATGGGCAAGACAAACCGCAGATAGAGAGCCAACACTGGGTTTCCCTTTCTTCCACACTTGGTTGTCTTTCTCTCTTTTCCGGCATATTTTTGCGGGTTCGCGGGCTGTGGGTTTGCCTGGGAGTTAGGGCGCATGGGAAAATGAATTGTGATTCCGTCGCTACGTACGTACGTGCTCGAATAAAACCACAAGTTGCGTATCGTGTCGTTGCTTGGGATGAAGAAGCTCTGTCCGGGTTTAGCTAGATAGATAGCAGATATCACGGCGCTCTCTTGAAAAGTACTAGAAAAGGGGCTGCCAAATCTTTTCCTTGTTATTTAAACAAATGATGATTTATGAAGCATACAAAAGTTTCAATCAAATTGATATTCTCATCGCAAACATAGATACAGTTCAAGAATATTCGTTTAAGTACTCGTGAGATGCTATCGAAAGAGGTATAATGAGATTGTGCGAATGTGCCCAAGACGCGCCATCATGTTGGCCAATCTTCTCACATTTGTCTAGGCCATCATTCTTGATGAAATTTATGACCATCGACTCGCCAAAATAAAACCAAAACAATCCTCCAACCCTGCTTGCTCTGTTACAGTGGTGTGTGGCCTTGTCTCTCTTTTGCCCTGTTTACTAGGAAAAGGTTGTGGAGACTTTACTGCTCCTCAGCAACCTGGATACCTTCCCTCAAACCCTCAACCTTGAGCTCCTCGCCAGTGGCGCGGCGGTAGATGTCCTTGACATCATCAGTGGTGGTCTCGAAGTGGCTGGTGGCATCGTAGCTCTTGGAGATGAAGATGTTGTCCTTGGAACCGTTCTCAAGAGGCTCGTAGATGGGGATAGGGGGGCCCTGTGAAAATGTCAGCGCATGTCATCAGTTGTTTAACTCGGATAGCTTACCATAAACTGCTCCTCGATCTTGCCAAGACGGTCCAGACCGGCCTGGAGTTCGACGTGGTGGTTTGCTGATCCCTCAGCAATAGTCGAGACGATAGCGATCCAGTAGCCCTTGGGGCAAACATTGTGAGCGGAAGAGACACAGGCGATGTAAACATCTAATATTGTTAGCGCATGTGCACATATTGCGTGAGTTAGTGGTATTTACCGTTCTTTCGGCCAACCTGAGACTGGGGAATGATGAGCTGGGCGGAATCGGCGTCGTTGGTGCCAGCGAGGGGGTGCTTCAGAATGCAGATAGCACGGAGAACGTGGCCAACAACCTTGGCCTTGTTGGGGAAGTAGGAGGGGTCACCAAGGATGATCTTGGCCTTTGTCTCAAACTTCATCTCCTCAACACCGGTCATGGTGGCCTTGATGCCAACAGCCTTGTCACCATCATACTGAATCTCGTCGATGTTGGTGTTGAGCATGTAAGTGCCACCGTAGATGGCAGACAGACGGGCGAAGCCCTGAGGAAGCTCGCCGAGACCGTAGAGAGGGTAGATGTAAGGAGACTTTCCGTATCGAGCAACTGAGTTACCGTACAGGCGAATGCGCTGGATAGCCTCGGGAGCCTGACCGGGTGTGGTGATGTAATCGTCGGTAAGGTAGAGAGCCATGGCGTGGCCAATGAAGTCCTTTGTGGTTGTCTCGAGGCCGAACTTGTCATAGACATCCTTCATGGTGCACTTGTTCACGTCCAGGCCTGGATAGAAGTCAGCGAATGTGCTCGAGCTGGATTCACAGGTTTTTTCCTGCTTTAGACTTTGTTCAGGAAGACGAACCCTTGTGTGTAGCGGGATCCTTGAGGTCGAAAGTTCCAACCCACTCGATGAAGGACTTCATGCGTCGCTTCTCGAAGATACCCATGAGGGGAGATCGCAGAGCCTCAGCGGCATCGGAAGGCACCTTGGCGACGGTAGCCTTGTTGGAGGCACCTTGCTGGACGTAGCTGCCAGCAACTTGCTTGAACTCGAGGTATCGTGTAACATCAGTGGAGACAAGGATGTTGGTTAACTCGCCAGAAGACATGAGGAACTTGGGAACAAGGTCGATGTTCCAGTCGTTGAGGCGGCCATACTGCTTCCAGGGCTCCTCGCCCTCGCTGAAGTTTCCGTACTTCTTGAAGAGCTATAGTCTTGTTGTTAGAGCTGTCGGTCTAAGAAGGGTAGACGGGTCGGGATAAGGTTTGGGGAATAGTTGCGTACCGTCTCGAGGTTCACGGATGCTGCCTCACTGTAAACCCGTTAGCTTCTGGCGTATCAAAGAGCAATCGCAATCTAGTAGAGACTTACCCGCCGTAGTGGTCATTTCTGTCGATGTGCAGGACCTTCTTGCCCTTGACACTCAGAACACTGTTGAAGCATCATCAGCCGACCGCCTTTATATCAGCCATCACCGCCTAGCAGCTTGCGCGGGTCTGGGACCCTTTTGCTACACGACAAAGCGGTCAGGAAAAGATGGAATGGGTGCTGTTTGTCTTACCCAGAGAGAATACACTCGGTCAATCCTAAAACCGGTCAGCTTTAGCATGGTAATCACAGCAAAACTTCCAGCGTCCGACGTCTAGTTGAAGCTCGGCGATGCGGGGATCCGTCTGCCGTCTGCTGGAATGGCAGAAAGAGGCGGGGAGAGGGAGGGGAAAATAGAACGTACCAGTGCCCAGCACGATGACGTCGTATTCCTGTGCGATCTCATCCATGATGGCGGTTCCTTGGTGTTGATATCTGATGTATTTTCTAAAGTAGGATGTTAGGGATGGGAATAATAGAGAAAGGAGCAGAAAGAAAGCTTCAAGGGGAGGTGAGTGAGGTGCGGTGCCAGGTGCCAGGCGCCAGGTGCGAAGTGGCGGGGTCTCGTTTACCTTTAGGGACTCAACTCCAGTCTAGCTCCATTGTGGGGGCTTTTCTCTGGTTCAACCAGCGCCCAGGTAAGATAGTCAATTAACGAGTTAACGCCTCCAAAAGGTAACCTCTTACCCAATTGATGCCTTTCTAATCTCAACTTCACTTCGTCTATGACTTCAAATCTCTCTAAGATGAATAGTCTCGTGGCTATTGCCCTCCATTAGCCCCTATATTGATCATCATGTTGCGATGGCTCGACGGTCAAATTTAGCTTAAATGCCAGGTCAATATAAGAGCCCCAGCAGAGACCCCAGCAACCTTCACCGACGAATGACTAGACTACTCCACGAATACGGTCTATTACATACTATTGCACTGGGTCTTTCGGCCGTAACTCCTTTCTTTCTCTATTGAATGATTCACCTCGAAATTGCTAAAGAATTATCTGCTGTAATGCTGGTGGAACAGCCCCTTATAGGATCCATTAGCAAGAGCCTGACTTACACGGCAATCAAGTCTGGTCCCATGCTAGGAGACAAAATTAGATACCCCGAATGTTCCATACATCATATCACAGACTGTCAGCGTTCCATACGAGTTCAACTGCAACGTATAATCCATTAGAGTCGTATAAGCACCAAGATACAGCCCTCCTCATGTGTATACCTTCATGTTGTTGGGAAATTCACATGTTCTCATATGCTTCTTGCTTCGTCTACTGTATCTTACATATCCTAGATGTACACGACGAATAGGTCATCAACCTTGAGATTAGGCATCATAAACCGCCACCTCTTCCATCACACAATAGTACATAGCATCGTCTCGTTTGGAGCGGATTCTTATTGTTTCTTCAACTCCTTCTCAATATTTGCCTCCTGCACTTCTGTTGCAGCAGAATCAAGCTGTTTAGCAGCCTCTGACTCTGCCTCCGGTTGTGTCCACTCAGCAACATCGACATCATCCTCGTATGCCGATGGTGTGTAGACTTGGCCTTCTGCGCCTTCGAAGTTGATCTCGGGATCGTTCATGGCGACACCGACAGCGTCCTGCCATGTGTAATATCGCTCCGTCAAGACATGCTTGATAGCTCGCTGTGTCCTCAAAACCTGGATTGTCGAAAGTCAGCACTGTGCATCATGCTATCCTGCACACAAAATCTTACCTCCTCATCTCGAGAATCAATCTCCCGCTCACCAAATCCCAGCTTGGATCGAGTAAGCTCTACCCTTGATGTAGCAAGCATGTTCCTTTCTCGGCAACATACCCACCACAGGGCATGCAGATCCTCCCACGACTTCTTTCGCAATTCCTCGACCGTCCATGCACGTCCATGCCCTTCAGTCTCTTTGGGTGTGGCCAACAGCTTGCCCTGGCCTGGGAAGAATCCCCAGAGACCATGGTTTGGGTCGACCTCAATCTTGGGCTTATGCTCGACGGGCTTCGGTAGCGGTATGTTCGACATGGACAGAGGCTCACGAGGTCCGGATCCGTACAAGCTACTCACACCTCGCTTTTTGTTGTTATCCTTGGTCCTGCGCTTGCATTGCGGTGCGGTCGTGGAGAAGCAGGCAACTCTAGGGACAACAGAAGAGACCTTTGATGACGAGACCTGGGCAATCCGGCTTGCCAATGGCCTTATCGTATTAGAGGGACCCATTGTCATTACTGTGCCTGTCGTGGGGATTGGACGAGGCTATTCGCTACTCAGCTCGTCCCACGCATTCGCAAATTTTGGGATGCCGTAGCTCGCAGTCCGTCGGCACCGGTGCCACGTTACGCCGACGCTGAACAAGGCTCAGTCACGTGCCGGACGGCCAAGCATTCAGCACTCCACCGAGCTTCACCTTGAGGCCTCACCGAGCCTTACGAAGAGATGGATCTCAACAGTGGATTCTCTGGAAACGCACTTGCAGCACGGATAGCTTGGTACAAAGTACATGAGGCTCTGGGGTGGGTGATGCGGGGGAATACTCCAGATGCCCCATCTCAAGGTCATCTTCTAGAATGAAGTGCTTGTCACCAGTTCCTGACTAGGACAAGAAAAAGAGCCACAATCGATATGCGGGGGTACATCCATCTCCAGGTATCAGGTTGCTAATATTATGGCTCCATGGTCGAATATCGTCAGTAAGAAAACACACGTCACGTATAGTTGTTTCGATATATCGCAACGTCGCGAGTTCCGATGTTCGGGCCATTGAAGGAAAAGCAATAATACACGCAGGGCATGAAAGCACCAACGATAAGTTTCGAGCAACTCCTAAACATGTGGTCGCCGCACCATCGATAGTCAATGCCAGGATCAACGGTACTGGGGATTATGCTTGATTGTGTTAACATATGGAAGGATTGGAAGTTGAAACCACCCTATACTACAGCAGCTTGGGCCTCAAAACAATCCCTAGTACAGTAGGAGCCAGTCCCAGCTCCATGCGTTCGCGATGCTACCTTCAGGGTAGGTCTGTTTCCGGTATAACTCTGGCACTTGGTCAACCTGCAAGCAGCGTGTTTGGGATATTAGACGTATGCGCGATATTAGCCGTCCCTTCAGCGACACGCACGCGCGGAATTATTAACATTCACGCCTCACCAGAATCACCACAGCTAAGAGAACCAACAGAACCTATCACGTTAGTCCTATGTCGGCTCGGATATACTATGCCATACAAAGACATGAGGGGTTGCAGTCGTGTCTCGGCAGCGTGGGGGTCCGTACAGCATCTTGGCCACCACCCTGGCATCCTTCGTAAGTTCGTAACTCACAATGCCTGATTCAGGGATTAAGAGGTCGTGCCGGACGAGCTAGAAGACACATGCAAGTCAGAAGCCTTGGAGGATGGTGAATAATTACAACCTACCGAAGCTGCGACTCAATGCGTAATATATGCCCAGCAAGGGAGAATATGCCGTGAATTATCGCGAAACACTCTCAGGGTTTCCTACAGGATTATTTCCAATACTGTACCTACTACAAACTGCACTGCCGCGGCATCCTCCGCCCTGTGCTGCTGCAGGAAGTTGAGTTTGCAACATGCAACACGAAACTCAGGCAAGATTCGGCACGTTCTCTGTCGTCATGAGTCCGTGAAAATCGGCAGGCATATCCTTCTTCTACTGTACTATGTACGGAGTACATCGAGTGGCAATGCATGCAAGTCCTATGATAGAGTCTGGTACCGTGAGAAGAAACGCGACCCGTTCGTTCACGAGAGCTCAAGGTAAGTTAGGTTAATTGCTGGTAAGGATGACTGACGATGGACCGTTTGCAGCAATCGGTCTCGGTGCTTGAAAAACTACCCGAGAAGCGTATAACTATCTATTTGAACAGGCTCAACACAACAACCCTAGCGAGAGACTATACCGTATGTACCTTTTCAAGGGTAAGTAGTAGTTACATCAGATATCATGTGTGTCACTCCCACATGCCATGCAGTCGAACCATGAAATGATAACATCAGGATTGTGTAAACATGGATTATTTCGGCTCGAATTCAAAACATTTCGACACCACACAGTAGCAATGTGAGTTTGCCGACAATTTCTCGCTCACAGTGAAACGCACAGTACGTACACCAATATCGACCAAGAAGCGAGTCGTCGTTCATGGCGCCTTGAACTAAAACATACAGTAACCACTTGCTGGCTAGGAGCGGCCAATGGTGGGGGGGCCTCGTGGTAAACGGATACCCTGGATAACAAGGGAGCCAGCCACGTCTTTCCGGTAGAGTTCCGCACTATCACGGTTAGTATTAGACAACGCTGGTGGTGGTGGTGGTGGTGGTGGTGGTGGTGGTGGTGGTAGTGATGATGATGATGATGCGAGAAGGGCAGAAGGGGTTGTTGTGATGCAGAAAGTCAAAATATGTGACGTAAATGATTAACCTGTGATTGGGAACGATCAATTACTCAATTCGGGGCTTTATCCCCCTTATTTGGTCTTGCTGTCACCAGAAAGGGTTGAGTTAGCGCTGAGCGGCGAGGCAGAGTCCTTTTTTGCCGCAATGACCACAGGAAGTTTTCATGGCGTATCGCTAGACTGGCCTGGGCACAGGTGTTGATGTGAGGGATATTTGGTGATTTTCATCGAACTCATCACCATGTCGAGAGTCTGAAAACCCGAGGCTAAATTCTTATGACTCGTGTAGGTGAGCGTCTACTTACATTTCAGCCGTGACATTGGAACCAACTGTTACATAAGTCCTAACCAACGTCGATAATTGCAAAGTGAAAGATTTCAGTTCTATGATCGAATGTGTTGCATGCACAGGTTTTGGTCCAACTTGCGGCGAAGATGAAGCCATCGTGACATGCTTCCCATTGTCATTGCGCCCTCAGATTGATGTGGCCCTGACGGGTTCAAGGAGCGGGAGCAGACCCAGTTAGAGAAGCTTGGTGCGTTGAGGCTCAACATGCTCTGTACGGCACCACCAACGGCAGTTTTGTGCCTATCCACCAGGCCCGCTTCTCCAACGATTGCCGAACATGGCTGTCAACTGGTGTGGTGCATTCAAGGCGTGCTGAAAGTGTCCATGTGCATGTGCATGTGTATGTGTATGGCTGGCTGGCTTGAGGACGAGAATATCGATGATTCCGGGCTGCCCCTTTTCTCATACTTTCACTGCGCTGGACCGACGTACATCGTGTTTGCGCGGTTGGTTTGGGAGAAGAGAGCTCGTTCTCTGGTTCTTCCTGTTTCCGAGGCATCAGGATACGATCCCAGCCGCGCTTGAGTTGTCAGCCACCTTGATTCTGCCGGATACCCCAATGGAGCAGTCCCGACAGTTTGAACAGGGATTTACCACCAAGGTGTGCCTGTCGCGGACTTAAGCTGCGCATTATCTTTCCACTACTAGATTAAGCCCTGGTTAGCAACTCCTGCTTAGGCGAATGATGACATATTAAATGCTACCGGCGGCACCCGGTCAAACTGATTGATCACGGACAGATATGCCTAAAACGTACATGGTTCACTGACTACACCATTTGTCAGCGGTTAACTGCAGGGCACCTACAACATTTTAAATTTCCGTAAAAATTGATGGCCGGACTGTGAGATAGTTAGAAGGCAGATCATTGTACTGCAGGAATGTCATCAATTAAGTGTAATGGTTGTCAACCGACCTTTGAAGTCCTCTATGGTAACGGTCAAACTCAGTAACGGTTTAATGAACCAGACTGAGCCAGGTGGGGTACCGCAAATGATAAAACGGCGGTATGTGTTTGCAAATCGAGTCGGTGAAGTTTCGGAAAGAGAAGAACGAACGTCATCACAGGCCATTTAAAGAGTCGTGTTGAATGTTCCGTAAGACTTGGACCCCGAGTGTTGCTATTAAGGGGTTCACAGGATAGCCCGTTCATCACCAAGTATCACGTTATGTGAT
Organism: Fusarium sp. PT; assembly: GCA_021020635.1. NCBI lineage: Eukaryota > Fungi > Ascomycota > Sordariomycetes > Hypocreales > Nectriaceae > Fusarium > Fusarium sp. PT. The sequence goes on from JAHMRZ010000010.1 coordinate 774,979, forward strand.
GTCTGAGTAGTTGTTGACAACCATTACTCAGTTCGCGGTCGATATCAAGCTGTTGTCAGAGAGCCACTCATGAGATTGATAACAACAGAGTTGCTCCCCCAGTCAACTTTCAACACAGTCTGTCTTTGGGTATTATTTCCCACGTTCCTCGGCTTTGCCTTTGCAACCTGGCTTTGAGTCTCACACATGCTTAGCATACGCACCCCTTAATAACCCAAAACGCAACGCCACCGAGGCAAGGGTGAAAGGTTTCCTAGCTTCTTTACTTCGAGGGACACAGGGGGTAAAGATTCCTCCAACCCCCAACAAGCTAGCACTTGAAAATTGTATTGCAGTGGTGTCCGGGAATGATGCCTGTCGCTCGGTGTTCCCGCCCCTATGGCCTTCTCCAAAGTCCCTTATTTGTTTCGAGTTGGCTGGCCATCATCCGATGACGGAAGGGATCCAGGCGTCTAGGCAACCAGATTTAGTGGTCGAGTGCAAGGTCGGAGGAGCAACGCTTCCACGTTGTTTTCGTAATAGCCTAACGCCGTTCTTGCGTTGTGGTTCAAGCAAACAGTTTGGGACGTTGAAGGGTTGATGATAGATGAGCGTCAGCGGCTCAAAAAGAATGTTGTTTTCTCCAACTATGGAGTCCGCCTCCTCACGGGAAGGACTCCACCACAACCTTCTGGAGCCAGAATCGAAGCCTTTGACTTCCCACCCTCGTCCTTCAGCAGATGCAATGGCGGGAAGGTGAGGGGTTTCCAAGGGACCATGCTCCACCGAGATCTGCTTTGGTGGGACACCCGCTATGCTTGCGGGAACCATTGAACGGTTGGCGTCGACAACAAGATGAGGGACCCTGGCATAAAAGACGTTGTGCCAACATCACACATCACACCTTGGGATGTAGTCAACGTGATCACGAGTGCGCCTGCATTTCGATTTCGGGGTTGGCTGAGGGTATGGCCAACAACATGCTATACCCTGAAACCTGAGCCGATGGCCGGCTTGGATTGAGAGCCAGGCGACTCTCTCCGACAGCATTTCCTTTTCCACGGACCATTGTCTCCAATGCCCTAGGAGAGGAGTTCCCTGTGCACTCGGCGAATTCTGCTCGTCCCTTTGTCCCCACTTTGCTTTTTCCTATAGTCTTGGCAAGCCTCAACAGGGACTGCAATACCCGTTCGGCCTTCTAACGTCCTTTTCGTCGTATTTGGATACTTGATGTATTTGCTTGTCATTGTACCATGTATTTTTCAACATGAATCAGCAATTGCAGTCTCATCACTGCATTTGATCGAACAACCATTGGATCATACCTTCGAAATCCAATGTGTGCATTGAGGTCAATGTCATGCCAGCCTTGACTCAGGACCCTTGGAGCAAGAGACTGGGGCGCGTTTTCGCTTGACTCGTGGATCCTGCATATCATTTCACAATCCTAGCTTCTTCGAGTCACGAGCCAGATGTTGACCCATAAGCCTATGCTGGACTCAAGGGACGTGTGGTCTTGGAAATTCTCGTGATACAGTCCCCATCGAGTCTGCTTTATAGTATGAGGCGGTACGGAGTATGGAGTATGGAGTATGGCATTGTTATTGTAATATGAGTAGATCCCAACATGCTTGTTGCCAAGACTTGCGTAGCTACCTTTACCAGATTATCCGCGACAGGCATTCCTGACAAGATGGTACAGATGACCGAGACAGGTGTTCTTCAACCTCTGCCATCTTGCTTGACATGATATCCGTAACCATGAGTGCAGCATGATTGGCTCTTGACCGAGGTGTAATTAGAGTAAGGAAGCAACTTGTCGACGAGCTATGAAACAGGCATAATAATATCTCTAGCAAGCTACCTGGTTGGTCGTGTTCCATAATAAAACAGCAGGCCAGATCTGTCTCAGCGTTCCAAGGGCGATCTGATATCGAAACTGAGGTAGGCCGCGAGAGCAACGTGTATGCGAGAAAAGTTGTCCACGATTCCTAGTTCAGTAGCGTCAAGACTAGTCGCTTCACTTGCTCACAAGATCAGGCAAAACGCAGAAAAATCGTTAAAATGAGAAATGGTGCATGATCTGGTCGAGGAATCCGGCGCGAACTCGGTGTCCGAGTCGTGTATGAGGTAATGCGGTGAGAGGACTTGGTTTGGCGTGAAGCATCGTGACCTTGGGTGTGCAGCGAGGCCGGCTACGACACCGGAAATCGGAAGACTACCTAAGGTCAGGTATCCTGTACAAGGGCCACGCAGGGTTGTTGTGCTTGCCAGGTAGCAAAACAATGCGTACCTGTTACGAAATCACCCAACCTCCAGTGTCCCTGTGGACACCCCCACCCCTGTGAGCGACCGGCATTTTGGACCAATTGTGAGTACAGTATCGACCGTGCGAATCTATGGATTCAGGACTATTTTTTTTTTGTTGAAGTTGTTCGACGCGTCGTGCATCATCCTGGATATGATTTTTGATAACAGCGTTTCCCTGTCAGTGTTCAGGATCGCGAAACGAGACGCATCGTCGCAAATGCCGTTTAGACCCTGGCAGCCTGGCTACCGGAGGATTGTGAAGTTCAGTCATGCTTGCCATCAGACGTGGTTTCGATAGTTTAGTGAAGCTGACCATGATGGTCGAGGCTGCATGGCTCTTCTGAAGGTTTATTTACCATCATCAAGCTTGATTATTAGTAGAGAGCATCAAGCTTGCGGCGATGTCGGACGGTGAGGCCGGCGGACTTTTGTCAACGGTGCCGTGCAATGCAGTACCTCGGTGCTGGAAGGACCTCAGAAGCGCAGTGTACAAATCTCATCGAGCAGAAAGCTGTTTGGACGAGGGGCTTGCATATCAGGTCGACGCCTCGCCTGGTGCACTTTGTTCAAAAGTCCTCCCAAATTAGTTTGGCGCCTTTGTTCGTACGATACTGCACAGTAGATCGTATCCTGGAAGTGTTGCTAGTAGAAATGGCAGGCGAATTTTGCCTCGAGGGGTGATGGCTGGTGAACAGGGCAAGGAATTGTATTCCTCCTGTATAGTAAGGCACTGCTTATATGTCGACCACAATACTATACTGATGTCTAATATCTTCGTCTTCGTTGGATTTGACAACCTGTCTCTGTACTCCGTACCGAGCAAGGTCTTGTGGATACGACGAGGGTACCTGGTTCTTGACTTGACACGACAGCAGTCGGTAAGTGACGAGCAAGTATCCGTAGATTTATTTCACCGCAAACTGTTGCCAGTGAATTGAAATCTTCAGATCTGATTCTGGCGGCTTAGAGCGGCAATGGATGGCCTGGCACCTGCGCTAACATCCAAGCTGGACAGGCCAGAAATATCGCCGTAGACCCGAAGTGATTCATGTTCAAAGAGGGATGAGGGGGTGTAGAGAGTAAAACGAAGAAAAATTCGAACCATCCAAGCTAGAAGGGGAACGAATTCGACACTGCAAACAGTTGGCGTCCAGTGTCGAAGCGTATTCCTTGCTTGGCACCAGCCTCGGGTAACAGGTACTTCCGCGTTTACTCCGGCTGCTGCGCTGCTCTTTCTTTTTCCGCCTGTAACTGACGAGCATGCAGCCGCGCTTTCACTAATTCCAGCGCTCCCAGGCGACTCGAGGTAGGAGGTACCTGGACCTTCTCTGATTCTTCCTGCCCTCTCGTTGTTGTTCTCTCATCTTCCATCTCTCTGTTCTCCCCCGAAAACTCTTCCCTCACACAACTCACAAACTCTGTACAGCTTTATTTGGCGAGATTGTAATTCCTGCATCTCGAGTCACTTCATCAACTCTTTCATCTTCATTGTCGTGATATCTCTACGGCGATTTGCGCGTCTGGCGTCTGGCCCCATCAAACACGACCGCGACCCGCGACCCTCTCTGGTCTATTTTTCGCCCTCTGCTCCAGATCCCAGCCGCCAACTGTGGTTCCTTTGCTTCGCTGTGGGCCCACTTCCCTCACCAACATTATCCACTTCCCACCTCTCTTTTTACCTCCCCGGCCAAACAGTCGCAACTTTCTCCAAGGCGTGGAATTGCAAGCTCGCGAGTACCGGTCATTATACACATACTGTGCGTGCCGGTCAGGGCTTTCCAACGGTTCCGCTGCTGGCACTTTTCTCCCTCTTTACCTTTCGCCGCCCTCTTGTGATTGCATACTAAGCAGCACTGATTTTTTTTTTATTACTTAGTGCTGCTACCGCATCACTCTTTTAATCCACACCCGCGCCAACCCACTTCTTTTTTTCCCTCCCTCCTTCACTCGCGCTTCTTCTTCCCACACCCACCCACCCGAAGCGGAATCCACTCAACGCTACCCACCTTTCCAGAGGCTGCCCTGACAGCTCGCCCATCAAGATCAGACCGCGAGAAGAAAAAAAAATAATACTTAAAAAGGTTCGAGACCCAGTTCTCCACTCTGTGCACCCTCTCCAAAGCACTACCTTCAAAGAGGGACCTGCCACGAGCCTCATCCTCCACCATCCGGGAACATCTTCTGCGGAGCTTTACAAGGCATTGTATTTGATCTTGCTTGCTCTCTCAAGTCTTGCAAACCTCGTCTTGGACCCCTCTCCCTCCTTTCTCCGCAAATTCTCGACTTGGACTTGTCATCCACCAGCAAGGTCCATCATACCCCGGGCAATTTTTGCGTCGCGGTATCTCCAACACCACGTCGATTGTCACGAGCTTCGCGTTCACAAAGAGTAGCATGGACGGTCCTCACTACCCCTCCAATGGTATAAACACGACTTCATCTGGTCAGACTTATCCTTCACCCACCGCAATCTCTCCCAACCAGTTGCAAACCGGCTCGCCGCTGCCTCAGACTCTGCCACCGCTGCAGCCTCCAACCTCAGCTACCATGCAGAACATGTACGGAAGCCACCCGCATACACCGCGAACCCCAGGCACCCCGAACACGCCTGGGTCAGCTTCCAACATGCCTAGCTACCAGCAGCAGACATCGCAGCCCGCGAATCGCGCTGGCATGTACTCAATGGCACCAAACCAATACCCTCCCCCTCAGGGCTATTCGGCTGCTATGATGCCCCAGGCGACTACTGCCGCATCTCACCCACAGCCCATCGCGCCAGCTCCTGCTGGTGGTCGCGGCCCTCCTGTGTTGCGCCCTATGCCTCCTGGTGGCATCATGTCGCAGCCTGGTGTTTCTTCTCCCTACGGCCCTGGCTCGCTCATGCAGCCTCAGTCAGTCATGTCAGAGGGTGAACCTCCTACCCACGTTGTTGGCTCCCAGGGACGTCGCGGTATCCTGCCAAGCGCTCCCGGACGCCCTGCTGCCCCAGCTGCTGGCACAGGTACCAAGAACACCGTAATTCCTGTCAAGGATGCGGATGGCAAATTCCCTTGTCCTCACTGCACCAAGACTTACCTCCATGCCAAGCATCTCAAGCGCCATCTTTTGCGACGTGAGTAGGATAACTTATTGACCACGACAGTAAATACTGACGATTTCTTGATAGACACCGGTGACCGCCCATACATGTGTGTCCTCTGCCGCGACACCTTCTCCCGAAGTGATATCCTGAAGCGCCACTTCCAAAAGTGTTCTATCCGCCGTGGTAACCCAACTGGAGCTAGCCACTTGTCGCACCCTCAGGCTCACGTTAAGAAAAATCAGCAGGCTCAAAAGGCTGCCGGCCTTGCCCACGATGGTGACCTCAACCACCTTAACGGTTTGAGTAACCTTCCTGCAGACAACATGGTCCACCCCTTTGGCATGGTTCCAGTCTCGGACGGCATGAACAACATGGCACAGGATCAGAGCCAACTCTCTCGATCCAGCTCGCTCGGCCGTCTCGACAACGGTAACAACGCTGACAGACGGAACATGAATGGTCAGGTCATGGGTGCTTCGCAGCCCTATGGTGCTGATCCCAACATGAACCAGCAACAGATGACTGGCTACAGCATGCCTCCTACTCAGAACGGAATGCCCATGTACGGCGGTTCAAACACAAACCCACCATCTGGCCTTGATTGGTCTCAGATGTTCCAGGCTGGTGCGCATCAAACCTACGTCAACAACTCTTTCAATCCTAATCTTGGACAGACGCAGATCGGAATCAAACCCGAACCTAATGCCGGGCCCGGAACGACAGGCGATAGTGCCAGCGATACCCTTTTGTCAAATCTGGGAATGCAATCTCACCAAACTCCATACAATCTACTTTCTGATCAGATCCTTAATTTCTTCTATCCTCCTAACCAAGCCATCGATCCCTCGAGCGCAGGAATGAACCTCTATTTCTCGCCAGACAACGTCAAAGACTTCTTGGACAAGTACACTCACTTTCACATCCATATGCCTTTCATTCATGTTGCGACCTTCAAAGTTATGGAGGCGTACACTGGCTTACTTGCAGGCATGTGTTGCATTGGCGCCTGTTACTCTGATAACGTCTCGCCGTCAAACGTTCGCGAAATGATGGATTTTCTTGTCATCGCACTTCAACGCGACTGCAAGATGATGTCTACTGCTGAACCCCAGACAGGCCAACCGACTCAACCATCTCGGGCTGATATCGAAGAGCTACAGGCTGTTTTGTTAACGTGTGTGTTGCTGCTGTGGAACGGAAACCCACAACAACGGGAGCGTGCCCGGCACATCTACCCTGCACTTGCAGCCAATGCACGAAGACTGAATCTTTTCCAATCCTCCAACGACCCTGCTGCTGTGTCTCCGCTACATCATATCAACTTTGACCGAAATGCTTTTGACGTGCAGCAGTGGAAATGGGACATTTGGATCGAACAAGAGCGTAGAAATCGTCTCATGTTTGGCGTCTTTCTGATGGATGTGGCGATGGGGCTCTATTTCAATGCCCAACCTTTGTTTGATGCAATGGAATTTCATCTACCTCTGCCTTGCGACGACGCAGCTTGGGATGCCGACAAGCCTGGGGACTGTGCATCTGCACTTGGCCTTCATGGCATTGCCGCTGCCCGAGAGAAGAATTCATACGGCACACAAAGAGCAAAGCAACCGGAGATGGATTGGGCCCTAAAAGCACTCTTGCATCCTTCTTATCAGATTCAACCAGGAAGTACAAACCTTTACGGAAAGTTTGTTCTTGTCCATGCCATACTAGCTCTGATTCGACGGGCGCAAATTGATGGAAATGCCGCTCAACTGTCCAAATTTGGAACGCCCCCTCCCAATGATTGGATGACCCCAGCCGGCAGCAATAGCGGACGGGGTACTCCCGTTGAGGGAGCGGCTGCCAACGTGGACCCACAAAGTCTCCAGGCACTTGTCATCGCCCTCAGCAAGTTCAAGAAAAACTGGGACGCGGATATGGCCAATCAGTTCCCGCCGACAGCCCCAGGATCTAGCAATCCTCGGCGACACGGTTTTTCGAGGGATGGTATTCATTTCTATTGGCTTTCTAATTACTTGCTCAAGCACACACAAGCAGCCGATCTTCGATTGTCTCCTGACGCGCGCTTTGTGCAAGTAATCCAGCTTTTGAAGTCTGTCAAATCGTGGGTAATGTCTGATGGGGCGAACAGAGGAGAAGAACTAGGATCAATCGGAGAGATTGATGATCAGTATGGAGCTATGGATCTTACACTTGAGATGGCAAAACTACTTAAACCTCTTCCACAGGTGGTGGAAGACGCTGGCACTGCGTCTGTCAAGACGGAACTTGACACAGGAACGGCAGTATGATTTTCTGACTTTACATAACCAAAAAAAGCACTTTAGGGGTGGGGCTGCATCTGGAGGCGTTGCATTCTGTTTTGTTCTCTTTATTTTCTTTGTTTCCTGGGTTACTGGGTTTTACCAAAGTGATGGTCATCCCAAGGTAGACCGGATTGGCATCACACATCCATGGTCAGCACCGTTGTGCAATGCATTTGTTGAGAATAGACGGAAGAGGAGTTGTACCTGCATATTAGACTTTGATCAAGATAGAGAGGGAGGTCTAACCGGTTGAAGGTCTTCCGGTAGACCATCATGACTTGATGGCTTGGAGCTGGTTAATGATGTTTGCCTATATTTCCACTTGTGTCATTTCGTCTGGAGTGAAAACGTGCATGGCATTGGTTGTTATGGATATGTGTGTATGTTGGTGTTTGTAAGGCTGCTACGTAAAGTCCTTCCTCGTGGCGACCCGTCTATTTGTGAGTTGTATTTGACATTTATGCTCTCGATAATCTGTAGCTGCACACTAGCAAAGCTGACTGTCTATCCAACCGCCTAGTTACCCTCCTTCTCGTTCTTCTCGACAGTGACAATCTTTGGCGTGTACTTTTCCAGCTCAGCCTTGGCCTCTTCAGTTGGAGTCAAGCCAAGGGATTTCTCGAGAGGATCAGTCAAGGCGAGCCCCGCCGCACCCCAAGCGATGATGGCAACACCAACGCCGAGGCGGGTCCTGGGCGAGAGATTCTTGAAAGTCCTGATTGTTGTGAGCAAAGGAGCACTGGAAAGGATAACGTTGACAGGGGCTGGCGTACTTGAGCATGGTGATTTGATGATTTGGGGAGCTAGACAAGTCTATGTTTTACATCGCTCAGGCTGCCTATGAGATGTGAGTTTAGAGGAGAACCTTTGGTGTGCAGTCGAGAGGGATTGAGAATTGTTGATACTCACTTTTTCAATGCACCAGTGATGCGAACGAAACGAGTGCGAATACCAGGCACCTGTTAGAGCTCAAGTTGGATTTGCGGATGAGAAATGAATTGAAGTGGATGAAAAGTGAGTGATGGAGGTTTGAGGCGGAAAAGCGCACGATATGATAGGTCAGCCTGAAGCTTAAGCGTACCTACACGTAGAGTAGGCTCAGGCTCTATCTTACTGGCTTCTCTCTAACCATTACACCATTTAAGCATTGCTAAGAATATCATATCGGTGTCGTCGCGACTGTTTCAAAAGACGAAACACATCTATAAAAAATCGTGAAAATACTCAAACACCAACTTCTTCAAATCATCTCCTTGTCTACGGCGGGATAGTCGAAGCCATGGTCACCCTTCACGAATGGGCATCGTCATCGTCATCACAACATCCCCGCCTTGTACATCTCCCATACGAGCTCATCAACAACATCGCCGCCTTTCTCACTCGGCAGGACTTTATAAACTTTCGGCTCTCTTCTCGCGCAGTTTCGGCGTGCACAACATCGCTGCTTGCTTTGACTCGTTTCGACGGCGTGCCGTGGAGAAAGGACGGCAAAAGACTCCACGAACTGTCTCTCGTGCCAAGCTGCGCAAGACGGATACGTTGTGTCAAGTTCAATATGGCACGTATGGTCGAGGAGGAGGTCGAGTACGCTACCTCTCGGTTTATAAACGCAGATGAGCTCAACCGAAGATGGGGTCCTTATCTCATGACCCAAGATGTCTTCCTTGAACCAATCGAGTTACCACTTGACTTGGTACTTCCCGCATTGAAGCGACTGCCAAACCTCGATACCATTTGTTTGACATGGACACATTGTCCATGGGACGATCATTTTGACATATCTGACGTTTTTGATCGAGAACAGTCTCTGGAAATGGCAGGCAACGAGATATATGACACACAGGACGCTGTCCTAGAGACGCTGCTTCAGCGCAATACACCTATGAAGAGCTTGACTTTCGAGCCGTTCTTACACACGGAACTGACTATACCCTCTGGTCTGAAGGCCAATGTATCGACGGTCCTAGGGTCTGTGACTCAGCTACACTTGGAAGTCCAGTATGAACTCATTTCATTTGAACCAAAACGTCTTGATAACTGGATATCGCTCATGCCCAATATACGAGACCTCCGTGTGCATTCGTGCCCGGTGGATAACCCTGCTAAAGATATCGACTTTTTCATCACCAAGAGGCTCAAGAATCTCGAGAAGCTTGACCTGTCCTGCCTTCAATTTAACTTTGTCAACTTTTCCCGTTTGATCACGAACCACGCCTCGACTCTCAAAGAGGTCAGGCTACAGTCTTTATGGGGTTGGTGTGACCCCTTCAGTGCAGAGGAAATCGACTGGGACATGATGTTCCAGCTGATGAGTAAAAAGTTGGAGGTCCTGGAGAAGGTGAGGATCAATGGCACTTTTAGCGATAACGTGGGCTGGCACCAACTATTCTTTCACGGAGATCTAATTTGGGCAGAGGCACTGGCCAGGATAATGGGTGAGGTTAGCGAGCCTCTTGAGACGTTCATCTTGAAGGGAGGAGAGTATCCCCGTCCAAGATGGATCATTTAAAGTAGTTGTTGCCGATTTTAGAGGGCTTTTGGCAAATGGGACACTATACCAACGAGGCAAGTACTTGATATACATGAGTATATGTACAGGCCGGTTCGTTATGAGCAGTAAGCTGTCGAGCGAATATGGGTCACGGAAAGTGGGTTTGATATCAACATAATAACGTGAGTTGTCAGTTTGGAGATTGATCGCTAACCATACATGTACTATATGCTAATAACCCTAGAGGAATTCACCTTTGCATTTTGCGTTTGAATGACGTGCTTTCTGGGGAAGGAGACTACGCCATAGTCACAGGACGATACGCCCAAAGGTGTTAGGGGGTCCCAGGAAAGCAAGAGAAGGTCTCTTAATCAATAGTCCCCCGGAGCTTGGCTCTCTTAGCCCTTTCAGCAAAGTGGCAAACAGGCAAAGGGAGGGGGGGGAAAAAAGAAGAAGAAAGAAAAGGATTCTACGTAATGTATGAGTGCGTGGATTTGCTTTTTGGGCAAATTTGTCTCAAACGATGAACTTGTCTCATATCGCATTCGGCCAAAATCCGCAGGAGAGGTGCGTTGGAAGACAATCTGTCCGTAGAGACAAGTCTTTTCTTTAACATTTCAGTGGACTTATCAAACTGGAATACTTAGGCCTGAGAAAGAAAAGAAAAAGCATCGTTAGAGAACATGCATATCCCTCTTGCTCTCTAAGCTTTAAGCTGGCAGGCTGGTGACCTAATTGCATAAACAATACCCAGTACTGCAAGCCTTGTTTCAGAAACATTCCCTTTCGAGGCGGTACGAGGACAATTGGAATGATAGGACAAGGACTAGACCTCTAGGGAGAGAGATGAAGACAAGAGGCAATGTAGATCTATCTAACGTCAGGCGATGGAGTGTAATGCAATGCAATGCAGTGTAAAGATAGACGAGGTTGGTTACACGTGGTTACACGTGGTGACGAGGCTTGTATAGAGCTAGGAAGCTCGGTAAACCCTTGAGATTGATGAGTGAGTGATGGAACTTCTCTTTATTCGCCCGTTGACAAAGGGCGAGGAGTGCGCGGTGACATACGCCTGAGCAGGAGTAGAAAAACTGTAGACACTGGATGAGTTAAAGTTTATATGGGACTTGTTAATAAAACGTTTTATGCACGATATAAATTAACAGGCAACTAGCAAGCCCCGTCTCCTAGACAGCGATGCACTGTAAAAAGAAAACCATATGCATGTCTAGCATGCGTGCAGTAGAGCACGCAGCAGTGAATCCCTCGATGTAACGAATGAAATTACATGATGACTCCTTCGCAGCTTTAATCAAAGAAACTTTGGGCTTTCCTAGGGACCTTTGTAATTTTGCTTTCCTTTAAGACAACGTCAATAAATCGTTGGATATAGCAGAAGATAAAAAATAAGAACGAACTGTCCTGACTAACGCGCTTCGGCTACCTACTCAAGGGATCCTTGGATTGAAAACGAAGGAAACGACGCTTCTTTGTTGATCCGATCTTGATAATACAATCCCTGCAATTCTCCAAGAATAACAAGACGACCCGCTCATTAATCTATCAAGATATGCTCCAGTAATATCGAGCATGCGCGTGGGTTTGTAAACTCGGCTACTCGGACATTACCATCCCTTTGTCCCGGTATAAATTATGGATAAATATAGTTATAATTATCAATTGATTATTGCAGTTTTCCCCTTGATATGTGTCTTGGCTTTTGCTGGTTTGGACACCTAGTCCGTCTTTCCGCCTCAAGGAGGGCTGCGAATCTCGGACTGGAATGCGAATACCAGGGACGTGGGTTGTTTATTTTCCGTTTGCACGTCATGTGCCTGGTATATTATCAGGTACTTAGTTTCACGACGTGGGATAATAACGAAGTCGGTGTTTTGGGCTTGATATTTTGTAACTCGTTGATGTAGCCGTTTGTAGAGCCCTAGATACGGATACTTTCTGTTGTAACTTGTAAGGAGGAGCCCGGTTGAAGAGAGTGACATCCCGGCTGCGGAAGACCGTTACGTTAGTTAGTTAGATTAAGTTAGCTCTACTCCGTAGTTGGGCCCGCTTTTGCCATGCGTCGCGGCACATTTGGTGTTGATCATGATCAAGGACATTTGCTCTTGACTCGAGATTCTGGGGGGGGGGATCGAGTATCGAGGATGGAAGATTTTGGCAAAGTTGCTTCGTTCGACTGGCCAATTGTGTTTCCGGTTTATTACAGTACAGTAATGTTACAATTAATCAATGAAGACAGCATCTTTTTATTGGCTGGTTCTTGTATTGCTTTCTGCACATTCCTGAGTCAGGCACAGCATTGTTAGCATCGCTACCTTTCAACGGCACAGCACCAGGCGTTAGAGTTTTTCTTGTTTCTTTTTTATGCTCTTTTCTTCTTGTTCTAGTCCATTTTTGCTACTGCGTCTCACCTACAGTCATATCCAAAACCAATTGGCTGGCTGACTGGCTGATTGACTATCCGTCTGATATGTGACGGTTGCATGTTAAACAGACGTGGTTTCGGACATTATACTGTGAACAGAGGCGACACTCCAAAGTCCAAACCGAGAACGACCCCGTTGAGACATGTAGGAATGCATTTGTTGTTCCGCCTGGAGGTCTTCATAGGTCCTTGATCACCAGTTTCCTTCACAGGTTATCAGGATTGGCTGGCTTCTGGGCAGGGGTCGCGTGGCTTACAAGTAGAGACAAGACAATTTGAGGCAGACCAAAGGGCGAAGACTCAGAAAGACGGATAGAGAGGCAGAGACATGAAAATTCGCCTCCTCTTAGCACAAAATGTATCTTGTAGGTGGAATCTATATAGAACGAGGGGTGTGTACTTCGGAATGCGAAGCTTGAAGAAGAGAAAGCCCTTGAAGCCTCTACTCCCTCCTGTCCGCCCTTACTCCAATACCGAGGGCATTCACTCACGGTCAAATCTCTCGATCACACAAGGACGAAATATCTCTTGCTTAACGATCTCGATCTTACTACTGTCCTTCAAATCTTCTTGAGCTTTTTTCTTTGTCTTTGTTTTGTGATTTTTGTGATTTGGTTTCTTAGAAAAGCGTGTTCAGATCTATACGATACAGCCAGCCTGGTTATAGAGAGGAAGTGAATTGGAAGAGGACAGGCAATGAAAGCAGCAGCCGTTGGGAGCACAAGAAGAACGCTGCTCAAACAGGTACGACCACTTCTTTTGTCTCTTTTTTTTCTTCGTCTTCATTTCAATTGTCCTCCACGAGAACGATCTTTTGAGTTGTCCATCACGAGTCGACTCGAGCCAAGCGACACCCAATACCAGCCTTCGAACCTCCAACGCAATGATAGCGCACATCAAAGGCCCATAGACATCTCGACGTCCAATCCGAGATCTGCTGTACCTTTCAGGGACAGGCTGGCTCGGCACAGCAAATGAGAGCAATCATGTTCATTCAGTCACTCACACGGTCACACCCATATGCAAGCATGTGCAGGGCCACCCGCACCATCTCGAACCTGAACTTGAAGGGGATTGGGCTGACATAGTATCCTGCAGCAGGGCATTATCTGCACCTGGATCTTGTTCTAGGTATTAGTGCCAGCGCAAAGCGACCGTAGTCCCTCATGACGGCGCGCAAGAAGAAGCTGAGCATCAGCAGCACTGGCGGGAGCAATAAGAAGGAGAACATGAAGGGCAATGGGAAGAGTAATGGAAATGGAAGCAGTTGGGGCTTTGGACGTTGGGGTTCTACCAAGACTGCTTCTACAAGTACGAATAGCTCTGTAAGTTGTTTCTTTTTCTTTCTTCTTTTTTTGATTTCACTTCTGCTCATAGTTGAGCTTTTCTCATCTTGTCTCTTGTCCCTCTTTTCTCTTACTCCAAATTCACATGTGCTTCCCTCTAACATTACCCACCCATTCAATCACTTCCCGACCCCCCTTCATGCAATCGGTAAACACTCAACACTCAAGGCTGCAGCGGCCTTACTCAGGTTGCACGGGTACACAGAACTAGCCTTACCTAGGGGCGTTTTAGTCCCTGGAAGGTCTTTTTTTGGAGGCTGAATTTTGTGGTTCGTGGTTCCGTCATCAGCGCACCTACAGTAGGACGCCCGGCCCCTCTCCCCTTGAAGCGAGGCGAGAGAAAAAGAATCAACCCGTTTTTGTTAGTGAGGGGAGTTTTTGAGTTTGTTTGAAGTCAATTGATGTGAGGGAAAAGCGAATCAAATCAAACAAAACAAAAGAAACAATTGACCAATTCAATACCATTTCCTACCTCACAGCACAGCACAACAATACAAGACTCTTTCCCCTCTTCAAAAAGCCCTGTCGTGGAATCCATTGCTCACCCTCAATTTTGTCCTCTTCCCTACTTGTGCTCTTAGCTCTTTGATCGGAGTCTCATCTTGTCCTGGGGGAGGCTTGTTCAAAGCGGATCATCCTTCTCTCTCTCTCTCAAGGCTTGTTCTTGTCCACTTCTTGTCCCTGTCTTCCCCTGCTAGGTCATATCCTTGCAAAGAAACCTGTCGGGTCCCAAGTCCCAAGTCCCCAATGGCTCAGCGGCCCACGACACCCACCCGCCCGCGCTGACAGGTCACCCACGCACTGCACGCTTTTCCACGCCTCCCTCTCACTCTCACTCTCACTCTCACTCCCACCCTGAACTAACATCAATTCGCTCCAGGGGACCACTTCGCCTGCTTCAGTGCCTTCTACTGCTGGCGCTACTGCTGCAACCGCTAGCTCGTGCCCGAATTCAGGTTCGACTTCAAGTCCCTGCCCATGCCCGAGCGCTGGACAGATTCAAGGACAATCACACACCCACTCCCACGGCCACGGCGGCCTTAGCCATGGCCACGGACACTACTTTCGCTCCCACCATAATCATAATCATAGCCATAGCCATAACCAAAACCACAACCATAACCTCCAACAACAACATCAACATCAACACACCAGCTCGGCCCCTTCTCACGCTTCTGTTGCCGCTTACAACTCAGCTCTAAACAAGCCCGTCGTTACTGTCTCTGTCGCTCCTCTCTCCGACTCCAATTCTGTCTCTTCCGTCTCTTCCACTTCGACTACAGCATCTACACCAACATCCTACCGTTCGCCTACCACCACCGCTACCAACACCCCGGTCTCGTCTCCTGCCTCGTCTACCACCTCTCCAACTCCGAGATCGACGCCAACATTCGCTACTCCGACATCCTCAACCAGGTCTGGATCAAAGAGGACCGTTCACTTTCGCTCCGGTACAAGCATCTCTGCCAATACCAATAACAATAGCGCGCCCTGCATTCCCATCCTCTCTGTCGTGCCTCCGCCTGGCCAAGACGGCGGCGACGGAGAGGCAAGACGGCCCGCCATGCAGCGAGTTTCTGCTTTTCTCCCCTCGTGGGACAAGAGGTCCTCGAATTCGAGAGCAGGCTTGTTTGGCTGGTCCTCAAACCGTTCCAGCACCTCAATATCAGTCGCAAACTCAAATTCCCTGTCCAGAATAAACACCTTGGCTGCTAATGCGAGTGGCCGAGTCCAGCGGGAGGCTTTCTGGCCTGCGACTCTCGATCTTGAATGCGAAAAGGCTGCCCGCATCCTCAAGTCATTCTCCAGTATGCTTGTCTCACCTTCACGTAAGCCTCATTTCGCTAACATGCCATCGCAGCCGATGGATATCTGGTTCCGTTAGAAGAAGAAGACGACTCACAATCCACAACGAGCGAACCACGGTCTCCCAAACGAGTCACCAAGAAGATCCCCAAGCGCATTATCCAGAATGCCGCCGGAATCGCCATCTTCACATGCATGCGCAGTGGTCTGTACATGACAGGCTCCGGCGGCTCCGGTATCCTCATCGCTCGAAAATCCGACGGTACCTGGTCGCCGCCATCCGGAATTATGCTACATACGCCCGCGCTCAGCTTCATCATTGGCGTTGATGTTTACGATTGCGTTCTCGTTGTCAACAACCTTGCTGCTCTCGAATCACTCACAAAACCCCGTGTCACACTTGGCGAAGATGTCGGTCTCACAAGCGGTCCCTTGGTGTCTTTAGATTCAGATGAGTCGCACATAAAGTGGAAGGACTTGGGCAACACCGTTTTTACATACCTGAAAGCACGGGGTCAAAACCAGGTAGTTAACTTGAATGGATGCATTCTGGCTGAGAGAGGAAACGAAAATGAGCGCTTTTACAACAGCCCAGTCACCCAGATGGATGTCCTAGCTGGCAATGTCGCTCGCCAAGTGGACGAAGTAGGCCCGCTTTCAGAGGTTATCAAAATGGCCGAGGGTAGGACAGACTTCGATGCCTCTGTGATCAGCAGGATCGCGGCCGAATGCGCGCCAGGAGACGCCATGATCGCGACGCCCAAGTCATCAACACCCGCCTCGCCTCGCACTGCCTTCGGTATTCCTCACATGGACGATCCTGATCCTTTTGGCGTTTTGGCTCTCGAAATGGCTGGTCTAGAAATTAGGGAGGCAGGCTCAAGATTACGACCTACCAGCAGCCAATTTGACTTCAACCCCGCGCCTACAAGTCCAGCCTTCTCCAAATTCAACAGACAAAGTGTGGATACGTTTGTCTCCAAGAGCAACCGAAACAGTTACATGTCTTCGCGAACGGTCAAGAGTCAAATGACGGATGCTGGAACACAAACAGATGTTGGCGCAACACCCGAGACAACGCCTAGCCCAGGCCAGAGCGAAGATGGATTTGACAGGTCTACCCGCACGCAAATTCCCGAGGCCACGGAAGAAGAAGAGGAGGTTGATTACACAAAGGTCGATCTGACACCAATAAGGCATCTGAGTGGAGCACACACTCCTCTCAGTACTACCAGCCACAACAGCACAACCGCTGTGGAACACGACACACTCAAGGTCGAACCAAGGGATGACACTGACAAAGCCTCGAGCAATTATGATAGCGACAGGGATGACAAGAGCAGCCGAAATGCCGGGGACGACTCAGAAAGTGAGGCAGAGGAGGACGAAGAAGAGGAGGAACCTGTAGTGTTTGAGGTTGCTGCAGTGCAGCCGGCAAGGACCCAGGCTGTTGCATCCCGCATGATCCACGCCAAGGGCAGCATGGTCACCATCCCCAAGAGAATCCCCCCTCCTCTGCCCATGAGGAGCCCAGCTAGGACATCGCGATCTAGTAAGAGCGAGATCGGCGATGTGTCAAACCTCCGAAGTCCCCTGCGAAAGGAAGCTTTCAGCGAAGAAGACCTTGTATCAGAGGATGAGCAGACAACGTCTGACTCTTCCCCTTATCTGAAGCCCGGAGAGTTCAAGGTTGAGAAGGCGGTCCGAGTCGAGGCCAAGAAGGTCGAGGAGCCCAAGCATGAGGCGATCAAGATTGACGAATACGAGTCCGAAGACGACGACTCGTCGGATTCTGAAGTTGAGTTCTTCCAAGCCGAGGAGGTGAAGATGGACAGCACCAAGACCGAGGAGCCCCAGGCAAAGGAGTCTGAAGCCAAGCCCGCAAAGCTAGATGAGCCCCAGGAGGAGCGACCCATTAGTCCCGACACTCCTGAGAAGAAGCACACATCATCCGTCTACACCGGAGTGACCGACGATCGATGGAGTATGGATGGCTCAACACTGACAACGCCTACATCGGACCGACCTTTCTCGATCATAGATGATATTACTGAGGACGAAACGCCAAGGAAGCCAACAACAAAAGAAGTTGAGCCCGTGGTGATGAACGAGAAGCACGAAGAACTGAAGAAGATCGCATCAAAAGAGGCAACCCCCAACACGATCACGGTTGTATAATTGAGGATGGCACGACGACTTTACAGGGGTAAATGGGACACGGCGCATGACTTTTGAGCTTTTTCATGGGTAATCACTCGGGTGGTTTTTCCTCCTTACCTTTTTCTTCCTTTTTTTTGGCAGAGAAGTTTTGCGCATTCTTGTCCATACTTTGGTGAAAATGTACGTTATGATGGGTTCTTTGTGTGAAACGGGTTTACTTTTGGCCCCGGATGGCGTTTATTTGGAACGGTATGGCTGTGGCTGGCTCATCAGTGCCTCGAGCAGCGAAAGCTGATACCAGCTCGAGGTGCAACTGATGAGGAGAATTGGTACTGTGGAGGTACTGGATGTGTCACGGGATGGGATGAGATAAGATGTGATTGAACAGGAAGGGACGGGACAAGGCTCGAACATATGGATAAAAAGGCTCCTTGTACCATGGATGCAAGTGATCTCTGTACCTAGAGTTGTTGGTTTGAAGCGATGGCATGACCCGGTGTTTATTAGTAGAAAGGTCAGACTACGATACAGTATTATTCTTAATGCTATTGAATAGATACAATACGAAACTAAAAGCTTTTACTATTAAACTGTTCTGGCTTATTGACATCGCTGTCTCGATTGTACTTAAGTATGTTCAATGGTCTGTTTGATATGAGTGTTCATTTTGGCTGGCACTGGCAGCCAGTTCTGTAAACTGTTTGCTGCCGAACCGCCTGCGTCAACACCACCAGAGAAAGAGAGAATTAGGGAAGAACGGGTAATCAACCATTTTGATCTTTGCACACACAAGTTATGTCTCTATTTTGTCTTTTTACCTGTGTTTAAGTAAAACAACTTGGAAGACTTAGAACAACATGGCCTCACCTACAACGCCTACCAAGAAGGACACAGCAGGTCACGTGCCATCTCCAACCGCTGCTTCAGATGCTGGCGCGACACCAGCCACACCTGTCGCGTCGACGCCCCGGTACAAGCTACGGGCGCGCAAACCTCCAGCTCGAGAAGGCTCGCCTACGCCTACACCATCGCGACGCAACAACGGCTCAGTCACGCCGTCACCGTTCAAACACCACCACCACCGCTACAGCGGCACCGACTTCAACCTCAGCGCAAGTGCTAGGAAATTCAGAGCTCGCACAATGTCTGGCACGGCGGGCAAATGGCGCGAGGAGCAGGTCCTCATCATCTGCCCCGGCAGCCGCACCACTATGGCTCAGCTGGGATGCAGCGAGTTGACGCCTCCTGCGCGGCGCATGCCTACGAGAATGTTCAAACAGGGCGAGCAGTGGGCGCCTTACCACAAGACGAAGCGCACCACCATAGTTAATGGCGTTGAGGAGGAGGAGTGGCTGGAGGATGTTGACGAGGACGAGGGAGCTGTGTATCCCATTGAAGGTAGCTATGGCCAGCCGATTGAGTTTCGCAACTAAGTGAGGTACCCAATGCTAATCGCGCATGCAGCTGGTCGCATTGTCAACATGAGCGCACTCCTCGCATTTCTCGACCATGTTCACGGCCTGCTTACAACCACATATCACAACACCCCCATCATGCTCATGGCTTCACCACAATGGACCCGACCCGACTGCGAGACCATCGCTCGATACGTTTTTGAAAATACGAGAACACCTGCGCTATGTATAATTCACAGCGGTATCGCTACGCAGTATGGTTTGAAGTGGCCCAACATGACTGTAGTAGATATCGGCTTCCAAAAGGTCGACGTTACGGCAATCCACGACGGACGAGTCGTGAATCACATGGATGTCGGTGCGTCTGAGGTGGATGGAGAGATGAGTGGAGGCGAGGTCTTTACCCGAAGTTTGGTCAAGCTACTACAAGAGAAGGGCTTCAACCGGGATATGGCAGAGCAACTCAAGAAGAGCAACATTTGCGAAGTGCTGCCTTATAATGCCGCCGAGAACGAATTGATGGAGCTTCCCAAGGAGAACACTTCAGGAGCATCAGCAGCTCCACCAGCGCCCGCAGCCGTTCTTGAGGCAGCCACAAAAGCCCCTGATGCGGCCAAAGTTACAGAACTTGAGGATGGCGAAGAAGGCACCGGTAACGCGGATGACGATGGCGTGCTAGACGTGGCAGCAATTGTTACGAGTGGCCAGACAAAGGAGTTCCTTGCCAAAAAGGAGAAAGAAAAGGAGAAGGGCAAGGGTGGCAGGAAGAAGGGTGAAAAGGAGGCTGAGGGCGCGGCAAAGAACGTTCGTTTACCGAACTCTAAGAGAACACACAACACTTTTTTCTATGAGGAGATCGTCCAAGAGGATGTTCCTCCACCAACGAAGGAGAAGGAGAATGTTGAGAATACTACCAATGGCACCAATGGCACAACGGAGGCTCCCAAGCCCGAAGGTGAAACCAATGGAGCTCAACCTACGGAAGGGGAAAACACTGCCGCGCCCACGACAGAAGCCCCTAAGCCGGCGGAAGGCCAAGAACCAACACAGTCGATAGAGCCCAAGCCCGAGTCCGAGCCTAAGCCTGAAGTTCAATCGACCACCGAGACGCCCGAGAAGCGACCAAAGCGCATCCGTCGAGACGTCGAGGTTGGCCTGGAGCGATTCAAGTTCGCCCAGCGTCGCGAAATCGACCGTATTGTCAGCGCCATCTATCGCACTGTCCAGGGTATCGATGATATGTATATGCGACCTGCCTGCTGGGACAACCTTGTCTTCGTCGGTAACGGTGCTCGTCTGCGCGGTCTCCGGGAGAACATCCTTCAGACCCTTAACGCCCGCCACCTCGTTTCCCCTTCTACAGCCACCATGTTCACCTCAGAGCTGCCCTCCAACATGGCCACGCCCACCGGCACCGGCGCCCAAACCCCCACGGGCTCTTTCACCGGCGCGCCACACCAACTGTCTTCAAGCGGCGTGAACCCTCTTCTCCAGGCTGCCACTACGGCCGCCGCTGCTGGCACCACCGGTAACAACATGGTCGGCACGCCGCAGCCCGCCTCCGAGGCTGGAGGCCCCGCCACTACCCATCACTTCCATAGCCAGACTCCCACAAGCATTAAGACTGCTTCTCTGCCTTCGTACTTGAGCGAGTGGACCAAGAACGGCTTTGAGGAATCCATGTTCCTCGGCGCCCAGGTCGCTGCACGTATCGCCTTTTGCTTACACTCTAACATGGACGCCCAGACCATTGAGGCTCAACGGCTTATGAGTTTGAGCAGAGTGGACTACAAGTAAGTTCCTTGTCCCCTTTTTCTTGTTGCATAGACGGATTACTAACGGTATTAAAAAGCGAACTTGGCCCTAAGGGTGTTCGCACGCACTCCATGCTAGGCTAGACGATAGACGACGATACTGAACTGATGTTTTTCTGTCATTATAAGGGTTTCTCGTTCACATCGTCTCGGCCAAGGCCTTTCAAAACGTGGACTTGAGAGGAGTTTTTTTTGAAGGGACCAGCGAAATGGAAAACAGCAAGGTGCAAAATGAGATGAACAGAGATAAGCTGAGCGGCAGAGCAGGGATGAGATAATACCATAGATTCAAATATGCTGTACGAATATTCTCGATATTATGATGCTCAAACTAGATTGCCAGGAGCCGTGAACCTGCTACCAAATATACCATGGCATAAGCTGAAACATAATCTTCTAATCCCTGTTCGAAATCATTATGTCAATACAGTTGCATTACATCTATCATGTCTTTGGACTATTACAGATCATCCATTTACGACGCAATCGTCAGCATTCAAATCATCCATCAACATTTTCAACTTTCCACCCATAACTATCAGGCTTCAACAAAAATTCAACAGTACTTGTTTGACTCCGTTGATGCAGTGTACCGAAGACAAAGAACCAAGGCCCCCAAAGGTCGTATGCTACTAACCCGCAGCATTTCGGATTCTGGCCTCTTCCGCGGCCTTGTGCCAGTCGGTTCGGAATAGGTAGATATACTCAATCGATGCAACACTTTCAAAAAGTTAGCGAATATGACGTCTAGTACACAACCTTTTCAACTTACGTGATAGCTCCAAGCGTGACTCCAATCCACAGGCCGCTCAGCTTCCAATCGAGGCCAAAAGCCAAAATGAGCGAACATGGTAGAGACAGGGCGTAGTAGGCGATGATGTTGGCAGGCCCACCGATCGATTGCTTGCCGATACCTCGAAGTAATCCGTGAGCACCTGCTGCGAGACCATCAAACACAGTGAGAAAACTGGCAATGGGCATGACTGCGGCAACGAGCTTGATTACATCGTCGTCCTTGGTGAACAAGAGCGGCAATTGATATCGCAGAGTGGTGTACATAGTAAGATTGAACATGCCAAGGATAAAAGCGGCAACGAAAGCCTAAACAGTGTTAGTTGATGTCCCGATCTTCAGATCAAACTCAATCTTACCACAGCGCCTGTCATCTTGGCTGGCTCGACAAGACCAGCCCCAATCAGGTTGGCAATGCGGGTCGAAGCTGCGATAGACATAGGGAATGGGATCTCATACGAGAGCGTTGTGATTGTAGTCACAACACTCTGAGCAGCCAAATATTCGGGTCCAAATCGACTTGAGAGTAGCGTGAGAATCTCGAAAGCCAGCCATTCGGCCTCAACCATGATCATTCCCGGCAAAGCAAGTCGAATCATGATCTGCCAGTTACTGAGGGCTCGTCGGCTGAAACCGCCCCAGCACTGTCGTCCGTTTACAAACCGAACATACAGGAAGAGGAATATAGGGAGAAGATTGGTGCTGATAGCTACAGCTGTAGGAGCTCCAATGAAACCCCACTGCAGCTTCCAAACCAAGAGCCAGCTCAGAAAGACGTTGAAAGGTGCAACGATAAGGAGAACATAAGTCGTAGCACGGAAAAGACCTTGGGCTTGAGTAAATCGCTTACCACCCTCAAAAAGGATGAATCCCGGAATACTAAAGATCATGACCCTGAGGTATATACCAGCAAGTCGAGCTGATTCGGGCTCCGGGACGATGGCTCGAATAATACCTTCTGAAAACCACCACAACAAAGCCACGGGGAAGCCAAGAACAAAAAGGAAGCAGGTCATGCGCTGGACCTGCAGTCCAACAAGGTGTTTGTGACCGGATCCGTATGCTTGCGCGCACAAAGTATCAAGGGAGGTGGCAAGGCCTTGGAATGGCGCCAAACAAGTAATGGCCGCGGTCATGTTGGCCACTGGATAAGTTAGCCTTGAGTTACACTTCGCCTCAGCAAGTATCAATTAGTTCACTTACAAGAAACAGCACCAAGCTCAAGCTTGCCAATTCGTCCAACAGCAAAGATGCTGGTGACATTGATAGAGTATTGTAGGAGGAAGGTGACGATGAGTGGCACTGAATAGGTTACGATGGTTTTGGCTTCTCGTTGCCAAGTTGTCTTAATTCGATGCTCTGCCACTGCGTTTTCCCATGCATCGTTGAGATGCCCAGTCAAACTTTCATCAGTCTGAGATCCCAAGAGAGGGTCTGTTTCGCCAGGAGGTGGTGCCGCGCCAGCAGGTGTCCCTTCCTCGTCTTGTGGTATCTTTGTGCTAAAAAGACGATGATAGATGCGAGTGAAAGGGCCGTCTCGACGACGATATCCGTGCTTTGGAGGAAGAACATGGTTGTCGCGCAGCAAACTTCGCTCGGCGTTGCGAGACTGTTTCCTCTCTAAAGCTGTCAAGCCTGGCTCATCATAGATTTGAGGGTTCATAATTGGTCGTGAACCTCCAAAAGCAACACCGCTGGGCCGACGATACATGATGGGATCACCCTGGAGATCAGACACAGAGACGTCGTCGTCAATCGCATTGTCCTCGAACTCATCATCTGAGCACTCGGCAAGATCCGCAGCCAGAACTGCCTCAGCTAGAGGTGAACCGACACGCCATGAAGACGACATGGCAGCATGTGCGCCAGAACCACGCGGAGTGCCAAAAGGAGAAACTCCAGCTCCCCTTCCTATCGGGTCCATGTCGACTCAAACAGCCGCTATAGCGGGAATCTCTTCTTAAGTGGACGTAGATTCAGATGACAATTCTGCGAGGTTCACGCGAAAAAAAGACTTCTTCAGAGTGCAACAAGGAACGCCACTGGTCAGGTGGTGGAGTAGAAAAAGCTGAGTGGGATAATGCAATCAAGCGAGTTCAATTGTGCTCTTCGACTGGACATGCACTGAGGACAATGCGCAGGTTGCGATGCTAGGAGAGAAGCAGAAGAAGAGAACAAACCCGGAACAGGGCAAGATGAGAAGAGGCTGTATATAGGTATGAACTGTATCCGTAGTTGTCGTCAAATCACTAGGCCCGATTGAAAAGAGGCAATGAGCCCGTTTTCGCACTTCGCCTGACTTAACTTTTCTAGCTAGCGTTCAAGTCAGACCCGCCTTGCCACGGTAAAAGGCGCCATTGAAATGCCGTGGAGGCTGCTGACCCTTGCCAGGTGGAGTCTTACCCATTCAGGTCAAAGACGTGCAACTTTCGATTCACCATATCATGATAGGCGCATCTCAGCCTCTTGACATGATGCGGGGGTGGATCGTCGATAAGGGTCTGCAATCGTGCATGGTTGTGGTTCCCGATGTTTGACGACCAACGGCGTGTCTCGGCCCGCTGATTTGATGAGGTTCTCAATTAATGATTCCATATAAATAAACATTTCGTGTCAAGCGATTGGTCAAGTTTAGGCCAAGCCTGCAGCCTTATCATGACTTCAATCATGACTGTTCCCATTAGACCCAATACTGCCCCGCCCAGTCAGGCTCACCATGAGACATTGAAGCGACCCAAGGGATTTCATCGCTCCCGTACCGTTGTAGTGGAGTGTTGTATGGTATGCGCAACCCGATTTTCGATTGGGTTTCCTCCTCATGGCCCGAACTTTGTGTGACCTCTGGCAAATCTGACTTAAAAGTGCCTACCATGATTGAACCCGGCTCCAACAGCTCTGGCCATATCAAGACTCCAATCTCATATGATGCGATACGCATCTCACCAGTTGGTCTGCCTGCCTCGCCCCAGGCTTGTTTTGAGATGTTAGCCGATGTTAGAAGACCCCAGTCTATGGACGATTCATTTGACCGAATGTACGTTTTGATATGTGGAGCTGCCCTCTTGCGGCCACTCTCCAGTAAAGAGGCATTGTTGGGAAGTTCTTTAGAATTGTTAAATTCGATTCGAAGACGTGATGGAGCTCAACTCACTGGCACCACTGGGTGAATCGTTGGCCCAATGATGGAAAATTGGACGAAGATATTCGAGTTGCTTCGCTTGTTGTGACGACTGGATTTTGGTATGTATAGAGCCACCCGATGCGTATCCGTCCAATGACCGTCGAATCTCATCGGCCGTTGGAAAGACAACTTTGAACTTGGGCTGCTTGAGGTTCAAATTCTTGCAACGACTCAATGACTGAAAAAGTGTATTTTGCAACCAATCATCCTTTGCCCCAAGTGTGGCAATTGATGATACCTGTACAGCAATGCTTGAGTCATCATCATACTTACACGGGACGTGTCGTAAACATCTTTTCAAAGCGGCCCACCCCCAAGACGTCTCTGACATATCTTGCGCGTTATGCTTCCCTGGTACACTGGCAATGAGCGCAGCTTTGACGCTCGAAAAGTCATATTGCACAAGTTCATCAGTAAGGGGTTTGCAGGTAATCTTCCGCTTGTCATATGATCTTAAGTAGTTCAGGAGATCGACTTTGAACCGCTCTCCACTACCGATGTCATAATCGTCTGGGGAGGACGCAGAGTTTTGCATGTTCGATATCTTGGGAAGTAAAGGTGACCTCCAGACGCCATTACTCATGTTAGCCCAGTCCTTGGGGATCATGTTAGCTGTATGGATGATGACTTGAGCTGTATCATCATGTCTGAAAAGAATCATCATTTTGGAATGATGCGTTCCAAACATTTCGGGCATGGGTGCTATATGGATATCAACGTTCTTGAAGCCTGCAGCAGCGTTCTATCGGGAACTAGTGAGTGAACCTTCGAACATATTCCACCACAGTTAACGTACCTCCAACGCTATTCGATTCTCATCTTCGCGTTTCCAGAAACCGTGGACTACGTGCACCTTGACTAGATGACGTGTATCTGAATCGAATGCATTCATCAAAAATGGAACGTCGTGTAAGAAATTGAATTCCCAGCATTCCGAGATAAGGGGATCACCCAGCAGGTCCCGTAGGCTTACTGCATCCTTGTTGTCACTTTCTGGCAGATTCTGGATCCAAGTTAACTGCCACGGTGACTTGATTGTAGCTGGTTGTTTGTTCCTCTTTCTAGGAGGGCTTATAGAACGCTGCAGCGATTCGGGTGCATGAGCATCAGGTTCTTCTATTCGCTGGCGCTTGGCTGAGCGATCCATCGTGGTGATATGACGACTATCTGCTGTGGATACAATTTCTTGACTTGCTTGGTTGATGGGAGTGCTTTGTTGAGCATGTAAGACAGCTTGAAATGGGAACGATCTAAGATAATTCGCCAACAAGGACTGATGGGAGAAGCTTGGGATATGTCGAATAGTTGATCGCAAGGCAAGTACCATGTGCACCGTTTGTGTACGTGCGAGGGTGGGAAATAAACCAGGCCTGTGTATCTCGGAGATAAAAGTCTTTATATAGAGTGAAACAAATGTGACCGTCCTTTTCGGAGATTTTGTGCTAAAGCAGTGATGGTTATGAAGGAGTAGAAATCGAAACAGCACCAGCTGGCCTTGAGAAAAGATGTCAAAGGTATAGACCTACAGTACTTCCTTCCCTTGGGTTGTCATTGAGGGCAAGTGGAACCAATGAGATACAATACAAGTCAGACTCACTAAAATGGAATGCAGGAACAACCCAGTCGACTTGCTAAGATGAGTATCTGCCTCAGGTAAGAGATACCTCGCCGAAGCAAGCCTCAAAAATATTATTCGATAAAATTGTATGGACTGAAATTCATAGTAGCTTTTCTAGTTCTCTTTTGTATCGTAAATGTGGTAACTCACGGTACTCACGGTCTCACCTGCAACAGAAACACTTCCAAACCAAAGACAGGCAAGCGCGTAGCTCATGTGGAGTGGCTTAGCAGGGGATCATGTCCTGCGGGTTGTGGCGTCGAATTCCGATAGGGAACGTGGTCTCGAATTCGAATGCGCCTCCTGAAGGGACCCTTTGTCCTCCTTTGATCCTCTTTTCTATCTACAGTTCCTATCTATTCTCCTTTTTGCCCCTCATCATCATCTGCTATTCGCGCCTGGTGAGCGTGATCGTGTGATTGTTGTTTTCTGGCCATTTCTGTTACTTTCTTTCCATATTGCGATACCTTCAGGTTCCCCAGCTTCACCCTGTACGATCGCCGCTAGCTAATTGCTATCCGTACCACCTAATCCGATTCGACCTTGCTCTCGCTGTTCACCCTATCTGTTGCGCTTCGCGCTTCGTCATATTCTTAACTCTTCGACGACTTGCGATTTCTACAACACCCACTGCTGTTCATTCTTCGTACACACCTTATACTTTGGCGCTTCTAGCCCAGTATGCGTCTCTCTCCGCTTGCGATCCTTGCCGGGTTGGCAGCCCGCGGTTTGGCTGAAGAGGAGGCGAACCCGGTAAAGCCTTCGACGTTCAATGGGAAAACGGTACCACCACTCAAGGAGTTGACGCCGGCCAATTGGGAGGAAGAAATCAAGAAGAACAAATTTCTCATGGTGAAGCACTACAGGTATGCTGATATTAAACAGACGGTGATTCCTTTGCTTACGAGTTATCAGTCCCTACTGTAAACATTGCACAAGATTCGCCCCGACCTTCCAGACTCTATACGAATTCTACTATACCTCGAAACCCCCGGTTGAAGACCCAGATACCACATTCACAAAGTATTACGACTTGACGTTCGGTACCGTGAACTGCGTTGCCTACTATGACTTTTGTATGGAGCACAACATCCAGTCATACCCGACCTCGATTCTGTATGAAGACGGAAAGGTGTTCGAAACCCTGCGTGGAATCAAGAACATGACGACATTGACCGGCACGGTCGAGAATGCGCTCGCCAAAACACACCCGGGTCGACCTGAGCTCTCCGTGTTGCCCAATCCTGGCGATACCGTGTACCCTCCCCCAGAGGCCGATAAACAGGCTACTGAGTCTGTCGCCGAGAAGAAGGAAGCAGGGGTACAGGGCGATGCTAAGGCACCAGTGGAGAAGCCTGCGGGTGATGCTGAAAAGCCTCTCGATACCGCACCGGAGCCAGCTGGTAAGAACGCAGGCAAGTCTCTTGACGATGTCACTCAGATGCCCAAGGAAGCGGATAAGTCAGACAAGACCGATTCAACTGAGAAGCCAGCAGAAGAATCTGTTGCTGCTAAGGCTGGTAGCCAAAACTCATTTGGCGCTGACTGGAAAGTACCAAGCACTGGTCAAATGCTCAAGAAGCCCAAACCTAAGGATGACACACCCAAGTACAACTTGGAAGGTATCAGTGCTCCTTTGACCCCCGACAACTTCGATACCTTGGTCACAAACTCGAAGGATCCTTGGTTCATCAAATTCTATGCACCTTGGTGCTCTCACTGCAAGGCAATGGCTCCGACATGGCAACAGCTGGCCAAGAACATGCAAGGAAAGCTCAATATTGGCGAGGTCAACTGTGAGGCGGACCATAAGCTTTGCACACAAATGGGCGTTAAGGCGTTTCCTACCATTCTCTTCATGACTGGCGCAGAAAAGGCCGAATACAAGGGTCTCCGTGGGGTAGGCGACTTTGTTGCGTATGCAGAGGGGGCGCTCGAAGTCGCTGGTGGTGTTCTCGAAGTCGACGCCGAAAGCCTCAAGGAGCTCGAAAAGACCGAGGAAGTCCTCTTCGTCTACTTCTATGACCACGCCACTACGACCGAGGACTTCAAGGCACTAGACGCTCTGCCACTTAACCTTATCGGACGAGGCAAGATTGTTAAGACAAATGACCCTGCGCTATGCTCTAGATTCAAGATCACAACTTGGCCCAGACTCTTGGTCTCCCGAGAAGGACGTGCGACATACTATACTCCTATCACCCCTGATGAGATGAGAGATGTTGACTCATTGGTCTCCTGGATGAAGTCTACATGGCTCCCACTCGTTCCTGAGATGACCGCCGTCAACGCCAAGCAGATCATGAGCCATAAGCTGGTTGTGCTTGCAATTCTTCAACGGGATGATGAGGACCGTCTGCAGAACTCGATCACTGAGCTAAAGAATGCTGCCAATGAATGGGTTGACCGCCAAGTCCAAGAATTTCAGCTCGAGCGTAAGAGGCTTCGAGATGCTAAGCAGATGAGAATCGAGGAGGCTCAGAGCCGTGATGACCAGCGAGGTCTCCGCAATGCCAAGGCTATCAAGATCGACATGGACTCTACCCGCCGCAAGGAGGTTGGTTTTGCCTGGGTCGACGGTATTTTCTGGCAGAGGTGGATTGCTAGCACTTACAACATTGATGTGAGAGATGGCGAGCGAGTCATCATCAACGAAGAAGACGTAAGGCCCCCTGTTTTCTCTTATTCTTGATCCTTCACTGACAATATCATAGCGACACCAGTTTTGGGACACTACCCCTACGGGTAATCAGATCATGATTAGCCACACCTCTATCATGGATACTCTTGATAAAATTGTCTATGGTCCTAACCCCATCTCTCCCAAGTACACCATTGGCTCTTTTGCCAAGTTCTTCTTCGACATCAAGATGAACTTCGTCGATCATCCCTTCTTGTCTTTGGGCTTCGTTGTTGCTGTTGGTTTCGGTGTCTACACTTGGTTCCGTAACCGCACCCGACGATCTCGCGGCACTTTCTTCCGCATGGATGACTCCATGGGTCTCAAGGATGGACTTCTGGGTCAGAATAGTAACGCAAAATCTGACTAAGTAGTCAAACTGTGTGAGATTCATGTTGTGGAGGATGTAGAATAGGAGTAGATATGTCTCTGATGCTTGCAACTATATCGTCACTATAAACTAATAGTGATCTACTGTAAAAGAGGAGGGTTATTGGAATGGGTTATAACAAGATTTCTTATGGTCATATGCCGTCGTACTGGAGTTCTGGGCCTGGTGTCTATTTGCCTTGATTGCGTGGTAGCTGAGTTGATGTGGAAATACCAAGTTTGCATATTTTATGTCGTGCCCAACTATTCAGGTGCTCCTGCATATTCGAACCTTGCTAGAAACACAATTTGTGCACTCTTCTCTTTGGTCTTTAGTCTGACTTGTCTTGTCCTAACTGTTGTATCACGACGTATGTTGAAATCATAAAAAGACATTCCTAGGGATCCATGGTATTTTAACATTAAAATTATAGACACCACTCTTGCAGCGACGGGAAAGCACAAGCATTCATAGTCATAGGTGTTTCGTTATGGGTGTCGTGTATTGATTGCTATTTTACGTCGTAAACTTACCATGACCAATCTGTTACCCTTCTTTGATCTGCGCACTATGCGAGGCCACCAGATACAAGCCATTGTTTTCAGATGTGAACATGATCGATCGCCTGCATACTCGCCTTCTCCACGTGTTCAATCTTTTTCTCAGATCAAGTGTAAAGATCGTAAGTGAGACTGTTGAGCGTCAAATCCTCCTTTGCAATGTCTCCAGCATCAATCAAGAAATCCAGAGGCATCTCGACAAGTGTACCGCGGATACGCGACAGCCACTGCTTGACTTCCTGCACGCCACCAGGGAACTCGGATCGCACAATGTGGCCGTACTCGACCTTGCCCTTCTTCATTTCCGCCTTGACATCCTGGTCCTTCTTGCCAGGGATGATGAAGTACTGAGAGAAGAATGAATCATACTCCTTCCAGGTCCTTACTCGATTGGTGGGAACCGGGTGGAATGCTCGGTCAAACGTCTCGGTGTTGACGCGAGCAGTGGTGGTCCAGAGACGGTGGAAGTCGGGGTGCAGAGGATCGCGGACTAGGAGATCGGCTGGAGAACCCCAATCGTAGTTGTTGGGATCACGGTCCACAGGCGTCCAGTTCTGGTTGGGCCGGTCCCAACGTTGGTCAGGAATGAGACCCAAGTGCTTGCGGAAGAGATAGCGACGAAGAGAAGCAGCAAAGCGGGAGGCTGTGTAAGGACGTCCGTTCATGTAGGATTCCACAGGGGTAGGATCCTCGATAACGACGGCGATCTCAGAGTCGTGGTCTCCGAGTTGCGAGCGGTCGTTCAAGTTGGCTGAACCGCAGATGACAAGACGATCGTCAACGATGAGTAGCTTGCTGTGGATGTACAGCTCCTCAGAAACGAAAGCGTTCATCTCATCCTCAGGGTTTCCGTCCCAGTGCACATCAGTGACTCGAGGGCCTTGATCCATGTAGCATGCGCTGATTGTATCAAGGGTGCGATCTCCCACTTTGCTCGCTCCTTGCTGATATCTCTGGTACTGATCTGTCCTTCCAGACTGGTGTTCTTGGCTCTGAGGTCTGTTGTCGTAGCTCGAAGAGCCTGAATATCTTCCTTGGTGCTCCTGATGCTGTGGACGATCATCGTATCTCGAATCAGAGCGATCATCATAGCGTGTGTCGGAGTGTCCCGAGTAACCTTGCTCCTGTCTTTCATCATATCTGGAGGAGCCATATTGATCATCCCGTCTACCGCTAAAGCGCGGGTCGGCCTGCGGATGGTCATAGGGGTTGCGCTCGTTTCGGCCACCATAGCTTTGCTGCTGTGAGTATCCGCCTTCGTACTCATCCTGTGTTCTTCCGCCGTAACCCTGAGGTCTAGTTTCAAACCGAGGGTCAGCGCCTGGGTGGCTGTAAGGATCACGGCCTCCTCGGCTGCCGTAGTTGTCGCCTCGCTGAGATTCTTCGTGGTGTCCACGATAGTCATCATCCTGTCGATATCTGGAGTCTTGATCTCCCCGTCTATCTTCGCGGTAGTCATCACGCTCGGATCGACCTCCATACTCTCGGCTCTGATATCCGCCGCTGTCTCGAGAGCTGGAGAAATCACCACGGCTTGATTGATAGTCTTCACGTGCTCTTCTTCCAGAGCCTTCGTCTGGGTAGCCGCCCAATTCGCGTTCCTTTTCCTTTCTCGCATCCTCGTAAGAGACCCCAGTGCGGGCTTCTGCTTCAGCCATGGTCTTGGAGGTGTTGATGCGGTCAAAGTTGCGGAGGTTGTAAAACCCGATGTATCTGCTAGGATCGCGGACGCCCGCTTTCAGAAGCTTCCCGATGATGCTTAGGTCGCCTCGAGAGATACTGTCATACTGGAATTCCATGATAGCTCTGGTTCCCAACGCGTCCTTATCGTGGAGGTCACCAGCGAATGCTGGAACCGCTGGCATGGCTACCCAAACATGGAAGGCCTCGCCTTCGTGATCGGCCCGGATGATTCGCTCTACCAGTGCAGCACCGATCTTGTTCTTAACAGTCTTCTGCTTGTCATCGGAGGCAGTGATGAAGAACTGAATAGTTAGTGAGGCTCATCAAACGAGGGGAACTCCTTACCTGATTCTCAATGTAGATGCAATACTTGGATTCCTTAATTGCCTGGATGTAAGCATTCTGGATTGAGCGTTCAAGAGGGTGGCCAGATGACCATTCAGCACAGCTGTTTGACGTTAGCGACTATGTGTGTAGGAAAGGAGTAGGGCTTTCATACCTTCGAATCATTTGAATGCGAGGCATATCGCCGCCGTCTCGGGACCTGTGTCCACGATCACGGTCATGCGACTCATCGTGTTCCCCGAACGACCTGAGTCTGTTCATACCACGGCTGAACTGCTCGGTCAAGCCACCCAAGTAATCATCTTCACCTCTGGAGTGCCTGTCTCCACGGCTGGCGCTCTCTCTCGGGGGAACGTCAAGCTTGGTGTACTTGCCAGGATTCTTCTTGCTGTACTTGTCTTTGAAGATGAAGTTCCTATGCATGATTAACACTGGATTTCCGAGTATCAAATAAGGGTATGACTTACCATCGGTCAACGAAATGGTCAAGCATGTCACGGGTGATAGGCCCGTTCATGCTCAGAGCAACGTCTGACCAGCCCATTCTAGAGCTCTTGGTACGATCAACTATACAACGTCAGTCTTTGATGAAACACGCAAAGGTGTAGTTGACAGAGAGTCCAATGATACTAGCATAAGCCAATATACTGTCCTACACCTGGCAGCTCTCAGCAATGACGGAATCATGAACTCACGTTTGTTCTGGTCCCAGTCCTTAACGTCTGCGAAGTCATAGACTCTGTGCGAAACGAATTAGCATACTGCGAAGGTCTCTGGAGAAGAGAGTGAGCGTACCTAGCGTTGTTGTAATCTTGAAACATTAGCATATTGAAAGAAAAAGAATTCAGGGGAGCTTACCTTGGCCAGGGAAGATAATATCATCAAGATTACCAGGATGGGCATCAGCAATTGGGTGGCCTTTAAGTGTTGTCAGTATTGGGGTCTCAAGTACAGTCTCAAAACACAATATGTAAGCTTACTGCTTGTATCCCATCGTCCAAAGCCTATAATCAGACATGTCAGTATTTTCCACTCTGAGTAGATCGAGAAAGCGCATACACATGTCTAGTCCTCCCATGAAGCCCAGTTTTCCGTTGTCGATGAGTAGGAGCTTTTCGTGATGGGCCCAGTACAACACAACGTCGCCAGCAGTACCGTAGACGGCCTTAAGCGCATCTCCGGACGCCTTGAATAAATCAAAGTTGGTCAGGGCTTTGATTGATTTTCCCAGTTCTCTCTGCAGGTCATAGCCTGTTGGGATATGGTCCGGGTGGCGGAACACCTTAATGCGGTCGTCAAGTGCCTCAAGAGAAGTCCTCGTATGAGACGAATTCAATGTCAAGGCTGCTTCGACTTCTTTATACACGATAATCCTCACATCCACGCCGCGCGCTGCGGCCGCTTTTAGCATGCGATCCAGACGATATTGCTCATTCTTGGCTGGGGGGCGGCGGAGATATAGCTCAGGGCTGAGCCACCAGTCGAGAATGTAGATACTTTCTTGGGCCTCTGATGACGAATACGTGTTAGAAAAGACAGTGACCAGCCATTTCGAGAAAGATGCAGAACTTACGCTCTATGGCCTCAGAAACAGCCCAAAAGTATGAGGCACCATCCACATACCACTTCACATTTCCTTTGCTCTCGGCAGCAAATGAGTGATAGCGGTTCACAGCCTGTTGTCTTTGAAGGTATTGGGCAGCAGCATCATGAGAGCTGTCAGCGCCATGTGATTGTTTCCCTCCTCCTTGGGGCTGTCCATAGCCTTGGGGCTGACTAGAGCTCTGCGACTGCTCATGATGCTGGGGCTGTCCGTAGCCTTGTGGCTGACCATAGCCTCCTTGAGAATGACCGCCGGAGTATTGATCAGAGCCTCCATGGCTACCGTATTGGCTTTGTCCTTGAGGCTGTCCATAACCGCCTTGGGACTGGCCATGTTCTCCTTGGTACCGGCCGCCAGAGGATTGGCCATATTGTCCTTGGCTTTCATACTGGCTGTGACTTTGAGATTGTCCATGACTGTCTTGTGAGTAGCCGTATTCTCCTTGGCCTCCGTACTGGTTGTGGCTTTGAGACTGGTTATAGCCTTGCTGGCTGTAGCTAGATTGCCCATGAGACTGCTGACTCTGGCCCCCATGGGGCTTAGAATGGTTATCTTCGTCGTCGTCATCCTTGTTGTTAAGAACACTTTCGACGTGCTCGCCGATCTTCTTGAAGAAATCCATGTCGTATGTTGGGGACGAGGACTAATACCTCAGCGTATCCTAGGATTTGGCGGTGAGCTACAGGGCAAGAAAGACGATCGATCCAAAATAGACTAAGGAACGATATGACAAGAGCGAGCTAATAACTTACCCGAGAAGCAGTAGAGTATCCGTAGAATTTAAGGCAAAAGATAAGTCGTCTCAGTGATGCTGACAAGCTGACGCCATGAGCTAAGCTTGGAAGCTCTGAGGTGGGGAGCTGAAATGATGACGATGATGGCGCGTAAAGCGGAGAGCCAATGAATCAGAGGCATTCGGCCTTCAGGGTCCCTCGGTTGCGTTTACAGTGATTGATCAATCAATCATAATCAAGCAATCGGATTGGACACGGCTGTTGACCTTATTGGGGCATTCCCGGCATTGAAAAAGAGCTCCAGCTGCGGGGTTGCGGTCCTGTCAACAAACACAAGCAAAGTAGGCAGGCTGGTACGAGGCTCCTTCCTTGGTAAAGTGTGTTCTTGGTTTGGAGATGACCTCTTTTGAGGAATTTGGCTGCTGGTTGCGATATATTCGGGATAAATCTCAGCTTCTAACTCTGAGCAAGAGTCACAAGATTCTGAAAGAAAATCATCGTCGGCTTCGTCAAGTTCCAAGTTGCGTAAAATGCTGTCGAATTGATCGCAGGATGGTCATTTTTGGAGGAATTCTCGAACTCTCTGATCAGATTGAGCAAGTCGTCTTCATCGAGTTCATCAATCAGGCCAGGCAGATCTTTTCATCGTCCGTTTCGTCGAACTTCGGTACATCTAGGAACATATATTCATTAATCACCCTGCATCAAGAAAGATATGTTGAACATTGGAAACAGGTTGACTTACAGTCATCATCATGTCCAGGAATTAGCTCCATTTGGAATAGAGATGCTTAGCCTTTGCACATATTAAAAAGCAAAGAGTAATCGTTTATATTTGCTAGAATCCTTAGTCTAATCAACCTTAATACTAAATAGTTCTATATATACAAAAGGGCTTATCTTCTCTTGTATAATAAATATATAAAACTTAGAATATTTTATATAAGCTTATATAATATTATCCTAAGTCTTCTAATTACTATAGGTTTTATATCTTACTATATTATAGGGTAACTAGGTAGAATTATTAGTAAGAGTAAAGGTAGTAAGTTATAGAGTTAGATATAGTAAGGATTAATTATAAAGGGTAAAAATAGAATTAATAATAAATCTAAGTAGGTCTATAAGATAGATAATACTTTTTATAGGTAATTATTTTATATTTATTAGCTATTTATTATCCTATTTATTAAGGTAGCTTAATGGTAGTCTTTATATCTATCCTTTAAGTTAATAAGTTAATATTTTATCTTTAGGTATTAATTAATATTCTCTTTATTACTCTAAGGACTCTTTCTTTTATAATAAAGATATTATAAGTTATATATTCTAATAAGTCTTATAAATTCTTAATATTTTAGTTTTATTAATAGCTTTATTAGGCTATTTATAGTATTTTTTATATTTAGTATATAGATTATTTAAATAAGGTTATTTATAATAGCCTTCTTTATAAAGTAATAATATATTTTAATATACTTTATTTTATTATAGTATTTAGGGTTATATATAATCTTTTTTATATTTTTATTATTAATATATATAATAATTAGCTTTATAAATAGCTTATTAAGTTCTTTAAGGAATAATCTAATTTAGATTACCTTATTTATAGTTATTAATAATATATAATATTTAGCTTCTACTATAGATTTAATAACTATAGATTATCTTTTATTTAATTAAAAGATAACTTTTCTATTTATAATAAATATATAGCTTATAATTAATTTAAATATATTAAAATTAGTTATAAAGTTAAAATTATAGTAAATATATAGGCTATATAGGTTATTATATTTCTCTTAATCTTTTAATAAAGATCTATTATATTTAATATAGAGAGTAAGGCTTTTTTAAATATAATATAGAAGTTATTTTATATAAATAAATTATAGTTTAGTTAGGTTAAATAGAAATCTTACCTATAGACTATTAGAAAAGGTAAGATTAAGGTAGGTTTATATAATTAAATAGTTAATTCTTTTAATAAGGGAGATATATATCTTTTTAATATATAATAAAGTTATAATATCCTTCTTAAATATAGCTTTATAATAACTATTAGGCTCTATTAGTATATTTATAGAGTTATAGTTAATTATATTAAATACTTTAAAAATTCCTTTTATATATTCTTCTTAATTTAATATAAGCTTATTATTAGCTTACTAAAGTATAATACTAAGGAATAGCTATAAAAAGCTTATTTTTTTAATCTTAAGATTACTACTTAAGTTATTATAATAAATATTAATTATATTATTATTTAATATATTTATAAGGAGATTATCTATATATAATAGTATAATAATCTTATAGGTTTAATCTAGATAAATAGTAATATTAGATTTTAATTACTTTATATTAATCTTTTTTATTTCCTCTTATAATTTCTTTTACTATTAATAGCTATTTTATTTTAATCTATAGATTACCTAATTAAGAAAGATAATATAGTCTTTAGAGTAGTTATAAACTTATATATAATAACTAAAGTAGGGATTATTAAGGAAATTATTAAGAAACTTAAATAGCTTTATATATATCTCTTTATTTAAGTCTCTTTATAAATATATAGTAATAATATTAGCTTAAGTGATTTTATAGTTATATTAAATAGAGAAAGTAAAGATTATTTTCTAAGAGGCTAATCTTATAGTTAATATAAAGGTCTTAATATAATTAATATCTAATTATTGCTTAAAGCTATAGGTAATAATTCTTTCTTTTTATTTTATTATTTACCTTTTTTTATCTTTTTTATATTTTAATATTTATTTTATTATAATTAGTTTCTTTCCTTAGGGAATAAATAATCTAGATATAAATCTAATATATTTATTATTAAATAGGGATTTAATCTTATTATAGTATCTTTCTCTCTATTAAAGGCTATTATTTTATATAAATATAGTAGCTATATTTAGAGGATTAATCTTTTCTTATAAATATATTATAATAACCTCTTTTTTATAGTTAATCTCTCTTAGCTTAAACTCTTAAGATAAATACTTTAATTTAAATATACCTAAAGAATATAATTTAATAATATTATAATTAATAGATAAAAGGACTTTCTTATAAAAGATAATATATAAAGTTATTATTACTTTCTTTTTCTTTAGGTTATAGATCCTATAGAGATAGTTTTCTTAATATTTAATTAAGATATCTTTCTAACTATAAATAATAGATTTCTTTAACTTTATTTTCTTTTTTATTTTAATATAAATAAAAGCTTTATAGCTAAGAGTATATAAATATAAAATATTAGGTCTATTATCTCTAGGGATATAGTTATTATAGAGGACTTTATATAGTATTTTTTAATCTAATATTAAAGAAGTTATAATATTGAGAATATAAATTATTATAAGAAGAATCTCCCCCTAAAGCTTAAAAAGGATATCTATCTTAATTATTATAATATAAGTTTTCTTTAGTATTATTTAATATAATTATTTAATAAGGCTATTTTATTTATAACTATAAGGAGGAGTTATAATAATATAGATTTCTATTAATATATATTTATATCTAATATATAAATTAATAAATTCTTATTCTCTATTAAACTATAGCTCTTTTAATATTATTCCTTTAGTTATTATTATTTACTTATTTTTAAAAGATTTAATTATTATTAATACTTTTCCTTTATAGTATAGAAGTTAGATTTTCTTTTATTTTAATTTATTATTATTTACTAAAAGTATAATATAATAGCCTTCTAGTAAAGATAGTTTAAATTTATATAGATTAAAGTAAATAAGTTATAGTAACTTTAGAGATCTTTTTTTTTGGTTTTTTTAATAAATATTTTATACTTTTAGTAAGTTTATAAGGATTATAGGATACTTTAATTAGCTAAATAGGTTTAATATTACTAATTATAGCCTTTAGTATTTAATTAATTACTTTATAGTTACTATATATAAGTCTTTTATATTATAGCTTAATTTATTATATCTTATAAGTAATTAATATTAACTTTTTCTTTATTTAATTATTAATAATTCCTTTAATAACCTAAGGTATAAAACCTTAAGATTTTATATTAATAGTAATAATAACTTCTCTTTCTTAATTATAGATATTATTTCTATTAATATAACCTCTCTTAAGGTAAAGTCTCTTATTATTAAAGATATTAAATAGAAATTCCTTAATTAAGACTATATATATAAATAAAATTATAGTATTTAAATTACTATTATAAAAAGTAATAAAGATAATATTAACTATAGTAAGGTATATAATCTTACCTCTAGTGATAATTAAAATAGTTTTATTAAACTTAATATAATTATCTTCTTAATATTACTTTTTATTATTAATAATATAAAGGTTATTTTTTAAATTCTATAGCTAATAGTCTTTCTTATAATATAAATTTAAGTCTATAGAATAACTTTAAATAATAAAGTTATAATATTAAATATTACCTATTATATAGTTTAAATTAAAGTTATAGATAGCTTTATCTAAAGGTAAAATATTATATAATTTAAGGTTATCTTTCCTTATAATTAATATAATTTTATTATATATTTTAATAACCTTTAAAGGCTTTAACTTTACCTCTTTAACTTTCTTTTTTTATTATATTAGGTAGTTATAAGCTATTATAATAATATTAATTATCTTTCTTTTTATTTAATAAGAATAGATATTCTTTTATTAGGTATTATTACTATCTTTAGTAATAGCTATATAACTTTAGTAAGTTTTATTTCTATTATTTAAATTATTTTTTAACTTTCTATTAGAATTCTCTTTATTCTTATTTAGATATTAATACTTAATATAGCCTTTCTATTTATATAAGTAATAAATATAGTCTAAGAAGTCCTTTTTTTAATATTATCTCTATTAAGGCTATTAAGATTATTACTATTAAGGCTATTATATTATATTATTATTAGATTATATATTTATTATAATATTATTATTTCTTTTATTAGGTTTATTTTTCTCTTTTTTCTTTATATAATAGATTTTATTTAACTTATTAATTAGATTATCCTAAAGAGCTATTATTAATATACTTATAGAAGTTATTTATTAAGTAAATTATATATAGTTAATCTAGTTATTATATATATCTTTAATATTTAAGATAAATATTTCTCTTTAGATTATAATAAAAATCTACCCTCTAGCTATAATATATCTCTAGATAAATATTTAGAATTTATTAATATATAATATTATATCTTTAGGCTTCTTAAGTTTTAAGGTAAAGAGATTAAACTAGATATTAGCTTTATTTTATATATTATATTTATTAAATTATTTTAAGAGTATTAATTAAGCTTTATTTCTTTTTATAAATATTAATAAGAAATCTATAATAGGTTTTATAATAATATATTATATCTATAATAAGAGTCTTCTCTCTTTTTATATTAATAGATTAATATCTTTCTATATATTAATTACTATAAGGGAAATATTAATATATTATTTTTAAGTTAATTATTATTTATATTCTTTAAGGAATTATTTCTTTAGAAGTCTTAACTTTAGATCTTTTAGGGTATTAATATCTTTAATTTCTTAATTAGATAAATTAATTAGTATTATAATTAGCTTTTTAGAGTTATTAAGGTCTATTAAATCCTTAATAATAAGATTATTTTATATAATATCTATAAGGTTAATTAAATTAATAAATTCTTTATTTTTAATATTTAGAGATATAATAATATATTTAAATTATAATTAATATTATTATAAAATAGTAAATTAATAAATAGCTTTAAAAGCTAATAGTTATATTAATAATAAAGATATAAGCTAGGCTTATAACCTATTAGTAAGAATAAAGATAGTAAGTTATAGAGTTAAATATAATAAGGATTAGCTATAAAGAGTAAAAATAGA
Source organism: Fusarium sp. PT (assembly GCA_021020635.1). Taxonomy (NCBI): domain Eukaryota; kingdom Fungi; phylum Ascomycota; class Sordariomycetes; order Hypocreales; family Nectriaceae; genus Fusarium; species Fusarium sp. PT. Next base: position 815,589 of record JAHMRZ010000010.1, read on the forward strand.
ATTAATAATAAATCTAAGTAGATCTATAGGATAGATAATACTTTTTATAGGTAATTATTTTATATTTATTAGCTACTTATTATCCTACTTATTGAGATAGCTTGGTGGTAGCCTTCATGCCTATCCTTTGAGTCGATAAGCTAGTGCCTTGTCTTTAGGCACCAATCAATAAGAATCTAAGTTAACTCAGGCACAACAGGTATATAAGTCAAAGTGATTCATTGATAGACCCTCCTAACAGAGGCAAATTGTCCAAAGACTGCAATTCAGGGCCTTCAGCATGTTTGAATGCCGAAGTCCAGACCCGGTATAGGTCACTACTGCAGGGCAGTCCATTAGGATAAGTTGCTAAGTTGCCATCTACCGAACTGTCACATGTACTCTAAGTAGAGGTCTAGTCGACCGGGGTGTCTAATTCCCAATGAAACCTCCTGGTCTTTGTGACATTTCCCCAGGAATGAATGTAAATAGCCTATTCTGTTTCCTTATCATTTATTAACAAGCTTCGTTTTGGACAGGCAACAGCAGACATCAATATCAACACTTGCTATACCTCGATCCTGGTGCGTAACCGAGATTGACAGTGTGATTGTCCTGGGTGGCCTACAGTAGCTCATCACTCAAGATAACCTTAGTTGATATCTACCTCTGCTATCCTACCATTTCATGGTACTGACTCAAGTCATCCTATCCACCATGTATACACATGCCGATTAGCAGCAGCCAGCCAACAAGGAATAACACCAATAGCTCCCGTTATCCATCCGTCCCGTCCCGTCTCGTTTCATCAACCCATCCATGATTCACTAGCTCATGGCTCTTGGTCGTCAGTTCTTCACCTTTGAGTGTATACAAGCCTCCCAGATTTGTCACTTTTTTGCAAAAACAGTATGCGCCATTTATTCTGATGATCTGTGGCAACCCAGCCGTGGCGTGCAACCTCTTCATGAATCTACGGCAAGAAGAGAAAGTCGAGGGATCAACCCATGCACCCCTAGACCTGACCCCCCAATCCAACGTCGTTCGAGGGTGTCAAAAGCCAAAAGCCAAAAGCCACCTACATCCATAAAGAGATGGCTGCTGGCAGTGGAGCGGAGCCGTTATGGCGGGAGCTAAGGTGATGGCACCTCCGCCGGCACCTCAGGCGAGGTGCCTCCACTACAATTATCCGGTGCGGCGGACCATTGGACCACTGGACCACTGGACCACTATGTTGGGGGGGACTGGGGTCCATGGTTCACCAACCCGCTGGGAAAGCTTCTTGTCAGGGCACCTTGTAGTGGCTGCAGGGGACAGGGTGAATTTTTCTCTTGGCCCTGCATGAGGTGGGATTAGACTGGACTGGATTGGGTTGGCTTCTCTGTCAAAAGACGATGTTCATTGAATCACATCCGAGCTCATCTTAATAGTCACTCACGTCCTGGTCTTGTGCCTTGTGCTTTGTACATTCATTCTCTTTAACTCAACTCCCTGAAGCCGAAATTCCCCGACTGCTTCTTCCAAGAACATCTTTCAACTCACTCTCCATAACCTCGAAACTCTCCCAATTCTATCTACTCTCAACTGTCTAGACTAGTACATCAGCCAAATTCAACCATAACCGTAAGTCTACTTTGGAGTTCAAGCTCCTATATCGGATGCCCCATCTCCCCTACGTCGCCAGTTAAGCCTAGAGTCTAAGGCTTGTTTAGGAAATTCTTCACCAGCAATCAAGATAGTAACTTGACCTCGACAGTTCAAATATCAGACACCATTAGATGCAGGGTTGAAGATCTTGCTGATGCAATATCCAACCAAAAGCAAACATTATATACTAAGACATCAAGTTGCTCTTCTGTGAACTATTCGCCTCATCTTTACACGCTATTCTGCACATAAGCACTCGCTCGTCCTTTCACTCAAACACCTTCGCCATGACAGAGTCAGGAGCAGTGGCACTCTTCTCACCCGGTCAACATGGCCATTTGATACCCTATCTTGCAGCCATCCACGCCTCTTGCATCACTCACGACCGTACTATCGCGGAATTCCTACCTCCCCTATCTCACGAGAAACTCCTCGCCTGGTGGAAAGAACGCATCGCCGAGGTCGCAGATGGCAAACGCCTCATATTCATTCTCCTCAACGAATGCGAGCCCCAGGAACGCCCGAAAGGTCCTGACGTCGTAGGCGTAGTCATGCTTTCCATGCCTTCGTCAGAGACAGGTCCTTTCCGTGGCGTCGTGGAGAAGCTTCTTGTTCACAAGGCCTTTCGTGGCCGAGGAGGTGCCAGGACTCTGATTTCCGCTCTCGAGAATGAAGCGACCAAGAGAGGTCGAACTATTCTAGTAAGTTCCATATATGCTCCTCCCCTCAGTGATAGGACGTTCCAGAAATTGATCAAATACTTAGCTCCTCGACACCGAAACCGGAAGCGCTGCAGAAGAAGTGTACAAGAAGCTTGGGTATGTTGAGCTCGGTCAGATTCCAAAATACGGCTTAAGTCCAAATGGCGAACTAAAGGGTGGGACTTTCTTCTGGAAACACTTGTCATTACACCCCTAAGGTGTTCAAGCGTGCCAGGAAGCAATGTTGGACTTAGTTACCTATCAAAGGGGGCGAACCGGTGCATTTTTGGAAGTATTGTAGACTCCTTTACAAATAAGGTAAAGTAGGGGAGCGAGGCGACTCGATTTTGTTCTTGAGGGCGATTATGGCTTACAAGGTGCTTCGTTTTACATTCAAAGATGAATAAGAAGTAAAGCAAAGTAAAGTATTTACTATACATCAGGATTGTATAACATCAGCATAATGTGCAAACAAAACCACGTATTGAAATTGCCTGCTTTCGTTGCTGCCCAAACTGCACAAATATTCATGGTACTATTACAACTTCCAAAGAAACGCCGCCCCCAAGGTCACTTTTTAACACCATCTACTCGTCATCCGCGAGTTCCTCGACCCTCGGGGCCTCGTAGTGCCGTTGCTGTAGGTCGCCAGTGTTGACCTGAGTATCTGTGCCAGTCGTTGTTGCGCCTGTAGGCGCAACTTGTCCGGTGGCGGCTGCGAAGGCGGGGTTGGCGCTGGTTCCAGGGACTGCCGACTTCTTCTTCTTCTTCTTTTTCTCGGTCTGTGGCAGTGTTAGTGTCTTGTTCGTATTGCTTGTTAGCTTCCCTGTACTGACCTCGTGCCAAGCCCAGACGGGCCTGAAACTGTCCATAAATGAAACATCTTCCCACAAGTTGGGGAAAAGCCAAAGACCAGGTGATGTAGTGAAGTAGGTAATGCAGAAAAGAATAACACGGAAAATGGCCATGAGGAAGAACAAGCCAAGGAGTCCCAGGAGTCCCCAACTAAGGTAATAAACGCCCTGACGGAGCACCAGAGGCCAAAGAGGGTACAGAACCACGGCAAAAATGGCGAGGAGTGCAAGGCCGGCATAGATCTTGCGCTTGAGCTGACTACCTTCCCATAGCCAAGCATAGTACATATCGTCCCTTGCTTCCTGTTGCTGTTCAATCTTGACAGTCCACTGACCCTTGACACGCTTGGGCTTCTTTCCGTTGGGACCTGCCTGGGATTCGACTTTGGAAACTCGAAGTGCAAGCATACTCAGGGGCAGCAGCTTGAAGGTGTTCTCGAGAGAAGCTCGGTCGGTAATTTCGGGTAGGAGAGGGTTCTTCTTGCGGGCTTTCTCATAAGCAGGGGACTGGAGAACTCGGAGGGCTCGCTTGACTACGTTGTGTTAGTACTTGAAGAATTTCCAACGCTGCGCTGACCTACCTCGGAACATGTCCTTTCGTTCGCCATTGAGAATAACAGTTCTGTTCTTGAGATCCTGACCTCGGAGGAACTTGGCAAGAGCAAGAGCCTTGGGGTTGGGAGGTCCGGGGGTGATAGGTTGAGAGCGTCCCTGCTGAGGAGGATGAGGATGGTCGTGGCCATGATGGTGGCCAGCTTCGCCGCCCTGCTGCTGTGCCTGTTCGGCGCGCATGCGCATCTGCTCTTGCGCTTGCCTCTTGATATGCTCAATGAACTCGGGGACGGTCATGCCGTTCTTTTCAGCGTCGATAGCAAGTTGGCGCTGCATTGCCTGGATCTGCTCTGGCGTCGGTCGCTGTCCAGGCTGAGGCATGGGGATCTGACCAGGCCCAGGCTGGCCAGGTTGAGGAGGTGGGGCAGACATGTCGAAAAGTCAATGGTAAAAAAAGAGTGTATTGAAACGGGTATGAGAAGAAGAGGATGAGGAAAACAAAAGCGCACGAAGGCAAAGTGACGAGATGTGGACTTGACAGGTTTAAGAAAGAACGAACATGGTGTTGCTGCCACTTGGACCATGCCGTGCCAATCATGTCATAGCTCGCCCAGAGACAACGGTGTTCACTTCCACTACAGACAGACAGCTCCAGAATTTCCCGGCGGGTTGTTGATTGCCCGGCCTCCGGCAAAACTGGCTGCACGTGACTGGAACTGAGTGTAAGGCCGTGAACCTTGACACCCTTTGGAGCTGCTTTGTCTGAGACTGAGAGCTCGACAGCCGCCAAAATGGGTGATCGATTAACACAACTTCAAGATGCTGTAGATCAGGTTTGTCTGTGATTTGTTATCTGATTGTATATTTGCTAATTAACTATATAGCTGGCGCAACAATTCGTCGCATGTTTACATTATGTAAACAAACGGCATGACCTAGAACCGCTTGGTCTTAATGACAAAATCCGGGACGTGAAGGATGTTCCTAAAGAAGGTATTTTTATGTTTGTCTTTTTGTCCTGAAACGAAAGTCACTAACGAACTACTAGTTGACTCGCTCCCTCCTGATGAGTTTCGTGCCGGCATGGTAGAGTTGTCACAGGATCTCATCGTCAAGGAGCAGCAAATTGAGGTGTTGATCTCATCACTCCCTGGATTGGACAACAGTGAAATGGACCAGGAGAGGTACATCAAGGAGCTTGAAGAGGATCTGAAGATTGCCGAGGCTCAGCGTCAAGAAGCAATCAAGGAGAAAGATCAGATACTAGCAGAGCTTGACAGTGTGATTCGCAGCATCAGACGGCCTTGAGAGTGGCATTCGGCATATAGTGGTATTTTGCGGCTTTCGACACGATTATTGGTGCACAGCGCGGAGTTAGGGGATATGCATGAAGATTTCAAGGCTAGCATCCCACTCATGGACGCTCTTGGTCTTCTTTTGATTGAAAAATATGTAATACAAAGGTATCTCAACATAGTGAGCGCCTTTAACGCCACCTTCTAGCTCTCTATCCCATGCCTTATATGTGTGTCCAGCGCCTTATCTCGTACCGCGAAATGCCAGATGCTGTGCCTTAGTTCGATGTAGACTTGAAAAATTGCGGGTAAATGTTGCGCAGTTCTCGCAAGTGCTGGATTTGGTATTGCGAAGCTGGGCTTTTAGGAGCAGGCACTCCTTCTTCGACGAGATGGGCTGCTGTCCAGCCAAATTCCTTTGCCTTTGTGCAGTTCAATGCAGAATCATCTATGAAAGTTAGATAAGTACACCAAACGTAAATAAACAAGACTTACCAACAAAAAAGCAATCCTCCACTCGCTCGATGCCTGCCTCGCGCATTGCCTTTTCATACATGCGGGGATCGGGTTTGCAGAGCAACGGCTGCTCTGCATAATTGCAATAAGTGAGACCATCGAAAATGTCCTCAATGCCCAAAAGCTTGACCACTCTCTTTCCGTGGTTCACATAGGCGTTGGTGAAAAGCCACACCGTAACCTTGTCTTTGTCGATATCATCAAGAATCTCGCGTAGCTCAGGATTGGGCTTGATAATGCCTTCGAGGGGTAGAGCATCGTCCACTTTGGCATTGTAGTCCAGAGGATCGATTTGGTGATGGCGCACAAGCCCCTCAATAGCCAGGCCGTAGTTGGTGTAATACTCCTTGTGCAGTTTCACAGCTTCATCCCAGGGAATCTCGAGATGCTTCGAGAAGTACTCGTCAATGAGTTTAGCCATTATGTCATGGACCTTAGAGCCTGTATGTTCTGTTAGATTCAAGTGGTCATATACATCAATTTTCATTGAGGCTTACTCCGCGGGTAGAGACAGTTGTCAATATCACTGCATCAAAGTTAGTTCAAAGTTCATGCGAGGCAGAATTCCCGAAACTAACAAGAAGAGGACCGGCTTTCCCCGGCTCATATCCTGAGTGCTGCCCATTGTGAATTTGCTATAAGTTTGGATATTGAGGCTGATGTTGGGGTTGACGATGTGAGGATAGCGAGGCGCCGAATTTGAGTTGAGCAATAAAGGCGATGACAGTGAAGGTCGGGATAGGCGTTTGAGTGATGATAATGCGGAAACACGTGGTCGTAATTGGTACATTGAATGGGTATCAGGGAGAGAAAAGACAGCTTAAATAGATTTTATAGGGCAATGGCGATCTGGACTAAAAGGGAAAGCTAAATGTTTTGCTTCAATCAACTCTATCCGTTCGTACAGCAAGGTACGTTACGTCTCACCCAATGACTCTTACGGTGTGCGGCTGAATAATGCTCAAAGCTGAGCGCGTGTCATGTTCCGGACTCCGATTGCGGGACGGGACTATCACTAGGAGCAGCTAGAGGCTTGAGTGCCTACAAACATGCGATGAATGCGCAGCATACGCTGTGGTGTATGGACGGTGGCCCCTTTGTTTGATTGAAACTCCATTTAAACCACGTGGAAGTCGATCACTTAACTTCAACTTCCATGAGTGACATGGCATGAACCATGGCTCTGGGTAGAAGAGGGCTGTTCGTTACGTGTTATAGGTTATAGTCGCTTCCATGATCCATGCTTGCAGGGAGCATATCAGAAGCTTCACGAATCAGTACCTGGGATGATACACTCGAAGCAAGGCCAAGGGCTTGTAATGCAATTCGACGCCAAGAGAATGCCTACTGTTGAAGCCATAAGCTAGGTTTCATTCTTCCTACCTCGAGGACCGGGTCGGCAGGACGATACAGGCCAGACGGCTGGCGAGTATAGAGCCATAGCCGCTGACTGAGAATATTCAGTATAGAAGCAAAAGAGAACATAGCTGGTTGAACAGGAGACAAATGGAGACGATTGTAGTATCCAACAGCTTGATAATCTGAGGTTACCAAAATCACCTTGTAAGTGATCTTTACCAAGCTTGAACAAATCGCGATGAGCTAACGCCCTAGGCGATCGCAAGCCCCTGGAAGAATTCTGCCGCCTACACCGCCTAAATTGTTGCCTCGCCGCGTCAGGTCGAGTCAATGGGGCTGCGGCTGCCCTTACTCTAATAAAACCATTTCATTATCCTGCACAGACCTGCAAGCTCTCTGCTTTCTGCTTTCTCGAACAACAACCGAACCATCGACTGGCATTTGACTAAAAGTATCTTTTTGGTCCGCATCATAAAGCGTCGAGTCTGGCGTTGTCTGTTGGGTTTATTACCCAACTCATATTTAAGCTAACGCGGAGTTGATCCTGTTTTTGCTTCCCTTGTCTGGTGTCACCTGGTGACGCGACGTGTATACTATGCTCGTTGCCGATATGGCACAGGATATCACTGTTCACGCACATGTTGCTAGCAGCAATGAGCTGTCTGGTCTGGCCGAGGATCAGCGCTATCGCATTCAGCAGTACGAGAAGATTATACACTTCCAAGCTGCGGTTCTCTCTGGTGGACATCCCACCATCAAACGTTCCTCTAACCAGATTGCATCCGCACAATCTCTTGATCATCCGATAGATACTTCCATACCAAATGGCGTCCCGATCAACCAGGCAGACAAACAGTCGTATTCTATCGCGAAAGGGCAGCACGCAGACGCGACTGCCACCGTTTCTAGCAATGCGATGAACAGCAAGCCATATGGGACTGGTTCTACTGAGATCAATCCTATCTTCCTAGAGAAGTCTGATGACTTGGTTAAAGCAGAATTGCAATTGCAAAGACAGAGGCTAGAACGTGCTTTGAGAGACGAGGTCGATCAGAGGCGGGTTACTTCCAAGAGTGTAGCTCAAGGGGAGCCAGTTCTCGATTTTGATCTTAACCAAGTCTTGTCGAAAGCTTTGGCCCTTGTCCAGAGCAGTGCAGGGCCTGGCACTACCTCTCCTGCTGCTGATGCTACTAACCCTGACAATGCAAGTGATTCTTTCGACGACAACACTTTCTACTCGTCGCAACACAACACACCGTCCCCCGTTTTGACTTCCCGAGTTCGCAACGAATCCGAAGAGGCGCGAGTGCCCGACAGGGAACCACAACCGCCAATAAACTACCACAACGCTGCTATTTCCCGAACTCGTCCGACTGATCCAGAGCCAGTCCACCTGGACCCCTATAAGCCTAACGTGACTAGGCCCCATCAGGGTTATTCAAACGAGGCAACCTTCGCTGGTTCCTCAAGCATCAATGCCACTTCGGGGCAAGGGCAGGTTCCTAGCCTGAGTTCTTACAATGAAGGCAAGGCTGTATCGGGACATGTTGTCGGTGCTGGACAAAATCCTATCAATCTGGAGCTTGAGAGGCGTCAAGGGGATTATGGATCAGCCGCTCGACAGCCACCCCGTGAGAACTATGTTGACAGTCGTCCCCCTTCTCCTTTGATGCGAGCACACGATCGATCGCCTCAAAATGCTCAAGGGTCGCCATTGAGAAATGCCAGACGGCAACCTCTTGCCGTCGAAGCGACTTCAACTTCGTCCACGGGAACTCCCGCACAAGTTGCCGCTCTTAGGAATGAGCCAATTGCTGTGACCAGCCCTGAAAGCTCGCCGCAAGGCGGAAGAGTATCTGACAAGCGGAAAGCAAAGAAGAAGAAGAGAAAGGCTGACAAGCAAGCGCCAGAGGCCGAATCAACACCTTATATCAAGGCAGAGCCTCGATCTCCATCTCCCATGAATGCTCCATCATATATACGTCCAAATAAACGTCAAAGGTACACACAGCAACAGCCAGATGACCCCGGCTATGAAGAAGTTCGTTATGAGCCTCACCCAGGCCACTATCCACCAGAGCCTTTACAACACCGTCAGGAGAGGGATAGCCGAATGCCAATAAGTTATGAGAGAGTAGGCTTTTCTTCCCAGCGTGCGGCAAGTACTACTGCTCCTGGGGGTACTATCTATAGGAGAGAATACGCCGATGAACCATATGCTTCCAATGGGCCTTATGCCATTGAGCAGTCTCCGCTCATTCCTGCTCACCCTCAGAGACAGTCGGTTGGAGGAACAGCAAGCTCTCAGGCTCGACCTAACGACGGTTACCAGCGCCCATCATGGCCCTACTCAGGAGTTCATGAAGCATCACCTGCCACCTTTAGATCTGAAGGTGATGTTTTCATGGCACCTCACAGACCAGCGCCCACTCGAATCATTGTAGATGCCTTTGGACGTGAGTATATCGAGCCACCGCGTTCGACAATTATTCGGCAGTCCGCTGCCCCTCCGGCCCGATCCGGTGAGCCCGAGATCGTCTATGAACGAGCTCCGCCTCGAAGACCACATGGGATGGAAACATATGAGGAAGGAGGGGCAGTCTATCGGAGAAGGTCACCGTCGTATATGCCTAGACGGGTCGTTACACAACCCGAATACATCTCGCAAGATTATAGGGATCAGCGCGCACATGAGCATTCGTCGCGCCCGATGGGTCCCTCAGGCGAATTTATTGAGGTAATGGCACCTCCAGAACGACGCCGGATGGAAGAAGGGACAAGGGAATATATTACAAGGCCGGCCAGCGTCCGACCAATGGAGCCTATCCGTTATGAAGTTGCCCGGGATCACGGGCGAGTGCAGAGCGTGCGACCCGAGCCGCCCGTACGTCAATATGCAACAAGTGTTCACCCGGAAAACCGCCGTGAGGCTGCACAACCTTATGGGCGGGAATACGGTGTCTTGACTGCAGAGCAAGGTGCTGTAAGACAAGAGTACAGCACGCGGCCGGTGGAGCGGTACTACAACCAGCCGATGAGAGGAGGGGAGGAGATTGCTTTTATTGAGCGGCCGCGAGGAGCAACACAGGAGATTGTTTATGCAGATGATGCAAGGAGAGAGGTATATCGCTAAGCTGGTTCGAAGAGAGTGTGATCAAGATGAAAACCAGTGGATATAAATAAACCAGCACCTGAGCGGATGCTTTGTGTATCATGAATGACGTATGAAAACTCTCGATATCTGATTGACTATCTTGCTATGTTGCATGATCTCTGTGTATATAATACTTATCACTTGAAGTATGAAATGCTGTTAAGAGTCGACCCGCTTAACAAAAAGTGCAGGGTTAAGCCAAGTTAGCATATTCCATCCAGTATCGAACTTCAATTGGTTATGTTGGTTTTCATTGTACATAATGGGATACAGGTCGATCATGACCATCAAGGAATCCATCTAGGTGTAACAGATGCACCAACACGACGAACCCACCACAAGAATCTAGAATGATTTGATGGACGCTACTCTGTAGACGGGTTGTCGTTAATTGACCACAAAGCGGCTGATGCGAAACCTGCCAGCCGACATAAACGCATTTTGCAAGGACACAACGTTAGACCGCTATATGGTAAACGATCACTGGCTGTCTTATTTGCATCAAATGAGTGAGCTGATCCCCCAGCGTCGTGTAGATATGGTCACACTGAGTAGAGCTATCCGGACAGGTTCGCCAAGCGGCGAGCAGACATCCGTTACGAGCTGTATTAATCATGCTGTCGTGGCAGTCTCTGAGGACTCTGTCAAGCTCATGGGCAGCTGAGAAGCCGCGTCCCATCGTCTGACCAGTCGGATTATGCAAGGACCCTGGAGGTCAGTGCAAACATCACAAGCCTAGCGTGCGGATATGAGTTTTTGAGACATGGCAGCTCTCACATGTCCCTTCGAGTTACGGAGTAGTCCCCAGGATATCAACCACTGCTAACGATGAACTTTTCGTTGATTCACTACTGGGCCAGTTGCGATAGCATCAGGTAGTGGCAGCATAGGCTGTTCATATGCAAACGCGTAGAAGCTTTGGGTGCGAAACTGCGAGGAAGCTAAAGTACCGAGTTAGTACTGTAAATGAGAGTGGCGTGGCTCGTGATGGCCACGCAGACGAGGTAAGCCACATGAATTGGAGTAAAGGGAAATGAAGCAATCAACAAAAGATGCAAGGACGCGCATATGCGCATACGCAGTAATCTAGACCCGTTGCGCCACTTACAACCTTGAGAATGCCGGCTCCCTTGATAAGAACTTGAGTTCGCCATATTGCAGTACACAGGTCGAAACTTGGTATCCTTTTTGCTCTCGGCTCTGCACTTTCCATTTTGCAGCGGTCAAGTAAGGTCCCTGGCAAACTGATAACTATGTTCAATGACGAGTTACTAGTGGCTGAGCCGGTGCCGGGCTCTTGGTGAGAAGCCGGCTTGCATGGGTCTGCCCTCGAATCAGCTCCCTTGTTCGCACTTGGACAAGTCACACAGACACCAAAGGAGAGCCCTGTCGTGTGTGGGGACGCCGTGTGATCGAAGCTTGGCCTAAGGTTAGGCCAGGTCCGCTGCGAAACAAGATATTGCTGACGGGAGATGTACTGCGCTGTCGATGTTTCCCCTTATTAGCATCTTGGAGTTGCTATGGCAGGTCCGGCGCGGTAAATGGTCTTGTCCTCTGGTCTCTGGGTATGATGCAAAAAGATGGGTTCCATGTAGCTGTCCTCAGCGACGGACTTGAGTGGATGATGCCTGGCGGAGACACTCCATCATCATGCAGATAGCCCTGTATCCAAGTTCTCTTGATGTTAGTGTTTAAAACAACGGTACTTGAGACAGGCTGTGGATTCGGTGATATGTCGAGTATTCTTAGTTTGCGTCTTGACTGAGTTCCGCTTTAGAGGGACATCCAAAGACTTGCTGTGCTTTACCGAAGCCCTCGAGCTTCACACTAAAGCGCTGGAACGCAGCCGGTCGTGCATAGCGTTCTGCGGGAGGAGGTTGTCTATGCCTGTTCGTGGGTGCGTGGTCTGCAGGAGGCTCCTCCTTAGCCTGGGCTGATGGTCCCCACCGCCTTGAAAACATCCATGCCCTAAGACGTTGTTGTTCGAAGGCCATCGAAACAATGTGACCGAGGGCTTGAGTGTTGTGGTTCGGGTGGTTTAATATCTCGTCATTGTTGAAGATGATCCGTTATGACGACCGGAGCTTATACGGTGCCCTGGAGAGAGGTCTCTAATATTTGGAGATTTGACAAAGTTGAATGATCTGCATGATTGAAACTTCTCTCAGTTCCAGGGCAGCCAGGGATGGTCAATGGATGGCCAGTGGTGGTTCACTGTGGCTGTTCTTATCAGAGCCCTGGAGTATGATTGAGTGACCACCATTCCGAGAGAATTTCTCTTCACAATGACACGTACCATGCTCGAGAGTCGAGATGTATGTATGAGAGATTGATGTGTTGACTTTGCTCGGGCCTCAATTTGAATCACATTTTTATCAAGGTCTTGCTTTTGCTGTGTTGCAGAGCTGTAATGGTTTTAAGATTCCACCTCAAGGGATTAGGTAGCTCAACGAGCTGGGGCCCCCAGCCACGGCACAGGAGTTGACGGTAGGTCGGTACGGACAGGCACTAAGCAGCTGTACCTGCCTCACCAACCTGGCAGGCCTTGTGGTGACCTTGATCTGGGCCCAAGACTGCCCAAGGCAAGAAGTATCTGCTCTTGCTACTCCTCGTACCTTCTCGACCTGACGTCTCTCGCTTTACTGGGCTCCGCTCTCCAGTCTCAGTCTCCCCTTCCACTTCCCTCACCTCACCTTACCTCACCTCAGTAAACCTAACCTAAACTCTCTCTTTCTCTCTCCCTTCCTCCCTCGTCAGACGTGGAAAGAGCTCACAAATACCACCACCTCTCTTTCTTTCCCCTTGCCCTTATCCCCTCCCCCAACCGTTTCTTGCCAAAGCTTCTTCGATACCCTTTTCCCTTTCGGTTCTCTTTACAGTTCCCTCTCGCATCGCATCTTTGTATTCTCTTCTCTCGACTTTCTCCACCACCGGCGTCCCTCTTCCGTCCAACCTCCTCCACCTTGGCCGACCGTCGCCGCCCACGATCCGGACGACGACGACAAGCTTCACGACACAGCTCTTCCGCCCCCATCATGAATAAGTTGGCAAACATGCGTCACTGGTCGGAAAGAATGGCACCCAATTTTGGAATGGGCCGTCCCAATATGCCTATGAATGCTCTCAATCATCCCAAGAATGCCGTTCAACCCGGCCAGTCCATGGCCTCCCCTCAAGCCGCCGATGCTACGATTCTTTACTCGTTCAATATTCCATTTGCTTCCGATCTCGCGGGCCCCGACACTGAAGATATCCTTCACGCGACCACAGACGCTGTCCTGCGATGGACGCACCCCGAGGACGCGCCGGACGACGTCCAGATCCACAAACTGCCGGTTCACGTTCAGAATCTCAACAATTTGCACCGGATGTGCCAGGAGATCACCAACGGACCGCTGCCCGTTGAGGCCTACGTTCTGTCGACAATGCCCAAGAACGGCAAAGGCCAGCAGGTCGCTACTGTCTGTCTCTCAGGCTCTCCAGAGCTGGTCCACAAGAGCCGAGAGACTATTTTGAATGATACCCCCATTTCCCTTGTATGTTCCGATTGCTCTACATCAGGCTCGTCCTGCTGCGAATTGAAACTCTTGTCTAACATTTCTACTAGCGTTGTACCACAATTGACATTGATGGTCAACTGGTTTGCGATCTCAATGCTGGTGTGCTCAAGAAGCCTGTTACTGATACCCTTGATTACATCTCGAGCTTCTGCGGCGTCGATATCTTCCTTCTCGGTCCCAAACTGACCCCTGTTGTTGATGGTATGACTGGTGATGCCGAATTACGTATGGATCAGCGTTGGAGAGTTGCTATCTACGGTGATATTTTGTCCTCCGAGCACGCAAAGGCGCGCGTCTTGATTCACATTGACACTCTGGTACCAATTCCTATTTCATATCGTTTTGCCTGTACGTTCTAACATCCATAAAGCTCAATCGTATTGTTGATGGTACTCAGCTTGATGTTTCTTGCCACCAGCTTGTCTGTGGCCGACATCGTAAGAACATCAAGCTCATCGAGTCTTCAACCGGAACTGCCATCTATTTCCCGCCTCCGTTCTCGACGATGTATCGCTACTGTCCTCCCAAGGCGACACGTCGGGACCCGAACGACATCTTCATCACTGGTGAAACTCCCCAGGCTATCGAAATGGCCAAGCAGAAACTCCACGAGACTGTCCAACGCATCCGACTTTACGTGAAGGACGTGACCATTCCGGCTGCCAAAATCGACAGTATCCTGCTCGGTCGCTTGGACAAGGTTCGCAAGATTCTTGAAGCAAATGGTACATTCATCTTGTTCCCTCCCTTGGCTAGTCAGCGCAACATGGTGAGAGTTCAAGGCAGTGAAGGTCTTCACGTTGAGCGAACTGTGCGGGAGATTATGTCGTTGGTGAGTAATCCTGTGTCGAAATTTTCATCCCTTACTAATGCAAGCACAGGCTGGTCAATTCTACAGTGCAGGCTGGTTTATCCAGCATGCTGATGCCAGGCAGTTTCCCAACCCTAACGATGTCAAGAGTATGCTTGTCGATATCTGCGCCAACTCTGATGCCGATCTCTGCTTCGACAAGCTGAACTTCACAATTACTGGCTCTGATGATGCAGTTAAATCTGCTCTTCAAGTGATCTCGGAAATGAAGTTTGCCTCACAGTCTCAGTATCAGATCCGTGTCAAGATCGAGCTTGCCAACGAGCATAAAGAATTTGTTAGTGGCAAGAAGAACGGCAAAATCAACAAAATTATGGGACAGAGCAATGTACAGATTATCTTTGATGGTTTCAACGAGTACAACTTCAACATTGATGTCATGGCAGCAACCTACGAGTCTATGAAGCAAGGCCTGACGCTCGTAGAGCAAGAAATGCCTGCATCTATCTCATTCCACGTGCCTGACCAGTACCACAAGCGCATCATTGGCATTGGTGGACAGCACATCCAGCGCATCATGAAGAAGCACTCGGTCTTCGTCAAATTCTCCAATGCCATGGATAGGGGTAAGATTTCCGCATACCCAATTTTATCAACACGTATTAACCTTACTACAGGAGGTATGGGGCGAGAAGACGATGACATCAAAGTTGACAACGTTATTTGTCGCACACCGGCTCGCAATGCGCAGAACTTGGACGCTGTCAAGAACGAAATTTTGGAGATGGTTGATCGCGCTGTAGGTGTTATGATTTACCCGATGGCCAGCCCAATACTAACAATAATTAATAGGATTCTGAGTACACTTCTCAGATTGTCAGTGTCGACCGCCTCTATCATCGCCAGCTTATTGCCAGACTCCCTGAGATCGATGACCTGGAACAGAAATATAACTGCAAGATCAACTTTCCCAGCACTGAGCAGGCCAGTGATGAGGTAACTGTCAATGGTCCTCAGTGGCAGGTTCCTCATTGTGTTGATGAATTCCTGGGCATGGTCCCTGATAAGCATGAGCTCGTTCTTGCTAGGACTCCTGAACTGGTCAAATTCCTTGAATCCGCTGAGTTTACCCATGACCTCGTGCCCAAGCTGAAGAGCCAGCATGAGGTTGAGCTCAGCGTTCGCCAAAACCCTGACGAACTTACCGAGAATGGCGAGCCCACGATCACTCTGCTATGGGGCTTCACTCGTAACAATGCTGGCGGTCTTCGTGATGCTATGGACTTCATTCAATCTCAATTCGCAACTTCTGGAGCAGAGATCAACGTTGTCAAAGGTGCTCTCCCTCGTCCTAAGTCGGACTCATTCGAAGATTCCCTGCAGTATTTCGACTCCAAACTTCTGCAGCATGCTCCTGCGCCTATTGCTGCTGACTCGCCCATCAAGGCTGGGTTCGGTGATGAAGTCGCTCGTGAGCGAAGCAGCATCCTTGATCGTCTCCGAAAGCCTGGCAGCATGACTTCTATCTCATCATTCTTGGACCGCAGAAAGAACAGCTCCCAGTCTGGAAACGGCAATTTTTTCAAGGGTTCGAGCAATGTCTCCAAGTCATCACTCATTTCGATTGAATCGACTCGCAGCTTCAACGCTGACCGAAACCCATGGAACGACAGCGGAGTGAACCTCCCTGACGACGACAACCCTTGGGCCCCTCGAACTTTCGGTACTCACATGGACAACAAGTTGTCTATTCCTCAACCTGGCGACGTCACTCCTCGCCACAGCACCCGCGCGTCCGGCGACAGCGGGCGCCCTTCTACTTCTCATTCTATGAATTCAGGATACCCCGCCCCTATTGGGCCTTTCCGTTAGATTCCCCCGTGTTAGAACCTCTACATGCAAATACCCCGGCTGGATATACCCTGGCGTAAAAATACCCTGGAACGTCGACTTATGCATCGGTCGGTTTACGTCTTGTCATGTTTTTCTTTTTCTTTTTGCCTGATTTGTGTTTGAATGCTTTACTGCTTGCTGTTCGGGTCGATTTTGTTTTTTTCCTGGTTTACATGAATCCGGGGTTTCTCTTTTGATGACTTGACGTCCACTCCTTATACCCAGTCATGTAACGAAAAGCTGAGGCCACAAAAAAAAACGAAGAATACCCCTGGTTGCCGATTGAGATCGATTTTTGGACATTGAGGATGTTGGGAGGAAAGATACCACTGCCAACGAAAAGAAGAAGGAGAATTGGCCTTCAAAAAGAAGATGACTTATACACGCAGTCAAAGTAGGGCTTGTCTTGGTCGACATATGGATGACAGGCATGATTTCTCATGCAAAGACTGCATATGGCAAATGGATTATTCGCTGCCTTTGGAAACTGTCTGAGAACGAAAGGGCATAGGTCAAGCGTTTTCAGCGAAGCGTTGTGAAGAAAAGTTGAGAGCATTGCGACTGAGCAGAACGAGATTGAGAAATGACAACGATACCTGCGGTTCAGCCGCGACTGCTCGATATACGGAGCTTTGTTTTCGCCAATCAAGATTCCTGTGCCATAACGTGAGACTGTGAATAGATGTATGCACGACGTCCTAATGGGTCAACCCTACCTTGAGGAACTCGAAAGGGTTCGTAAGAGGGGAGCAAGGCAAAACATAAGGCAACACACAAGACCCTTAGTTAGATGACGAGACAAAGGGATACGGTTGCTATCTTGTGGTTGCATATGCCTTGTGTATAGGGCACCTAGAACCATGTTCCAGCCCTTGTCGAAAGGGTCAATTAGATTTAGTTGTCTGCAACACACCCATTTAAGTTATCCTGGTTAGAAACACAGCCCAGCGATAGCTTGAGGCAATCGTGTTGATAAGTTTCTCGTTCTCTTATACATAACCAGGCACCTAATCATCCCAAACAGATGCCTTGGCCTTTTCAACCTCGGCCTGTCGCTTCTTTTCTTCCTCCTTCTCTAGCTCTCTTTTCTTCTTCTCCTGCTCACGTACACTCTTCTGATATGCCCGCTGCTCCTCCGTCTGCTTGGGTGCCTTGAGGCCTAGTCCGGCAGCTATCATACGCCGAGCAACAGCATCCGTCTTTTCTGGCCGCCGATCCGGGTCAGCTCCAGCTCGAGGACCGGGGCTGCCTATGGGTGAAGTCCATGGAAGACCACCGACAGGCGACATGGGCGTTGGAGGTGGCGGTGCAGGCGTGACGCTGGGAGTAGGTTCGTTTAACTCTACCTCAGCTTCGGGCTCAGAGTCAGAATCAGCATCTTCCCATGAATCTGCGACGACCTCCTTGGCCTTTGCCTTCTTTGCTGTGGGCTTTGAAGTAGATTTTGCCGGTTCGTCTCTTGTGTTGAGGGATAAACCCTTGAGTGAAGATGAGACGTGTTGATCCTCCGGCATGGTCAAATCTATGATTGTGTCTCAGGTTATTTGTAAATGACAAGTAAACAACGAAAGAGTAACAAGAACTTTGTAAGCGTGTGGCAATTAAGCGAGTATTCGAATAGTCGATATATATATAGACTTGGACTCGATTGGAGGTTGATGAACAAAGAATGCAGTTGGAGGTTGTTAGTATGGCAGGTTTGGCTTGCGGAGAAGTATAGGGTAGGTGGGACGTGCAAGATGTCGATCAATTATGTTTAATTCTACGTCGGAGATCCTACATATGAGGCTGTGGCATCATGCTGGATATGTTTGGATTGACTTCGTTGCCGCCCAGTGTTCTTCTTTGTTTTGGATGGGATTTTTTCATCAGTAATTGGGTACATGGCTGGTGATGTATATGAGTACCTTCACCATTATGTCTCATGAGTTCTTGACAGCTGATACCATGCATGTAACATCAAGACATTTATCAGTACTAAAGCTTGGTTCACCAACATTTTTCTTATTGTAGTTTACTTGATCATCCTGCATGATGCATTGCTGGATTTATATGCTACTACATGTGTTGGATCATCGATGACAACTCGACTCTTATGGCCTAAGTTGCGAGATATAGTTATGGTCTTAGTGTATCATGAACAGTTTAACCCGAGAAGCTGTTCTAATAATAACGAGGCATTCGTATCGGAAATTAAATCGTTTTCATGTCGAGACCGACAGTTTAACGAGGCACGCGAGCATCGGTAGTTGAATATCCTGATAATATGATCATGACTGTAGCAACAGCCGATAGTGGGGTTGAGCTGTTCAATTGGTCGGACGCTGACAAAGATTGGTCTACAAGACACTAGCGCAGAACGTCTTAGAAACTGCTTGACTCGAAATTTTGGATGATGTCGTCGTTAAATCCGACCTTAGTCTCAAGGTATTACTCCGTAGATATTGGATTAATAAGTCGCCTCCACCAAACGGTGATGCGGACAATTGCGGCCTGCATTAACCTTGTCGACCACATCGGATAGAGCTTTCTCAACCCAAGTTTTCTTTCTTTTTTACACATAATTACTCTTTCTTAATTGTTCGTTTGTTCCACCACAAGCTACCCACCGCGGGGAGCTTCTCAACTCCTCTCTCCTCTCCGACCCTAGCTCTCTAGCTCCGTATTCGCTTGCTCCAGAGCAGAGCATACCATCGCATCGCATCGCATTGCATCACCAACCATGATTCCCCGTTCCCGCCTCTCGGGACGCCTCGTCCTTGAGCGCTCTCTCGTCCACGCTTCACGAGCATCTTCCGGAGCCACCGCTGCTCGATGGACTTCTTCCCCCGCATACCGCAACCATCACATCTGCGGACGCCGGCTTCCCGTTATTCAGCCCCGGCTTGCCGCCGCCACTTTTTCCACGTCCGCCCGAGTCGCCAAGGAGAGGGATAATAATGACAAGGGCTTCTTCGAGTCTGCGATAGAGCCATTGACTGAGCCCTTGTCCGAAGAGGAGGCCAAGGCCAATGTCGAGAACAAGCGCAAGGAAGGTGATGGAACAATACTGGCCGAGGCGAAGAACCCAGGCCCTGACTCACCTGGGTCTGGAAAGAACGATAGCGGCAGTCAGTCGCAAGATGGAAAGGCAGGAAGCGCTGCGGGAGGTTCTGGCTCAGGATCTGGTGGCGACAACTCTGGTGGTGATGGAGGTCGTCGTGGCCGGAAACCTTCTTCCGAGAAGGCCCTTCAAAAGCCTGTCGTCCCTGAAGTCTACCCCCAAGTTCTAGCCATTCCTATTGCCCGAAGACCTCTTTTCCCTGGTTTCTACAAGGCAATTACCATCAAGGATCCCGAGGTGGCAAATGCAATCACCGAGTCGATCAAGCGTGGCCAGCCGTATGTCGGTGCCTTCTTGTTCAAGGACGAGAACGAGGATGAGGATGTGATCCGAAATCCCGATGACGTCTATGATGTTGGTGTCTTCGCCCAAATTACAAGCGCTTTCCCCATTCACGGCCAAGAAGGTGCTTTGACAGCTATCCTTTACCCTCATCGCCGTATCAAACTATCCAGTCTGCTGCCCCCCGGTGGTCAAGATGCTGCCAAGAAGACTGACTCCAAAACCGAATCTGCGCCCGAACCAATTCCCCAGAAGCCCGCGGAGGAGGAAGTTACCCCTGAGAAGAAGGGTGATGTTGTCGCCAGCTTTGAGGAGAGCGCTGTTGAGAAGAAGCCTGATCAGGCTGCCGAGAAGTATGAACCAACGTCATTCCTCAAGAGATACCCCGTCAGTTTGGTCAATGTCGAGAACCTCGTCGATGAACCCTACGACCCCAAGAGCCCTGTGATCCGCGCCGTCACCAACGAGATCGTCAACGTTTTCAAGGAGGTTGCCACGATGAACAACCTCTTCCGAGATCAAATCTCCACCTTTTCCATGAGCCAGTCCACCGGAAACGTCACATCAGAGCCTGCCAAGCTTGCTGATTTCGCCGCTGCTGTGTCGTCAGGTGAGCAGAAGGAGCTCCAAGAGGTGCTTGGATGCCTCAACGTGGAGGAGAGGATGCAGAAGGCGCTTGTGGTGCTCAAGAAGGAGCTCATGAATGCTCAGCTACAATCCAAGATTAGCAAGGATGTCGAGAACAAAATCAGCAAGAGACAACGAGAGTATTGGCTCATGGAGCAGATGAAGGGCATTCGTCGCGAGCTTGGCCTCGAGTCTGATGGCAAGGATAAGCTGGTCGAAAAGTTCAAGGAGAAGGCCAACAACCTCGCCATGCCCGAGGCGGTTCGCAAAGTCTTTGACGAGGAGCTTAACAAGCTTGCTCACCTCGAGACAGCTGCTTCCGAGTTCAACGTCACAAGGAACTACTTGGACTGGCTAACCCAGATTCCCTGGGGCAGAAGGAGTGCTGAGAACTTTGGCATTCCCAATGCTGTTAAGATCCTGGACGAAGATCATCACGGCCTTAAGGATGTCAAGGATCGCATTTTGGAGTTCATCGCCGTTGGAAAGCTTCGAGGTACTGTTGAAGGCAAAATCCTCTGCTTTGTCGGACCTCCTGGTGTGGGTAAGACAAGTATTGGAAAATCGATTGCCCGTGCTTTGAACCGCGAGTACTACAGATTCAGTGTTGGTGGTCTCACGGATGTTGCTGAGATCAAGGGTCACCGAAGAACCTATGTCGGAGCCCTTCCCGGTCGCATGATTCAGGCCCTGAAGAAGTGTCAAACTGAAAACCCTCTTATTCTGATCGATGAGATCGACAAGATTGGTCGGGGTTACCAGGGCGACCCTTCATCCGCTCTGCTGGAGTTGCTCGACCCCGAGCAGAACAGCTCTTTCTTGGATCACTACATGGATGTGCCTGTGGACCTGTCCAAGGTCTTGTTTGTGTGCACTGCCAACATGACAGATACCATTCCTCGACCTCTACTAGACCGAATGGAGCTCATCACACTCTCCGGCTACGTTGCCGACGAAAAGATGGCTATCGCTCAGCGATACTTGGCTCCCGCTGCCAAGGAGACAGCTGGACTCCAGAACGCTGATGTCACTTTGAGCGAAGAAGCAGTTGAGGAGCTCATTAAGTCATACTGCCGCGAGTCCGGTGTGCGAAACCTCAAGAAGCAGATTGAGAAGGTCTACCGAAAGTCTGCTCTAAAGATCGTCCAGGAGCTCGGAGAAGAGGTCCTCCCCGAAGAGGAGGCCTTGACCGAAGAGGGTAAATCTGCTCTTGAGGAGGCTGAGAAGAACAAGAAGTCCGAAGAGGCTATTGAGGGTAAAGAGGCCAGCTCCAACGAGACTGGTGCGACTACAGAGAAGCCCCGTAAGGCTCTCAAGGTCCCGGATTCTGTTCACGTCGTTATCAACAAGGACAACCTTACTGACTACGTCGGCCCTCCTGTCTTCACTTCCGACCGTCTCTACGAAGTCAGTCCTCCTGGTGTTTCAATGGGTCTCGCTTGGACACAACTCGGTGGTGCTGCCATGTACATCGAGTCTATCCTCCAGGCTCCTCTCCGACCATCTACACGACCCCACCTTGAAATCACTGGTAACCTCAAGAACGTTATGAAGGAGTCTACCACTATCGCCTACTCATTTGCCAAGTCTTTCATGGTGAAGCAATTTCCCGACAACCATTTCTTCGACAAGGCAAAGATGCATCTACACGTCCCTGATGGTGCTGTCTCGAAGGATGGCCCTTCGGCCGGTATCACCATGACCACTTCGCTGCTCTCCCTTGCTCTCGACGCACCCGTCAACCCTACAGTTGCCATGACCGGCGAGATCACACTCACTGGAAAGGTGCTTCGCATTGGTGGTCTCCGTGAGAAGACCGTTGCCGCTCGACGCGCTGGCTGCAAGACTATTATCTTCCCTAAGGACAACATGTCTGATTGGTTAGAGCTACCTGAGGTACGTATTCCTTTACTGATATATTCTACTATCTAATTGAACAAATACTTATAAACACTTGCAGAATATCAAGGAGGGTCTTGAAGGTCATGCTGTGGCCTGGTATCCTGAGGTCTTTGACCTTGTCTTCCCCAAAATTGACAAAGAGCAGGCCAACAAGTGCAAGATATGCGAGTGGAAGGCTCAGCAGAAGAAGAACGACCCTGAATCAGCTGAAGAGGAGGACTAAATGCAAAACGCGCACAGCATATTCATTGATGAGTTCTAGCCATGCAACTGCCGACGAGTATCAGCCCAAAAGTGTGGACGCTGGGGCATGCTGCAGAGGATTTGAGGGGCGTTTGGACACGGGGTGAGATATTAGATGAACGATATAAAGACTCCTACTCCTGTTATTACCACTATGTGGACATTGTACTATTAGAAGCATGCATCAGTAGTTTATTCGGGGTGGCACAAGACAGCTTGTAGTTGTCGCCTTTGTGTATTGTACATATAGGAAAGCGACGTCATTCTATTTTATCATTTGGATCATGTTCAGGTAAGATAATCGATGCAACGTCAATAGTGCTTGAAAATAATGAGAACGGATCCGTTAGAGATGGCTTAGATAATGGTCTTCGCGGCGTCTCCGGGTACAGGCGTAACATTATGCGAACGATGCTACCTTCGTGAGGTAGAGTTCGAGGCCCGCAATGTGGTTGCAGCCTGAAGCGTGATATGGCACGTTGGGAGGTTTGGTAGGGCAGTTTGGGATGGTCACTTCTGGTCCAATAGATCATAAAGCCAGGAAGCAGTCTGGGTAGACAATATTACTTTACTTTACCACACTCCCATCATAACCGCCTCTTTCGAGTACAACATCTAGTTAGGAAGAGGAAGCTATAGTGCCGGATGCCCTAACTGGTTCCCCAGAAGGCTGATCCTGGTTCATACCTCAATTAAGCCAAGGCTCGAGATCTCGTCCATGGCGGTGCGGGATCGGTGGAGCCAGGCACGGGACGAGCCTAGCTGGGGGAAATAAGTTTAGGCGGCAGCATTGAGGAGCAATGTGAAGTCATATCTCTCGATGTTTTATTGTGGTGTCTCTCGACAACATTTCACAGAAGTTCCAAGCCCTGTAACGCCCGCGATGCAATGCTGTTATTGAGACTAAATCTGCCGGTATGTCCAGCCTATCATCCGGGGATCGATTGGCACCCGAGGGAAGCACTCAACCCGTCTGGAAGCCCGTTCATACGTATAGGGTGTTATGACCCCATTGCTTGCATGGCGAACCGACAACCTGTCAAGCCTGGGTAGCCTCACTAGAGCGTAGGTCTAGAGTTTAGCGGGCCATTCTCATGCTGCACTCATGCCTGACCCCACGCGAGGCTCTTTGGGGATCTTGGCTGGTGGATCGGGCTTCAGAGTTGGCCGCAGTACTAGCTCAGTTCCTGTGAAGCTGAAAGAACCTCAAATTCCTGTGAGGTGACGAATTCAAAATTCGAGACGAGAGACAAGAAGTGTAACCAATTGAGCCGACTGAACCCTCGGCAAGCATAGGTATTTCCCTATTGAGAGAGATGCTTGAAGTGTGTGCGCGAATTGGAGAACCTCGACTTAGAGCATTGTGAAGTTGCATTGGGTACACAATTGCTTATTACGGAACAATTGATGACTGGAAAGTCTGAAATGGGTGAAAAGTCGCATATCACATCATCATTGGTGAACGGAAGCAACGTGACGTCTAGCTTCAACGTCGTCAAGGGTCTGAAGCTCTAAAGCGCATCCTGATACGACAATGGCAGAGGTGGACTCGGGTACTGCGATGCATGCCATTTTGGCCTGTTCGAGATCGAAGCATAGCGTTGCGTATGCCTATAAGTTCGCATCTGCATTGGCGTACCCATTGATTCAATGCATGTTATGCAGTGCCTCAACCTCGTCATTTCCCGGTCTGCAGCATGTGTGGTGGCCGGTTGGCAGTTGGAATGTCGGCGTGGTGTTCTCTTTGATACTCAATGCGTTCGCCTTGTGGAGGGAATATCTGGAGAACACCACGATCGATATTGATGGAGCTTAGCATCAAGCGAGTTCATGAGCTGGGCGGTTAGCCAAAGTGACTCGCATGTACTGGAGGGTGTCGTCAGTTGCGTATGCTATCATTGACCAGTGTATGTAGATGGTCCATCTTGTGGTCAAGGTTTCGATGTCAGCAGCTCAAAATAACACGCAATCATATTGAAGTAGACCTTCCACTCATCCTTGTCCGTTAGATAGCCCCTGCGTCAGTAGCCGATAACGTGGTTTTGGTTGTGATTGTAATTGTTGGTTGACGGTGTAACTTGTTAATCCGTAGGTCGAAGCTGTCATGGCCGCCATCTCAAGTAAACCGCTTTGCTTTGTGGGTGTTGAAATCAAAGGCAAATGGCGGTAACAGATAATTATGTGAGAAATTGGAATGATGTCTACGGAGTAATCTGCTTTCATTATGGAAGTCGCTTGTCAAAGTAATTAGACCTTCCTCTTCATTTACCTTCCAAATTCATTCCTTTGAATTCACGTTGTTCTGCCTACTTCCACATGCCTCTAAATTCTATAATGGGAAGTCGGCACCAGAGTACAGATGATGCTTGCTTTACCCACGCTACCCTCGTGATACAAACCTTGATACACTAAACCACACCAATTCCAATAGAGCCGTGCACTCTCTCATTCCTCCTCATCACCAAACGAAGCGACGCTGGTCATTCTCGATATCCGCTTGCAAGTTGCAGCTCTTTGTGCCCGACCACAAGCCAGACTCTCTCTCCGTGCCTAATGATGCATCACCGCCCTTCCCCTACGCTCAAGCAAATGCAAACTCGTGTCTAGCGTCGATAGAATGGGACGAGACAAGGGCATATGAAAGGGGCCAGCTCATCGGTGGTTCCCCACTAGCAGGCCGTCGAGCGTCACCGTATCTCTTGAAAGGATGACTCTACAAGCCGCACATAGCATAACACGCTTTCTTGTGGTGGACATTGCTCGCCTGGCAGGTCTCTTGGCCAGTTTTCTTTTTGTGGAAACTAAAGGTCCCGGCATGGTGGATGAATGGTCCATAATCGCGACACCCACGGCCAAAGCCATGCACAAATGTCATTAAGTCAAGCAAGAACCCCTGATGCTCCTCGGCAAGTCTGGGGCAAAGTACAACCACAGCCCTGCGCTGACATCTAGACTTGGGCTTGGGCTTGGACTTGGGCTTGGGCAGTAAGTTAGTGGTGGCTTTGCAGCCAAGTGAGCAGTCGCACACATACGTTGCAATTGATTATATCCAGCCCCTTCGCAGGGCGGCCCAGCGAGAGCGTCATCGGGACGCTCACTCTTAGCAGGGGAAATCCCACGTTTTTAGTGTGGCTCAGGCTTCTAGAGAAGCCCAAAGTGATGGAAGCCCAAACGTCAGAAGTTCAGCCCCTCCGTCGCCCGCTCCGGCCCCGTCTCGTCCCGTCGGGACTAAGAGCCAACTAACTACCTTACCCACTCAGCCCACACACACACACACATATCCGCCCGTTTTAGGCGTTGGACCTCGTCGTTGCCATTGAATATCAGCAGGGCGTGCATCGCAACTCCATTTTCAACGAGCTTCTGCTATCACAGGCTTTTCTACTGCACCTTACCAGAAGACTCCTTTTCACTTATCACCAACATTCCTATACTCCAAAGCTTCCTTACGCACCGATATCTATTGCGCCTCCGGCTTCGTTCCCCGCGAGTTCGACCGCTTGTTCAGAAGACCCGCTTCTCACCGACCGTTGCATTAATATCCCAACCTCCTCGGGGCCATAGTACCGACCAAAGTAACGAGTTGCTTTACTTGTTCTTGGATGGATCGAGCTGAGAAGTTCTTTACTTTACTTCTCTTGTCGAAGCACTCTCTCTTTCATTGACGATCTGGTGGAATT
The DNA here is from genome assembly GCA_021020635.1 of Fusarium sp. PT. Taxonomy (NCBI): domain Eukaryota; kingdom Fungi; phylum Ascomycota; class Sordariomycetes; order Hypocreales; family Nectriaceae; genus Fusarium; species Fusarium sp. PT. The sequence continues at coordinate 841,747 of JAHMRZ010000010.1, forward strand.
TCTGAGTTTAATTGACGGTCTGCCATCTAAACGCCACATCCGTTTTATTTCCTTCGCGCATTTTCCTACATAGTAGGCTCTTTGCTCTATCCACTACAATATCTTGTTCCCTCAAAAGTGTAAGCTTGTGAAACCATACATAGTGTGGTGTATACATCGCTACAAGCTTCGACTTACAATTGAAATTTCGCCACTGTTCAAACATCGAGTTATCGCTTCATCCGCTGTATGAAATTGGGATCTATATCGATACCAATTCCTAGTTCTGCTTAAATACAGCAGCACACATCTGGTCGCATTGTCGCGGCCATGGCCCAGGCCGGCGTAGTAGCGTCCGGGCCACCGCAACCACTTCATTCACAACCAACAGCACTATCTGGCACTCAGGGATTCTTCCGCAAGCTCTTCGGAAGACAGGGCGGTAATGGGGCTCTGCAAAAACTTTCCGAACAGCCCAAAGGCACACAGAATGAAGAGGAGTCGACCGACCTGGAGAAAGGCGGATTGATCCGCAGGATGTCTCGCAGGGTTGTGCCCGGACTGCCTCGAGCGCAGACTTTCAAGCGTCAGATATCCGAAAGAAGGACCAACTTGTCACCGGTCGATCCAACACCAGATGAAAGGCGAGCTGTTTCTATGGACCGACGCTCATATAGACAGCGGACACCATCAGCCTCGCAGCAAGCAACCAACCCCCGTGTCAGCGCCCCAAGCTTCCTTGGTTCTCCCCAGGACGATGTACCGCGATTCGTACCTTCAATATCCGTCGATCCTGTTGCAGAAACGCCACCTCAAGATCCTACTGAACCGGTCCTGCATCGAGATGATGAGGATACCCTTGCCGACGAGTGCCCAGTTCCAGACAACCTCTCTACTGCAGATACACATTCGATAACGGCATCTCAGTATGAGGCCGTAATTCATGAGGAACTCGAAAAGACGTGGATATTGAACCTCAGCATGCATTTCCGTGATCGATCAAGGAGGGAAAAGTTCTTCGTCACATATCGTGAACGTGATCATCTTTGGCGGCGTGTTACAATATCGCTTGATTATCGAGATGCGCCCCCAAATTCCCTGGAAATGGATTTGATTAACACGCATTACCAGCGAGAAAAGAGCGCAAAGATTTACGAAGCCATCCGGGAAAGCTTGCGAGATATTCAGTTTTACGACACTGTAACCAACCTGAAGCTTCAAACTACTGACGGGAGGCTACATGTGCACGTGGTTGAGGACGGTAACGTAGGTGTACATTGCAGGAGTCACTGGGTTCAAGCTAATGAACGGCAGGAAATTATTCAATACCCGACTGTTGCCCAAGTTAAGCATCTGGGATGTCGTCGTGTGCGAGAAAAGGACATTGCATTTGAATCACACATGTCAGGATTTGTCTATAAAGTTAATGTCAACGGTCACACCCTCATAAAAAAGGAAATTCCGAGTCCTGACACTATAGACGAATTTTTGTATGAAGTTAACGCCCTCAACTCTCTACGATTTTCCCACAACGTCATCCACTTCTACGGTGTTGTAGTGGATGATCAGGATGAGCATGTCAAGGGACTTCTTATCAATTACGCGGACCAGGGAGCTCTTATAGACATCATCTATGAGCATTGCAAAGATGGCGACTACGAGCTTCCGTGGGCGACGAGGGAAAAATGGGCGCGGCAAATTGTGGAAGGGTTGTCCGACATTCACGAATCAGGTTTTGTTCAAGGCGACTTTACCTTGTCGAATATTGTTATAGATGGATATGGCGACGCAAAGATCATCGACATCAATAGGAGGGGTTGCCCAGTAGGCTGGGAGCCTCCGGAAGCAACACCGCTCATCGAGAGTAACCAACGGATCACTATGTATATCGGCGTAAAATCTGATCTGTATCAGCTTGGTATGGTTTTGTGGGCTCTGGCAAGTCAGGAGGACGAGCCAGAAGCACAAGGGAGACCCTTGATCCTTGGCCCCGAGGTGAACATTCCGGATTGGTATCGACAAATGGCGGAAGTTTGTTTGAGTAACGACCCACGGATGAGGCTTCAGGCGTCCGCACTGTTAGAAATGTTTCCTCGGCCAAAAGAGGACGAATCTTGTGGGCAACTGAACCCACCCGAATCAATGGTCGACGAAGGTTATACTCTACAGCAGTACCTGGGTGACGGGTACCACCCAGATAATCTTCCTCAAATCAGGACGGTCGAACCACCTAGCGAGTGGCCTTATGTCAACCGAGCTTATGCAGACACAAGCCCCGCCAGGTGTGAACCGTACCAGTACACTCGTGGACGCTCCCCTCCAAGCCCCTTACCAAGCAACTGTGAAGGCTACAACTCCCCACGAGGCCTATACGATGTTGCTGCTTGGGCAGCAAACAGAAATATACCATCATCATACAGTGATGTTGGGCCTGATGGAATGCCGCTTGATGAGACACCTGTCGCTAACAAGAGAGAACTTGTTGATTCTGATGCGCTGACAGCGCCTGATTCGACTTTGGAGAAGAGAGGAACACCAGCGACCTCTACTTCGGCCCCAAGTCCGACTCGTGATGTGGATATGGAGGATGAGATACATGCCAGAGCCAACGCAAAGGTTGCTAAGGATCTGGGAGATCAAAGAGCGGAAATAGGCGGCGCTGAAGGTGATACTACACCCCCGCATCGAGCGTCAATCTCCGAATCAACGAAACCCGGAAACACGAGCCCCGGGGATAACAATACGGTGGTTAGAGACAGCCCACAAGAAGAAGGACGGGAAACTACAATGCAAGGAGATGCAATCGATCACTCGAACGCAGTTCCACCGGAGGAACGAGGAGGACTTGTTGCAAAAAAAGAGATTAAGGAGGCGCGAGCCTCGCACCAGAACACCCGAGAGACCTTGGATAATTTGTCCGAGAATTACGACAGCCAGAAGGAAAGCCAAGCACCCCAAGAAGGGGACAAACCAGAGGATCATCAGACGACGCTCGTAGACGGGAGAGAGGTCTCGAATGAATCTACCAAAAAAGCAGAGCGGAACCCGACACAAGACGCAGCAGAAAAGCAAGGGTCCACAGCACCTGATGCCCACCAAACAACGACCGATTGTACCAAGAAGAAAGATTTGATTATGAATGTTAGTGAAGCAGGCAAGACACCAAAAGAGGAGGCGACTGGTGGCATCGTCAAACGCACCGAATTGTCAGCAGATGCCGAGGTACCGCAACCGTTGACTCGCGACGGCAACGAACTGGCCCAAGAAAAGAACACGACTGATGACAAGCCCAAGAGAGTAAAATCTCCGTTGGGGCTATAATGAATGTCTACGACACGTCTTGATGAAGATTAATCTTGAAACCATTTGTATCTTTGATAGCATAGTATATTATTCTCATTTGTATTAGCAGGAAAATGGCAGGCGTAACTCTTAATAGGGCGCAAATATGTTAGTTAGTGATTGAACTCCTTTGCTGTTAATGGTATGTATAGTTACGTCTACCATCCTATGACAATGAGAGCTAGACCTGGTGAATTGAAATGTACTGCGCAACGTACACAGTTGTCGGTATTAGCTTGGCGTCTTTCACCATGTTTGTTTGTTTCTTTAGCGAAAATCATGTGTCAGACGTCGGTCAGGTTGACTTCTCTGGCTGATTGCTTACATCTGGACCGAATTCGACAGATAGGCTATGATTGATAACAAGAGAGAAACAGGCGCATATGGCTTTATATCTCAAGCAAATAGAAACCATCATATAAATCAATACCTCATATGTAGAGTACAATCTACACACCATCAAAAGGTATCAGTATGTACCAAAGTTCTATAATGTCTATTTTATCGTCTTAGTAGATGGTACTGGGAGCCGCTCCAAAGTATCCTTGACATTAGCCAGACTCTTTTATCTAATACTAGCATAACATCATTGCCGTGTTACATCAATGAGTTGGTTAGGTGAGTTCTATAATCACCTTCATTAGCATTGGCTAGCATGGATCATAATGGACCTCTAGATCAACACGTCTATGTGTTCTTCTTTTCTCTATTCGTGGGAAGCAATCGACAATTAGTATTGCTACCTTTAGCTTGTGCAAATACTTTCGAGATTTATGGTAGCTTCCCATCTACGGAAGGTACTTGGTCGCCATGGTCATCCTGTACTTAAGTTTTGCACACTCAGCATCAACTGGGAATAATGAACATCTTACCACCATCGTGTTCTAGCCAGCCAGCGGCTTCAAGGTTGCAAGGGAAGAACTCAATGCTAGAGGTAAACAAGTGATCTGAGCTTTCTTCAGTATAGAAGTTTAATGTTTCTAGTTCTGTTCTATTAAATGGATATAGACTTTAGGGTGGCGAAGTATAACGAACCGAGGCCCAATTCTATATACATGTCTGATTCTTGCAGCCAGTAACTTTACAGCGTAATATACCGCCGCAAACATTGGGTGCAAGTTTTGTCAAGATCGAAACCCATTTCTCATGGTCTTGCATCCATAGATATCGCTACTTTGGGATACGACAATGCTGTCATGCCATTAGGTATGGCCACCTTTCCAAGTTGGAATACCAGAAGTATTATCAACATCACATTCAACGACTGATCCAATTCCCGATCATAAAAATAGTAGAATCTATTGTATTAGATGGGGATATTGTATCCAGCTATAATTATCTGGACTTGTGTATATGGTTATAGTTGTAGGTGACATATCTGTGCTAGAATTCGGACTACTTACACGGAGTATTGCCCGCCGATGATAGTAATGTTCTGGAACGTATGGAAGTTGAAAAGATGAGTGTCACGTGAGGCTTTAACAGTTTTGACAAGAAGCATGGTGCAGGTTTCTTCGTGCCTGACTTTAAACGACGGAATGACGGGAAAACAAGGCAAACTTGCAGCATCGGATAGGATGGAGGCAAATGTGGAACCGCGTGGCTTGGCGAATCCCGATCTTCTTTGTTTCTGTTGGGGAGATTCTGGGGGAGCGAGCCAGGGTTTGGCAGAGACTAGAGAGAGTACGTACCACCCCCTGCTCAGTCGGGACAATGGAACTGGAAGACAGGCATGAAATCGACAATTTGCATCTGGGGGACGGGCGAACAAGTAACCGAGGGTCTAGAGATTGAGACCCTGATTATTGAATCGTGTCAGTTAACACGCAAATGGGCCGAGGTATCGTTCGACCCTGCGTAAGAGTAGGATTGGAGCTGAATATGGGTTCGTGATAGGGCTGGACTAGACCAAGATATGTTGAAGGAACTATGTACATGCGTGGAAGTGTAAACGAGATTCAACAATTACCAACAATGACAGTCTCATGAACACACAAGTATAGTTATCTGGCGTTCTTGAGTTGCATCCGCATACCTAGCCCATCTATGGCATGATGTTATCGGGATTTGGCGGCGTTGCAAAGCAGTCACCATCATCCATATCAAGGATTGCTATCAAGATCTGAGGGTATCAACTAAATCATGCACTGTACCAAAGAGACTGTGCACTGGCTGACTGATCAAGTCCCCATCTTTCGCTGCTAAGTTAGATCTTCGAGATAAGCGTCTGTCTACCTAAGTACGCAGCTACGTCAACAGACCGTGAGTCGTCGGTTCGGCATGCCCGGTGTGAAAACGGTGCTTTCGCGTCTCAACCAGCTTGAAGGGATTTGCACGTCAACAGCTCAATTGGGATAATTAGATTTGCCACTGCAACTGTCAACAGTCGACACGACTGGATTGTGTCTTTGCATCCATGTAGCCATGTTTGTGGGACGGTACGGTACTGTTTTACTGTTCAACTGTACTGCACCCTCACCTCGACCTTGGAATATCTGCCAACAGCACGCTTTGGATATCGATGACCACTGTTCTCGGGCTTTTCAGTCATGTCATGCCATGCACTCCACTCCAGAAAACTACTGCGTAATATCGTTCAAGAAAGAATCAGTGGAGCTGTTATTCTCTTAAACCTCAGTGAAAAAAAAACCCACCAAAAAAACTCGTCGTCAGTTGCAAGTCCAGCCACCCAAGCACTCAAGCTCTAGGCGGCTCCGGGTTTCTTGTGGGAGCTCACCCCTGCATGGAAGGAAAGGCACGCAGCGGCTCCTCTCTGGCGCGTTGCCTCTTGCAAGGCTAAAAAGAGATGTGCCGTGGCTTGCATTGCGAATTGCGAGGTAAAGGTACTCTTCCTGCAAATTGTTGCTGAAGAATACTTCCAGCAGGTGGCAGGGCCCCCAAGCCTTTCCTCAAACGGTAACCGGACCCCACAGTGATTGGAGCCGCCAAAAATTGTTGGGGTGGAGGGGGTGGAGCAGATATTGCTGGGTAAGTGTTGAGGAAGTGTTCGAGGAAGGAGTTTGAGGTTCGACGTCGAACACTCTTGATCCGTTCCAGCTGTCCGAGCAACTGGCCATTGATTGTCGAATCCCACGCGGCGAATTAGCACTCTACTGCTCCGTATCGTGGCCTGTTTTCTGGCATCACTCTAGGTTCCTTTTTGTTTAAACGACAGGGCATAGGGAAGATCTCGGTATCTAGATGGAAGCGGGGAGCAAGATGAGAAGATATCGTAAGGTGTTGAGTGTAATCTGTATTGCGGTGGCTGTCGTAGGTTGAAGCACTTACAGCAATGGCCAGCCAATTGCACAGAAGGTCCTTGACTTATACGATAAAGCGTCATGGTCAATTGATTGTCAATGTCAATGTCGACGTTGGCATTGAGACCTATAAATCTAGAATCATCGGAATATGGAGTCCTTCTTCGGCCTCGCTTTCTCCGATGTTCAAAAAGTCCTGATGAACGTTTAGGTAATTCCCCAGTCTACGTGTTAGCGAGCCTACCTTGCCCTTGAAAGGCAAAGTCCAAGTTCAAATCCAAGTCCCTTGAAATTCATGATTGACACCTCATGTAAGCGCTGTAAAGTTGCGGGAGGAGACGGAGTGACGGACTGCAGAGTGCAGTTGCCTTTTTTTTCTTCCCGGCCGCCCCAATGGATTTTCCCCCTTGTCCATGTAGAGACGGCGGGGGTGTGTGACACAGCCGCTAGGTTCAACCTCCAGGACCGAAACACACTCCAACATCCAACTCACTTTGAGGAAGGAAGATAAGGGCATATCTCGTCGACCACGAGAACTCGTCATTCGTTCTCATCAATCTTCACAAGCAAAAAGATGAACCGCCGAGGATCGAATGGCATCATGATGCCGTAGATGAGGTTGCAAAAGTCGAGAGACAAAGCTTGATTCGTGATGTCAAACGTCAACAGAATACGAGTCCGCCCCAACTTCCGTTTCCCCAACTCAACTCAATGCAAAGCAGAGCTCAGAGCTCTGGAGAGCTTCCTGTCATTGTCATCTGATATCGGCAATTAGCTCACGGCCCCTTGATTTGCCTCCTGGCTCTGTCTCTGATCCTGATCCTGATCTGAGGGTCGATGTCGATTCACACAAACCCCAGTCTCCATTCCCCATTCACAGAAACCGTCTTCCCAACTTCGAATCCGCCGCCGCAGCCACTGCAAGGGTTAAACGTCCATCAAAGCTCCACCTTTAGGCCTGTGTTTTTTCTTTGCCTCCTCACTGAAGGCTGCCGTTTGGTGTCTCTACCGCTGCAGAGACCCTACAGACCCTCGAACCCTCCACTTTCTTCCTCCCCACTTGTCCCACGCCTCCTACGCCCACTGCACGCCCCCCCAGTCCATACCGCTTCCCTTCTCTGTCCCATCCAATCCACCCTCAGTTGTCGCCCAGCTCCGGGTCGGGCCTGATAGTATAAAGCCCTTTTAGAGCCCTCTGCCCCAACCTAATCTTCTCGACCAACCTTCCCTCTATCCCTCTCCTTATCCTCTCTTTACCTTTTGCTTAGGATATCCAACATCCTAAAAAGGTTCAGTCTTCCCCTTCACTTCTTCGAGTAGCCATCAACTTGTGGTTCTCGTGTGTCGGGATTTTTATATTCGAGTTGACGACAGACACTTGCCATCGCCAAACGCCCATTAGGCAACTCAATCGACATGGCGACAGCCACTGCTGCAGGCAAGAATGCCTCGCCATTCCCTGATGGCACCAAGGACTATGTTCCTCTCCGAGCTGGCGCTCCCAAGAAGGATGCCAACAAGGTCCATATCGCCGACACTCCCATGACCTGGAGCAACTGGCCCCAGCACATCAACTGGCTCAACACAACACTTGTTATCTTTGTTCCTTTGATGGGCTTCATCTCCGCCTACTGGGTTCCCCTTCAGCTCAAGACTGCTCTTTGGGCCGTCTTCTACTATGTCCACACTGGTCTCGGTATCACTGCTGGTAAGTTGAATCATGCTGTGGCATTGCTGCCATTAAACTTGTATTGATCCGGAATCATTACTCACACTGCTCAGGATACCACCGACTGTGGTCTCACTCCTCCTACAAGGGTACCACTCCTCTCAAGATCTACCTCGCTGCCGTCGGCGCTGGTGCTGTCCAGGGATCCATCCGATGGTGGTCATATGGTCACCGTGTTCACCACCGTTATACCGATACCGACAAGGACCCTTACTCGGTCCGCAAGGGTCTCATGTACTCGCACATGGGATGGATGATCCTGAAGCAGAACCCTAAGCGTCAGGGCCGAACCGATATCACCGATCTCAACGAGGACGCCGTTGTCGTTTGGCAACACAAGAACTACATCAAGAGTGTTCTTTTCATGGCTCTTGCCTTCCCTGCTATTGTCGCTGGCCTTGGCTGGGGTGACTGGTGGGGTGGTCTGGTCTATGCCGGTATCCTCCGTGTTTGCTTCGTCCAGCAGGCTACTTTCTGTGTCAACTCTCTTGCTCACTGGCTCGGAGACCAGCCTTTCGATGATCGTAACTCTCCCCGTGACCACGTCATCACTGCTCTTGTCACTCTCGGCGAGGGATACCACAACTTCCACCACGAGTTCCCTTCGGATTACCGCAACGCTATTGAGTGGTGGCAGTACGACCCTACCAAGTGGAGCATCTGGCTCTGGAAGCAGCTTGGTCTTGCCTACGAGCTCAAGGAGTTCCGCGCCAACGAGATCGAGAAGGGCCGTGTTCAGCAGCTCCAGAAGAAGCTCGACCAGAAGCGTGCTACCCTCGATTGGGGTATTCCTCTTGAGCAACTTCCTGTTGTCGACTGGGACGACTTCGTTGCCCAGTCCAAGGCTGGCAAGGGTCTTGTTGCTATCGCCGGTGTTATCCACGATGTGACCGACTTCATCAATGACCACCCTGGTGGCAAGGCTCTTATCAACTCTGCCATCGGAAAGGACGCCACCGCCATCTTCAACGGTGGTGTCTACCTTCACTCTAACGCTGCCCACAACCTCCTCTCTACCATGCGCGTTGGTGTTCTTCGCGGAGGATGCGAGGTTGAGATCTGGAAGCGTGCCCAGTTCGAGAACAAGGACATTACCTATATGAACGACTCTGCCGGTCAGCGCATCATCCGTGCTGGTTCTCAGGCCACCAAGATTGTCCAACCCGCCGCCAGCGCTGATGCTGCTTAAGGGATACAATCATTATAACGAGAAGATGAAAGGATAATTGAGTGAGGTGCAATATTGAAGGATGTGAGAAGCGTCATGTTTTTCGGCATGTCGTTGAAAGGGTGTGGGGGTGAAGAGTCAGCCACAGATCACATGTCAAAACATGGACTGTTGTCTTGACGCCACACCCATCCTTACCAAAAGAACAAAAGCACATCACGTTTGTTTAACTCGAGCTCATAAATTTGACTCATGAATGGCGTTGGGGGGTTTCTTTGCGTTTTGAAACTACATAGCTTATTTGGCTTTTGAAAATACCAGAAGAGAATGGTAAAAACCATAAACATGAACGAGTTCATCATGACCAGTGACTGGTCACTTAGACAGTATGACTCCTCAATGAATACACATTTTGAATAACTCAAATCTATCAATCTCCCCCATAGTATATGCTTTCTTCTTTCCTCAGGCGGGTGGTCTTGCTCTGCCCTACTGGTTTGATCTATAACGTAGTCCATGTATTATGACATATCCAATGTTTGGTCCGAAGCAGTTGGCATCACATTCTTTTCATTGTGGTAGATCCTGCTCAGGCCTACTTCGTATAGGATATGCATAACCTCCTATTAGATTCTATCCCGTATCCAGAAAAGGTCTTGTCAACAGCCGGGAGCGAACAGAGTGATCCTTGTTCTCCTGGTGTTTTCGTCTTTCCCGGTTAATAGCCAGGAATGAACATGGGTCCTTTGACTTTGATTCATCAATCCTGGAAACGCGTGTCTTTCCCCATGATATCATGCCTTTCTCTAGATATAACATGTGGAATGTCCTCTATGGCTAAACAGCATCGAGCCTGGCTAATGACAGGTCTGTCGACTCCTTTTCAACAGTAGGTATCGTTGTGGAAGGGCTCAGTGATTGATGTAATAATAGGATATTAGTGTTGACGAGAATATGATTTCGGAGAATGTCCCGACTTGAGATATGGTATAGTTCGAGGGTTGAATTCTACAGCCCCCTCAGGTTGAAGATTTAGGGAGTAGCCATTCGCGCTTTCTGCACTGCCAACTCGGAGCTCTTGGCCCATGCCCCGTTAGGTGTTTGGCGATAGCATAGTAATCTACCATCATCACCCGTGCTGCCTAAGATCTGGCCATCATCATCAAAGCCGACACGCCACACCGGCGTGCGATGGTTGTCAAGCTTAGATATCTCTTCGAATTTGTGCTTGACTTGACCGGGCTGACCTGACCATTGTCGGTCATTATGGGATCCTGACTTGGCGAGGCTAGCGCTGAGGGTGGATGGGTGGTGTTGATGATAACTGTGAGATGGCTGGAGCTGTGGTGTTGGCGCTTGCTTTTCTGTTGGCGTCGCAGTTCCGTTGGTTCTGGTCTGTGGTGTAGAGTCTCTTGTTGTTATATGAGGGGCAGACCGTAGGAGGTCAGTTGCAGACCAAGATTTGCCATCGTCCTCCGAATATGGTGTCTCGATGCGGAAGACACGCGCATAACCGTCCTGGCATGCTGTGGCGATGACATCGTAGCCCCTGATGTTTCCTGGTGCCCAAGCGACATCCCGTACTAGGCCTCGATGGCCGGTTAATTCAACAGCGAGGTAAAATTCCTTCTGGGTCGACTGGACGCCTATAGAAGTTGCGACAATGTCACGCGATCGATAAACTTTGACAGTATCCATTGCGGCCACCACAAGACCCAAAGAATCCGATGGTACGCCTGCGCGTAGAGCCGTATAACAGGGTTCTGGATTGGGATCAAAGCGCACACGGAATGCGAGCTCTTCTCCTCTATTAGGCTTTGGAGCAACACTGAACTCGTCGATGGATCCATATTCAGAAAGATTCTCGGGCTGGTCATTTTCGTATACCGTCAAACGGCCGTCAGTCGCGAGGAGCGCGAGATATGTATGTCGAGTCTCTTCGTTATGCTTCATTGAAAAAGATCGGTACGGAGCTTTATTGGATCGCGTATCGAATGCAGGCTTTCCATTACCTGCACGTCCAGTGCAGAAGCGTCGGCCAGGCGCAGCAGAAGGATCCTCAGCCCATAGACGGAACCAGCCCTCAATGCCGAGGGAGGCGATCAAGTTGGGATAGACGGTAGCGGGAAGCCATTGAATCTGCAGAGTGAGGGAATAAGCAGTCAGCGTGCGTGTGCGACAGAATGACACAGAAGCAATAAAATACTAAGAGACAAGGGTAAAGGGGGCTGCGTTACCTCTAGAATCTCTCCGCCATGCGCGGTCCAGGTATCGCAAAGGCGCCATGTGCCGTCCTTGTGGCGGTTGAAGACGCGGATCTTGCCATCTACTGAGCCGGTTGCGCAGCGGTCTCCGTATGTGTTGAATGCGACAGCCTGGACGAGATCTTTGTGGCCGTGTTGAAGATTGAGGTCGAAGGCCGGTGTTTCTTCGCCCGGCGAAGGTGGAATGGAAGCGCTCATTGCGGAGAGAGCACCAAGTACCCAAGATTTTGTAGGGTTGAGGGGCAGCGGCCGAGTAGATCTGTTGTGTCTTGCAGTATAAGTCTGCTCCGATATCGTCGTGTCGTGAGGTGGTGATGTGTACGGAGTATCCGTAGCTGGGTGGTTACTCCAAAGCGGCTCAAGTTCAGCTGGGTACGTACCTGTCAAAATGCAGGTTCCCCGCGTGCCTGATCTCAAGTTACAAGCAAGCCAATCAATACGAGGCAGCATATAAGAATTAGAATTAATTATACGTATTTTCTATAGGAGTGCTGAGTGTAGCGCTGAAGATGTATTCTATGTATACCTATAATACAATAAAGATTACTTATGATAGGTTAGTAGTCAAGATATTTCTGTTGCAAAGCTCTATACTGTACGAGCTGTCTGTCAATGGCGTCAGTCAAGTTGAACCAACTTACGCGCGACACCTTGACTCCAAACCTATAGCATACGATTTAGAAGACCATGCACCACTTCTGATAGGAAGCAAGCCTATCTCATAATATCTCATAATGGATCTCCTATGTTGTAAGCTTCCCTTGTAAGAGTTGGGTATATCTGTAGGAGGTTGTCATGATGGCACTAGCTCCTCATGCTTAACGCTTTCAGTACAGAGTACACGACAGGTAATTACTGCGCCACCGAAGCACAGCAGCAATGCTGAGTTGATAGTATCACTGCCAAGCATTATTCACTCAGAAGGACTCGATTAGCTGAGTATAGACAATTATCAGACTACCTTACCTGGGTACCTAGTAGCCGATGTATTCATCATAAGCATCGTCAGATATCTAGAATATGGGCAGGTGCAGGGATTCTCGGCTCCTTCCACTGCATGAGAAAGACCTGGCCCGCTAATTTCTATCAAGTAGTTAGCGGCTCCACAGGCGAGTTGCTGCCAAAGCTAGAGCTTCCAAGTTCTCAGCCTCATCAAACTTCACCTCCACAACATTGCCTTCAATAATTGTCTTATATAAACCATCATGGCACATCTTTTAAACCCTCTCGCAACAACATCTCAGCTGTATCATAAATCGTCCTTCTCATCCTTACCTCAAGATCTTCAAGACGCGATTTTCATCACTTCGCAATGCCTCACACAAGCTGCAGGTCAGCTCCTGGAGCTTCCTCAATCCGTGACAGCGCAGGCCAACGTTATTTTGGCGCGGTACTGGCTAGTCGACTCACCGATGGCCAACGAGTTCAGTGTAAGGCTCAGAATCTCCAACGTTTGTCCATATTGCACTCGATGGTACTGACCCGTGCTTCAAGGACACATCCGCAGCTGCTCTTTATCTTGTTGCTAAGATGGGACCTCAACCGCGGTCATCACGCGACATGTCAAATGTCTACGCTTACCTCTTATCAGAGAGCTCTTCTTTTTTGAAGACCCCAGGCACTCCAAAGAATGACCCAAAGTCATACTACGTACCCGAGGCCGACTATTTTGCTTTCCAGACTCGTATCCTTGCCATTGAAGCCCGCATTCTTTACACGCTTTCGTTCGATACACACGTCTCATTACCCCATCCACTTGCCGTTACTTACCTTCAGACTCTCGATTTTCTTGCGCAGCCTAAATCCATCATATCTTTGCGCACTGTTCAGTACCTGAACTCGGCTCTTCTCTCTCCTCAAATGTTGTACCTTACCCATCAACCCCATGCATTAGCTACGGCTGCTATATACAACGCAGCTCGGGATGTGGGTGCTAAGATGCCAGAATGTGAATGGTGGGAGGTGTTTGACGTTGATCGAGAAGAGCTCGGATTCCTTGTTGTAGGAATGCGAAGCGTAGAAAACTATCTGCGCAAGTACAAAGAGGAAATGCCGGATCTGAGCGTGGGCATGCCTACCCGAAAGTCGGTAGATATTGAGTTGAAAAGGAGAGGCATTGGCGGTGGGAATGAGACTGCCGCCGTTGACGAAGAGCAGCAGCTCATGGAAATGATGGACAGCAAATGATCGCGTGCCGTCTATCTCCAACTATGGTGCTCACTGCTCGGTATCGAATTCGGACCTCCTTGCAGCAAGCCAGAAAGAGGCGCCACCGCTATCTCAGACTGCAGACCGCAGGTCGCATGTCAGGCAAGGTATGGCCAATGAGTACCGCTACATTCCTGCACATCAAAGGCCGGTTTTCCAGAGCGTCAGGCCATCATCTCGAAGACGAGTGGCTATTATCAGCTCGGGAGAGCGGCATTGACAATGGAGATCCAAATAGATGGATCACCTTTGAAGGTGTGGCATAACAAAACCTGGGCCTGGCTTCTAAAAGCAACTTGACAAAGTCTGGAATCCGCCACAGGAACGGGATATGAGAAGGGGTGATAATGCAAACGAATAGGAGCGCATAAAGACAACGAAGATTTGTGCGTCGGTGAAGGCAGTCTAGCAGTCTTGAAAGCCGCTCGATAAATCATGCATGTGCGTGCACGACACCTGGCCAACCCGCCGTCTGATAATCGTGTCTACCATTACAAACTCTTGTGATTGAGCAGACGACCTGCATGGCGATCAAAGCAGAGCTGCGATGAGGTGGAACAACAGCCTCACCTCTGCACTCTTGCGTCCCAGTCTATGGCTTTAGAATACTCATGTGATACTTCTACTTTTCACCCCACAATGCACAACGTTGAAGCGCCAAAGGCGGTTGAAGGCAAAAGGCAAATTTCAGGGCCAATTCGTTCATTAAACCCGCATGACCAAGTCTGAAGACACATGGATCAAGCTTTTGCCGACCCAGCCATGGCTATTAGTGACATGCGGTGAAGGGGAGTTTGGCTGGGGGACCCCCCGCGCACTTACATTACCCCAATCAGCCTTGAGGGCATCGTGGAGTTGAGTGCGGGGATGAGGAGCTAGCGCACTGGTCCTCGGGCCCTCCACGTTGGGGTCTGTTGGGAATTGCCCTCAACGTTACAGTGAGATATCTTGCAAATTTGAGCATGATGTAAGTCGCATCCGTGTACGGATGGCAAGGCGCAAAAGACCGGGGTGAATTGTCCAGCCAGCTCTGATCCGGATATCTGAGTTGGCCATGCTCAAGTAACAAGTATACAGTATATGGAGGAGTCTGCTAACTGGTCGGTAGATATTACCAAATCTGTGGGAGTTTCAATGCCACCTCTTGTGCCACAATATCACTACAATATCACAAAAGAGCCTCTCTCAAAGCTCAACAGTCCCGTGGCATCCCGGTGGTTGCATGCCAAGTTATACATTATCTAGCTAGAGAGTTCAATTCGACTTAGCGCGCCAAACCTTATCTCTGCCAAAGCTTGAAGTTGCGTGGTATAAGAAAAATTCTCTCGATATCTAACTCCCTATTTAGGACCAAGAGGAAATCAGGGGGAGGCCGGCTAAGACGGAGGACGATGATAGCCGTTCTGCAAAGCAACACATCAAAGCTGAGCGGCCAATGGCAGAACATCCCAAGTAATCCCCATTGGAGCAAGGCCCGATCGACATGGTCAATCGCGGCTTTTTCTGCCCTGGCTAGCCTGGCAAGTTTTGAGGCGACGTGAGTGATTGGATCAAATTCAAGAGATCCATCTAAAATCGAAAAGTGGAAATTCTAGGAAGCTCCAGTTTGGTCTTCTAGAAGAACGTCTCGGCCACTCACACACGCTGGGCGTGGCCGTTATCCCCTCAAGAGCCTTTGTCTTCATCTTACCGTTGAAGAATGTGTACATCTTGGGGGATACCCATTAAGTAGAGTATGGCTCGTGATTATCTCACGGCGTCAAGCGAAGAGCTGGTAAGTGGCAACTGGCTTCGAGGATATTTGTTACACGGGTAAACACACGGCTTTACTTGACTTTATGTACTGTGCTGTACCTACGGAACCCCCATCCAGCCATCCAGATGTTGGACGGAGACGACGGAGACAGGGGTACGCTAGTTATCGCGTTGCCGCTGTTGGTGTGTGCACCCTCGAGGAGCTTCACATCGTGGGGCGAGCTGAGGAGGGTGTTGCTGTTTGAAGGAAAATGGCTCATAACATCATCAATTGCTTAGTTTCGTGGAGCATGGAGCATGGAGCATGGAGCCTGGAGAGGTGAGTTGCATCCTGTCATCGTGGAGATGACAAGATACGTATCCTCCATCACAAAAGGTATATTAAGGCTCCTCCTCCTCCTCCTAGAAGCACTTTCACTTTCACTCTCATCTCAATCTCCATCTTCTACCTATATCACTTCTTCATCTTCACACAAACTCTACCTTCACAATGTCTGAGTCTTCCGCTCCCCAAACCCCTGCCGCTCTCGGCGAGAACAGAGGTATCAAGTTCTCCTTCAAGACTGGCAACGCCCGTTACCAGTGTGTTCTCCAGGACCGCAACCACTAGTAAGTTGCTTATTTTGTTCCAACTATCACAGCTCAAGTCAAATGCTAACAAACCCGTTCAGCGAGCGCACCAAGGCTACCCGCCAGAACTCTACAGACTCTGTCTCTTCTACCGACTCTACCAAGACTGAGAAGTCTTCCCACTAAATGGGCAATTGGGAGAATCTGGAATGCTGGCACTTTGATATATCCTTGACTGTGCCTACCATCAATGACTGTCAATGAAATCAATGGTGACCAAACCGGAACAAAATGGGGGAGTTTATTTATACCACAATTATTTGGCATTAGCGACGGTTTTGCAGGGACAGTTGGCGTCTCGATGAATCAAAACAATATTTTTTCCTGTTACCAATTTCGACCTCGCATCTTGTGCAATGTTGCATGTTAAAAAAGAGTCAAGCCGACACAGAATCAACCCTTTGACGATTAACGAATAGCAGTCGCTTGACCACAGTACCAAGACTTTCGGGATGATTTCACCTCTCAGGTCGCAGCCATCACACCCAGTCAGAGGGTGCAAATGACAAACTGGCAGGTGGATTTGCATATTCACCATCATCGGCTGCAAGATTCCGAGTGCCAAGTGTTGCTGATCTTTGACATCAATTCTCCAAACAAAACACCGGGGACAGTGAGTCTCGATGTCTCGCCTTTTCACCTCGATGGAGCATATTTCTCCACTGCCCCAGGACCCTCATTTGCCTCCCTGGATCCAGGAACAAAATGCCTGATCAGTTGCGGATTTCCCTTATTATCCACAACGGAATTCGCGCGGTTTGAAAGGATACGGACCGAGAAGATAAGAAAGTCGGCGGTCGGCGGCTTTGACTTCCGGCGGCTGTGGCGTGGGAGGTCGGAGGGTTTGGAGTGACCTCCGTGAAATTGGACCGGGAGGGTCGGCCGGGCCGAGCAGTTGTTGGAAGCAATCGAAATCGGTAGCTTCGGATACACCTATATCAGGTATATCACTGTATTGCACCACCTCTACATTGCGATCCCCAAGCCAAATAAAGCACTCGTTGGCTTGACCGAGGGAATATCAGAAAGTCGTACGCCATGTACGACGAACATCCCACCCAAGCGTCGTCATGTCGTGCCTGGCTAGCAAAGCGCCAAAGTGATGAACCATGTTTATCTCTTGAACTGGCCCAAGCTGACTCGGGCAGACGATATCTTCCGACAATCGGCGCCGCGCCATCCAATTGCTAGGTTGCGAGATGACTGGTGGGATCTCACGTACTCGTAACGGGCGAAGGACTTGTCGAGTTATGTACACATTCGTCTTACAATAAGACGATTCGATTGTCAAGAACTAAACCTACGTGTTTGAGTATGATGACGTCCCTAAAAGAGTAGGCAGAGTTTCAGGGGCTTATCGACGCCTCTTACCACGCTTATGTCAAACTGAGTTTATGTAACGATGCAGAGCACACGACATGAAAGGGCAGATTCTGCGAAATGGGCGTTTTGCTCTCTTGTAGCGTGATGGCAGCTTGTTAGTCGCTCCCTGCATTTCACGCGCATCACATCACGAATGCGCTATCCGCAAGCGGCGGTTGAGATGGGAACTTAGATTCACTTATGCTTTGGGATGCCGAATTAAAGATGAGTTGGTAATGCTATACAACACAATGTAAAACGTTACAAAGTTCGACCTTCAAGAATATGATTTCCAAGTACCGTATTGAGTGTTTTATGCGTGCATATAACCAAAAAAACACAAAAAAGAAGCATCAGCACAGCCCACTTTACTTTGAGTGGTCGCTAATAAAGTACGTACGTGATGAGTCTGAGTCGTAGTCGTAGTCGTCGTTGATGTTGTCTCTGGCTAGGCGTTGCTTTAAATCCTCCGTTCTCCCAATTCATCCCACCACTTTTGGTGCACTCTTTTACCTGTTCTTTCTCTATCACTCTCACTCGTTGTTTTGTCTGTTTTGTAACTCGATCTCAATCATTCGGGTCTGCCTAGAGAGGGACAAACGCAAGTGATGCCTCATCCTTTGGTGGCTACAGGTATGTAAATCCATCTACAGCGCCCCGCCAGATATTCTGTGTATCACTACACTGCACAGCACATCACATCACCCTATTGTAACCCAGCATCTAAAGTACCTCAATTTCCCTCCCCATCATCTCTTCATTTCCTGCTCGTTCCTCTTTTGGCCAGAACAAAGTCGTCACGGGCCTCTGCTACTGTTCATGGATTACCCCGCGTCAAGGCTTGCGAATCACAGCGCACGTCTTGGTTGTGTCTGCCTGAGCTGGGGTCAAAAAGTAGTCGCCTGAGCCACAGTCCCGAGGCTGGCTGTGGCAAAATACAGATGCCAGAAGCAGCAGAGGACTACGCAAGCTCAATCCTCCCCTTGATTTGCCTCCGAATTCTAGATTTATTTGCTTGATTTGATTTTACTTTATTTTATTTGAGTTTCTGGAGAGCTCTCTTTTACATTGTCTTTTGTCTTGCGACAAATAACACAGCCTCTGTCTTCGTCCTCTTTTCTCCTTGCTTGCTCGCTTGACTTGATAGCGTCCCCCACTCCACTTTACATCACACACCTCTCTTTCTCTCTTACACCTCCAGTCTCTCTGCAGACTTGTTATACAATGCCTAACCATGTCATCCTGGCATCAGGTGCTGTAGTCGCCGTATCGGTCGCTGTCGCAACCGCTGTTGCCATTTTCGAGTCGCCCGAAGTGCGACGATATGCCGACGATGTCCGCAGGAGAATAGCTATCGCCCTGCACTCTATGGGCGAAGGCATCGATGCTCCCCATCGAGAGCCAGTCTTCAATAGACCCGAAGATGCTGATGGATTTCTCGAGTCCCGCCGGGGCGTTGGCGCCGAAAATGGCGTTGATGCTGACGAGGAAACACGCCGAAGACAACGTGAGGAACTGCTGTATTGGAACATGGTCATGCTAGGGAAGCAAGAGAAGGAACAGAAGGTGAAGGAGTCTTCAGACGAAGCACCACGATCTATGGCAGATACACCGCGCCGAGGCTCCTCGTTTGATGACTTCCTTCGACAAGATGAGGGCGCCGAACGGGGTGCCTTTGTCTTCAACACTGGAGCTGAGACCCGAGGAGCGGACGAAGGTCTGCGACGTCGTGGCGATGGTCCTCGCGGCTTCTCAACCCTCTACACCAACCCTTTTGCCGACGAACACAACATTGACCACGAAGAGCTAGACGACGAAGTCGAGTCAATTCGCCACATTTCTCCCGCCAACGACGAAGCTTCCGACATCTACAGTGCTACCACTCAAGACCGAGAGGAGACACCTGCTGCTGCTGCCCTCATTGATACTGACCCTACCCCAGCTCGCTCCGAGACTGCTTCTTCCGCTACCCTTGAGCGCGAGATTGGTGTGGATGAGTACATGACCGCCGGCCAGGAGGATCACGATGAGGCTTATGCCTCTATCCAGGCTTGGGCGCAGAACACGAGCCCCGAGTTCTACTCTCCTCTCCCTGTTACCCCCAGCGCCCCCATGTCCGAGCCCGAGATCATCAGCGACGACGGCATGATGACCCCCACCGACTCAGTATCCCTCGTAGGCTCTGCAGATGACATTGCCAACGATGCGCAATCATCCCGAGAGGGCGAGAATGGTCGATATTTTGATGTCATGAGCGAGAGCTCCGGCATGGCTACACCTGCTAGCTGGTCTGAGGTTGGCAGCGTCATCAGCGAGAGCGATGCCCCCATCCCTGTGCGCCAATAAACACTTTCCAATGGAATCATCGCAAAATTCTCACTTGCGTCCTTTTGGGAAAGCAGCAATTCAACTGGAGTAGCAATCTTTGACTCGAAAACTATACAACACATTCTATGGTACGGTCTCTTGGGGTTATGCTTTTTTATGTCAGGAGTCGGAGTTCAGGTTCTGTCTGGTAGCAAACTTATATCCTTAGCATCTGGCTAATTTCGTTTCTGTCTTTCATAAAATCTATCATCCTGGATTATTCTGCCCGACTACTATATGTGAACGCCTTTATATGTATCTGTAAATCTACCTCAAGACTGAAGCTTCTTCCTATAATCGCCCCAAAGTTGGTCAACCGGCCGTCCTATTAACTCAGTCCAAAACGGCTTCTCCTCGTATTTTTCAATCCGCAACTTCTCGTTCAGACGTCGTATAGTGCCTTTGCCGAAGCGCTCCTCCAAGTAGTCAAGGAAATAGGCCGTTTGCTGATACCCGGCGTCCCATTTTCCATCACCATCCTGCTTCCAGTGAGGAGGGCTAAGATGACAGTGGAGTCGCACCCAATCTGCGATGCCCTCAATCAGACCACCGGGACAAGTGCCGTGGCCGTTATACTGAAGACAGTGAACTAGTTCGTGAGTGAGGACGCCATGAATCTCGTCCGTACGACGAGAAATAGGGTGAATGTTGGCGATATAGTCGACAGAGAAATGGATCTCTTTGTGATCACTATCAAGCTCTGAGCCAGTGGTGTAGGCTACTCCCGACATGCTACGGAGCACAACCGTGACAGATCGTGTCGTCGGGATTGTGGTGGTAGGACACGTGGGCGACTCATAGAGAAGCGCGAGAACATGCTTGGCCGCCTTGGCGAGGCACTCTGCAGCATTGACAGAGCTCAAGAAGACTGCAGAGCCTGGGTGGGAGAGGTCGCGCACTTCAAGGCGTAGTTTAGGGACCTTGAACTTGTCGGTGCCAGGAATATCGGGGCCGTTCCGTGACCCGGAGGGAGTGGGTACTTGGATGGCGGGGGTCATGACCGGAGCCCGGGAGAATAGTGAAGAAGGGGTCGGAACGGGAGTAATTGGGGGGAGATGAGGCATGTAAAGGCTTGGGGCTGGAGGGAGACGGGAGGGTACGGGGTCTTTTAAGGCGGGCAGGATTGGAGACGTTTGGTGTAGGGCAAGAGTGTGAGATGGTATGGATGAGGTCTTGAAGCCGGAAGTGAATTGAATGGAATGGAATAGAGGGGTAGGGTGAGGCCAGAAATGGGGGCTTGATCAACGAGTACGAAACCGGCTCGGTGGAGTGAACATAGAAAGGAGGCTATAATAGTTTTAAAATAGGCGAGCTTCTGGTCTATGGGAAAATATGGAATGGGTTATGTATGTGTTACCAATGTCGCTGATAAATGAATATGACGATGGACTGTCCATATCATGAGTGAGGTGAGTTGACCTACCTACCCCTCAATCCCGTCACCTTGACTTAGCTGACCAGGGGGAAAATAGAGCCTTGTAGAGCTTGGAACTAGCTGCTGCAGGGCCCCCGCAAGCCCTAGAACTGGACTGAGCAGGGGCGGTGCAGCCTAACAAAGGAGGCCCGGGAGGTCAAATATGGTGGGGCGGTGGTTCTTTCTGTTTCTTCCCCGGGGCAACTGCGGCAACCGTATTCTGATTGTTTTCATCCCGCGCCTGACATGGACACCCAAAAGATAACAACAACCCGACCCAAGCCCAAGCAAGCCCCTCGGTCGATTCGTTCTAACGTTAGTACCACATAACAACCCCGAACATAACAACAACAACACAAGAAAAGAACTCGCACACGCTCAATGCGCACGTTTACTAAAGTGATTCTCTCCTTTCGCTTTGTGGCTCACGAACTGTCTTGCAATTAAACCACAGGTATGCATACATTCCTTGTCTAATTTCCCAGCTACACTCACTACACCACTTATGCGCATCGTCATGATAGCCCCCCATCTACATTCGAGATGGGGAAGCTGATGCTCTATCCCACTTCGCGTCGCGTGCACGTACTGTCCTCGTCCTCAAGCTAACCCCTCCATCCAACCTCTGTCTTGCTTGCGACTAATCTAATGCCTGTGTGTCTTTTAGATTCGCCATTGACTACCCCATGGCCGACACCAAGCTCACCGACCAGCAGGTCGCCGACCTCACGACCATATTGCGCGGCGACGGACCACTCGATTCAAAAGTCCAATATGTCACCCTTATAAAGTCGGGCATCAAACAACACAATGTTCCCGAGACGAGCGTCCCCCAGCTCTTCGATGGCTTGCGCGCAGCTACCACTTCCCAACATGCCGCCCTAGTCAACGCCGGTTTTACGGCACTGAACCATCTCTTAACACGTCTATCACGTCAAGAACCCAAGCTTATATCCAAAGAAGTTGCAAGGACTCTGCCGATTGTCATAGAGAAGCTCGGTGACCATAAGGACAAGTTCCGTTCTCTCGCTTCGCACTCGCTTGTTACTCTATACGGCATTGCGCCGCTCGACGTTGAACGCTTTGTTCGAAATACTGCCATGACAGGAAAGAACCCAAGGGCCAAAGAAACCTCCATGCTTTGGCTCCTGCAGGTAAGCGGAAGCCTTCTTGATGCGACTATCCGCATGTGCTAATGGTGTGTACAGATGCACAAAGAGAATGGCCTAGCTTTCCGAGCTTACGTTCCTGTGCTTATGGAACTGCTTGAGGATGCCGATGGGATGGTGCGAGATACTGCCAAAAGTGTTGTCATGGAGCTTTTCCAATCCGCATCAAATGCCGCCAAGTCTGATCTTAAGCGTCAACTCAAGACCTTCAAAGTGCGACCTGCCATTGAGCAGGCCATTGTCGCCTCCCTTGCTCCGGCATCTGCTCGCCCCATTACCCCCGCCGCCGAGGCCGCGCCGGCCTCTCGTCCAGCTCTTTCCGCCAGTACCTCATCCATGGTCGACCGACCCATCACACCAGGGGTCGACACGAAACCTGAGGTTCTTGAACCCTTATATGTCAACACGAATCGAGAACTAGACGACATGTTTAAGGAAATGGCATGGTTCTTCGAAGGCAAGGAAACGGAACATAACTGGCTAAAACGAGAGAACGCCGTTAATAAACTAAGAAGGCTCAATGTGGGCAACGCATCCGATTTCCCAGACACCTATATTCTCGGAATCAAGAGCATTTTGGATGGCGTTATCAAGTCAATCACCTCCCTGAGGACAAGTTTGTGCAAAGAGGGTTGTGGTCTTATCCAGGAGGTCGCCAGCACGTATGGCCCTGGAATGGACCCGTTGGTTGAATTGCTGATGCAATGTTTTGTCAAGCTTTCTGCGGGAACAAAGAAGATCAGCTCGCAGCTCGCAAACGTAACAGTCGACATACTTCTGAGTAATGTCTCATACACTCCACGCTTGATGCAGCATATCTGGATGGCTTGCCAGGACAAGAACGTTGCGCCAAGAACTTATGCCACTGGTTGGCTAAAGACAATCTTGAAGAAGGAAGCCCAGCACAAGGCTCATCTCGAGCATACTGGTGGTGTTGACTTGATTGAGAAATGCATCAAGAAGGGTTTGGTCGATGCTAATCCTGCTGTGAGAGAAAAGACACGATCGACATTCTGGACATTCTGGGGGCTCTGGCCCGCAAAGGCTGACGCGTAAGTCAACATGGCGTTGATTTCATCACTACCTTAGCTAACAGAACGCAGTATTATGGCCGACTTGGATGGCACAGCGCAAAAGCTATTGAATAAGGATCCAAGCAACCCCAATTCAAACAAGCATGCCGAACCAGCGGCAGCGGCAACGGCTCGGCCTGGAATGGGCTTGTCTAAGAGCACTATGGGATCCAGTAAACCCAGTATCCGCGAGGCTATGATGGCTCAACGGAAGGCAAATGCAGCGAAGAACCTGCCGGCTAGGCCTGGCTCTGCCATGGCTAACCTTTCGCCTATGAAAACAACCACCTCAAGCACCTCCAGCGCAGCAGGCAAACCCTCCGGAACACGAACCCGGCCAGAGACCGGTGGTATGTCAGGGGCTCCTATGCGACCTGCGCGGAGGCGGCCGGAGATGGCAGCGCGTCCTGCGACCGCTGGCCCTTATTCCGTCCGTGATCTAGATGCTGGGAGTCCCGAGAGCATCAGGTCAAAAAACGTAACACCCAAAGCCCGAGACACCACGCCTAAGAGAACCGGTCCTCGGACACGACCTGGACATGCGCCGCATGCCAGTGAGTCCAGCCTGGCATCGCCTACTTCTATAAAAGCAGGCCTCAAGCCAGCCGCCTCGCCTCGAACAAGTCCTACGAAGCTGAAACAATCCCAGTCTACGATGCTACCGCTGAGCAGCCCTTCAAGAGCAAACGAGGATATTACTCTCATGATTCCAAGTATGGCCAACTTCAAGGCTGTGCAAAAGCCTGTAACTGAACCTCAAAGAGCACTCTCAGTGCCTCCAGAGGCAGCAGAAGAATTGGTAACTCCCGTAACGGAATCTGCACCGCAGCTTGCTCCAGCAGCCATTATAAAGGCTGCTCCAAAGACCGAGCCAGAGGATGAGACTGCTCCTGAACCTGTGGTAGAGCCTGCACCGGAGCACACAGATCAACGTATGGAAGCGGCTGCTGAATCTGCTGAGCCTATTGAACCTGCAGAACTCGTGGATTCTACTGAGCCCGTTGAGCCTGATGTTGCAGTTCCAGAGCCTGCGGATGAGCCCACAGCCATGCCGGCAGAGTCCATGCACACGGAGTTCATGCACGTCGACCCTGTTCAAGAAGCGCCCGCTACAACGCTTCAGGTCTATGAGGACCCATTCACCGATGATCAGCCAGCACCGAAGCCAACATTCAATCTTCCTGTGCTGGAAGATAAGCCCGTCAACGCTGACGCGGCCCCCTTGCCCAGTGCTCGCTCTCAATCCCCTGTGACGCAAGACGTAGAATCTTCCGAGAGGACGAGGCAAAGTTCGCGGCTGCTTGAAAGCGGCATCACCAGAATCAAGGCAAAGACTCTTGATGTGCATGGCTTCCGAAAACTGCAGTCTCTATTGCGTGATAGCAAGGGTATCTTCACTGACGATAAATTTGAGGCCCTGTTGATCGGTCTTTTCCAGTATCTTGAAGACCCTCTGCCAGGAGTTAACCAAGAAAAGGCTCAGGATGTCAAGGCTCAAATCCTCGCTACAATCAGGCTACTTCTCCGCAAGGAACGTGACAACTTCCAACCTCATGTGTCTAGGGGCCTTGAATCACTTTTGGAAACGCGCAGTGCGTATGACATGCGCGCTCACATCGTCAGTGGCGTTGAGGTCTTGGCTGACGAGCTTGTGACTATTGGAGACGGCTCTGAGATTGTTGTTGTTTTGACAAAACGACTCCAAAGTGTTGAAAGTTCCGCGCCCGAAGGTAGTCGCATCCTCAGCACTGGAATGCATGTGCTACGAACGATGTTGGACAAGAGACCCAATTTTGTGCCCACTGATACCGAGCTTGGTCAACTTGCTGCTCTTGCTGGCCGCTGTCTTGTGTCAACAGATTCGGGCGTCCGTATGGATGCTGTTCAGCTTTGTGTGGCTTTGCACTCAAGGGTAGGCGAGCAGGTTTTTTGGAACGCCCTCAAGGATGTTCAAGACGACCCAAAGAGCTTGATTACCTACTATATTGTCAAGAGGCAGCGAGAACAAGCGCCTACCATTGTTGCTTGAATCTTAAACGTGGTGCAGTAGTCCACATCATGCGGAGTTGGAGGTCACTAAATCGGTTTGGCGTTGGATGCCGGAGTTTGATTGTATCAGGCAGGGGTGGATTAGTTCTATGGTATGGCAGGATTAAAAGCAATGGCGAGTCATTAAAGGTGTCTATTTACACGCTGTTGGTGCAACGGCAGCAGACAAGGCGTGTTTTAGGTTTGGTCTTCTTGAGCTCTGACTATGGAAAAGTCGTGCTGTTCTTAAGTGTTAACTATGTGCTACTTTACCTGTCTGTACACTTATTTCTTTGTAATTACTTGCACATTTTATATAAGACTTTGGCCACGGTTTTTACAGTTCCGAACCAGGAAGCTAGCAAAGTCGAAAGCATGTAGATGGTACATCAACGCAACCGCATTCTAGACGTAGCCAACATCGCACATTCCACCGTGAGTATCAAATTAACTCTTTATGGGCATGACAACCGCGATTACATACGCGCCGGCGACAAGTTTCTGCAAGGCATGACACTATCAAGGCAGTCCTGGAGAATAAGATGATATATGGTATACACCTGGTGATATAAGACTCGCATCAACGAGGAGTGAAAAAGAAACAACCAATACTCTTCAGAGAGTAGAAAGAGCCGCCATCCATAGCATGTAAGAGACCCTTTTCATCAACATACACAGGCCAGCCAATACTCCGCTTCCCTCATCGGCCCCCAAACCTCCATCCCCAATGCACAAGAAATTTGCTAAAAAAAGCCACAACCATAGCCAGCAAGCAAGCATGAGAGAAAAAAGAAGTGGATATCATTAAATGCCCTGGCACAAAAACGCCCTGCGGATTGAATGGCACACGCAAGCAGACGAGCGTGGGCGCTTGAAAATCCAACAGTGCCCGGGTAATTTGTTTTCATGACAACCTAGATCGTGTAGTTGTAGTTCTCAGAGTAGCCCAAGAATCCACGACTCGAAGGTCTCGTTAAAAAGGTGATACGGTGTTCATAAGTCCTGTTCGTGTATAGATCTCGAGCTCTCTAAGCGTCTTCGAAGATCGTGTTACTGTTCTCAATGACAAATTGTATCGCAAGGTTCTTTGCGTGCATGTCCGTCATCTCGCGCTCAAGACTTGTGTCACGCATGATGGTAGGCGCGAACACGACAGCCAAATTCTTGGGAGACATCTGAAGGTAGTCGTTAGTAACTAGGGATAATGTGAAGCGTTGCGTACGGAACATACCAGGTTCTCAGGTTCACGCTGAGCAACTCGTGCAAGATGGAACATCAGGAACTCGAGACAATCACGATGCCGTTGGGGCATCGAAGCAAACGTCTTACGCAGGTGATCGCTTCGTTCCGTTTCATCAACGATGGCTGTCGAACTGTTAGTATAATTTCATGTATAGATCCAAACAAGAAAACTCACCATTCGACTCGAGAACACGTTCGTACACGTCAAAGGTAAGCAAGGGAGTCGGCAGCTTGCGGAAGTATTGCTTCAGCACACTGGTGACAGCGGTGATATCCAGATCAGGGTCCGAGATGTCAAAGTTCTCGTCCTTGCTGAAACCGTCCTTGATCATGTTGACCTGCGAGTTTCCACCAGTCTTTCGGTATATACCTTCTTGATCCATGCCTCTTAGCTCAACTTCCTCGATACACCTTGTTACCACACTGGGAATTTGTCGGCGCTCGTGATCGGCTCGCTCTTCAAGATCGGATCCGAAGAGAACCGTTGCAGGTTCCGCTGCATCGATGTTGTTCATGGTACCTGCAGAGCCTGACTTTGGCATAGCGTTCTTCTTGCCAAAGAACCCAAACCCTTGTCGTTCACGTTCACGCTCTCGCTCTTCCTGTCTCTTGGTCAGAGCAGCTGCCGTACTGTGCTTGTCATGCGGGTTGACGCCGTTGGAAGGAAGACCAGCAGGTGCTTCAACTTGAGCCACCGTCATATTGTAAGGCATTCCAATATTCTCTCCAGTCAGTTGACCCTGCTGCTGCATTCTCTCGCGATCGTTCTGGAATGCAACGACAGCTCTGTTGACGCCCTTAGCAACACCTTGGGCCAGTCCCTTGGATCCCTTCTTCCAGTTGAACTTCTTGGCTTGGCCCTTTCTGACCTGTACCACAGTTGGTCCGGCTTCGACAATGGGCTCTTCATCGGCAGGAACTAGAGTGGCGCCGGTCGACAGACTGGCAGAGTCGAGGTTAAGAGAAGAGCTGTTGAGACCCTTGCCTGAACCATAAATACCCAGACCACCCGGAGACTTGATATCTCCTCCGATTTGTGACTTGAAGCGTTCCTGGATCTGGTGGGTCAAATCATTGTTCATATCGGCAAGCTGTGCATTCTTAGATGACAATTGCTCAAATTCGAGCAGAGCACGATCTCGATCTGCAATGGCCTTATCCTTCTCTTCGAAGAGTAGATCCCGCTCTTCGTGTAGCTGCTCGATCGCGGCGGACATAACCGTTTTGACCTTATCAAGCTTCTGAACAAACTCTTTAATCGCAGAATCCTCCAAGTCCCGAGGGTCTACAGGCGTTTTGGTTTCCTTTGCTCGCTCGACATATCCAGCCAAGACCTCCAGCTGTCGAATCATAATCTCAGTTTGGGTGTCAAGAACAGAAACAGTCTTTCGCTTCTCCACCAACTTCTTGTTGAGACTCTTGAGGTCTTTCTCGGTAGTGAATTGTCTTTCGAGCTCTGCAACTCGCTGCTCCGAGTTTCGTAGTTGCCGCTTAAGGAATGCAGGGTCGTCACCCGATGCCAGAGACATAGGGCTGCTGATATCCTGCGCATGGTAATCATCAGCGACCGGCGTCCTGGGCCACCGAGGTGATCCAGTTGCCCGTGTGGTTTCGCTGATGCTCCTGCTATGGCCGACTCTTTGCGCCATCTGGTTTGGTGACTCTACGCTGTTGGTACGGCCATGTCTGACGGCGTTTGAAACCCTGCGAAGGATGGAGGTGGAGCCTTCGTCAGTGCCCAAGATCCGTGCCATATCCTCGTCCATGCTGAAGTCACCGCCGCTGCTCCATCTGGGTAGCTTCGGCGAGTGCTTGGGCTCTCCATTCTCATCCTTGGCCGATTCCTTGCCAGCGGCATGGCCCTTGTTATTTTGACTGCCAGGAGGCGCGGGGGCTGAACGTGGTAGCATGTAGGTATCGGTAGTTTTCTTTTGCTCTGATATGCTGCGTGACGGAGTCTGTCGGGTGGGTGTAGGATCATCAGAGCTATCTTGTCGGCTCTGTTGTCGGTTGTTGCCATTTACTAGTTTCTCTGTCAGTGTCTGCCAGTGTCTGTGGGGGTTTGCGTGATCACTTACCATTTCTCCCAGAATTTGTAGAAACTTCCTTTCGAGGAAGTGGTTTTGCGTTCTCTGGCCTGGAGGATGTTCTTGTTGATGAATCCATCGAGGCACGGAGCTCGTCCTCGTCTGGATATTTCGACTCCAACGATGAACGGGAGGCGGGTGTGGTAGCAGTGCTATCGGAGTGTGGCAGACCGCCATGACTACTCTTACTAGGTTGTCCATTGCTGGTTCTTGCAGAGTTTGTTTCTGCAGGTATACTAGAGGATTGCGAGCTGCTTCTTGAAAGGAGCTTCTTACTCTTGGGCGCTTCTTGCAGCTTGAAATCCTCGGTAGGTGGCCGGCGTCCGCTTGTCTTTTGAGCCTTCTCATCGGCGGTAGGTGACCGTTTGCTCGAATCGGTTCGTGAGGACTTGGAATGTTTTCGGTCAGGCAGCTTAGGTGCATTATCATGTTCAGAAGCAGATGGCTGGCGGCCCTTCTCTTGGAAAGCGATATGTGGAGTAGAGGTATGGGAATCGCTTCGCTTTTCCGATGCAGGCTTAGCGGAACCGAAATAGTCCTTCTCCTTGGACTTCCCACTTTCTGGCAGGTGATCTGAAGTCGATTTTGGAGTTGGGTGAGGACTTGGGTCGAGGGCAACCGAAATCATGAAGCTGTCGGCATCAGTAGAAGTATTTTCACCTCGCGGCATCATGGTTGAGTTGCGGTTGCTTCGATACGTTGTGGCGGGCAGGTTTAATCCATCGGGCTTTCGCTCAGGAGAACGAGCTGGTCTGGAGCTGCTCCGTGACGAAGATTCGGTACGACCGTGATTCCGAGGGCGGGGAGATAGCTCCGTCGCAGTATCTGAATCAGGGTCGACTCGATCGTTGGAAAAGGCATTCGGAGGGATGGCGTTGGCGGGAAGAGCGGGTAACGACTTTTCTGTGATCATGGGTGAATGTTCTTTTTCTCTTGCTTTTGCTGCAGCTGCAGCTTTCGACTTTTTCCGCCGCCTAGCCATGAGCGTTTCATGGCAGCCCATGCAGAAAATGCCTTGTGAAGTTCGAGCATATCGGAGGTTTTCGATCTTGCGTTTACAGTTGCGACAACGGAAACATGTGGCACAAAACGCCTGCTCCCCAGTAAGGATAGCTAGGTCTTCAATCTTATTGCCGCAGGCGCTACAGCTGTATGTGCAGTTGTTGCAAATGAGAGATCCATCTCCGAGAAGTAGGAGATTCGCGTCGGAGTCGAGCAATGTGCCACATGTATTACATCGAAAGCAGTCCAAATGCCATCGGTTTCCGGCTATTGAACGGTCAGCTCGCCATACGGTATGTCCAAATAGAATTCGCAGCTCTTGCGGTGAGGTGCTGATAGTAGTTCTGAACCACCAGAGCACGTCTCGCGAGACTGGCTAATTCTCAAAGCTATAACATACCTAATTCAAACGCCTTGCCTTCTTCGAGGATCTTTGCAATCTGTTAGCAAGCCAGTTCCTAACAACCTGTAAGTTGGACAAAACACCATACCTCTCCGCAGCCTTTACAGGGGAAGACATCGTCGGTCTCGTTATCAATCCCAGGACTCTCCAGATAGTCCTCCACGATACTAGCCATTGTGGACGGTTATGTTGAAAAGCAAACAGTAAAACTTGGTCTTGTAACTTAGGTCAAAATGGTCGAAATTTGGTGCCTACAGCGGATACGGCATTCAGAACAGGATGGTTGCAGCCCAAGGTAGCAAGCGACACGACGCAGCTAAAAAGCAGGCGTCATGGACGAGGTCGTAGCGTAGAGCAAAGGAGTCGGATCAAAGATCGTGGAGGAGCAAGTCGTCAA
Source organism: Fusarium sp. PT (assembly GCA_021020635.1). Classification (NCBI taxonomy): domain Eukaryota; kingdom Fungi; phylum Ascomycota; class Sordariomycetes; order Hypocreales; family Nectriaceae; genus Fusarium; species Fusarium sp. PT. The sequence goes on from JAHMRZ010000010.1 coordinate 872,626, forward strand.
GGAATCGGCGGGGAAAGGGCGTTGTTGAAGCGGTCGGCGAGTTTGAATCGAACAGGGTAGTAATATTTGTTGGTAGCTGTCGCACGGTAGTGCCCCTACTGTGAGGGAGACTGACAGGAACTTGAATGGAGTTGAAAGTCAGGAAGCAGTGGACAGCCCAGGAAAGTAAGGGCAAGCCGGCAGCCAGAAGACGGAACCAGGGGCGTGTGGAGGGTTTGATGAGGACAAGGGCCTAAGTTGGGAAACGGACAAGGGGGTCTCCAATGATGGATTCGCTTGAAGAACGTCGGCCGGGTTTGAGATGAACGCTGAAGCTGTAAAACGGACGCAGGATGCAATTGAAGCGAACGAGTCTCTTGGTAAGAGAAGCTAAGAAGCGATGTGTGTTGAATTGAGCGATGAGCGACGTGATGGAGGGCGACGTCTAGTCGATGGGATCGGCGTATAACGGACGGTGACCGCAAGTAAGGTAAGATGGATGGTTGGATGGATGGATGGATAGATAGATAGATAGAATCAGTCAGGGCATGGATGGAAAGAAGGCGTGACAGATGGAGAGAGATGACAAAGAGCTTTAGTTGAGACTCCGCGTCAGGCACAATACGACACGACACGACTACACGCACGACAACAATGGGAAGGGCCAGCACGAGAAAAGAGGATTGGATCTGATCCGGATATGTCGTGGTCCTGGTTCACCAAGGAGAGAGAGGAATGAATGGTGGGATCCGAATGTGGATGGGATGAACAGCTGGAGCGGAACAGCCACTGGAGGGGGGGGGGGAGACGTTCCCCTTAGCCCACTTGCCCACTAGTCCAGCAAGCCTAGTGAGCTGCCCGAGCCTGGCCCAGGGGATCATCCACTAAGGCCGGCCCTGGGAGCGCAGTGAGAGAGAGGGGTTTCCAGCCTTCAAGCTTCAAAGGGACCAACGCGCTAAACGGCCCTTAGCCGTTCCAAGCCTGAGCGGGCTGGCGGCGGGCAAGTGTGTTTGGCTGCTTGGCTCGAGGTTGGATCTCCAGTCTCATGAATGTAATGGATCCATCTGGCGGGCTGTCACTGTCATTCAAACGAGAGATTCCCAGCCATTGGGGGAGCAGGGATTGCAGTACATCAGGGGTAAAATATATTGGATACGTATTTCAAGTTCACGCAACTGCAATGCCTGCGAATTCATGGTTACACCTTGTCCATCATGACAGTATGGTGTGTTGTATGTCTGTTAGATAAACTCACAGACACTTTACATATGTAGAGGCTGGTTGACGATCTAAACTTTATTATCTATTCAGCCTAACTTTTCACTACAAATACAATAGGCGTTGTGGTTAATTCATCCCCGCCACTTGACGATTCACTGCCTAGATATAGCAGGGGAGCTTCTTGTTGGAATGATATTGACCCATGTCGCAGAGTAACTGCCCTTGGTCGCCACATAGGGCTCTTTATCAGGGTCTTTTGAAGGCAGAGCTGACGAATTGGCTACGTTTACCCGTCCAATATGTTGGTGAGCGGGCTTAAGGGGTGCTATGTTGATTACTTGTGTGGGCTGGGATGCTGTCGGTGGAGGTTACGTACAACATGCTTCGAGTCTGAGCTACAACTTCTAGAACTCCACCATTTTTCTACCGTGCATTAATACATACTAATTTATTTAGTTATAGAGAACACATAAAGCCGGTACAATTGACAATCTCTGATAATAAACCTATTAACAGCGCTTCTCTCAAGTTCAATCTCCCTTCCATCTCCATCCAGAAGACCATCTCCAAACTAAAAGACGCTTTGGTTGTTAGCGTACTTCACTAGACGCAAAGTCCCAGGGGCAGCAAACTTGGGACACTGAGGACAAGGCACAGGCACAGGCACAGGCACACTCAAACTCGCCCTCTAACTAACGTTACGATGCATGTTGGCGGAAAAGCAAGACACCAACACCAAAAAGAGGCGCTTGTGGCGGCCGTGGTCGGGATGTGGGCATCATGACCATAGCCTTAATCTGTAGGAGGAGGATCGAACTCCCTCTGCATTGTCGATCCGATGCTAAACCCCGCCTGAGGGGGGACGGGATCAGTTAAAGTGCAGACCACTGATGAGACACTGCTTTTGCCAAGATATAAGAATCTCAATATCTAGGTAAAAAAGGACGATAACTTCGTGCGTGGTTGAAGGGACAGAGACTGGAACTTGGTTGAACTAGAGAGAGACATTGGATGCTATCAATTGCAACTGACTTCATACAAATGGATCCATCTGCCTGCCAAGGAATGAGATCAATTGCATTGAGCTGTGGTAAAAACGAGACGGGATGTTCAGGGCTTCACTTGATGACCTGGAGTTGCACAAAGTCACCGCATAGTCAGTCGGATGCCGACTTAACACGACTGACACGATGGAAGCAGCTGCAGGCAAGCATATAGATTAGGTTCAGTGCATATGTGTGTCTCTACTGATCCATCAAGAGCTTAGAAAACGGCCAGAAAAAGCAAGGGGTCGCATGGAGGTCAAAAGACGGTAAGCTAGAGGCATCGTATCGTGTCGTGCGCTGTCAAAATGTGATGGTTTAATCATTAACGTTAATGCTCCGCTGTTTCAGACAGATTGCTCTCTATTCTGCCCGCTTTGTAACTCGTCTGCAACCAGGAAGTACAGTATGAACACAAGGCATTGACGAAACGCAAACCATGAAACACGTAACGGAGAAGGAGGATTGCGTTCCCTGTCCCTATCTCGGTAGAATACCGTATGAATGGATTGTACCGCAGACAAACAGAACATGAACATCGGCTGTTTGCCGCTCCATCTGGAGAGTAACTTGATAGAGCCTCCAGGCAGTTACTTACGGAGTGCTGAGTGTTCTGTAACCGTCTATTTCGGTCCCTCTCATAAGCCGGGCTCTCTCATTTGTTGTGGCGTAGCCCGGCATCCATCATGAAACCCAGACCCTGGAAATATATTTTGATGCAAGTGTGAGAAAGGGGCATAGCCGAGTGGACATTGGCAGGGGTCCAAGTAGCACAGACTGAAGCAATCGGGGAGCATGTCACGACCACGTCCCTGGAACTTCAATTTCCCTTTTTCCTTTGAGCATGACCGCGAACAACAATGAGGATTGTGATTGTGATGTGGTATTGTAAGACAAAAAGACAGGCTGTTTAATGTCAGCCTTGGAAACCTCCGCTTACAAGTTGCAACCATCAGAGTATGCTGCCTCGTGATGGGATGGACTCACCCAAGTCGAATTAACGCCGCATGTCCTGGCTGATCTTGTTCTGTTTCTGACCGTCCGATCACTTCCTTTGACAGCTAACGAGGCATATCTTGAAACCACAAACCGTCAATCTCACTCGTTTCAAAATCTGCCATCTAACTTAACTTATGCTTTGTCATGTATCGATCATCTTCGCTACACTCTCCCCTTGTGGCCTTTTTTGCTCCACTCCCGAGACTCTGGACATGGTCTTGTTAGTTGGTAGCCTACTGACTTGTGCCCATAACCACTTCTACCCAGTTTCATGTTTGCTTGTTTTACCCAGCGGCAGTTTGACAGGTAGCGCCCCTGGATCTATCACAAGTAAGCGCGCCGGTAACTTCCACCGATGGAATACTCGTGTCGAAGCTTACGAATGTAACGTTGGCACCGAGCAAGAGTAGCCGGAAGAAGTAGCTACGCTATATGATCACTCTTATATGGCCTAGAAATCGATCATCTTCCGACCTCAAACGCTAGAGAGTGCATATTCACATTGAATTGAATGTCATCGACAGGTTTTGCAAGCGCTATTGGCCTCGAGTGTCAGGCCCTCTAAACGGTGAAGTTCAGTGTCGCTTTTCATTTACTTTAAACTTTAATGCTCGCAAGCTTGTCCTCGCTAGCGAGATTATGTATCCTTCATACTGCTGCAGGTTGCGATACGAGTATGGAACGATGCGTAGACGACGCATCTCCAAGAGTCTCGAAATATATTTATTCGAAACTTCGTATTGGGCACCAGCAACCATTGGTCGTCAAGGCTTAGTCACGAGGTATAATATAGAAAACGATAGGAAGAACTTGATACAGAACTACGTCGCAAAATACGCCAGTGAGTGTATGAAAAAGCTCGAGACATCGGATCATGCTAAGCATGTTGAGAGAGTCTCTGATGTTATCAATCAATGGAGGCTTTCCGAGAGCTACGACACTCTAACCCAACAGTAGAGACTTTCATGCTCATGCCGTAAACTGTATAGTGAATTTTGAGTTCTTGTTGGCCTTGCCTGATCAGTTCGTGAAGTATAGAGAAGGCATGTGAAATCGTAACATAGACAATCAACCATGCAATGTCAAAAGATGGATCAATATTGCTCCCACACTGTCTATCGATAACGGTACAGAAGTCGTAACATAGTGCCGTGCCTATATGAAGCAGCTTGAAACGGTGCTATGACTTGTCAGTGCATCTCGGACGGCCTCAACATCAGGCCAGGTCCTAAGGTATGCAACGACCAGTGCTACCGGCATGTCTCATATTACCCTGGCTAATGGAGAACGATTGGGGAGTAAATAGCTTTGCGACCTTGTATTGATTTGATTATGGCGGTTATTAGGTATCAAACTTGGGCGTCAACTTTTGTCTAATCCGATAACAGAAACTCTTGAACGCCCTCACCATCCTACATGCGAGAGCGGTGCCTGGCACCGCTTGTTCTCATCTCGAACCCTCATCGCTTTTCGGCAACCATCTTCTTCACCTTGTCCAGCAGCAAAGAGCTCTCCCTGCCGAGCTTCTTGTTGCCGTTGCGATCTCTTGTCTTGGCCATGGCTCTCTTATAGCGATCCCGCTCAGCCATCTTTTGTTCACGCTCCTCGCGTCTGCGCTGGAACTCTTGCTTCCTTTGCTCTTCCTCCTGGCGAAGTTGGGCCGCTTTGCCGAGTTGCTTCTCGTAGTAGCCAGGCCTTCGGGTCCGCCGTCTGTTTCCATCACTGTTGTCCTCGCCAACAGAGTTCTCCTGAGCCTTGGCCTCGTCTGCAAGCATGAGATGTCTCGTGGGGTGCATCACTTCAGGCTCTTCCACGGGTTGCTTTTCCTCAGCTGCGTTGGCTCCAGCTGGAGCCTCATCTTGAACAGGTTGGCTCGTCTTTGGTGGTGGCGCATTTTCTTGTTCTCGAGCTTTGATCTTTGCATAGGCCTTCTTTACCTTTGCTTTGTGAATCAACTCCTTTTTGACCTTGGTAACTGTGTGGCAGTGTGAGTATGCATTTGTTTGGTGAAAATGAAGATAAAAATGAAAAGTTTTGAGGGTGAGAAGAGAAGAGAAGAGAAGAGAGGACAAACCTTTTCGTCGCCAAGGGCCGTCGGGTAGATTCTCTGGACCGACTCTGAAGCCATGCTTGGGCTTTTTCACTTCTTCAGAGGCATCAGCGCCCTCATTTTGGTGTTTGGCAGCCATGACTGTGGCTTTGTAAGTCTTTCTTGTAAGAGAATTGTCGTTGATGAGAATTGGGACGGGCGTCTCCACACTTTCTTCTGCGAATGAGTGGGGCTCACGCAGACCGTAACAAACTTAACTGCAGGGCGGTTTTCGGAGGTTTCGGGTGGAGCTACTCCGTAATCTGATCAACCAGAAGTTCAAAGAGAGTTTCACGCACTCGTAACTGTAGGGACTTTGTTTACTTGGTACACGTAATTTGTATCAAAAGCATCTAAACAATTGACGAGACTGGACTTGATTGGTCTGCTGTCGAGTGGACTGATATGGGAGCTGCTGGCACAACTGTTTCGGGTTGGGGATGCATTGCCAGGTCACACAAATAGAGGAGAATAATACGACTGAATGGTAATGGCTGGGCTTGTTCCTGAGCTGCTGAGTTTGGCGAGACACATCAGAGCAGGTTTGTTACCTATTCTACTGTAGGTGAGCTGCTGTTTAATGGTACCTATCTATTGTATGGGGTAGCTCAGCTTACACGTCAACTCTGCATCACCTATTTCAGCCAAGATGGAATAGATGTCAGGGTTCATTCCAACCGCGCTAAACGTAAAGTATCCGCAAGGGACGTGAGCACTGTAGTTTAGCGTGGTAAAAAGTTCTTGAGCAAGAAATCAGACTACGTTTTTGAGATGCTTCATCAGACACCAAACCAGGAACGTCGTGAGCAGATTGAGGCGTATCTGGGGCTATTGGCGTCAGCTCCAACTCGATAGTTAGAGCAAAAGTACCGTCTGGTGGTAGTGGGAGTTTACGATACTCAAATGAAGAGAAGCAGTTTGGGTACCGATTTAAAATATTTCACATTATATTGTCAAGCAGGCGAACTAACAATGTTAGTATCCATATTTGATACCTTGATAAATGCGAGGCTAGCGAGGGTACTAAGGTACTGAGGGTACGGAGTATTGAGTGCAGTTAGCCTTTGTTCTAACCCACTCAGCGTTAGTAGCATCAGACTGAGCCTGACTTGTGACTTTCTAACGTCAAGTAGCGAATGATTCACACGCTTTGGCTTTCACATTCACCGCCATCGGCCCTGGCTGGTGATGGAATTAACGTCGTATCATGGGTATGGACCTGAACCTAGACCCTGCCGTGTCTGCCCGCCTCGCTTTTCAATACATTCACGTATGACCTCTTGAATTTTAGAACTTCCCATGATAACATCTCGTACTCATTGGCCAAGCTCAATCCCTTTGTCGCTTTTCTTATATCATTCTTGCCATTTCCGGGGCATGACGGGACCCCATCGTCACTGTAACTGTCGTCATATCGGCAAATGACGTCTCCCAAACCCCATATTCATATCCATATTCATGTTCCTATTCCCATCTCTCGACCCACGCCGTGCCTGACAAGCTCTTTGATGGCTTGCATGGCATGATATATCATATCCACTTGGTCCGACTCATTCACCAGACCCTTTTTCTACCTCTTTTAGCTGCCTACATACATAATCCGCCGGTTGCACCAGCTCAAACAGATCCTGGTACCACAGCTCGCCTGTTAGTTCAAAGACAATATCAGCAGAACAACTCCTTGCATCCATGTCCATTACCTTATAACATCAACTACGCCCTGCCGACCCGTCCGACTTCATTAATGACGGATATAAGTCGACAACAGTGCGGCTGCTACAGCCGTTCAACTTTGCGCCATGCCTATATTCCAAGCCGATTTAGACAATCATGAACCTATTGAGCCGCCACCTCTTGATGTGACCTCCTCCGGCCCGCGGCGTCTCTCGGAGGAGAGTATTCGCACCGAACTTTGCGAAGGGCCTGTTCCTGACAGTCCACCTCAATCTCAAAGTCCGGAAAAGGTTGATGGACCTGAAAATACCATATCAGATCGAGCTTCTCTTATCGAGAGGTTAAAGAGAGCACAGTCACCAAATTGGATTCCAAACCGACATGTACATTACGAGGTCTCTCTTCTTCTGTTGGGGTCTTATTTGCTAACAACTTTCTCACAGCTCGACTCTATCATCCAGCACCACGCACCTGCCTCCGAGATAAAACACACTCAGTCGCCTTCCGAGTCCTCTACACTCCTCGCGGCTGCCCAAATAACCCCCGAAAAGAACGACTCTCACTCCGAATTCGACAAGAGATTACGCGATGGCCTCAGTATCGAGCGACCGAGATCGGCTCTACACAGTGGTAACTTCACAGAGGAGGAAGCAGTAGCTAAGGACCGTTCTGCTCTAGCCGCTAGATATCCTGCACCAGCAGAAACCCCGTGGATCGCGACTTCACCACCCAGGCATTACACGCCTTTCCAACACGATAAAGGGGTCCCTTTCGCGGGAGGCGCTGAGAGCTTCCAGTCCACCGTTTCGCCTCTTTCCTCCTCTCTGTCGTCCAGCTTTGTATATAAACCACCGACTAGTCCTCTTGTCCAAGCTCAGAGCTCCGAAGAGCACGATTTGTCTATGCCAAGAGACGCATTTGGATTTACTGGACATGCTGGAGCTAGCCGATATACACCAAATAGCACCTCAACACCATGGATGTCTCCATCATCGAGATATTCGTTGCCACAGCGTGTACCTTCATACCGAAGAGAAGCCTTTCCGTATCAGGCGCATCAACCACGGAGATCATTGACCTCGGCTCCAAGCTTCACGCAAACGGGCGCCTCACCACCAACCCCTGCTACTCTCCGACCACGGAGGTCTTCTCTGGTCACAGAATCATCGCCACTTCAGCATGCTTCTATGGTCGGCTCATATGAAGAGAGTATTCTACGTGGTCGCATGTCTACGACTCCATCGAAACCACTGGATTTTGTTGCTCAAATAGGTGTGCTTGGCAAGGGCAAATGCAAGTCGAGTCTAAAATGCCCGCCGCATGTTACTCTTTCATTTCCAGCTGTGTATTACAGCTACAGTAGTACATCTCATGGACGGTCCAGTTCACATGACGGCCCGAGCCCGTATGTTGGTCAGATTGACCTTGAAAACGGTCTCCCTAATCCAGACGACGAACACCGGTCAAAGAAAAAGGCTCAAAGTCGCTACGCTGAAAGGAAACCCTCGGAAGACGTGATGGATATTGGCCTGGATAATCAAGGGTCTGAAAACATCTCACGCCGAAATTCGCGAGCCAGTCGCAGGTCCGGATCAGGCTCTGCAAAGGCCCCTCCTGGTGGAAGCTACCGCATTCCCGAAAAGGGTCAAATTCAAATCATTATCAAGAACCCTAATAAGACCGCTGTCAAACTCTTTTTGGTCCCCTACGACCTGACGGGCATGGAACCTGGCACCAAAACATTTGTGCGGCAGCGTAGCTATTCGGCTGGTCCGATCATCGACAATGCCCCTGTCACATCTGAAGCGAACACTGATGACCGGCCTATCTTGAGATATCTTGCTCATCTCCATATCTGCTGTCCCGCTAAAGGCCGCTTCTATCTTTATAAGAGCATTCGCATTGTCTTTGCGAACCGTGTCCCTGATGGCAAGGAGAAGCTCAGAAACGAGACAACATGGCCAGAACCACGATATACTCCTTATAAGCCTATCCGGGTCATGCACCCACCATTGCCTACACAGTCTGGCCCTGCTGCCCTGCTCGTAGCTGAAAAGGCTTCACGGAGACGAAGCGTTGGTTTCTATTCCGGCCCACCCTCCCAAAGTTTTGATGTTATGGAGAGCATGTTTCGGGTCGATGACTCTCCTTCTGGAGGCTCTGCAGCGGGCAATACTCTGCCAGTTGACCCTATACCTTTCTATCTTTCGGGCCGTGCTCGAACAAGCAGCGATGTCAGCAACAGCACAAACACTACTACCGCTCTCGGTAACAATATGCGCTCTCCTGACTCGTCCCAAGCCAGCAGGCCATCGACCAAGGACTCGACTAGTGGTCTACTGCAAGGACCTGCTCTCTACGAGAAGCTCAGCAAAGGCGAACCGGGATATGGCGGCAACGCTTTTGCTCTTAACAGGTCGGGATCTCTTGGCGGTGCTGAGGGTTTGCTTTCCCAGCGCTTGCGCTCCCTTGGGGTAAAACAACCGTCGCCTCCGGATACAGCCAGTGAGGAAAACATGTCTCCATAGACAAAGTTGACACATAGTCGACTATACAGCACAAAATGTGCTCACGGTACATAAGTTCCGTCCTACTCAGGAGAGCTCTTACTATTTTACATATTACAGGTTGGGATAGAGATTATAGCATTGACTCCTCTAATGGCGTTTTTTTTTTTTTTGCTGTCCTCATCAGGTTGGGTTCCACATTGGGTTTGTGTTTGCGAGGGAAAGTTAGTGCTTTTGAGGTGTTTGGCGTATCTTGATACCAGGCAAATTCCGTAACCGAGGGTTTAGATAGACAATTGAATCTCTTCCAAAGTACATACTCACCGGTGATAGACCTAGATCAAGGATAGTGAGATGCTCTTGTGTGAAGGGGGCAATTCATGATTCAGGACGCCTGCATAAGCTTGGTCATAATTTGATATTTGTATTATACAACAGTAATAGCCGAAAACCTCTAGAGAGCTATACATACATAAGTCCACTACACATGTTCATTCATCATACATTTCTTTGTTTATCAAGTGGTTGCTTTTGGCGTTCCAAACGCACACGCGTCTGTCGTTCCCATTTAAGGGCTCCATAGCGTTGCTTGCTTGATACACTCACCGGTGTCTTCATCCCATGAGGTCTTTGGTCATAACGATCCCAAAATTTGTTCCAGTAGGCGAATCTTTTGCGCGCCTCTCTGTCGTCCGGGGTTTCGCTTCCCATAGTCTTGGCTTCGATCTTGACGTCGCCCTGCATGTCGGCTTCTGAAGGAAGCTTCTCCTTCTCGAAATGGTTCGCTTTTCGTTTGGAGTACCACAGGGAGGCGTATCGTCGAACTCTGTCATGTAGCATCTTCTTCCACTGAACTGTGTCAACGACGCCTTCAGAGTTGGGTGTGATTCCAAGGCTTGTCTCGCGCTTCTTTTCCTTTTGCAAATCCCGGAGCATTGCCTCCTTGACCTTCAACAGCGAATGGTAGGACAGACTCTGCAGAACCTTGTCGAGATCGCGAGCTGACACTTCTTTTCCGTTGATCACGTATGTCGTAGGCATCGCCTCAACCTCGGACGTGGTGAAAGCGTGGTATAAACGAGGGTACTTCTCCTCAACAGTGGAAAGTACTCGAGAAACATCTCCGGACCAAGCCGCCATTTTACGCATATCCAGCCACTTTTGCAGCAGACGGAAGACAAGATGCTTGGGCGGCTTCAGCAAATGAGTGTTTCGCATCAAGCGCGGGATTGCTCGCTGGTTGCTCCAGCCCTGCCAGTTTGGCATAAGAAGGGTCTCACACCAGTACATTGCGCGCTCCCATCTGCCCATGTCAGAAAGGTCACGCACAATGCGCACCCAGTTTTGGCGGGTGAGCTTGAATCCGGCTTGCACAACCTTGTCAACAGTCCGGCTGAGACCGTCCGCGTCTTCTTTCTCCCTATAAGTTCGTGCCACCACGTCCACGATGCGAGACAAATCGTACTCAGCGCCGGGCAAGATGCCATCACCAGAGCGTTTTCGGCTGCTAGCATAAACACTTTCCCAAGTCTTGTCCCACAACTCTATAACTTTGTCATAGCTCTGGTCTCTGAACTGCGCGTACATCAAAGCCGACACGACATCGGGAGGGATTCGAGACTGATATTGAGGGAATATTTGAACAAACAAGCTCATCAATTCTTCAATCGAACCGAATTCTCGAAGCTCGACAAGGAGAGCAATAGCTCGACCAACTTTATCGGTCTCTGCTTTGAGATCATTGAGGTTGCTGGCGTCGGTTGCACCGTTCTCGTCAGGGGCAGATCTGTCAGCCGTCTGAGTTGCTTCAGCGGCTTGTCGGAAATATTCAACCAATTCCTTTCCAAGATTCTTTGTTCCCTCTGTGCCAGGCTTCCTTTTAGCCGCAGACGTGACGAGTGCGACCAAAGCACCGAATGTCACAGGCAACTCTGACTGTTGCAGCCGGGAATGCAGACTCTCGACAAGTTGAAACTCTCCAAGCCGCGCGGCTCCAGCCATCACGATAGCAAAGTGCTCCGGTGTAATAAGAAACAAGCGCTCTTCGACGCCACGCTTGAGCAGCGTGTATGCAGGGTGGATTTGATTGACCCTAACGAGCGCCTGGAGAAGAAACCCATAAGTTTCGTCGTTCCACTCCACGCCCTTTTCTCTCATTCGTCGAAGTAACTCATAAACCTTGTCTATCTTTCCTTCGACGCCGTTGAAACTGATAAGCTGGTTCCAAAGGGCTTCCGAGGCAAGCTTGCGATGCGTCATTTCGATACACAAGCTCTCTGCTTCGGAAAGAAGGCCGTTCTGACAGTATGCTACAACCAAGGCCAATCCGATTTCTTTTGTGAGTTCCACGTTGGCCTCTTGAGATTTCTTGAAGAACTCCAAAGTTGTCTCCAGGTCGCCCTTCTTAGCGCTCATCGCCATAGCGTGGGCATAGGTAAATGAGTCGGGCTGATGCTGACTTGAGATTTCTTCAAATACATCCAAAACACCAGCGTAGTCATTAGTCCTCATGTAAGCTTTCATTACTGAGTTCCAACTGTCGATATCGGCCGGGACATTGTATTGGTTGACCATCTTGTCCAGCTCTTGCTTTGTCTTTTCAACGTCTCCCAGTTGAGCATAGACATTCATTGTGCTTCTGAACGCACGAGGCGACTGAAGCACTTCGGGGAATTGTGCCACGTACTGAGTCCATAGGTTCTTCACTGCCGGCACATCACCTCTCCACGAATAATATCTGAGAAACTTTTCGTAACCCCATTGGTTAAGTCCCCCTCTGAATCGAATCCAGTCTTCCTGCAGCTCTTCCAATCTCGCCTTGTTTTTTGGGAAATTGATCTTGAACATGCCGCGGTAAACGCTCATTTCCGGCGCAGCGTCTGGCAATTCCCGGAACTTCTGGTAAATAGGAACAAGTTGCTCCATAGTAGACCGGCTCTCTTGTTTTATATACCAACGATCAAGCATGGTTTCGATATATGTGTTGTACAGAGAGGTATCGCGCAGAGCGTCGAGAATGACGGCCGCTTGAGCTGGGGGACACGGCTCAGTTAATGCCATGGTAGCAAAGAATTTCCGAAATGCGGACAAGCCTTTGCTGGCAATTACATCTTGCTTGATTTTCTTGTATTGGTCTGCACCTTCACCAACCAGATACGCCCTGAAAGCGTAGTAGAGATCTCCCTGTCGTGGAATACCCCCGAGCGCTAGAAGTCGGTCTATACTCACGTCTGATTTCTTATTTCGTCGTTTCAGCATCCTGTGCCTGTAGTACGTTGTCCATACGTCCAGCGCTGCAGCCCATTTTCTCGAATTTATGGTATCCGCCATCAGGTATTCGAGGCCTTGATCGAACCCCCGCTTCTCTGCTCCGTTCTTAAAGTGCTCCACGGCCGCTGGTAGATCCCCAGAACGCAGAAGTAGGATGATTCCTGCGGACAAAACGTCGTTGGTCCATTGTTCCTGGGGAATTTGTCGAAAGATCGAGAGGGCTCGTCCTGTCTCAACAATGCTGTGGGAGCGAGAAAGATACTGCACTACCTGGCCACGTATTCTAACTCTTTGGTCATTATCTATCACCGAGTATAAATCCCAAGCTTGCTGAAATTGACGTCCTTTTGCTGACACAAGATGCTGAAGTTCTTGAAGTTCTGGTTGATTTCTGCTCTGGCTTACAGCTTCTGTATCAGGTGGTGCTCTCGCGTCCCCCACTATGTCCGTCTGTTCAGGGTGCGGGCTGTTGCTCAAATGATCGGGCTGGTCGGAGTTCGTGGTTTCGGTCGAATTCGGAGAGATTATGGACGAGTATGCCCGCCTTCTTGGAACGATCGCAGTCCGTTGTGCCAGTTGTGGACTGGGAAATTCGGGGTATAGGCGCCGTAATAGAGGGGTGGTAGATGTTGGGTAGAGAAAATCAAGCATCAAGACTGAAGCCATAAAGTTCGATTGTAGTTGTTTCGTCTCCGATTCAGAAGTTTCGACTTCAGCAGTTCTTGTTGGGCCAGGCAATGCGCTGGAGATGTCAATAGCGGCGGCGCCATGCTGCCAGAAACCTGTGCGCAAGCTCCGAGATTGATTCGAGGTCCTATTGATCACACGCTGGAGGCTGCACGACTCTAGAGTCGCAGCTGTTCGTTCGAGCATCGGGGTCAAAGGGCGGTAGCGTATTAAGTTGGTGGAAGGTTGAGGATATACACCGTCGTGCTTGGTGGCAAGCGAAAGGTAAAGACCAAAGAGGGATTGAAAGGCGCAAGAACTAAAAAGAGAGTCCTGGGTTCGTGGGGAGGATAGTATACACACAGCAAAGCCGTAAAAGAACGAAGAGAAGGGTTTCAAGAGAACACGAAGGTCCCTTGAGATAACAAGGCTGCAATCGCTATGTCAAGGAAAAAGTTGAACTCAGCTCTGGCAAAGAATTGACGTTAACATCAGTCGATATTATCCACCATCAGAAAAGGGCCCTGAGAATCATAGCCAATGAATGAGCTACAATAGAGAGAAAGTATGGGACCCCGATTTCGCCTCAAATCCTTACCATCATCGACTCTCGACTTTTCTACTAACTTACACAAATAGGCCTAGAATTCCGATCATAATATTCTTGTATCTATGGTGAGTCATTGTACTTCCTTTTTTCTTCTTCAAAATTCCGGATACTAGCCAGTTCATTCTCGTCCTGGAAGTAGCCTATTCATGAGTTCATACGACTCCAAGCTCAGTGCTTGCAACTGTATCCGTATTACAAAGAATTGAGTTGTACACGCCTGACGAGAACAAGTTGTGAATTCATCAATTTACTAATTCAATTAGATAAACAAACTCAGGATATCTTTGACATCCTTGGACGAAGGAAATATCTCATCCAAACTCTCTGTAGCGCCATCTCATCCACAGGCAGGATACGTAAAGCCAGGATATTCCAATTTCTTGATAATGAATAAAACTCCGTATGCAACCAATGCCAGGACAGTTTTGTAGATCCGAGATAGCCAGCTCTCGGCGCAAATTCCAACTTATGTAAAGCAACCAGGACAATGTTCAGTCATCGTACAGTATGGATTAAATATATGGGTATCGATCCGGGTTTTCGGGTTCCGTCTGTGTACATCCGATCGTGTGAGAAGAATAGGCATAAGAATGTAAAAGAAATAAAAGTCAGGCATGGATATATGACTTATGCATTCGATTTTGTCCCGTCTGCGGTATCAGAGGACGAGGCTCGGACCTCGTTCCGCAGCCCGGAGAGGCCATCGGTAGATTGCTGAGCTCCTAGCTCCATCTCAGGCCGAGGGCCCCGGCTCTGGCTCCGGGTTCGCGGCTTTGACCGGACTGGTCGGGTCTGCTGAAGCTGAAGGTGCTGCTCGCCAGGTGAGGCGACACGAGAAGGACAGTGCTCTCGGCGAAGGCGGGCATGGAGAAGACGGCGCCTTGTGGGAGATGGCACTCTTCTGGGTGACGAAGGTTGAGATGTGTAGCTAAGAGCTGGTGATGCAGCTCGACGGCGGGAGCGGCCTCGAAGGTTGCTCGACTCGTCTGGTGGTGCAGCTCGGAATGAGCGGACGCTGCCGCGGGTCATGCTTCGCTCTCTTTTGCGGCCTCGAAGGACATCGTGGTCGGCAGTTGGAGAAATCATGGTAGGCGGCTCCGAGTAGGACGAAGAGCCGGGTGCGACTCGAGCTGTCATGCTGCTAATGTAGGATGGTGATGGTGATGGTGTAACCGTGGGCAAGTCAAGGCGATAAGACAAACAAGCGTACGCAGGAAATAAAAGACAGGAACAAACAAATCCTAAGTAACAAAAGTGGTATCAAAGCAGTCGATAAACGAGCTTTCTTGGGTTTTTGGGGGTCACTTGAGCAACGACTGGGTGGTCTGCAGGGAGACGTGGCAGCGATGGCATGTAAGTTATAAGGTATGAAGTCTGTTATGTTTTTCTTCTGCCCATGCAAGTGTTCAAGGGAACAAGGAAGAGGGGATTCCTTGGAGTTTATATAAATTGGGTTTCACAGCAATAGAAGGGAAAAGAAAAGAAAAGGGAAAAGATTCGTAAAAGGGGGACAAACTCCAAGGGAAATGCCGTACGTGCCTAGCTCAAGGGATCCAAACCTTGAACCCTCTGTTTTACTAAGGGAGAGGGAGAAGTGGGAGGGAGGGTTCAGGATGTGGCAGTGGCAGCGGCAGCGGCATAGCACATCCGGGGTTGGGGCCCCCTCGTTCCCCGTCGTTTCATTGGCATTAATTAACGTTGATTAAATAAACAAAAACATGAGACGAGACGAGACTTTGGTCTATAAAGGCCTGTTGATCGTCTGATCGAATAGCCATTGGTCTTCTAGTTGATTCCTTGAATGTTTTATCTATCTGTTGCTATCACGTCCAGTACCTACTCTTCACACTACGATAGCTATAAAAAGCTTCCTCAACGATGGTGTTACAATTACATCGGCCGACTGCCGGCGTTGAACTCTGTCGGCTAGCTTCTTATCTCCCAGCACAGTCATAATCGGGATTGAACCTTGAATAGCGGCATCTTCCCCAAGGCAGCTCCAGGTATCTTCCACGGTCTACGTAGTACCCTCGCGGAGCAGACCGTTGGGCAAGCTACGGTCCCATTGTCCACTCACGTTGTATCTAAACACGACTGGCTTTGGCTTAGTTCTACCAACGGCACCCTTTATCAATAAACACAAAGTGCAACTGCTGGTATGAAGAGGCTTGGCTTGGAGCCTACCCCAGACCAAGATGCTTACTCTCTCGACGATCATAACCGAACTAGAGCTAACAAAACATGACGATGCATATCATGACGTCCAACCAATGTACAGTATCAGCTGTTGAAAAGCTATCCGGGTGTCTTCTAAACACTACCTGGATGTTGTTGTGCAAACGACAATTCGGGACATGGAAACCACACTCTTTGAATCAGGAGCTTCAGTGTCGACATGAATATCAGTAGATCACCATTGCAATTGCACTTTACACAGTAGCCGTCATCATCAGCAGCGTGTCCGGGTATAGCAACTTCTAAGTTTGGCGTGCTCGAGTTCCCTCCACCACAGTTGCACGCGATCAAACGAGTTTGTTAGCGCCCGTGGCACTTGAGATGCAACCTAGAACCTCCGCTGCGTCGTTGGTTCAGCCGCTGGCAACTTCGCCTCGAGGTGGCGCCCTTGAGGATATCCTTTTCTTCTGGCTTGGGGTGTCTGCCAACCATACATATTCAAGCTATGCCATACTGTACCGGTATCTGTCAAAGAAATCTTGACTTGTGCCGAATCGTGAGAAGCCAGCATGCATCAGCGATGGGATGTAACACAAAGGCCTAGACTATTCGATCAACAGTCTAGCATGATTTATCTAACACTCTTATGGCCAACTGTTTTCTCCATGATGGGTCAGAGTCTATGCAGAAAGGGTTAACTATAAAAAGAAGCCGGGTATGGCCATATGGGAATTGGAATGGGGAATTGTAAACTATCGCTGCCAGGAATACGTTCACGGACTCAAAAAGCCCGGGTGCCCATCCGCTCCGTGTCCTTTTCCGGAGCCTTCGGGGCCGAGAGCTGTTACCTGTTGGCTGGTTAGTGCATAACGGCCAATGTAAAAAGCATAGAAACCCTTCCGCATTCGTTCTTATGATCCTTATTAAGTTTATGCCCGTTCCTCAGACCGAATTATATCAGATCATTGCCGTTTTTAATAGCCAATCGTTCTTATTTGATGCCTTATTATTATACATTCGTGATACACGCGGCTTACTATCGCGGCGTAGGACTCCTGCCCTTCAGTGGAGGCCTCGGCTAGGTTGCCTTTAGGTAGTAGGTTCCATTCTCCTTGCTCAGGGGAACCGATCCACCAATCAAGCCTGCCCCACGCCCTAGTTTCCAGTGGAGAGGGCCTGGAGGCTGCAGCGATGTGGAGATGCTGTCAACCAGCTTTGGGTTTTTTGGCCTGTCACAAGCTCGAGAGCATGACAACTTCAAACCGACACCATCGTCATCCTGCAACCAGCTTCGTTTTGGTCGTCACTGCCAACAGAATCGCGCGATAACTTGTTGATGACTTGTTTCTCTTCTTAATCACTTCTTTCTCCTTCTTGTCTTTCTTCATGACTCCCTTTCCCTAAGTCGCATGTCAGACCTCCATTTATAATCTATCCTTTTTTTAACCCCTTTTGACCAACAATAACACGCGTCACGATCGAATAACAGAACGAACATTCTCCGCCGACCACCTAAGTCAACAAGTTTGCCCCTTTTGATAGGGAATGGCCGCGATAGTCTCATAATTTCGACCCCGATTGCCTCTTACATCTCCGCTCACACTCCTTCTATCTGTCGCCAATATGCCTCGATCTCGACCCGCAACAACAGGCTATGAACGCCTTGCGCAAGCCGACGACGTTAGCGACGACTCAGACGATGATCCTCTCTCCCAATCATACGCTTCTCTCCAACCTGCCGCTGCCCCGCGATATGCCCAGGTCTCGCAACCGCGCCATCGCTCTGGCATGGCAAGTCCTAAGTCAATGGCCTCGGCCTCGCAGCCCAAGTTCCGTAACCGCTCTGGAAGCAGCGCCGGTGTTGACCTAAAAGCCATCAATGCTCGACTCGAGCGTTGGGCTGACGAGATTGCCTCGCGTTTCAAGCGGAAGGGAAGGAACCAGCAAGGCGAAGAGGAGCGCCTTGAGATTCACTACTCCGTCTTTCAACCTCCTGAGGGTGTTCGCCCGGTAACAGCTGAGAGTATTGCTATGCCGCAAGAGGGTGTCATGTCAAAAGCAGAGTTTGAGACCATTGTCGAAAGCGTACGGAGTGCAATTCGGCAAGAGGTCCACCCCAGTATGATCTCCCAGGGCAGTTCTGGCAGTTACTTTGCTCGAAATCCCGATGGCAAGATCGTGGGTGTGTTTAAGCCTAAAGACGAGGAGCCTTACGCTGCAGGAAACCCTAAATGGAACAAGTGGATTCACAGAAACTTGTTTCCTTGCTGCTTTGGACGAGCTTGGTATGTCCATGTTCAGGTATCTGTATGAATGCATTTGCTAACTCTGTACAGTCTCATTCCCAACCTTTCGTATGTTAGCGAAGCAGCGGCTTATGTACTCGATTGTCAACTGAGGACACATCTCGTTCCATACACCGATGTTGTATGGCTTGCTTCCAAATCGTTCCACTATCCATTCTGGGACCGTCGCAAGTTTCATCGCAAGAAGAAGGCCCTTCCTGCCAAGCCGGGCAGTTTCCAGGTCTTCCTCAAGGGCTTCAAGGACGCCAATGTCTTCCTTCGGGAACACCCTTGGCCGGACCAATACTGGTCCGGTTTTCGGACAAACGATGGTCAGAGCAAGAAGAAGAAGAAATGGACAGAGAGCTGCCGTCCGTCAGGAAATGCTACTCCGAACAACGGATACAACAGTGACGATGAGGAAACTGCCCAGGCTGCGAATCTGTTGGGTCCTGATAATTTCATCTGGACCGAACACTTGAAAGAGTCTCTGCGGCAGGAGCTTGAGAAACTTGTCATTCTCGATTACATAATGCGAAACACAGATCGTGGTCTCGATAATTGGATGATCAAAGTCGACTGGGAGACAGGTAAGGCCTCGATAGCATCGGATCCCATTCAGTTAAACATGGAGCCAGTCGCTGAGGAAGAGGCTCCTCGACCCGTCGATCTGTCTCAACAAGGACCACGTGCTACGAGAGCGTCGTATCCTTATAAAACACAAAGACCGATGAGTGCCTCGAGTCGACAACCCGCAGGAACCGAGCCGGCCATCACCGTCGGAGCTATCGATAACTCATTATCATGGCCTTGGAAACATCCGGATGCTTGGAGAAGGTAAGAGAGAAGTTCTGGTGTTATTGCCAGCGAAAAACAAGCTGACACGTATTTCTAGTTTTCCATTTGGCTGGCTTTTCCTACCTGTAGACCTCATTGGGAGACCCTTCTCTCAAAAGACCAGAGATCACTTCCTGCCCCTCCTCACATCTACATCATGGTGGACACAAACCATTCTTTCGTTAAAGAGAGTGTTTCAGATGGATGTTGACTTCCAGGAGCGCATGTTCGCAAAGCAGGTCGCGGTCATGAAGGGTCAAGCTTGGAACGTCGTCGAAACACTCAAGACCCCAGACCATGGTCCTCTCGAACTGACTCGCAGAGCAAGGGTTTGCGTCTGGGACGACCTGGTTGATGTACCTGTTGCAGTTCCTATGCGTAACACGTCCTCGGAAGTCCGTCGCAACCCCCACGTTCGTCAATCTATGGACGAGGCCGATATTGCTAGCTCGGCCCCTGCCAATAATCCTCCAATTGAGGACCTCCTTGGCCTAGCCAGTGCACCCGCAGATATGCCTCATCCTGGTCGGTTCGAGCTCTCATCTCCGACAGGCGAGACAGCTCAGTCACCAGACGAGGTCCTTTCAGGCGAGCCCAACTTTCTGGCACCAACAGGGCAGCAGCATCATAGTGGGGACGTGGCCGAGCGTCCCGCGGTCCGGGCAGCCGGTATTAGGAACAGTTACCAAGGACCTGTTCGTGCACTCAACATGTATGAGCCCGCACGACAACAGCCACCACGCCAGCAGCGTAGATACTCATTTGCCAACGCCGCTGCCCGTCGCAACAGCAACACCATTGCTCAGCAGTATTATGGTGAGCATAATGAGAACTACACCGATGACCTAGAAGGTGATCTAGGCTATGCTGCAGCCGAGGGACAGATGGGTAACCAACGCAAGGTCATTGTTGAGCGGCTCGAAGCTGTCAAGAGTAGGAACCCTGT
This sequence comes from Fusarium sp. PT, assembly GCA_021020635.1. Taxonomy (NCBI): domain Eukaryota; kingdom Fungi; phylum Ascomycota; class Sordariomycetes; order Hypocreales; family Nectriaceae; genus Fusarium; species Fusarium sp. PT. Next base: position 892,927 of record JAHMRZ010000010.1, read on the forward strand.
GTTTACCTGCTGGTAAGGGCCTCAGCCCTTGCTTGGCTTCACAATATGAGTCGTTCGCTGTCCTTTATTAGATCGCATACTTTAGACATTACTCTCATGTCGCTTTGTAGCAAACCCGACTTGCCAGTCCATGGGAGTGCAACCCATGATAGTGTCGCTCTGATCTTGCCCTTCCAGGGGTATCATGCCATGCTTATGCAGCTCCATGCTTTGCTTTACAAGCAGTTTCTTTTGATGTCTGTCCTAGCTTAGCCGGGATTTGCGCGCATAATGGCGTTTGACAGAAATGCCTTGCTGTGGGAACATGGAAGAACATATCTTGCTGCAAGCCAATGCGTCGTTACTGCGGCACAAAAAAGATAGGAAAGAGAATCAGGGAGGCAAGCAACCAACCAAAAGGTCCACGCTGACTTGCATGAGGAACCGGTGAGGATAGCCAAGTGATGGTGTGCGCAAACAGAGCGGGGTCAAGAGCTGACCTGTCATTGCTGTACGGATACCAGTACAATCCAACTTTGCGGTTCAGATTTTGTTTGCTGTCCTTTTTGCTCTGGTACTTGTTTTGGCGGTGCTTTGAGTTTAGACAGGGTCCGTAAGCGTTATGATGATTGAAATACACATGTCGTTATGATAAACCAAACCAAATGAAAGCGCTGCAGGTAATGGCCCTTTGGTCGGCTGTAGTATTCACTGCAAATGTTGTGTATAAGGTCGCATAATAAAATCCCACACCTCTGTGGGAAATGCTGCACTGTAACGTATTTCCTGTGCCGGAGGATTGAGTGCCCAAATGATTTGATCATCCCGCGAAGACGGACAATGTGAACACAACCAACAGCCCACCATTACCGGCTCTCTGGTCAAAACCCGAGAGTTTGGGTCGGTAAACCATGACTAGAGCATGGTCCCCCTGTCTTCTGTACATATTAGCGGTAGCGCATAAGCATTCTTCTTCATCGCCTAGGTCGCTTAGTTGGCCATACCATGTCCTCTCAGAGTACCACCTAGCTTTGCATTGTTCCCTCTCTCACCTTACCAGTCATTCTTTCTATTCACCTGCTTGGGAGCAGGACGCGGTTAAGCTTACCCAGGATCGTCGAGGTGAGAGCTACATATTATGAGGCTTCACCACACGTCTTCAGAAAGGTAACAGCTAGTTAACCATCCTGGTATACGGATTTAGTTTGGCTCGGTGCTCCCCCCACATACTCCATGTTGGCAGCCCGTATCGGCTGTTGAAAGACCCGCTGCTCGTAACGGGACTACTGGACTCCTCCGAAGCTGTGCGTGACGATTAGAAGTTTCCAATGTTTGGTCTGTTTTGGTGCCACCTGTAATATCACCACCTAACGTTTATTAGCTGCATAGCAGTCCTGTATCCTTGTTGAGGAGGAATCTAAACTGCACAGTACTCGATCGCTTCTCATCTTGTTTGTGTATTCTACCATCGTGATCTGTATGTCGATGTCAGGGTCCAGCCATCACTATGATTTGTAAGTCAAAAGTCACCAAACCGCCGCAACCTCTCTTCGTGGAGATCTCCCGCTTAGTAGAGGGCCTTGTTATCGCATATTTATCCACCCTCACTTCATACTTTCTGCGTTGCTTCTTTGCCGCAACACTGCAACCGGCAGCCAGATAAGGCAAGCTCGCCAGGTTACCCCTGTACATGGGAGGGTTCAAGAATATGGACCAGTAATGGCACTTCGAGAGCTTTTTTTCTCCTTGCTTTGCGCTGACGAGGAACCTTGACCCCTTGCGTCTGGGTGTTTGCAACACCCCGACCTGCAGCGGCCCGTTGATGAGTAAAGGAGGGCTGGCGTTGTACTGGTCTGGCCGATTGGCAATTTTTGTTCCGTGTCGGCCGCAGGTGACATCAAAAACTTCAAATAGGTCGTATGATGCTTGGACAGATGGCCAAGGATCAGCCCAAGGAGGGTGCCAAATGCACAGCAGACACCAGCCGAGGGAACCCATCCCAATGTAACTTAGTGGCACATTGCCAGCATATATGCAGCCACGAGACCTCCTTCAGACATTCTTCTACCACTAGAAATCCTTTTTCTCCAGGCTGTGCATGATATGCTTCTCGTTGAGGCCTTAACTGTGGTTCAGTTGTGGACACACGAGGCGGTGAAGAGACGAAGCTTCTAGTTCCTGGTCCTAGAATTGTCTTTGTTTCGCTTTGAAAGATCCCAGTACGTCGAAGGTGGATCACCTTCACTGTAAATGACTTGTCTGGGTGTGCTTTTGGTGATACGGAGAAGTGATCCGACTAGGCTCTTTGGTCGTTGCGCCGCACATGCTGGCATGACCAGATTGCCACGAACAAAGCATGGACGAACGAAGAGAGTCATCCATTTTCTTGCTTTGTCAACGCCAATAGCGTCTCTTCAGGCAAGTCGGTGTTATTGACTTGTTCAACAAGGCAGGTGGGCTCTGGGGATAGTTACACAGTAAGCCCAAGTAGTTGTTTTCCGGAGGTGGTCCCAGGTCCATGTCCTCGGTATTGGTTAGGCTTATCATTGGACTGTCCCATCAAGCGGTGCGACTATGGGCACACTTTGCTCACAAGGACACCGCCATACGCAATATCTCTTTTCTTCTTCTCGTTTTCGCAGCATCCGTCTTGTTTAGTCCATCACTATGACCAATGTTGAGAGGGAAAGTAGCCTCGCCCTTGACGTGAAACAGCCGTAGTCATTGGGCACCCCCTTCCATGGCTTGCCCGAGACCTCGAGCCATCCACAAGTCCCGGTAACCGGGTGCCTGCTTTTGAGATGGTGGGAGAAATTCCATCCAATATGGGATGGGCCTATTGGGTGCTTCCACTGGATAAGGCGGGAATGGGACCGTACAAGAGCTGCATTTGTACGGAGCATAGTCAACTGAAATCATGTCTCAACATGCACCAAACCCTCCCCTCCACTTGGAGTGGAACCAATGTCGTCGGCCAAAGCATGGAACCATAGAATAGACTGCCAATAAAGGCAATCAAAGGCATCCCTAGCTAGTTGATTCCAGTCTTACCTGTTGAAAGCCATTTTCCCACTCATGTTATTTGTAACAGTACCAAAAACAATTGGCGATCCTACCCAACATGAACTCGTGATGTTCACCATTCAGCGTTCGGTTATCGTTGAGGACCAGCCTTCCACTTGTTTTTCCAAACCCTAGTGATCTCTGCTTAGCATCATGATTGTAGTCACACCATTAATATTTTCCGGACGTAGGAACGGCTTTCTGTGACGGAGTGGACGATGTTCGTTGCGGTCAGGATCAACACAAGATAGATCCAGACCTCTAAGGCGTCAAGATCGACATTGGGACATACGGCAATCAGTGCATTGTCGGCTTGTGTCTCGGCTCTCCGCCAAATCATCTCCGCATTCTTCGAGAAGCCCTGTTCCGCTTGTGAAAGGTACGTCAATCCGCCAGATGCAGAAGCCGCCATAGTCCTGATACGTCTTTGGGCACTGCATCCTGGCACCTGGGTGGCTCTTATACGTCGAACTAGGGTCGCGCTTCGGGTACCACATGTCGTCCTAAGGTTTGATGGTAGTTTTAAATCAATTTTAGAAAGTTAAAACCCAGTTTGCCGCGTTGACGTCTTTCAAGAACGTGTGCAATACATTTGCCGCTTTGAAAACCAAGTCGAATCCGATAATCTGACCCTGAAGACGATGGAAGCTGAGTAAGTCTGTCAATGCTTTTAGACATGGAAGCTTCGCTAAAATCTCACACAAAGAGACGGAACCGTGCCCTTAGACGAGACTTTCACTGAGATAATCGAACATCATGGGCGTACTTATCAGCATTACGCCTTGATGAACGGTACATATTTTGTGCCGATCGACGAGGTACAGAGCCTGATTGATTCTATACCAAAGCCATGGACGTAAAGTGACAACTTGAACCAGGGTGAAATCTCTCGCCTCGAGGTGATGCACGGAGTCCTCAGCAGCCTTTTTGATGGACGACTCGTATTCCCTCCTATCAGATCGCCACGAAGGATACTCGACTGCGGTTGTGGCCCTGGAGATTGGGCAATGGAAGTCGCTACACAATATCCTGATGCCGAGGTGAGTCTCCTATGAATGATTGACGAGTCTCTTTTCCCAGGAAGAGCTGTTGTAAACCATTCGAGTTCAAAAGCGTGGCGTTTCATCCCCGTGTAAATCCCGAGATATCAGGATTGTATGCCACTTGTACCACATAGTTGCCTCAAGAAAGTATATGGTCGAGGTTGCCATCGCAACAGAAGTCGAGATCAATGGTTGAAACTTCAAACTCTCGAGATCGGTGACCTTAGTTGAAGAGGTCTATGGCCGCTAACTGTCCCGCAGGTTCTGGGTATCGATGTAAGCCCGCATATGATTCCGGAAAACCCTCCTGACAACATGGAACTCCAAGTTGACGACCTTAACGGAAGGTGCTTAATCGTGGATTCAGGGACATGAGCTAGGACTGACTGGAACCTGGCAGATTCACATTCTCGTCGAACCACTTCGATCTCGTCCATAGCCAGATGCTAGCAGGCGGTATTCATGCGAATCGATGGCGAAGCTATATTCGAGATATCTTTCGAGTATTGAAACCAGGCGGCTGGTGTCAAATGGTCGAAATATATTTTAATGCCCAATCTGATAATGGCACATTAACCGGCGGCAAGTCCTCTGCTCGGATTACCATATGACCAGCCCGTAATGACCATGAGCAATAGATCACGCTTTATCACAATGGTCCGGGCAATATTTGAATAGTCAGCAGCCGTACAAGGACCCCCGAGCACCGTTGCATATAGCCAGCTGGATGAGAAGCGCAGGCTTTACTGAGGTCGAGTCAAGACTTTTGACGTTGCCAATGTGTGGCTGGTCAAACGGTAGGGAGCAACGATTTCCTGGTAGCATGTTCGAGAGCTGATCGTGATATAGTCTCTCGAGATTATGAAATTGGCATGTCAAACAGTGACAACGTGAGCCAGCTGTTGTACTCGCTGGCTCTCTACCCTTTCACACAGTTTCTCGGGTATGCCGGTTGCTCAGGATGATGGCAGAACCCCGTATAGCTAAGCTTCGAACAGGATGTCTCTCACTGACTTTCAACTTTTGGTGGCTCAAGCGAGGAGTGAAGCTAGCAACCCGGCTTTCAAGGTATGATCCCTCAATGTTCTTGGATCGAAAGTTCGATTCGGTGGAAGACATCTAACATTGTTGGCTTAATGATGGATTGCAGGCGTATTTTCCAGTGTAAGTTGATACATACACCTTTCTTTCCTGTACATTGTTTTGACGAGTGGCATGACAGTTATGTTTGCATCGGCAGGAAACCACGGCGGTAAGGAGCCAATAACAAGCTTTTAAGTCGAGCCGCAACAAAAGCAATTGGAGAGTTGGTGGGGTCCGGATATCGAGGCCTAGAGGCAAGATGCGTCGTGTTGCGCTTCTGGGGGCTTTTATGAAAGAACTGAATGTAGGTGGTGAAGATGGGGAGAAGCGAGGATGAGGAGACAGGAAAAGATGTTCTTGCCGTTGTCGTCAAAACAAGGTTTTGTTGGCTGACAAGGAAGGCGGCAGTGGCGTACCATCAAGTGGATAACGGAGGAGGTTTGGATGGAAACTGTAGATTCACTGCCAAGCTGGGCAAGAGCAGTCTACCTACTTTTAGCTGGATGTGAAGGAGGGAACCAGGGGAGGAAAGTGCGAGTGCTCGGACGAAGAAAGAGAAAATACAAGGAACCAACATCCGCAAAGTGGCTGCTCATCCCTTGATAGGTACCCAGTGAATTCCAGGAAGTTGACTCGTAAACAACCAGTCAATGGACACTCGGTACCGACTGGTTGGGACCGATGTGTAAGAGACTTGTTGCCAGCGGGCGCACCCCAGGTTGGGGACCATGCAGTTTCAAGGCGTAGGTAGAATGAGACTGGAAGGGGGTAACGGGATGAGATGGCTAAGGACTCTTTCTTCTTTCGTCAGGCAGGCAATACAGCAGGAAGTAGGCATTTACCTACAGACCATCGATGTATGTTCTCACGACGAGGAGTAAGACAATTAGGTACTTATCCCCGGTTCAAAGCCGAACGAGTTCATCTCATTTCCACCAACAACGAACCAATTTCAAATAGTACCTAACTTAGGTGCCCAGTATCAGATGGACACTGACCTTATACTTGACCTTTAATATCATCCACTCAAATATCACTGTCAAATAGTATTGTCAATTCAAGAGAGCAGAGATGTATCAAAACAGAATAGCTGATCTGCAATTCCTTCAGCATGCTACGTCCGAGCCGCTTTTGGTCTATTTTGTTTCCCTGGTCCGTGAAGTGAAGCTAGTGCGCAATCCTACAGCACCTAACGGAACGCAGTACCATCGGTTGTGTCCCCGATCCTTGTCCAGGGATATGCTTGCGGGTGCACCAATGATCAGGTGATTTAGCGTAACGACGTGAATGATGGAGGGAGGCAGGCTACCAGGCCAGGTTATCACGGACAAGGAGGCTGTTTTATACGAGACAAGAGGTAGTTAGCTACTAATGCAAGCGATATCGGGTGTTGTTACCTGCTGCTCAGCGAGTCAACCGCTCCATGGGGCACTACGAATAACATCTAGATCACCATAAATTACCCAGACGGCTCAAAATTGCACTATGAAAGCTCTTAATTAATACTTCGGCACTCCGGGTCAGTCCCCAGACGTACGGATACGGAGTAACTACGTATGACCGTTGGCGGTTTCAGGCTTGACAGTCTGGGGTCCCTGGTAGCCTGGCCTCCATCCCTCCATAGCTTGGCTGCTGTGCCTTTGCCGTGCCTCCACTAAACACAGCTGAAGTTTAACGATATTGGGCTTTTCACACCGCCAATCACAGTCGCCAATTGGAAGCTTGGAAATTTTGAGCTCTCGTCTGATGGTCCCTTGCCAGCTTGAGCTCTTACTACATAGCAACTCCAACCTTGTGATCGTCACATCGAATCACCAAACAACCCATCCACCCTTTACGCCAATAGACCATCTCTATTCGTCTTCTCAGCTTCACCGTTAAAATGTCCGCAAAACATTCCATGCAACTTTTCCGGGCGCTGCGCATCTCCCAGCCTGCCTTCCGCCAGCCCGTCAACCGACTCTCAGTATGCCGCTTCTACTCGACATCGACTGATGATGCGCCCCCTCCTCTGCTCTCCAAGCTCAAGGCCGATCTCAAGACGGCTATGCGTGCCAAGGATGCCCCTCGTCTGAACGTTCTCCGAGCTATCATGTCCGCCAACCTCAACGCCTCCAAGACCTCGACTCCCATCAAGACTGATGTCCAGCTCGTCGCCTTGATCCGCAAGATCCAGAAGAGTGCCCAAGATGCTGCCACTGAGGCTAAGGCCGCTAACCGCGATGATCTTGTCCAGAAGGAGGAGGCCCAGATCAAGGTGCTAGAGGAGTACATTGCCGGTAGCGGTGTTGAGAGTCTGACTGAGGCTCAGCTCAAGGCCATGGTGCAGGATGCTGTTGAAACTTCAAAGGCTGCTGGAACTCAGGCCAAGTCCATCCTTGGCGATGTCATGAAGCGACTGTCTGGAGCTCTCGAGGGTAAGGACGTTGACAGGAAGGAATTGGCCAAGATGGTCAAGGAGCTTACTGGTTAGTATGGTTGATGCATATACATGCATGGTGTAAAATATGTATACTATGGCGCAAGCCAGCATTACGATTGTCATGAACCAGATCACACACTAGCTGCTTGCACGAATATATGAGCTTCGATGCTTGAAGCCATACCACTTGCTAAGAGGATACTTTTCAGAAGCGTGACCGGATTTGACAGGTTAAATCCTCTAAGTAGATTGCGTGAGTGAAAACGATCTCTTAATTGTAACTGTTCCATTCATGAGCTTACGCCGGCTAAGTCTCGCCCGTTGGGTCCGGTAGAAAATGAGGCTTCTCAGCAACCCCGCCCAGATACATACAGATAGGGATAGTGTAAATGTGTAAGTGACTCACGACAACCGAACAGTCATAATATCCTTCTACTTAACCTTCCACTCATCCTACAATTATCACCTTGATTATTCTTGCACCCCATATCATCTTATCGCTCTAGAGGTTCTTAATTGCAATGACTTCCCGCCAGAACATCAGTTCCGGCTCTGCCTTCGAAGAGCTGATCGGATATTCACGAGCTGTTGTGACCGGAGATTGGGTTTTTGTCAGTGGTACCACTGGGTAAGAGTCTCCTTGCGCTTTTCTGGCGAATAGAAGCTAATACATGTTAGTTATGATTATAAAACCGGACAGATATCGGCCGACGTTTCTGAACAGGCCGACCAAACAATGACCAACATAGCGGCTGCATTGAAGGATGCTGGTGCTTCGGTCTCGGATGTTGTTCGTGTTAGGTATATCCTGCCTGACCGTGATGACTTTCCCAAGACGTGGCCGGTGCTGAAGAAGTGGTTCGGGGATGTTCGCCCTGCTGCAACTATGGTGCAATCGGCATTGATGAAGGAGGAAATGAAGATCGAAATCGAAGTCACCGCGAGAACAGGATGCGGTGGAAATGCTCCCTGACAACATCATTGTATTTCTATTCTAGTGGGCTAGAGGCGCAATCAAACTTCCAGCAGTAAATGCAGTGCTCATGGTGATAAGGCTCGATGTCGACATCATCGATAGACCACTAACTCCATGCCCAGAAGTGCAGCCTCCCGCCAATCTTGAGCCTAAAATCATCAGAAAGCCACCAGACGCCGCAAGCCAAGCTTGGGTTTCGACAACATCGCGTGGAACAAAAGACGGGAAGATCTTGGTAATGGCCCAGGCACCTGTCGCCATACCCGCAGCGAACAGAGTGTTCTGTCGACTGGTCGGCCAAGACGCACCTCGGGTAAGCCACCAGAAGTGGTTGCCAAGTTCTTCGTATGAGCCTGAAATACCCAGCATAGAGCGACGGATGAGGATAGAGAAGAGTTGGGAGATACCAATGAAAAGACCACCACCAGCGGAGAAAAGTGACCAATCAGAGCCAGCGGTATATACAACGGAAGCAGCAATAGCAGATATGCAGGCAGACTCGAATATAGCAACGGTTGTATCTTTGGAGAGCCCGAGGTTCTCGTCAAGAGTTACTGTCTCGGGCTTCACATCCGCCTTCTCCCTTTGAGCTTTCGCTGCCTGTGCAACATAACCAGTGTAGGCTATGCCGCCAGCGATAGCTCCGCCGAGAGCGTAGATACCAGTCCGTAGACCAGCTCCGACTTGTGCGAACAAAGTGCCTGGGCAGGACCCTGAAAGAGCCATACCAGCACCAAGGAGAAACCCGCCTAAAACGTTGCCGTCATACTGCCCGAATAGTCCAATAGGAGACGAACTTCTAGGCTTGAGCTTTACGTAGCCATATCTTTCGGCAACCTTGTAGATGATGCTTGCGGTGACATGTCAGTAAGTGCTTTGGCTTCTTATTAAGAAAGGGACTCACGCGCTGCTTGCAACGGCACCAAGAGAGGTTTGCAGCATATGCCAATCCTGAAATTTGAACTGGTTGATAATCGTCGACGGTAAAAATACGCCCGCTGCTACGGTGGAGGCACCATAGACGGCACCCGATAGTAACGCAGCCATCCGGGAGTTTTCTCCGTGTTTGTGTTTGGCGAGCGTCTATTTGAAGTCGCTGATGGTTGATGTCTATATGTTTGTTGCCGGTTGTCGGAGGGCTAGTAATCATGCGAAGTCTGAGTCGGAATGGCGTGCGACAAATAGTTGTTTGCATCAAATATGGAGTTATAACATGTCCACGCTTCGAGTGACTCTGGCAATACTCATAAAACTAAATCACTCATCCAATTCAATAACATTACGAGCTCTAGCATAATTTTCAGAGTATTATTTGAGAAGTTTGACGGTCCCTATGTCTTGAAATTAGACAGCGGCATGTGGGTAACCTGAAAAAGAGAATCGCGAAGTTTGGTGGACGAGAATGGACTAAATATTGTATTAGATAGGGATCCTTGGATCTATACTCCGTTATATGGAGACCGAAGTTTTCATTATGTAGGTTTATGTTGTATCACATCTAGAACACGTGGTATGGAAGTTGTGTTAAAATGCTTACTTCTTGAAATCTTCCTGATTAAGACGATTATAGGGAACACAACAAATGGGTGAAAGACGATGTTGTTAACAACAAACTTGGCAAGCTATCCACTTGCATTTATGTGCATAGTTATATTGTGTTACACGGCATCAAGCTTATAATGGTTGTTCAGAATGCGATTCCCATCAATGATTTACCTGAACTCTCCAGCCTATCGATGTGTAGGGTAGGGGTCGCCAAAGATATCAGTAGATTCGATACAGTACACCTTGCACTGAAAGGTTTGTTTATATATGACATAGTCTGAAGAATATGCTTTTCACTCGTGATATGCCCCGTAGAGTTAGATGAATAAATAAGTCGCATATGTGTTTGTTTCGATACTAATTGAGTCCTATTATGATATGCTTCCCACATGACGGAGTCAGTCGCATGGACATCTGATCTTGAGAATGATCCCAAATTCATTCTGGCTTGAATGAAATAAACAGACCCAAGATAAAAAGGAGATAGACGAGTCTGAAGGTAATACCACATTATTAATCAACAGCATTCTGGCTCTTGCATCATCGAGGCTGGGTATCTATACTAACAACCGAGGTCTACAATGCGGGGCCGTGGTTATTAGTAGATCTTTAGTTATCTAGTACCTTGATACATTTTCCCAACATGAACTGGAATATTGACAGACATCTTACTTAATCCAATAAATTACCATTGAGGATTCTTCAACTGCCTTACAATCCTCGTGTACCACAATTGGTAATAGCACAGCCGCAATCATGCCTCGAGCTCTTACTCTACAGCACATCGAAGGTGCCAAACCTGGAAAGGTCTACTATCCGTGAGAGCAGCTCTTCCGAAATGCAAATGTTCATTTACTAACAAGGCCGATAGACTCCAGATCAAGCAAGTGCCCAAACCAACACCTGGCCCAAATGAGGTTCTAGTCAATCTCTCGGCGGCAGCGCTCAACCATCGTGATCTCTTCATGCGCCGCCACCTTTACCCAGCCATCTCCTTCACCAACCCAATGCTAGCTGATGGTTACGGCACTGTCGTCGCTCTTGGGACCAACGTAACCCGCCAGAATCTCCTCAACAAACCTGTCATCCTCACTCCCATGCGTGGCTGGGAGTCGGACCCTGCTGCACCAGAGGATAGCCGCAAGTTCGCTGTCACTGGCGGCTCAAAGCTCACTGAAGTCGGCGCCGCTCAAGATTACATCGTGGTATCCGAAGAGGAAGTCGAGCCTGCACCTGAGCACCTAACACCCGCCGAGGGCGCAGCTCTGCCTCTTGTTGGACTTACGGGCTGGCGTGCGCTGGTCACTAAGAGCAACGCTGCCTTTCCTGGCGCAAATGTGCTTATAACAGGAATCGGTGGTGGTGTTGCGATACAGGTACTCCAATTCGCCGTGGCCAAGGGCTGTAACGTATTTGTCACATCTGGCGACGAGGCAAAGATATCAAAGGCCAAAGAGATGGGTGCCCAAGGCGGAGTCATCTATAAGAACGAGGCATGGGATAAGGAGCTCCGAGCACAATTGCCAGCTAACAGGCCATACATCGATGCTGTGATCGATGGTGCAGGCGGCGAAATTGTGAACAAGACTGTACGACTGCTCAAGGCTGGCGGAGTTATTGTGCAGTATGGTATGACTGTGGCTCCCAAGATGGACTGGTTGATGTCGGCCGTCTTGCAGAACATTGAGCTCAAAGGATCAACGATGGGTTCTCGCAAGGAGTTTCGGGATATGGTTGCCTTCGTAAACGAGAAGAAGATCCGACCTGTTGTCAGTAGAACAGTCAAGGGGTTGGATAACATTCAAGGTATTGACAGCCTCTTTCAAGACATGGATAAGGGCAAGCAGTTTGGCAAGCTGGTAATCGAATGGGATTCTGGGAACGAAGCACACTCCAAGCTCTAAACAAACGATCTAGAATTCCCATATAATGCGTGGTCACCAATATCGGGAAACAACTAGTTGAAAGCACTTTTTTCTTAGTTATTAATCCTTAAATAGATCCAAGAACGCCAAGTCATTTTCAGGGTATCATACACCTCGAGAGCTTGTACATGAGATCGGCGCAACTCACACCAGTTGCCCAAAAATGTAATATGCAGTATCGAAAGCCCCCTCTGTTTACTCTTCTGTCTTCTTGCGCTTCTTCTTGGGACGGCCCTCTTCCGGTGGGACGAACTCGGCCTCGCGCTCCTTGACCTTCTCTTCCTTTCGCTTGTTCTGCTTCTCCTTTCGCTCCTCCTGGGCAGCACGTTCCTTGCCGACCTTGCCCAAGAAGTACTCGCCAGTCTCGATTTGCTTGTCGACCTTGCTCTTCTCGGGCGCGGGGGGGAATGGTGTGTAGACCTTCTTGGTCTTGTCGTTGACCTTGTGGGGAACACGTCGCTGGGCCAGTGTCTTCTTCTTGAAGTTCGGGAGGAAGCGATCCCAGCTCTCTGTGGCAAGCGCGGGGTCTTTTGCGAGCTCTTTCTTGATTAACAGCTCTTTAATGTAGTAGATTGGGTGCGGCGTTGAGTTAGCAAGCTATATCAAACTAGGGAGATCGTACTTACTATATTGGCCATGCAGTCCTCCACAACTCGTCGCAACTCCTTCAGTCCCTTGTAGGGACCCATAGCGGCGACAGTGTTGCCGTGCACAAGGATAAACGTGGATGTAAGCAGCTCAAGAGCCTTAAGAGTCGTACCGTTGGGCCCGAGTATTCTTTGACGTCGCTTAACGAATCGTTCCTTGCTTCCAACCAAGTTTCGGATCTTGATGATATCGCAAGCAATGCCATCCTCGAGAATTTTGATCGCTTGCGGTGCGGGTACTGATCGCGCCAGCAATTTGATCAGGTCACGCGCGTCCAGGATCGCAGATGGATCCCAGCATTTTCGGGTGGTCTTGACGGTCATGGAACCTTCAACCAAGTCAAGGGTGCAAGCAATTCCTCTCTTCTCGAGGGCTTTGGTGACTAGAGGCCAGGCCTCCTTCAAATAGATTTCGCGGTAACGCGGGAATAATGTGGCGAAAGAGGACTCTTCAGCAAAAGTGCCGCCGACATTGTCTTCAGGTTTGAAATTATCGATCTTCCACTTGTCGATATCATCGGTATCCCATGGCTTTTCTTTCTCGTGCGTGGAAGGCATTTTGTCGTGGTTGTTTTTGTAGGGAAAAAGATGCGACTCCCAAGTTTTTTTTCTGGGCCGACATTAGTTAAGGTAAAGTCTGGCTAGTGGGGCGACCTGAGCGTGGGGTCATCATGACCAACGCCTCAGGCCAATCAGAACGCTAAAACGATTGAAGTACCGCCTGAATTTCTTCAATCCGCAAAACACCACTCAAATCAAATCGTCGCATCACGACACTCCCACAATTCAAACCAACCGCCGCCATGTCCAAAGGTCGAGGCGCCGGAGGCGTTGATCAGATTGTGAAACTGATTGTTGGAGCTGGACAGGCCAGTCCTAGTCCTCCAGTTGGTCCTGCTCTGGGTTCCAAGGGTGTCAAGTCGATGGACTTTTGCAAGGTCAGCACCTTATGATGCGACTCGGTGGTCAGTTGCTAACTTTGACTCAGGAATTCAACGCCCGAACTGCACACATCATTACCGGTACACCAACCCCTTGCCGAGTCATTGTCCGTCCCGATAGATCATTCACATTTGACGTCCGAACACCACATACTTCATGGCTTCTACTCAATGCTGTTGAGGCCCCAATGGGAAAGAAGGGCAAGAGAAAGGGTGCCGGAAAGCCCGGCCACGAGACCGTGGGAACTCTCACTCTTAAGCACGTCTATGAGATTGCAAAGATAAAGCAGACCGAGCTTCGACTTTCAGGTCTATCTTTAGAAGGACTTTGCAGATCAGTCATTTACCAAGCAAAGACAATGGGTATCGAGGTGGTGGCTTGAAGCACGTTTACGATATGGGAATGATAGGACCACATATATGTGGTATGTACAGATACCTCCAACCAACTATTTTATGTGTACAACAGGTTATGGATAGAAAGTAGATCTGCGGACCAAATGAAGAATTGTAGGATTGCATCTATTCAGCGGCGAAGGGTCAGCATGCTTATGTTCTTTTTCGGCATTGTGTATATTGAGAACGATAAGAGCTGGTGACTATCATGGTAGGAGGTAACTCGATCTCAATTCCCGTTTGATGTCATGGCAGTAGCCGCACAAACCGATTCATTGTTTAAAGGCGGATGGCGAAGTGTTTGAGGCTGGCAATCGAGCTTTGACCTTTGACCTTCGATGAACCAGCAGGTCCTCAGACCTTTATGTGTCTATTTGCGTCTCAATGGGATCTTTGATTCACAATACGCGTGGCTTGCGTGGGATTTCATATAAATATGTAGGGAAGTCATGCAGGACGTGGTTGTTGCATTGTAACTGTGTGATATGTCTCGTGCCATATATAGCCTATAAACGCCAGCCCAATGTCCCTAAGCTCATGCTTGTGATTCTATATCGTCGATGTCAAAGCTATCAAGAAACAACGGGCTACGGTACTAAATGAGTATTAACAGAAGGAACTGGTAGTTGGAGAGAACAGGTTAAGTCAACAAGTTTGGGTGTTAAGGGTCTTTAGTCGAGTAACTATTAATAAACATGAGGTAGACAAGACGAGCGTGGAGATCTTATTTCATAGCATAAAGGATCGACAACTTCCCTGGCTGGATCTTAACTACATGTGAAGTTAGTTCCTTGCCGGAAGAGGTAAGCTTTTCATATTCTAGTTTTGTACAGTAGACCAAAGAGCTTACTCATGGTCCCAGTCCTTAGCCTATTAAGTTTATTCAAACAGCAAAGGCTTTCGTGAGTTGCCACTCAATTGTTGACTGGTCGAACGAAGTAAAACTGGAAATGGACGGTTTCTTTGACACGTGTAATGCCGTAGCGCTTGCGTGTTCCTGTTCTCAATAAGGACTGATCTGGTCCTGAATTCTCTGCTTATACCGGAAAAGTGCAAGGTGATGAGAATGCTCTCAGTCAGTGCATGGGGCTTTTGATTTTCAACATTCCCTTCTTGACTGGTTGGTGATGAAAAGATTTTTAGGAATTCCCGGATGCCCAGGCTTGCAGGCGACCGAAGCTTGGCCGGGACCGGGACGGGAACTCCGCTTGGCTCGGGCTTGGCTGGCGGTAAACTTCAAAACCTTCAGTATCGTGACTGAAAGTTCTTGTGTTTCTTAGGCAGGTGATCCAAGAACAACGCGAGGCCAATTTCGACAGCTTCAGGGTCCGTACAGCTTATAGTGGCAGCGCCACTGTTGTAAGACATTGCCAAACCGACCGAGCTTGTTCAATGCGTCCCTCAACATGTAGACAAGGGAATAAAGGTGAGAGATCGGGGCAAGCCGAGAGTTTGACAGGGGTTTCTATCCACGGATATGGGCGTGAGTATCCGTCAACCTCCAACTGCGGAAGTCTTACCGTCAAGCCGGGCTCCTCAATCTATTACAACTTTAGTGCACACTCCATGAAGGAGTTGAGTCATAGCAACATGAAGATTGCCAGCCTAAGAAGGAAGCTATTCGGCAATTCAGTGCGCTGCATGTTCAATTGCGTATGGGCACAGGTCCTAATCCAGTTGTCGAGATTTTCCCGTTTGCCAGGAACCCTGCCAGAAGATCCATGTATACAAGAAGTAGGTACCTAAGTTGAGGTACGAGATACTTGGTGCTTATGATTACCAGGCCACTTAGCTGGTATTTGTGACGGGGTAGCCCAAAAGCTGACAGGAGCGAGCCAGACTGTTGGTAACGGTGAGCGGGTTAAGCATCATGAATGTTACGTTAAGAAGTGCAACAATTGAGCTGAATATTCGCATAATTATCCGATTACAGCATCAATTTTGACTTGTACCTGAGGTAATCGCCAGCTCCATGCCAAGAAACATTCTTAGCGTCAATCTAGCGTGTTTCTAGCACCCGCATTGCCGTGGAAGGAAGTAGCAACCTAGGCAACCTGAAAGAAAATCGGAGGAGAAGCACACCTCAAAAAGGTGGGAAGCAATAAGTGGGACCCCCACCAGCGCGGGCCATCCTCTTTTATCATCCATCGTTGTCGCAACTCTTTAGTCTGCTCTGGTTTCGCTTCTTCTCACAACCCTCTCCATATTGCTAATTTGGTTCCCTCTCTGGTTTCTTGGATTAAAACCCATCAACAGCATCGTTTCTAACTCCGATGGCTTCTTCAAATCATCAGGAGGAGCTTCCTAACTCTCTGGGTGCCTCTGGTAAGCCTATCATCCGGTTCTGCCGAGTTCACTCTGCCCCACCTTGATCTCTACTCTGCGCACCTTAATCACCTTGCGAACTCTCGCTGTGAAACAATTCCTAACAGACGACCCCAATAGAAGCTCCAGAGCTCGACAAGAAACCTACAGAGGACCTCGAAGCCAACGATGCCACGCCTGAAGACGTTGCCGGCGTTCGCTTTTCTTCCGCCGTTCAGGAGATATCACCTACGCAGCCCACTACCGTTGAACCGTCGTCATCAAACTTAGAATACGAAGATAGAGATCAGTCAAGCCCTTTCACCGAGGTTACTGCCGACCAGCTTAAGGCGTTCACGAAGTCACTCCACGGCCGACCACTGCAAGAACTACGTCTTAATAACTGCCAGTTCGAAGCCTTTTCTCTCCCGCCCTCCCGAGTATGTTCCCCTATTGTTTAACTTGCGCCCAACCAACCTACATGATGTGCCCTTGGTCAAATTCCATCATGATTGCTACTGGAACTCTGTTCGTTGGATCGGGGTGTTCTTACATCAAGGCCAGGACGCCAACACTCTCCCATAAACTCAAGGTTCTGCGACTGACGCTAACTGATGTCATCGTAGGTCCCATCGAACGAAGATGAATCCGGACAGTCTACGAGACTGCCCACACCCACCTCTGCCAGCTTTCAATCCCCACACAGCAGCCCTCAAATCTCTGCGTTGGCGTCTCCTCCCCTTACTCCCGCAGGATCCGGCCAGGCTAGTTTAGATAAGAAGCCTAGAGAAGGGTCAAAAGTGAACGAGCCTCCAATTATCACCCCACAAGCTTCGTCATCCTATGAGAAGGCCTCGCCAGCTCCCGACAGGAGGCCTTCCGCCCCACGAGCTGCCTCGGATAATGTGGTTCGGAGGGCATCATCTGCTGAAGAGCAACATCAGCCTCATCGCCGAGGCATGTTCACAGCTGGAACTGGATCTGTGCCTGCATCTAGAGAGTCGAGCCCTTCTCGAAGTTCAGCGTCCAACTTCTACTCTAAGCCGTTTACCCCTGGTGGCGATGCTAATGATCCATATGCCAAAGGCCGACGACCCGCGCCAGCAGCACACACCACAAAACACTCCATCGACCCCAGGTTCATTTTCTCTCGTAAGAAGAAGCATAGCTCTCCACATGGATCCAAGACAAACTTGAACGACAAGCGCGCTTCCTCAATCTTCGGTAGTGCGAGGAACAGTAGTGAGGAACTTGCACAGAATGATAGTGTTACCACTGGCAATCTTCACCCTGGACATGGTTCGATGGCAGATTTGAAGCGATTTTTCCGAAAAGGCGGACACCACAACAAGAAACGAGAGTCTTCCCCAGCACCATCGATCAAGCTTGGTTCCAAGACACCCCCAGTTGCCAAATCGACCCAGCAGTTACCCTTTGGGGACGATCATGGGCTGTCTTCCAAGTACGGCAAGCTCGGCAAGTTCCTGGGATCTGGTGCGGGTGGCTCGGTTAGACTCATGAAGCGCAAGGACGACGGTACCGTGTTTGCCGTCAAGGAGTTCCGTGCGAGACACACATACGAGACCGAAAAGGAGTACAACAAGAAGGTGACAGCCGAATTCTGCGTTGGATCAACCCTCCATCATGGCAACATCATCGAGACTTTGGATATACTCCAGGAAAAGGGGCGGTGGTATGAAGTGATGGAGTATGCTCCATTTGACCTTTTTGCAATCGTTATGACCGGTCGGATGTCTCGGGAAGAGATAACGTGTTGTTTCCTGCAAATCCTCAACGGTGTGACCTATCTGCATAGCGTAGGACTTGCCCACCGCGATCTGAAGCTGGATAATGTGGTGGTCAGTAGCAAGGGTATTATGAAGATTATCGATTTTGGGAGTGCCCATGTTTTCAAATACCCATTTGAAACAGACACTGTTCCTGCTAAAGGTATGTTGCGGCACTGGTCAAATGTAGGGCTATTGATTAACTTGTTTCAGGTATCGTTGGCTCCGATCCATATCTCGCGCCCGAGGTGTACGACTCCAAAGAGTATGACTCTGTCGCTGTGGATATATGGTCTTTGGCTATCATCTTCTGCTGCATGACTCTTCGTCGTTTCCCATGGAAGGTTCCGCGAATGACGGATAACTCCTTCAAGCTATTCGCGGCGGATCCAACTCCTGGACACGATCCCAGAAAGCTGATTGTGCCCTCCAAGTCAACCAACGACTTGACCACCACGCCGGCACGGGATTTCTTGGCTGAGGATGAAACGAAACACCTCTCTCATAACGATCGAAAAGAAGACGCAACTCCAAGCCCAGCTGCCGCGACAACTGACTCGAAGGCTCCAGCTACGGGGGAGAAAAAGGAGGTTATCCGAGGCCCATGGCGTATCCTGCGTTTGCTGCCGAGGGAGAGTAGGCATATCATCAGCAGAATGCTTGACCTTGATCCGAAGAAACGTGCTCGAATGGATGAGATCCTGCAAGAGCCATGGGTTGCAGATACAGTTATCTGCCAGCAATTCGACCACGGTGAAGTGGTTCCTGCAGACAATCACACTCATACTTTAGAACCACCTGCCAACCAACAGCCGGAGAAGAAGTAATGATTGGACAACTTGGCTGCAGCTATCATCCTGCATTGGATATTACAGGAATGGGAGACGGAATTTGGCGTTTTCAAAGCAACTCAACGATATAATGGAGGCCTGGTTGGAAGCGTGTTTGTTTGTATTGCACATAATGAGTGACGAACAGATAGATGGCGGATCAGCAATTGTGAGGCGCGCAGTAGCATAAGTTTAGTCACCATGAAAAAGTATGAAAACAGAAATGCTCACTCTGTCAGCAAGAAGCAGAAAGTAAAAAAATTGAATATACAAATACTGTCATGGCAAATTTTGGTATATTCAAATCGGCGAATCCAAGCGTGATCAACCACTTTGCTCGGCATCATATGCCGCTTTTGGATCGAGTATCGGAGGTGCAGTGCCGGTTCTCGGAACCGGGGAAAACAAGGGCCGATGGGGAGCTTGGGGAAAAAAATTGCTGACCATCTTTCTGGAAGCTGTTAGAATAGACGAGATCCACCGCCGATTTGAACTCCGTTGAACACCGAAGCCGAACTCTTCTTCTTGTTTACTTCTCCATATACGAATCTACGACTCTCCTCACCATATACCTAAACCATCTTATAACTTAATCACAATGGTGCGTTAATTACTGTCCATTCTGCGGCGAACTGCAGAAGCACCCTGCGAATGCTCCAGCCTCGACCTTCTAGTTTCTTATCCTCGGCAATTGCGAATCGCGGGGAGGCTAAGGTGGAAGGCATTGAGGCATTGGAGCGCATGGAGATCGCAAGAACCATAAACGATGAACTGCAACTAACATGATTACGCTATAGGCCACCTCCATCAAGTCCATCCGAGCTCTTGCTCCCCTCCTTGACCGTGTCCTCGTCCAGCGTGTCAAGGCCGAGACCAAGACCGCCAGCGGCATCTTCCTGCCCGAGTCTAGCGTTGAGAAGCTCAACGAGGCCAAGGTTCTGGCTGTTGGCCCTGGTGCCATGGACAAGAAGGGAAACCGACTACCTATGGGTGTTACCGTCGGTGACCGTGTCTTGATCCCCCAATTCGGTGGTTCTCCCGTCAAGGCCGGCGAGGAGGAGTTCCAGCTTTTCCGCGACAGCGAGTGAGTAGCCAGTTAGCACTTGGTGTCAAGCACCAGGCATAGTCCTTCGGATGACAACCAGTATACTAACCGGCATAATTTAGGATTCTGGCCAAGATCAACGAATAAGATACCCATTTATCCAAACAATAGCCAGCCTGTACCATACTGTACCATATTCGACAGTGGCGGACGCAAGAGATGGAACTCTGCTGAAGTCACTTGGGAGGGGAAGAGGGAGGGGATGATTGTAATGTAGGCGCAAAACGACAGACCAATTACGCAAGGAGAAAAAAAGATACGATTGTTTGTATGAGTGCGTATGTGTGAGGAGTAAAAATGTTGGTCGCGCAAGACAGAATCAAATCTCCACTCTTACCCTGTCAATTATATTATTTACGACTTGTTACTGTACGAAGGTCTATAAGCAAGTATCTCGAGTGGCGATGTACAGACATTGCTTCGACGCGGGATAGCTATATGCCGAATATATAGAACGGTTAATGATCAATTAGCTCTTGAATTACCTGACTATGGACCGTCTCCGAAGCGCTCATGAACAAAAGGCGAATGGAAAGACGAGAATGGCTAACATGGCCGCCCTGAGGTCAGCGATGCGTCGTTTTGTTTCTTGTTGAAACGCGGGAAACACACTTGACTAAGGAGCGAAAGGGCTTGTTTCGAAATGACTGTAAATGATGGGTGGTTATTAAGCTGGCCTATCATTCAGAGGCCTAAAGTAAGGGATTGTGGCTTGGTCGGAGATATAGTGTTATGCATCCAAGTTGGTTACGCCAAGGGGAATTATGCGCCAGTAACAGGTGAATAAACAAGTTTCCTCGAATAAGCAAGAAAAGACGGGACGACAGCGGAATGGCATCCTCATTTTGTGAGCCTAGATGTGATAGATATGTCGACGCATTAACCAACGTGCTGCAGCTGACAAGCAGGGTGATGAAGGGGTTAAGGCCCCTGGCATTAAACATGTGGAGGAAAAGCAAGATCGACAAGATCCTTGTCGCCCAGACTTGAATCGCGGAGCACCGAAGTTGAAACTAATCGTTTCTTCACGACAGACATTTTCATATCACCCAATATCCAGTGCGACCCGCTATTCAAGTAATTGATGGTTCATATAGGCAAACTATAGTGCCAAGTTCTCGATAGTTGGAAGATATAGTGAATGATTAGAGACCAACGCGGAGTCCCATGCTTCCCCAGAACTACCCTGTTGCGGCTGAAGTGAACCCCTGAGGGTTCGTTTTTGAAGGATGATTTAGAATTGAAGGAACGGGCAAACACTGTTGAGTGAAGGATCATAGATGCTGTTTGCTGGTTGTCAAGAGTCGCACCATGATGAATAAAGTAAAGGCCTGCAGATTGATGTATGGCACCTGTAATAAAGCTACTGCACCTCAGTCTAACGTAAGGAGTACCGATACCTAAGGGCATAGTTGCTATAGGATCTTCGACTAAGGTGAATCATACTGGCATTAAATATCTGAGTTTTTAAGGTTATCGAGGGCCATCAGTTTAGTGCAAAACATGGATCGCAGGTCAACATCGATAGAAAGCTAAAACACAGCAGAAAAAGACTGTGCTCTTCCTATTCTATCGTTGAAGGCCATCATTGGTAGGTTACATCCACAACGGAAACGCCCGGTCTACTTGGGCGCTTGTTTTGACGCAGGTACCAGAAAACAGCCCAACCAATATCCCTGGAACTTAGCTTACACAACCCATCCAATCCAACTCGACCCTTTCTTAAGGACTCCTATGTTTCATTTTGAATATCTTGGCACTCAACGATTGCTCTTAAATGATGCACCGTAAGGGTCACTGGGGTCTTGGCCACCCAATGGCCCCTGGCCCTAATGCTTGACGGCCACGACGGTCAGCTTGGTTAAGCCCTGTAGAGAAACGAGAAACACTGCATAAGCCTGACAGCACTGTCCATCTCATCTATCAGACTGTCAGGCTAACATCCTGGGGAAATGGGAAAGGGATCGAGCCAGGGGTAGTCCCAAGCCATCGTTTGAGATGCTGGTCTTGTTTGCCGTCTTATCGAGTGTGGACCGAATCATCGGTAAGTGAGGGCTCTTGGTGTAACTTGGGCGAGCTTGACTATGGCCTTGATCCATGTCCGAGCCCTTCTGGGCCCGAGTAGACCTGTAGGGTCTCATTCTGCAGGCTGATCCAAGCTGCGGTTGACATACCGAGCTGTAAGCTGAGGAGTCGAGGTATATATCGTGACCTAGCCGCCGGTTCTGTGATGTCCTCTCGTCTCTCCTCTGTACCTTCATTCTTCCTTCTTCTGGTGTTTTGAGTTGATCTCGACTCTTTCTCTTCTATTCCCTTCGTTCACTCATTGATTGACAGTCACTCCTTACTGCCATTCACAGGCATATACACTCTCTATCCAACAACAGTCAACAACGGCTTTATCGCAGAAACTGGTTTTCTGCTCCTCTCTTTTTGTCTTTATTCAAACCATTCTCTCAAAATACTCAACATGAAGCTTCTCGCTACCGTTCTTGGCCTCGCCTCTGTTGCGAACGCCCACACCCTTTTCACCACCCTCTTCATCGATGGCGAGAACCAGGGTGATGGAACCTGTGTCCGCCAGCCCAAGGATGCCTCCAAAGCCAACAGCCCTATCTATCCTATCACCGGAGATGTCATGGCTTGCGGTATGTCACATGCTTGAAGTCAATGCGTGTCTGAACTTGTAACTGACAGAGAAATACAGGTGAAAATGGTGACAAGGCTGTCCAGTTCATCTGCCCAGCCCCAGGCGGTGCTCAACTTACCTTCCAATTCCGCGAATCCCCCAGCTACCACAAAGAAGGCGCCATTGCCGAAGGCCACAAGGGTCCTTGCTCTGTCTACATGAAGAAGGTCGACGATATGTACTCGGACAAGGCTGCTGGTGACGGCTGGTTCAAAGTCTGGGAGGATGGATACAACACCAAGACGAAAAAGTGGTGTGTCGACACTCTGCGAGCCAACGGTGGTCTTCTTTCCGTCGATCTTCCCACTGGTCTTCCTGTTGGCTACTATCTGGTCCGCCCCGAGGTCCTTGCCCTCCACAGTGCCCCCGAAGGTGATCCCCAGTTCTACCACAGCTGTGCTCAGATCTTTATTGAGAACGGCCCCGCGGGTCCCCTTGAGATCCCCGAGAAATACGAAGCCAGCATCCCTGGCTATGTGAACAAGAAGGACCCTGGAGTGACTTACAACATTTATTCTGACAAGGGCGAGTACTCCATTCCCGGACCCGAGGTTTGGAACCCCACCTCCAAGGAGACAAGCACCAAGCAGAAGCAGAAGGAGGGCCTTGTTCCCAAGAACTGCCTGGCCAAGAACGCCAACTGGTGTGGAAAGCCCATCCCCAAGTACTCCGGACAGGATGCTTGTTGGGCCGCTGCGAAGACGTGCTGGGATGAGGTTGGTGACTGCTGGGACAACGCTCCCCCAACTGGCGGCCATGGCTGCGATACCTGGAACGATTACTGCAAGGAGATCAACCGCGCTTGCAAAGCTAAGAACTTCGAGGGACCTCCCAACTTTACCGGCAAGGAGTTCTTTGCCAAAGCTCCCGGCCCTATCCCCGCTCCCTATGGCGACTTCAAGGGCAGTGATTTGGCGACCGAGGGCAAGAACGCCAACTTGAACAACAAGCCTGTCAGCAAGGAGACTTACCCTGCTCCCACCAAGGTTGCCCAGGCTCCCGTTGCCACAACAAAAGCCTCAAAGCCTGCTGAGAAGACCAAGTCCACTGAGGTGATTGCTACCCGCAAGTGGGACAAGTATGAGAAGAACACCAAGTACAAGGACACGCCCGTCATTGCCTACCCTATGCCCGTACAGACAGCCAACGTCCCTGTCGAGGGTGACAGCTTCCCACTCAAGGTATCTGAGGATGGCCTCTGCGGCGGAGAGGGCGGTCAGACTTGCGAAGGTAGCAGGTTTGGTGACTGCTGCTCTCGCGGGGGTAAGTGTAGTCGCAAGGCCAAGCAATGTGGCTGCGGCTGCCAGAAAGGCTTTGGAATTTGCGACAACTAAACCAAGCGTTGAACAGACGGGTTTGGGTTCTTCACTTCTTTGTGTAAATTTGGGCGAACGAAGGCTCGGTTGATGGACTGGCGAAAGAACTCCGAGTGGGTTGTCTGGACCAGATTGGCTATGTACACCATGGTTCTTTTTTTGAAGTTAGTATTGAGAAAACAATCGAATAACTTCTTTATGAACATTCAAATGGACTTTTGAGTTAGATGACGATTAATATCCGTTAGTGAGTGACGTGAGATCCAAGTCCAGAACAATAGTGAAACATGATGAGCCTCAACCAACTCCTGTATATTCATGCATTGACTTACATATCTTGTCGAATCCATTTATCATTGTGTCTTTGAGGTCATTTGTTAACTTCGTGCAAGAAGTGTTCATGTGGCAAAGCCCGATGCAAACGTAGTAATGGTGGCTGACCACTTGGTGAGGGTAGTCTTGTGATGGTGTCCTTCAAGATGACGTCGTGAGCCAGGGGCAATATCGATGGTGGCAGAAAAGTTGAGGACGAAAGCCGTTGTGGAACCAGACTTTGCAGGAGAAGGCGACTAGAAGTATCAAAGACAGACGCCACAGCATTCGTTGTTCAGGGGCAGACGCTGCATCGTTAAGTTGCTGTACCACAAGGGAAGACTCATGGAATGTCGAAAGGTTTTATGCTTGCTGCCAGGTCCAAGAACACTCTAAAGTTGAACATGATCACTTGAGTTGCTGCTTGTCAATAAATCATGATATAGTTGAAACCGTCTATATACGAATACATAATCTAGATGGGTTATGCGTTTGGCCGCTTTAGAATTGTTTCAAGATTATCGAAGAGGCCGTTTTAAATATCCCCCAAAAAAGCAGAATATTCCAAATCAATCAGGTAAAGCAGTCAAACGCTACAGCCTGACACGTAGAGAGTCTGCCGTTTGAAACAAACCATAGACTTGCATGGAGTCCAAAACCAGTAAAGCCGTGGAGAGGCGAATGATAGGCCCCCCCTCAGCCCCTGTTATACACGTATTCTAGCGACCTTAGCCGGGCTCAATGCCTGTGCCGTATGAAGCACATACAATTCTTATCCCTCTTATTCGCCTGCCAAGTCTGGGTAGGCGCAGACCGCAATGTAGTAGGTACAGGTACAGTCCAGTAAACTACAGGCCAAATAAACGCTACAGGCTTAGTTAGGCGATAGGCTACAGCCTACCTACAGCCTACAGCAAAGTCCCCTCCACTCCCGTCCCCCGTTTTCCACTTCCACTTCCCATTTCCCGCCTCCATCTCCATCTCAATCTCAGTCTCCATCTTCAACCCTCGACGACACATCAGACCTCAATCAACCCGCCCTAGCTTCCTCCCTCTCTCCCTCCTCCGCCGCATCCTCGACCACCGAATTATTCATCGCTATCGTCGCATTCCTCCACAGTAGCTACTTTTGCTACTCTCACTCTTCGTCATCATGTCGAGTAATCGCAACTATGATTTCCTGGTACGATATCCAAACCAATCTACGCTCTCCCCCCACCGCCCGCCAACCCGCCCCCTGCGTTTCCCTTGGCTCGAGATGCCTCGAGCCAACCTCGACGACGGCATAGACTCGCATCGCATCGCGCTGCAATGGTCGTTTTGATTCACTGCACTGCATACAACTCTTTCACAAATAACTCTTGCTGATTCTCTGCTGCCATGTAGATTAAGCTGCTCCTGATAGGTGACTCCGGCGTCGGCAAGTCGTGCTGTCTGCTACGGTTTAGCGAAGACTCTTTCACCCCTTCATTCATCACCACTATCGGCATCGACTTCAAGATCAGGACCATTGAGCTCGATGGAAAGCGCGTCAAGTTGCAGATCTGGGATACCGCCGGTCAAGAGCGCTTCCGCACTATCACCACCGCCTACTACCGCGGTGCCATGGGCATTCTCCTTGTCTACGACGTCACCGACGAGCGCTCATTCAACAGTACGTTTCCATACTTTCCAAGATCTGGCCCGATACACTTGTTTTTTCCGATGTGTTGTTATTGTGTATCTGCCCTTGCCAATACCCAGACGGTTTCGGCGAGCGCCCTAGGCCCAACAGACACCTACGCTTTTAGAGCCACACACCACCAACGAGGCCCTGTACTAATTTATTGACAGACATCCGAACCTGGTTCCAGAACGTCGAGCAGCACGCTACCGAAGGCGTCAACAAGATCCTAATCGGCAACAAGTGCGACTGGGAGGAGAAGCGCGTCGTTTCCACCGAACAAGGCCAGGCTCTTGCCGACGAGCTGGGCATCCCATTCCTTGAGGTTTCCGCCAAGAGCAACATCAACATCGACAAGGCCTTCTACAGCCTAGCCGCAGATATCAAGAAGCGACTTATCGATAACTCCAAGAACGATCAACCCTCAGCGAGTGGCGTCAACGTCGGCGATAAGAGCGAAGGCGGCGGCAGCAAGTGCTGCTAAACCGAATACCCCAAGGAGTCTGCTACCTGTCATTTCTCCGTTTGTCGTCCTTTTTATTTATCAAGCTTATAACTTTGTAAACTGGGGGAGGGCACGCTGCGCGTGGGGTCAGCGTGCCTGAGAGTTGGAGAGTTCACCATGAGAGTATGGGGAGCGAACTTGCCTACGTATGCGTTGCTGGAAGGACGAAAGGAAATGAATCGAAAGGAAATGAAAGAGAGAGAGAAAGATGTATGGCTGTGAGTTGGGCAGGGCGGCAAATATCAGTCACATTCAAGGAGGAGAGGCACGACATTGTGAGAGGTTTTGGTCATGCGTGTTACGTTTCCCCGATTGACCTTCCACCTCATCTTAGAGAGCAAATCCGGTCCGGAGTTTCGGTTTTTGATCTGGGTCTAATATACATTGCTTTCGTTGTGTACCTGGCTGCGGTTTGTGGCTCCAGTCGTGCCTTGTTTTGCTTGCAGGATCAATGCAGAGTCGAAGAGACTGAGACAAAGAAGGCTACATCGCGAGAAAGGCTGGTAAATGCCTAGCCGCAAAGAGAGAGACAGAGAGAGAGAGACAGATTGGGTGCTGGGTGGAAGAACATTGAGCCCTTTTTTATTGAATTATTGTTTATGTTTATGCCTTGCTTCATCCGTACAATCGCTAAATTTCAATATATGATACTTTTACACGATTCCGCATCATGACACCTTCCATGTCGTATTCGAGAATGCGCTGGTTCCAGCTACGAATGAACCGCCAGGCAGTTTCTGGATTTTCACAGATCATAACAAACCGCGAGCTGTGCTTATGACGGAAATCCACATCGTCTTTGAGCGGTACCCGGGTGGTGTTTTTGAACATGTCCTTCCTAAAGTCGAGGGTTTCTGAGAGGTGGAACAAAACATCTGTTCTCCAACGGTGACCACTGTCTACACCGTCTTGGTGGATCATAGCCTTGAGTTCTGCGGCCGAGAATGTGGCCTGTGGCAGCTCAATCAAGACTGCGCTGGGACGAGTTTTGACGCGCGAGCTCTTGACGATAGCATCCATGACGTGCTGCCAGGCCATCTTGCCTTTGACTCGGCCTTGGTGCGCCTCCAGCCGTCCTTGGTAGGAGCCCGGAAGAATCGCGAAGCGCTCAAGCTCAGATGCAGGATCCCGTCCGGCGTCGAGCAGCGCAGGGGGCACTTTGCTGGCCCAGAGCTCTGTCTTGGAACCATTCTTGAACTGGGCTATACGCAGAATGCGCTCAAACTTGTGTCTGAAGAGCGAGGCGGCAGCGCTGGAGGAGAAGGCCACATGGTATTTGCCGAGAGGCTCCATGGTCCAAGGGTCGCGCTCCTGGCGGACTAGGCTTCTTGGTAAGTTTCAAAGGAGCGAGAGGCATGCTAGGCGGGTTGGTATTACCTTCACTAATGAGGTTGCCCCAGCCAGAGAGTTTATCAGTGGCGAGGCGATGGAAATCGGCAGCGCGCAGTGAGGTAGGAAGACCGTCGATAGTCAACATGTGCTTGCCATCCCTGAGGCCAGAAGACTCTACGCCATATCTCGCTGGCGACTTGACCTTCGAATTGGTATCGGTCTTCTTGGCGGAAGCTCTGGGGCTTCTTGTCGAGGAACTCCTGGGTTTCTCTTCCGACGATACCCTCTCGCGAAACCCAGCGACGCCTGACGATAACCTGGCGTTCCTACGCAAGGCGAATCTGTTCGGGGTAGCGAGGGTCGCCCTGGTGATGGGGAGCCTTTTGGGACAGATCATCCGGGCGGCGGAATGTGAGGAAACATGGAGATCTGAGTTTTGATGAGAGTGGGAAAGCTCAGTCGCAGGTATCGATCAACCTAGAGAAGCGAAATCTGGGGGTGAAGTTGGTTTGCAGAACGGCCGAGTTCTGAAGGGGTTTAGCGGGGTTGTTCCTCATGGCTGGACCCCTGGCGGCCTGGTATTGGATGGGGGAGGGAAGAAGGCAAAATGACTATGGACTCATGATAAGGACAAAGGATAATAAGTTTGCGGTTGACTCATATTTATCTGCAAGGCTATGTTGTTAAGAACTTGGCTAAATAATGGATCATTGAATGTTCTTGTCTTGGTGATGAGGATGATACAAGATAAAAGCCGGCCAGCTAGGGATAGATATAATAATGAGAGTATTTTGTTAGTCTTCGGCTAAGATTATATAAAATCATATAAATCAAGGAGAGTTTTCATAATTTATACAGCAGTATCTAAATTAAAGAGAGTTTAGTATAATTTATATAACATGATACAAGTTCCGGTAAGTTTATTATAACTCGTATAAAATAAAGAAGAGAAGATTGTTGAACTCTTTGCACGCCTACAGTGCCCACCTGTTTACATTGAGTCACGTCAATAGAATCTGAGGTAAAGGCGGTTGATTAGGTTTTTAAAACCCAATTTATGACTCAACTGCACCTTTTATGTTATAGAGGTAATTGCAGTGTTACATCTTGAAGTATATAACGAGTACCCTTCCTGCCCCTCAACACCAAGTTTTAGTTAGTGGGGAGTCTTCCTGTTTTTCTCGCACGGACTTTTTTCCACTTAGACAAGTGCATCCTAAATTTAGGCCTTTACTTTTCTAAAGATTTGACAACTTTTCGTCTTTAGACAACCTCATCCTAAACTTAGGCTTTTTTCACCTAAGATTTGTCAAAATCATCAAAATGCTCGCTAAGAGCATCGACGCCCGGGTGCGGCCTCAGGCCAACGGGCTTATGGAGAAGTCGAGTATGCAAGGTGCTGCTCGTGTATACGTTAGCAAAGAAACAATGATCTCTCTTATCGGAACTATCGAGCACGGAAAACACTGCCTTGTCACCTTGCTCGAAGCCTC
Source organism: Fusarium sp. PT (assembly GCA_021020635.1). Lineage (NCBI taxonomy): Eukaryota > Fungi > Ascomycota > Sordariomycetes > Hypocreales > Nectriaceae > Fusarium > Fusarium sp. PT. The sequence continues at coordinate 922,283 of JAHMRZ010000010.1, forward strand.
CTCCTCCTCCTCTGACCCAACATCACACACAGATGGCCCGCAACAAGTGCAACGAGAAGCAGCACTCTGGACTCTCCCCGAGAAGAATCTCAGCAAAAATGTGGTGGTTATGTCAACTGCATTCAGAGAAGCGACAGGTTTCAAGGTCGGCGACCTCATCCGCCTCACGACCACAGGAGTTACACCTGACGCACAAGAAATAGTCGTGCAGGATGTGACTGAGAAACCCGAGAACGACCCGGATCGGTTGGTGAGGTGGGAGAAGGATGCAAAGTATCCGGTCTCATGGGAATCTCTACTTGCTCCTGTTCTCGGTGAGTTCAAGTTTGGGCAAGGAACCTTGAAACCCCTGATCAATATGCTAACACTCTCAAGACCGCGCTGATCTGATCTTCCCTGGCGGAGTGGTGGAAGCGGTTTTCTGTGGCAAGTTGCGCAAAACTTTCGTGATCATGTCAGTGAACTCGCAGACCAACAACTTGGCCAAGTTCAAATTCACTTCGACAACTATCACTATTGCGGCAGATGATGCATCAACCACGGAAGCCGCTCCGCTGGCTGGTGGTGATCTATCTGTTACTCGTGTCCCTGGACTCTCGGCTCCCGTCAAAGCAATCAACGACTTCCTGTCCGGTTTCTCTCAGCCCTGCTTCGTCAATTTTGAACCAAGATCATGCGGCTTCGTGATCCATGGTAGCCGTGGTACTGGAAAAACCTTTATTCTGCAGCGCCTTGCTGAAACGGGATGGGGAAGGGTTCATTGGATCAAGCAATCCGATAAGAATGCTATCATCAGAGAAAAGTTCAAGCTTGCTGTGAGCCATCAGCCAAGCATGGTGTTTATCGACAATTTGCATACCGTGATCAACAAGGACCGGTCCAACTACGAATCTGTCATTGAAACAATCGGCGAAGAGCTGGACGCACTTTCTGCCATGGCATCTGGCCGCAAGACACTCCCCCAAGTGGTGGTGATAGCAACATGCCTCGACTTTCTAACTGATGTTCCGGAGGAACTCTTGGCACCCCGTCGCTTCTTAGAGAATACCCCATTACGCATTCCTGGACCGAGCCAACGGCGGGAAATGCTTGAGTCTTTCAATATGCCCATCAGAGAAAGTGAGAAGCAAGAACTTCTACTGCATCTTTCCAAGATTACACACGCCTACGTCCCCAAGGATCTTAAGAAAGTGGCAGCCCATGCAGTTTACAGTTGGGAGATGGGGCTCCGTCAGGCAGGTGTCGAACCACAGGCTGATGGCCAGGAATACTTCCTCACAAAGGCAGATCTCGAAATGGCAAAGAGAAACATCCGCCCTAGCGCTGCGCACGACGTCAACCTGAACCCTCCTACTGTTCTATGGGAAGATGTTGGTGGGCAGAATTACGTGAAGACGGTACTCGACCGAATGATCAAGTTTACCATGGTACGATATATAAGATATACATACATCCCTCTTGTTCTGACACTAACTTGGTGATAGGAACCGGGAAGGTTCATTCGCCCACCATCCAAGGGCCTCCTTCTCTATGGCCCTCCTGGCTGTTCAAAGACACTATCCGCTCGAGCGGCTGCAACAGAATCTGGCTTTAATTTCTTCGCTATCAAGGGTGCTGAACTTCTCAACATGTTCGTTGGTGAGACCGAACGCGGTATCCGGGACCTCTTTGCTCGCGCCTGCAATGCATCACCCTCAATCATCTTCTTTGACGAGATCGATTCTATTGCCGGACAACGTGCTGGTGGTGCTGCTAGCGGCCGTGGTTCCAACAACATCAATACTGTAGCAGCACTCCTTACAGAGATGGATGGCTACGAAAAACTCTCAGGTGTATTGGTGCTCGCTGCCACCAACCGCCCTGATGCGTTGGACCCTGCGTTGCTACGACCAGGCCGTTTTGACCAAGCCGTATATGTTGGGCCTCCCGACGAAGCTGCTCGAGAAGCTATTTTCCGGGTACACCTACGCGGAATTCCCCTGGCCGCCGATGTCAATATATCCGAACTAGCCCGCCTCTCCGAGGGCCACTCTGGTGCGGAAATACAAGCTATCTGTGACAAGGCTTGTGTAGCTGTGCAGGAACGGTTTGAAAAGGACGAGGCGAACGAGCTTATTGTGAGCATGACTGATTTAACGACTGCTATGGGTAAGACCAAGCGTCACATCACGACACAAATGCTCGAAGGGTTCAAAAAGTGGGAGGCTCAGTTCTAGTGTGGGTGTGCAAAAGTATAGACACCCTCTGTTCTGTATTTTAGATGAGTTTATATAAATTATAATAAGCTGTGTTTAATTCGTATAATCCTTTGTAATCTTATCTTTAAATCATATAAATTATAATAAGCTTTGTTTAATCTATGTAATTCTTTCTAGTCTTATATAATATTATATAAAATTACAATAAGCTTTATTTATTTTAGATAATTCTTAATAACCTTCTATAGAATTATATAAGTTATAGTAACTTATATTTAATTTACTATAATCTTATACAAATAGTCTTTCTATTATAATGTACTTTAAATATTTATTCTTATACATATTTTTAATTAACTTATCATTAGAAATTATATATGAAACTATAGGTGAGTTTACTAATGTTATTTTAAAAGCCTTCTCTCATTGAGAACATATTAGAGTTCATCTAAACTCATCTATAATTCACATAATGCTTCAACTGTTCTTTACTTCAAGCTGCAATGTGGCAGGTGGTCTTGCCTCGCTCTTTATCCACTCAACTAGATACGACGCGAGTGACTTCTTAGCATCGCTGTCGAAGAGCGCATGAGATTTTATCGGGTAGATGTAGGTAAGTGTTGTGTCATCCAGGGATTCTCATATCAATCGAAGGGGTTTGGGAGAGTGGAGGCTCATTTCTTTGTACGTCCTGATACGGTACTAGATGAAGTTCTAGTATCGTACTAGAAGTGTGACAGTCTTCACCCCGATCTTACGATGGAGAAGTTGTATTATATTGAGGTGGAACCAGAGCATATGATTAGGTGGAAGTTGAATCAAGGAGACATCTTGAGGAAACGTTTATGATCTAGACGGGTCTTGTTCATCTCATCGTTACGAATGGCCTAGGATTGGCACTAGCTATCGTCTCTGACCCGACTTGGCTCCTCGCATTTCGCGCAAGGACCATAAAAGCCATTAAGTGTATTTATTATACACGCATGACACATACAACAGCACAAACCACCCCCGTCCATCACGGCTCCTGCTCAGCTAGCAGGCCCGATGTTATAGATACCCTCCCCCTGTTTACGATCCTGCCAATCTCGTCTCGCAAATCCTGCAACCACCACACGTCGTATCATATGCCATGCCGTCGCTTTCGACGACTCTATCACCCAAAGAGGGGGGCAGAATCTCGGTCCAGACAGAGCCCATTAGACCAGACCAAGCAATGCCAGCACCCCAAGCATACCTAGTCAAAGGATGATTGGAGGGTTTCAAGCAAAGCACAGGAAACCAAGAATATAGTGACAAGAGGCCACAAAGATATTTGAAAGAATAAACGCCGGTTCTCTCCACCTGACCATCCCTGAACCAGCAAGCCGTTCTTGCTAAATGTAGTTATGTAGGGGCAAGACGTCGAGTCTGTACCCGCAATTTCGTAATAAACCAAAAAGACCAATAACCTGTACGCCGTCGCCGAAAGCAGTGAAGGGGATTGTTTATGATTCCTCGTTGGAACCAGGGCCGCTACCTGTTTTTAGGCCGGAAGAGAGGCTGATGGCGATCTTCTTGGTGCCTCCGCTAGGAGAGTTCACGTTGAAGCTCTTGCGTCTCGTCAGACCACGAGTGTTGCCCGAGACTGCGGTGACTGAGCCGCTGCTGTTACGTCTCTTGCTTTGCATCATTTTGCCAATCTCGTCCTCGTCTTCTTCCTCTTCACGTCGGCGCTTCTCTGCAAGACGTTCAGGTGGTGGGATACCTCCTCCAAGACTCGAGTCGATCGGTGAGCCCACGGCATCGGATGCTACGTCGCTTTGCTGGCTGTCTGGTGTTGCCTCAGGGTCGGCGTTTTCATCCGTCTCCTCATCGGAGGCATAATCCACAAGTAGCTTGGAAGTGGTAGACCCATTGGTAGAGGGTGTCTTCGCCCCCTCCTTACTTGATTGATCATCTTCCTCAGGGTCGGACGTTGCCCAGTATTCCTCCTGTTCCTGCTCGACGGTAATCTGCTCGACCATTCTTTGATTAGGCTGAGGTCTTCTGCCCATCTCGTCTTCCGCTTCCAGGAAGTAATCCACATTTGACGTGTAGCCTTGAGTCTGGTCGTATCGAAGAACAATGTCCCGGAATGTTGGCATATAGCTCAAAGCCATTAGCTGTTCTCTGTAATTGGCCACAAGGTGCTTGATGAGGTCTTTCACGTTCTCCTTCTTGATAAACTCAAAGAATTCGAGTGATGCCGAGTCCAACAGATTGTCTCGAGGCATAGTCTCGATAAGTACTTGAAGGATGGGACCCAATATCTGCTTCTCTGTAAGGTGTTTGATGTAAAACTCATCCTGAAGTCCTATCAACGACCGGAAAAAGCGGATGGCAACTATTAGATGTCAGCAAAGGTAGGGCGACAAGGAGTAATTGTACCATACCTAGCCGTAAGAACTTCTCGGGGCATGCAAGAAGTTGGGAAATTCGCTTGGCGATGTCGTTGGACATTACATAGAACTTGCAGCGTAAGTTGTGTTGGCGGACGAAAAATGTAAGAATCTCAACGAGATACGTAAACATTGACGCCTGCTGCACTGTAAAGTTCATGTCCGTTCGCTTCTCTAATTCGACTAGGGGTTTGAATAGCCTTGGTGCGGATCGTTCGTAAAATCGGTGTAGAAAAACGTCTTGCTGAGGGTCAGTAGCGCCCTGGGGTCTCTGTCTTCCAACGAACTCGCCATTTGCTTTTGCGAAATTTTCTGGGGTTTGCATCGGTGGTGGTGGACCGGGATCCAGGAGGACTTTGAGTGCTTCTGATATTTGAGATTTGACACCAAGGTCAACCTCCACCAGCAGAAGATCGATCAAAGAGTCGGTCAGAGGAGTCTGGTTTTCGTGGATCTGTCGGTATAATGTTTGGCGAATCATCTGGGGGTCATGATCGATGATGGAAATCAGAATATCTGTGGCTCCTACTCTGACGCCCACATCGTGGTGTCGCAGTCCAAAATGAATGACCTGTAGAAGACCGTGGGCAATGAAGTTATTGTATAACGTCTGACGCGCCGGAGGTTGAATATTCTTGGCGATGGCGCAACATTGCTGGATGAAGAGAACGGCTTCCTTCTTCCTCTTCTGATCATTGTTCGCGGGGTTAAAAATACCAAACAACTCGTTGAGAAAGGCGGCGTTAGCTTGCAGATGCTGGACAATATCGACCTGGTTGAAAAAGATAAGTGAGTTGAGGACGGAGAAGGTGGGGTCGTCGAGTATGCGCGCGAGAACAACGTCCTTCAAGTACTGTAAACGATATGTCTGGTGAATCTTTCTCCTTATCTGCTCGTCCTCAATACGGACAACTTCCTTGTATCGACCTTGGTTACCCAACCAGTGGCGATGATTGGCTTTGTGGCTAGGAAAGTCGGGATCGTACTCAAGAGCCCCGACGACACCCAAAACACATTCGTCTGATACCGCATGCTCTATAATTGAGGTGTCGTTAAGAAGAATAACTGTCTTCATAATGTTGCAGAGTCGGTGTAAATCCTGGAGGCTTTCTAGGTCTTCGGCCATCTCAACCAGGGGAACAATTTTGCCGATGAAATCTTCAGCCATAATCGCCTTAGCAAGCGCGTCGCGGCCATTGGCCGTAGTACTCATCATCCGCATAGTTGATTCAATGTCGCCGAGGTTTCCGAGTTCGGCGCTGGGCAAGTTGATAGCTGGCGGAACGTCAATTGCAAGATCATCGGAAAGGCCGTCGTCTAGAAGCTGGACGTCAGTAACGGAGGTAATTAGGCAGGAAAGATTACATACCGGCACCAGGAAGGTGATTGTGAAATGTTTGTTGGACATTGCTCACAAAACGCCTGGAATGCGTTAATGACGAAACTGTATGCAAAGGGTCAATAAAACAAACCAGATCATGGCGCATCCTTCAGCTTCCTGAAAACTGAGTGCCATGTCAACACCGCTGCTGGGTTCCTGCCATACAATCAGGGTATCTGTGAGTCAGGTTAGTCACATGACGTTTATACGGCGCATATCGGACATGATTGCTTGCCTTGTTGTTTCTGGAATCCATCTTCCTTCTGAATCTTCGTTTCTAGTAGGAGACGGTCGGGGTGATCTTCGGATTCGACAACGACACGCGGGTCTTTACGACCATCGTCAAGCTACGAACGCTATAGTCAGCAACGAATTCCGGGCGCAAAAGTATGTACAAAACCGTTGAAAGATAAAAACAGGGCATCAATGACGTACAGTCTCATAGCTCGCGCTGCAGAATCCGGTGCCCCGATCGAACCAGTCATTGTTGCGCAGTTCGTAGACCTTGACGCGCTTCTTGTCGGTGGGCTGATGAGGCACGGGCTGTGCCATCATCAAAGACTCGGGCTCTCCCTCGACAGCGAGGTTCGTATACGCGGCCAGATCCGGGGCGATTTCGAGATGCTGTTGCAAGGACAGCTCCGATGATTCGTGGGAAGTCAGAATCGTAAGCGCCGCCACGGTTCCTGTCGGTGCGCGCAGACACGGCGCGACAGATGGAAAATGTCAGGATATCCTGATGATGCGAGATGCGAAGTCCGAGATGCGCAACAGCTCCAAGGTGAGAACGTTATGAAGATAGAGCGAGTGAGGGCCTATCGATGCGCCACACAGTAGTCGTGTTGATGTTGAGGCGAGGCGCGAGCGATAATCGGCGGGATCGGGAGGTTGGATAATTGGGGTTGGCGACACGCCACGGAAGCAATCGGCGGGAAAGAGGGAGCGACGACCGCGGGAAAAGGAAAGCGCGACAAGCGGATGGCTACGTCGGCAACGGAGCCGTACAGAACCAGAATCTGGGGATGCGGCAGGCGGAATCCGGAGCCAAGATGGGGGCTGCGTTTAGCGATCAGGGTCCGAAAATCTATCGAGGGACCGTTTGAGGCTGTCAAGAATTGCGGATTGAGGTGGGCAATGCGCGTGACCAGGCTGCCAGATGAGGTGAGGTGGTGTTGGGTTTAGTCTTAGGCCTTGGATCCTCTTCCGGGGAGGGGGGACCGGCCTTTTCCCCTACCTGCCTACCAAGTCGAAAAGCTCGTCAGCCACAGTGAGGCTGATGTTCGGGGTGCTTATCATCCAATCAGACAGCGCCCAAGGCGTTGCCACTCAAGTAAAATGACGTGCGCTTTGGGTCTTGAAAAAAGAAAGCGGACGATTGCCAGCCAATCAATTCTTGAAATTCCCCCAGACTGCAGGAGACCCCTAGTAAACCTGTCAAGACATTGAGGGTCGTCATGTTCAAGGCAAGGTGATGCAATCTCTTGATGTAAGAAAATCGAGGAGAAAAACAAGTGGCAGGCGTTGCTGGGCTATGGATGTTTATCATCTATTCTTTCCCCTCAGGTCGGCCCTTATGCTGATAACATTGCAACCGTCCTGCCATCTCAATTGTGCCGCCGCCTTCGCCGAGAGGCACTGAAAGCTGGAACAATGGATGATGTTCACGCCGAGCTTTTACAAGCCTTTGTGAGACACCTCATATAATGAAGACCTAGTATGTGACTCGACTAAGGGTATCCATTGTGTATGCAGGTTGCCAGCAACAGCGTGGGTCCAGACATCAGATTGAATCCTGCCGGTTCATACGTGCTCTGCTTCTCGAACAATTCAACTGCCCGGTGCATTTTCTTAAACAAAGATAAGCATTAGCCAAGTGGTAATGTCTTAACTTTTCGTCTGGGCGACACAAAATAAACTTTGTACCCCGGATGGAGCGAATGGGATCGGCAGGGACAATTAAACTTATCTTTTGAGTTGAGATCGTGACGCTATGCTGCAGGGACGCGCTCATCCATGATGTCCGCGGTTTCTCTGAGCAAGGTTTATTTCCGAGTGTAGATTGTGCCAAGCAATTGAAGATTCGTCGAACTCGATATGCGATAGTAAAAGAAGGGGAGGAATAAAACTAATGTATTTCAGTTGAATTATATTCGAGTTGTGGACAAGGGCATTGTAAGTAGCTGGAGTGAACATGCAAGGTGGTTCTCGATGTGCATCTTGTGACACGATGGCCGCAGAGAATTCGTGAAAGTCAATCGAAAGACTCGATGGCCTTACATAATTACTCGGCATTTTGCAAGTTCAACGATTAACGCCCAAGCGTTCATAATTCTTAGTTTCATCAACTACCAAACTAACTATCGGTAGATTGCCGCAGCCATGGCGTTCCTTATTGGCAGTGCTACGTATCACCGGAGCGAGGTATGTCAATGCAGATAATCTATCTCAAGATAACGCCATTCAACTACCAGCATGTGGTAGCCTTAAGGCGTTGATAGTTCATCCTAGAATACAGTAGTTTATCGATCTGCCGATAGTGCTCCTGTGCATTCCCGAGATCAGCCCAGACGTAACATAAGGCGTGCTTCCCTATCAAAAGAGGCACCAGCGTTCAGGAACAAGTCAATACCTAGTCAACGGTCGCCTTAAGAACTCATGAAATGATCTAAAGTTCTTTCAGATTGACAATGACGGAAGAATGCCAAGAACATGTTTAAAGCCAAAAAGGCAAACCACGTTGCCTGTGGAATTCAGAGTGTTACGATTCTGAAGCAGGGACGTCAATAAGACCGCCACAGAATAAATGGCTGAGGAAACACAATGTCTCCGAGAGTCTCAGGGTTGGCTTTAGAACCAACATGTTGTTTCAACATGTTGTTTCATGACTTGAATCTCTTACCCGCAGGTCCACATCCATTCCGAAACATACCAAACAAAAGGAGTCTTTGACGTGAGCCAAGCTGCAAGTTCTTGAGTCGTTCAGCAGTCGACCAACTTTTTTCTCCCAGCGGCATCGGCTTCACCGCCAGGGGTTGACACAGTGGAGGCCGTAGAAGCTTTTCTGCAAGACTTCAGTTTGTGCGCGCCGCCAGAGGCTGAAAATGCTAACTCTTCTAGGAAGCCCGCTCAGACTTCTAAAGATTCTAGCGTGAGACGACGGCCTAATTGAGCTTGGTAAAGATTTGGAGGTGTGACAAATAGTGGGGGATCTTCTATTCTCCAGAGTTTGTGTCTTTTTTCTTTCTTTTTTTCCTATGAGGAAAACTCCTTTCCAGAACAAATAAAAGTGGTAACGGTCCGATGATTGCCGCTTCTACTCTAATTTGTTATGGGACCTCAGGTTCGCCAAGTTTTTAGAGATAGAATAGGAGCAAATGTGTTGAGAAGAAGGACGTGCCCTGGTCGCGTGGCTGGCTTGGCTGGCTTGGCTGGGACTTTGGGGTACACGGCATCCCTGGTGCAGATCTGAATCTGATCTGATCTGACAGCGACAGTGACAGTCAAGGACAGGGGGGGGCCTGGGCTGTCAAACCTGCCAGGGCGCGGCACGTTCCCTCTTCATGCACGACAATGGAACCTACCTAGTATACAAGCACAATTATCATATGCCATGGCAGCGCCCAAGTACGAGGGCGAACCGCGAGCTGCGAAGTAAAACGCAGCGGCGTCTTCGTCTTTAGCCAGGGGCATCAGAGTCCCGTTAGCGACCCGAGCAGCCGGTAGGTGGGTGTCTCAGCGCGTCCACAACATCCATCAAGGCCGAAGGGCTTCGGTGATGTGATTGACGCCACGGTATGGATCTTTCTTGCTAGCATCGAGATCTTAGAGGAACCAAATGACTGTACCGTTCAACCACGGTTACAGAAGCCAAGAGGCCAAGACCGTTGAAGAGGACTTTCGTCGTCATTTTGTGTTTAATTAACACAGTTGAGGCGCTTGATATTAAGAAAAATACCTTGGGACGGCATGACTTGTTTGTGACCATGAAGCCTCATTTCACCTCGCGTTGTAGACTACAGATAGTGCTTACTTGGTAAGCAGTGCAATTGCGGAGAATTCCTTACCTCAAGGCTCATTGGATGTGAAGAACATGCGTAACTGATTCAAGACGTCACGGCAAAGGCAGCATCCGAGTGAACGAAGCTATTGGACCTTCTCCACCATATGGCAAATCTTTCCTAGCACCAGGGGCAAAACAATAAACGTTGCCAAGTAACTCGGGCTATAGACCTTGGCAGCTAGATTCAACGTGTACAATACAAAGCAATGATTGGAGTCTTTGTTGATACAAACGAGCCCTAATGGCGTCTCAAAGACTACGTTCTAGAAGACCCTAGGTAGCCACTCACCGCTTACACAGCGAGGCTGGCTGACTAGTGGTCCAATCGTCAAGTATTGTTTCGATAATTAAGACCTCGGAGGGCGAGACTCAAGTCTATAGCTGAGATGGCTCCCATCGCAACGCGGTACCGCAAAGCCACCAAAGGCCAGGGCTGAATGGCAGTTGTGCCTGGCAGGAATATTCCGTCCGTTGAAGCTATGAATAGAGCTATTGAACCAGGATCTCGCGATGGCTATCTATCTATGCTTGTCTAGCACGTGTGTAGAAGCCGTGGCTTTCAACATGGCGGAAACCATCATTCTATCTAAGACATCGACAGGCTTAGACGGCTAGGACGGATACCGCCTATGCTTTACTTTGCAGCCTACATCCACTCTACTACGTACGACAGAAATACCAATCCGGTAATATCCCATGATACAATGTCTCGAATGACGACAGGCCGCATCATATCTCGTACTGATTCATGCCGCCCAGAAGAGATCTGCAGCAGGTGGCTCAACGCTCTATTCTAGCCTCTCCCTCCGACCCCTGGATCCCCTTCTAGTCGTTTCACGCATGACCCCTTAGTTTCTTGTCCTACGCAAACATTTCACAGGGGAAAATGCCGACCGGTTTCTCGGCTCCGCTGCAGTTTGGGCGTTTGTGGCGCTTCACTTTACCGCCCTCGACACCTTCAGCTTGTCTCTGAGTCTCGAACGAGGAAATGATCGACTACTCCAACGCCGTTGCGGGCCGTCGGTCTGTCTTGGACGCTCAAGGTCCACTCAACTTTGACGCCAGCGTCCAACGCATCTAGGTCTCTATAACAGTAGTTACTATCGTCAAGCTCGTTGGGTTATATCTAGACAGCCTCTCCCATGGTTAAACACGACTCTTTCTCTTCTGAACACACCAACAAACCAACCCAATAATCACAACTCTCCACTTACAACTCTTTACAACAACATCTTCTTATATCAACATCAATCTCTCTCTACAACTTACACAAACATCAACCACCATGTCCATCCTCAGCCACATCAAGCGCGCTCGCGATCACAAGGAGACAGTAAAGGCCAAAGAAGTTGAACAGCCCAAGGTCAACAAGCCTGCACAGCCCTACCGCCATGTTCCCACCCACGCTGCCTGTGACTCTGTCAACAGCGGCCCCTCTGGTGCCCGTCATCACGACCGTTCCAAGATCCGCGCCGAGAACCGCAAGCGCACTGCAAAGATCGTTGCTGCAACCATGCACGACAACCAGGCCATTCAGATGAACTTCCCCGGCTCGTCAACAGCGTCACCGTTCACCAGCGGCAGCTCCAGCACCGCCTACCAGGCCAGCGAGATTGACTACGATGGAGATGTCAGTCCTAGAAGCCAATCACCTGTCCAGAGCTATGGTTTCTCTCCCGCGCCCACCTCTCCTCACCCCATCTCTCTCAAGGGCAAGGAGGTTGTTCGTGGACCCCAATATGGCATGTCCTACTCTGTGTCTCCCGACCCCCGTGATCGGCTCTCCGAGCGATTCCAGGCCAGTGTCATGATCTAAGCATAGCATGTACACCATGAGACATCCGCCCCTGGAGGGTGTGATCCTCTCAAACATGTTCAAAAGTCAAACAAAATGGCCTGCCAGCACAGCTTCGGGCTTCGACCCACCAACTTACACCGAACCGTCCAACATGCTCTCCACAGTGATCGAGCAGGACTCAGAGTGAAAGTTCACACAGCAGAAAGATGAAACAACCAGGAGTTGTTTGCTAAAATCACGGGGACCCTCGGGCACTCCGATGCGATCGATCTCCAAAATAGCTTGGCAAAGATCTTGAAAGTGTTGGTGGATAAACGCCACACTTTGAACAGAGCTGGAATCTGGTCAAAGCTGGATTAAGCTTCTCTACTTCATGTACAATAGAAATTATACTTTATCCAGAACCTTATTATGGTTCTCTTTTTACTTAGGACGCCTTATCAGGCCATGGTTTTTTTTTGGCTGGAACTAGCAGATATAATTCATAACTATTATTTATTCTCACATGCTTCTTCGATCGTGATCATCATTTATATGAACGATAGCACTTGGTCAAGAAGCAGCACTTAGTAATCTTCATAACTGCAATTGGATTCATCACCCAAACTAATACGATAACAATTAAAATGATCAATGCATTTAAAATTGTCCATAAAATAAAGTGTCATTCGCACTTCTCTGACTGGTCACTGTCACCATGCTTGGTCCCTGTCGATCCCTGCTGCAACAGCGCAGCTACGTAATCAGGGCCCTGTACTCCGTAATCCAGCATGGAGATGCTTCGTGGCCTTCACCTTAACAAATAACCGCGACCACGTATCGCGTTTCTCTTCCATAATTTGACTTTTCGCCAACGGGCGCATTTACTTTTATTCACTTATCTTGTCCTCGACAAATACATATCTCAATGAACGGACCTTAATTTTACTCGCATATCGCTCTCCATCGCTGTAGCTCCGCAGCCATTAGTCGCAGTCAATATCACTCCTCCAACATGGCTGTCGCAACATTCGCTGAGCTGCCCTCAAAGTTCCTTGGGCCTCTCCGGGCTTGGATCGAGGCGACGCCTGTTTATATCCTTCTCGTTCTCTTTGTCGCGCTTGTTGCGCTGGCTTTGTTCGAAGTATGTGCCACACTCAACCCCTCTACGGCCCCGCGCATCGTCAAGCTCACCTCACACCTCTAGCTCTATGTCATCCTGCATCTCGTTGCGCCAAAGCCTCGCCCTGTCCACGTCTCCGAGAAGCAATACATTACTAGCGATCCTAATACCGGGCGCACACAACCTAAGCCGCTCCCCTGCTGGTACGATCGCTGGCTTGCTGAGCGCCAGATCAGCGAGCAACATGTCCAACCCGCCGAAGCATTCCCGACTCCTGATGCTGGGAATATTGAACCTGCCGAGGTGCGCCTGAGTGTCGTGTTTCCAGCCTACAACGAAGAAGACCGCGTTATCCCGACTCTGGAAGAGGCTGTGGCTTACCTGGACGAACACTTTGGTCGCACCACACAAGGAACCACTACCACAAGCCCAACATCAAAGCGACATGTGCGAAACGCCCCCAAGGAAAGCCTAGGAGGATACGAAATCTTGGTCGTCGATGATGGAAGTCGAGATAAGACGGTGGATGTTGTTCTCGAATTCGCAAAGGAAAAGGGCCTCCACGATATTCTCAGGGTTGTCTCGCTAGCACGCAACCGAGGCAAGGGCGGAGCAACTACTCATGGTTTCAGACACGTGAGGGGTGAATATGTCCTGTTCGCTGATGCAGATGGTGCGTCGCGTTTCTCTGATGCTGGGAAGCTCCTTGAAGGATGCGAGGAGGTCGTTGATGGATCACACCGTGGCGTGGCCATTGGTAGCCGCGCCCATCTTGTCGGCAGTGAGGCCGTAGTCAAGGTAAGCCGACCCAGAGACAGAATCAAAGAATCTCCAACTAACACGATACAGCGCTCGGCTCTGCGAAACTTCCTCATGCGGTCCTTCCACCTTGTTCTCATGATTCTCACTCCCCCAGCTACATCTCGCATTCGCGACACTCAGTGTGGTTTCAAGATCTTCTCCCGGGCATCTCTCCCTCACATCATCCCATACATGCACACCGAGGGCTGGATCTTCGACATTGAGATGCTCATGCTTGCCGAGTCAGCCCCCGCGACACCAGTCCTTGGACACGACGGCAGTGTTATTGGCACCAGTCCCGGCATCAAGGTTGCTGAGGTGCCCATTGAGTGGCACGAGGTTGGCGGCAGTAAGCTCAATGTCATCCAGGACAGCATCAAGATGGCTATTGGCCTTGCGGTGCTAAGAGCGAGTTGGATGTTTGGTGTCTACCGAAGAAGGTTGACATAGGTGAAACGAAGAAATCTACGGAAAGGTTGAAGCACAAACATTGGTGTAATTAGGTGCAGATACCTACCTTCCTGGCAAAGGAGACAAATATCTGAGAGGTAGTTGAAATATACACCAAATCCTAGCAAGTATTACATCAATTGTATGGAATGGGATTGGGTTGCAATTAATATTAATTGTGATATAAAGGTCTACTTCTATCCCACCAGTTCTAGCTATGGGTAGTATTGGAATCAAGTGTGTGTATATCTAAGAAAAAGCCACTCCCACGCTCAACACTAAAATGCTCAAATGTCTCATAACGATCCATAGGCAGAAGGACAATGCACATTGGCCCCTCTACTTTAAATCCCTTTCATTCCTGGAAGAGATATGGATTCTTTTTTGGAACTCGACGTAAATATCCCAAGCCAAAACTCCATAAACGCCGCAGCTGTCGCTGCTCAATAACAACATGCTTGTTTTCTTTCCTTCTCTTTGTCTCTGCTCCACCCCTTACTGGAAAGTCTCGCGGTACATGATAGGGACAAAGACAATGCATGCCTTCCAAAGGATGAGGACAGCATCGATGATAGCGAGAGGTGCTTTGAAGATACCAAAGATTCCGCAACCAACGACGGTGCAGGCATTGAGCCAGATGGCGAGGAACGCAACAGAGAAGAAGTGGTAGGCAAGGATGAAGGGACGTTGGATAATACCGGCGAGCAGAGCTACAGGGCCGTCGGTTGAGCCGCGCTTGAAGTAGCTGAAGCAGCCGTGCTGGAGAGCACGCAATTGGCGGTCGTTGGCGGCGAAGAGGGAGTACAAAGCTTGGGCAAGAACGTTAATGATGCCCGTCAAAGGCTTGCGTCTCCAATAAAGCTCGTCGAGCGCATTGTTGACAAGCTTAGCATCACCCAGGTCGGACACCTTGCTAGGGTGTAGCAAGTCGGAGAGGATAACAACGTCGTTGAATGCGACAGTCATACCGCCACCGGTAAGAGGGTGGCGCATGTTCATAGCGTCACCCAGAAGAATTGCTCCGTTGGCTCTTTGTTTTGTAGGAGGGAGCCAGCTGTTGGGCATACTTCGGGGAATCTTACCATCCTCAAGAGCCTTCTCAGCTGATGGTCGGATAGTAGGAGGAAGAGCGGGAAGGACATAGTTGCGGATGTAGCCACGGACACCGCCATTTTCAGGAGAAGCTTCGGGGATGCCTTGAGGCACATCGATAAGAGCGCGAGTCTCATGAGTACCGATCTGGTAAAGAAGGATAGGGAAGGCATTGCCAATGATCACATGTCCGTGACCAGGTTCAGGAAGATCGCAATCGATAAGCTCAAGAGCGTAGAACTTTGAGCAGACCTTGGGCTTGGTGGAGAGAATCTCTTTGCGCCACTTGGAATCGTAACCGTCAGCAATGATGGTGAGCTGTCCAAAGTAATAATCCTGCTCCTTGACACCAGTCTGCTTGTTCATGGTGCGGCTCTCAACACCCAGAATCTGATCTGACGCCTCGCCACGCAGTGTCTTGACAACTTCAGTCTCGACAACGGTGATATTCTTGTGGTTTATGCAAGACTCTCGTAGCTTGTTGATGAAGCGACCGTGGTGAAAGCTGCATCCAGACGGTCTCTTGTCTCCTGTGCTGTGACCTCCCCAAGCATGTGTGACATTGCCGCTATCGTCGAGACCGGGGTAAGAAACGAGGACCTTCTCGCCGTGGTAGAAGATGGTGTATCCGTAGCAAGGCATAGCGTCGATGCCCTCGAGGCAGTGGCCGAGGCCGAGTTTCTGTAGGGAGGCGACACCACCGGGCTGAAGAAGTTCGCCAACGATGCGATCGGGTTCCTTGAGCCATCGTTCAAGGAGGAGGACTGATCGGCCCTGGTTCGCAAGAGCATAAGCCATGGTGCAGCCGAATACACCAGCTCCTACAATCACGACGTCGGCCTCATGATATTGTTCGCGACGGCGAGTCTGCGCCTCTGTTGACGTGAGTACTGCAGTGGAAGCCATTGTTGAAAGATGGAATTGGCTATTGTTGTTAAGGAGTAAAGACGGGAGGTTGCGTCGCGCGGCAGTTGAGGACTTGTCTTTGAACTTTCGATGGGGAGTGGGGAGTCTATTAATCGCAGATCGGGGGCGGCGAGAAATTGGATGGATATGGCCGGGGATAGGTTTTCGGGGCACCCTTGAAATGGAAGTTATAGGGGGAAGTGGTCCAGGCGTGTATAAGAGTAGGTAGGTAAGGAGCAAATAAACAACTTTTAAAGTCGAAGAAGAGGGCAAAGATTTGTGAAGAGGAATAACAAAGTCAATCAATGCCTTTATGTCAGATGACACAAACTCTCTCAATATATGTCAGATAAATGGGCTTATCTTTTAAAGTAAGTTGAGTTGGAGGCGTCAGGGGCCACCAGATCCGGCAATGACGCTCTAGACTTTTTGTGAAATGGGTATAAAAGGTTTGGAAAAAAGAAGCACAATTGGGGCAATTGAGTCGATTTAAAAGAGTAATAAGACCACAGATGGTTTAAAAGACGGCATCCCCTCTTCGTCTGATCACAATTGACCGGATATGCGCCGTTTATATCGATCCTTTTCTTCTCATTCTCGTAGCCATCCTCTAGGATGATGTTCAATCAGCCTATGAGCCGTCTCTCATTGTCAGGGGCGCGACCCTTCAACGGCGAAAAAGAAGAAAAAAAGATGATCCAGATCCATTGGACCCTGGACACTTGACTCCTCTAGGGCTGTCAAATTCGGTCTTTCGGGGAGCAGCTCACTGTAGCATCCCCTGTATCACTTCACCCCGCAATGCTGAGTCTCCCTTAGAATCGCGCCACCACGACCCGTAGACGCCCTGACCGCTAGAGGCCCGGCCAACCAACAGGACTGATATCTGCTGGGCATGGTTCGATCGTGTAAAAGGACACCGCCAGGTTCCGGCTCTATAGCATGTGAAAGACCCTCCATGATTTTAACAAGAGGCTTCCTAATTCCAAAATCGTACGTGGTTCGAACCAATTCCTCTTCTGCCGAGTCCGGTATTAATTCGTCTCGAAAGAGGTCCAGCGAGCTAATGGGACGTATTCGGATGCTACTCTCAGGGTTGCCAAAAGCTGGGCTGATGCTTGTTTAACGTTCCTGCATCTGGCTAATTGCCACTGTCCAATCATTGTCCGTTTAATGACCTCCATTAAACAAATCTCATGATGATGGGTCAAAGCTACACGAATACGCCGATGCATGTGACACTATTAATCGATCCCCACCAGTCATCAATGATCAATTGCAGCGGAATGAACAAACATAATCACATGCGAAATGCCAGGGTATTTGACATTTCCATTACAATCAGTTACCACCCTAACCTATTGGCTTCTGATAAACAGAAACATAGTTTCAGCTCAAATATTTTACTGTATTGTTGTTCTATGCTAATGATACCATGATAGATGTCATCCTAATATCCAAATCATCTCAGGCCACACAAAGAAAAGTCAACGTGACCAAGAAGCAAATATACCCAAAGAGCTTATGTTGTAACAATAATGTCTATACCGCGCCAATGCATATGCTATCTAAGAATGCATCCTCTCAAAACATCGCTCCAGCCATTCGCTTCTCTAAAAATATCTCTTCGTCGCTCATCGCTGGTGAAGGCGTTCGTTCTCGTTTCGTCCTTTGTCGTCCTGTTTTGATGTCGTCTATCTTCTGATTTCGAGCGGGTAGATCATCCTCAACAATGCGATGCCTTGTCTCGCTCAAGACCTGAGGAGTTGAGTCGCGTCTTGTAGATGACTCCCAGTCAGTGTTCCTCCTCTCTTTAGGTATCTGGCGTCCAACTTGCGCATCTGGCAAGAAGCCCCCATCAAAAGCCATTGGCTCGTCTGCAGTTTTGAAAGCGCCAACAACCTCTTTGGCCAAAGTGTCCCGCTCTTGTTTATTCGTCGCTCGTAGGGACTTGATATGTTGAAGAGCGTCGTCAAGGCGGAGCAGAATTTCCTTGTGCGAGTTCTCATTCTTGCAGTCCCTTGCCGCCCTGGAAGCCACATGCTTCATTGCCAACTTGATAGATTCCTTGCATTCTTTGCTACCCTGCCACCATTCCGACTTCGATGTGAAGCTCTCAATAAGTGACAGTAGGTCTCTATAGCGACCTTGCCCAGTGTAGGAGTGAGTGAGACTGGCAAAGTTGAACTGGTTGTAAGCTAATTCACCCATTCCATTTTGTTGTGCCGCCATTTCACACACCCTAATCGCGGCTTCGGGGTTGCCTTTCTGTGTGAGAAGCCGCGCCGCCTTATTATAGACACTGTCGTGAATGCGTTGGCCCTTGGCAAGGTTTTCCTGAAGTAGATCGCCCGCGTTGTCGCCGGCCTCAAGTCGTGCAACTAACATGGGGACCAAAGCACCACTGATATCATGCTTCATCCTGTGGGCATCGTTGATGAGACCCGATACTGTGCAGGAATGGGCTCCCTCTATATGAATATTGGCAACAACAGCAAGTCGAAGACATCGTGATGAATCGCCAAGACCCTTCTTGGTCGCCTCCTGGTAGGCTCTGTAAACACCACTCCAATCGTTCCGGAGTGCGAGGGTATTCATATGCTTGAATGCAGCCCGCTCGTAGATAGAGATCGAGTCCCCTCGCCTTTCGGGTAGGGCCGGAGAAATCCCATAGGTGTCCGCGTTTTCTCCTGGCAGGCGTTTGTGAAGGTCGTGCAGGGCGCCGTTACTCGTGTAACTTGTCAAAAGGGGATCCTGCAGCCAAGGCATGGAGCTGTGTGCGTCCTTTAGCATCCGAACCACATCGAGCCTTAACAAGCTCCAATATTTGCAGCATTTGTCGGCGATTTCGTTGAAGAATATCTGGTCCATTTCCATGCCACCATCCTGGCAGAACTGCACCCACGCAACCAGTGCTTGGAGATTGCGAGCTCGGCCATGTCTATCCAGGACGAAAAATGCGAGGGGTCTATTTAAAGCCATGCGGTGATTGTTGACGAGATCCCGGACGAAAATGTCAATCTCCACGGGTGTGTGATTCTTACGATAGAGTTTTGTGAGCCAGGAGAGAACATTCTGAAACTGAGGAGATTGTTTCGCCTTTGGCCCGAATGTCTTTAGCTCAGACATGGCCTTGTCCCAATGTCCCAGCTCAGCTTCTCGGACGATGAATCTCCCACGAAGCTTGACATCAACGCCGGCAGGCTTTGGTCTTATCGCGGTAAGCTGTGACATCTCTGCATTTGCCGTCGCATCATCTCCCGCATCGAGGGCGATAAGAGTAATTCTGCGTCTAACAGCATACTGTGTAGACAAGGAAAACGCCCCATCAGAAAAGAGGCCGCCCTCTTGGAGCATGCCATATATGCTCTTAACTTCGTCGAAGTCCTTTGTTTTCCTCCAATAATGCATCAGCAGCCGAGTGATCCATTCATGACGGTTTTCAGCCAACGTTCCCTTTGCAGATCGAGGTGCAAACCCTGAAAGTCTCCGCAAAAGATGCCGAACGCCCTCCGTATCATGGTTGTGTAGAAAACTATCGAAAGATGGAACGGCAAGCAAACAGACATCCGTGCAAACAGGCTGGACCGCTTCTAGAATGAGAGAAACCGTGTCATACTCTTGAGAAATCGCTGTAGACTGAAGTAGACGGATGCCTCTCGATAGAATCTCTTGTGGTTCCGCAACCTCTGCTGAGGCGAGTACTCGGAGCATCTCAGCGGCTTTCCGTTCTTGCTCGATACGAAGAGCAAGCGGCATGTCTGTGGACTCCGTCTCTGCAAGGATTGTGTCCAGGTGTGACCAAGATGCCAACTGTTCGATCAATGTCTCATTGACTGGCTCCGATACTGCCGCTTCAACGCGCCCATTAATAGTTTCGCTGGGGTCGGACTGAAGGGTGGTCTTTGAAGTGTTCGATTGAATGCCAGTCCTTGTTCCTCGTGTCCGTGTCCTTGATCTCTGACTTGGTGGGGGTGCGGTCGGTAGGGCAATTTCAGGCGATAGTCTGAGTGGAAGACCATTATGGGCAAAAGAACTGGTTTCAGATATCCGTGATAGTTCCTTTCGGGCTGCATCCCACTCGTCCCATCTCCTTTGACGTGCCTGAGGTGTACCGGTGGAGTCTGTATCCTCGGGCAGTCTTGTCTCGAAGACTTCTAGCGCTTCGATCTCTCTTGGTCTGGATAATCCGCGCTCCAATGAGTCGATTCGTTGTCGACGCCGGCGTAAAGGATTATTGGTGGGGGCGTGGGAGAAATCGTGAGCAATTTCAACGGGAAACGCTTCTCGTCTGCTGCTATAACTTTCGGCCAGCGCTGCCGAATTGCGGTTCACCCGCGCAGTATGAAGCTTCTTGGCATTGTCGAGAGCAGTTCGGGCGATATTCAGGCGTCGACGACGTTCTTCGGCGAGGAGAATGACCGAACAGGACGTGGTTAGGAGAACGCCACGGAGAGCGTGTATTGCGGCCCTGGACGGGACAGGGCTTGGTGTTGCCATCTTAGGCGGTCGTCATCTTGATCCGGACTAATATTGCCTGAACCCGGCTTCGTGAGTTCGCAGATGCGTAATTGAGGCTCAATTCGTTGTTTCGAGATGTCGCTCGCAATGCCTTGTCGTGGTGTGATGCACAGATTCTGGGCCAATGGAGTGGAAGTCAGATCGAAAATGGAGTGAAGGTACGTACCTATCTGGGTAGCCGAGAACCGGGGTTTCCATCAGCCAATGGGATCATTTGGTGGGGCAGCATAGGTTTAGGTAAGCCTCTGAGGGACTCTGGGGTAAGTAAAGTTTGATATTGGACATGTCCGTTTAATATTCGAATCATTATGCTAACTAACGTCCATATTATCTATGACGATTATTTTCTTGTCTATTATTTGCGGGATCTTTCGCATATCTGTGTTATGATAGTAAGTTGGACTAAGTAAGACACGAACCTACAGCACAGTTATCTTTCCTGTGACATAATTCATTTGCTTGTTCTTCACAAAACGGCAAAGAGTTGTCTACTTACTATTTAGTAGTAGTGAAGACAATTTTTTTTGAGTTGTTAGAAGCATGCAATCAAAGTCTATTATTTTAGATATGTATATGTACCGAAATCTAGCAAATCAGATACATTTATTCCTAACATTCGAATTACGTATCCCAAACAGGCCCATGTTGTTCCAAACCAGTATTTGTGCTTGACAATATCGTCTTGGCTTCCGCGTTTTACTGTAGTATGCGAATTCGTTGTAACCCGTCTGCTTGGGACCTCAGTATACTAGGTATCTGTAGTACAAGGCACCACAAATTAGGATTTGGTAGGATCTTGATCAACATGTAATACGGTTTGACCTTTGGCAGAATTCCAAACTTGTCAACTCCAGGATATAATTGATTGCGTTTACCAATTTGATAGGTATGAACCACAAGAGGATTTGAGAATCTAAGACAGGTTACGTATATAAAAGCTACAACACCATATCGGCATACTTTATCCAGTACGGGAACCGAAAATCGTGCCTGGGTGCAGAAGGTCCGTTCCACAACGCCATACTAGGTATCGCTCTGGGTGGAGGTTACCATCCGATGGACCTGGATACATACATATATATATTCTGAGAAGTCGGCAATGGTGATTGTGAATAACTATTCTCTTTACTTATATATACAATATCGTCCTGGTTCGTTTACGTTGAACGACTGATGCATCTGGTGCTATTGCCGCTGCCACTGCCGTCATCAACTGACTGCCACTTCTTGGTGACTGCCGTCATTACCGACCTTAGTACTAAACTCTTCATAAACTATCCATAACCTCTTCGCACACTACATCTTTTCACCTCCGCCTTCACTTCTTTCTTATTTCTCTCTCTCTCAACACACACTCGTGAGGTCCAGGGCGTTCAGCAACAATGGCTCTCCCCTTCGCACCGCCACCTAAAAGCCCTTTGGGTCGCTATCGCTTGCTTTCACCTTCCGCCTCTGTTTGGGTTTCTCCTATTTGCCTGGGTACAATGAACTTTGGCAACGCTTGGTGAGATAAATGCCCATTATCTCCTGCACTCTATGCTAATGCCGACCAAGGAAAGAGTGGATGGGAGAATGTGATCAGGCTACGTCAAACTCAATCTTGGACTTTTACTACGAACAGGTATGAGACTTGCACTTCTGTATGCTAGTAGTAGACTGACCGCAAGTAAGGGGGGAAACTTCATCGATTCTGCAAACAACTACCAATTCCAGGAGACCGAGAAATGGGTGGGGGAATGGATGAAGAAGCGCGGGAACCGTGACGAGATTGGTTTGTTGCACTACGACTACCCAGCATTCAATGCTGTGATACTGATCGTTGCATATAGTCCTTGCCACAAAGTATACCACCAACTTCCGGGCTGGACCCGGCAGTTCAAATATTCTTGTAAACTTCACTGGCAACGGCTCCAAGAGCCTCAGGGTTTCGGTTGAGGCCAGCCTCCAGAACCTACAGACCGATTATATTGATCTCGTATGTTTATCCTCCTGTTGACTCATAATTTACTGATTATAGAACAGCTCTATGTCCATTGGTACGACGGCAACACTACAATTCCAGAACTAATGCAGTCTCTCAATCAGCTCGTTCTTTCTGGAAAAGTCCTTCACCTAGGCATCAGTGACACTCCTGCTTGGATCGTAAGGTGAGTGGACTGAAGCGACACAAAGACAGACCAAAAGCTGACGACCGATTGTTTAGTAAAGCGAATGAATATGCTCGCTGCAATGGACTCCGGCAGTTTTCAGTTTATCAAGGTCGGTGGTCTGCGGCCTCACGAGACTTCGAGCGAGAAATCATCCCAATGTGCCGAGCTGAAGGCATGGGGATTGCTCCATGGGGCTCCCTCGGTGGTGGAAAGTTCAAGACTGAGGAACAGCGCAATGTTCAGGAAGGAAGAAGAGTGGAGGCCAGCGAGAAAGAGATCAAAACCAGCCAAGTGCTGGAGTCTATCGCTAACCGTAAGAACACACTCATCACCAGCATTGCACTGGCATATGTCATGCACAAGACCCCTTACGTGTTTCCAATCATTGGAGGTCGTAAGGTGGATCATCTTAAGGCCAACATACAGGCACTCACCCTGAATCTATCTCAGGAGGATATTGATGAGATCGATGGTGCAGTTGAGTTTGACCCAGGATTTCCCCACGACTTCCTTTACCGCGGAGGCCAGTCGATTGGAGGCCCAGACGTTTGGCTGCTCCAGATGGGCGGCACGTTCGATCATGTCCGATCGTCTAAGGTGATTTCGCCCCTGACGAGATCTCGAAGCATGTCTGCTAACAATAGATAGCCAATTTCGCCGGCGAAAGGGGGGGAATAGGGCATCCGTCTCAACGCAAACTTTTGGCGATGGCTACCAGCGCGACCCAGACCGCACTGGATGGAACTAGACTGGAGGGAAAGGGTTGGTGCTATGGTGAGGCCTTCTTACCAGTGGTGAACCTCAGGAAGACTACCTTGTGGGCTGGAAGGAGAGCACATGTGCCCAGACATTGAAAGTCATTCAGGGGATAAGCGACTGAAGGTATAATTAGAAACCCGAGTTATGTTTCGCGGAGAAGACCAGTTCTATAAACCAGCTGGAATTTCAATCGCCACAGGTGTGATGCATGACTGCACGCATAGCCCATATGTGCAAACTGTAACTCACTGGAATACCCGTGAAGCATCAACACATATAGATGCTGTGTTCTTGGCTTGGAAGAATTACAAGGGTTGCTATGATGATATCTCATTTCTATTGGCGATGAGCCATCCCATTTTATCTCATCTTAGGACCCGAGTGCGGGAGTAGTTAAATCAAAGCCGTTCCTTCCCTGGCCTGGGGGTAGGGGCGTACCTGCCCTTTACAACATGCCCTCAGATATCTGTTCTCTGAGCGTCACCAACTCCTACCGCGATATTGTATCTGCAAGTTTGGGAATCCCGACAATAAAGAGCGACCTTATTCTTGTCTTCCTCTTTCTCGAATTACAATCGCCATGTCCGAGCAGCTCACACTCAGTAGTAAAGCGGCCGAGTCTGAAAACTCCTCTATCGTTGAGAAGCAGACCTCAAAGCGAAATGAAAGAAGCCAGAGTATGGATTCGGCTAATTCATCACACATCGAAGAAGATACAATAGACGATGGGGTGAAATCAACCACAGATGAGTTTGCTCATATTCAGTTGTGTGCTTCCCATATAGACTAGGGTCTCTAATCGCTGAACTAATTCAAGAAAGCATCCCAGAAACGCCAATGCGAAATCAAAAAGCCAAGCTGTTGCCCGACTTGAATAGGATAAGAGTCGGAGAACACCATGACAGGGAATGGCAGCTGCCGCTGAGGATCGGTCAAGGAGGTAAAAGAAAACGCCTGGAGTCAATTCGCTCAATCGATGGCATGGACAAACAGACTGGACGAAACTTTCCAGGTAAATACATATGGTTACGAATGTTATACAACTAAATTACTGATGTTCGCTTAGAAATTCCGGCAGTTAGTGAGGAGCAAGCCCCAGGTGAAGCTCTTATTGTGACGAAGTTGAAAGCTGTTCCCCGCGGGGCCCCGCGAATTATTGAGAGGAAAGGACAATACACGATCAGAAGAGGTGTCCGAATCCGGGACTACAGACTTCCTGGACCTATCCCATGGCCATGTGTTCCTCCATCTAGTCCCGAATATAGATGCCGAGACGGGTTTGATACAAACGAGGCATCACTTGGGTACCCCCAACCAATGTCTATTCAATCAAGGCAGACCCCATGCAGGCAAACTACGCCCAGACACGAGCAAGATCAACTTCTCAGGAGCCCATCTGTTGGCACAAATACTAAGCTCGACTAATCTATTGATCTACAACAAAAGGGTACATAACATATAGTGTTTCAAGCTTCACGACATGCTTTGAGGGCTGGTTCATGACAGGGGTATCTTGATGCCACTTCTTAATCGAGATAGTACATTCAAATACAAATAATAGAGCCGCAACCGCCAGAACGCCTTTTGGGATAAATTACAACTACTCGTCCCGCTTATTTGGCCCCCTTGCCTTTAGCTTCGTTCTCTCCAAGCTCACGAATCAGCACTGCCGTCTGACCGGCGCCGTTGTAGTCTTCCTGGCCAGTCTCAAAGCCAGGGCACACACCGACAGCAAGGTATTTGCCATCGCTCGAGAAGGCAAGTGCAGCAACGCTGTTGGGGAATTTCTGGTACTGCTTCAGTCGGCGCTTGGCTTCAGCATCCCACAGAGCAGCAGTGCCATCACCACCCCCTGAAGCGAAAGTTCCATGAACGGGGTGGAAGGCCAGGGCATTCACGGGGTAGACGATATCTCCATCGCCATCCGGTGCTGCTTGACGATGACACTTGAAAGCGTACTTTCGAGCTTGCGACTCCGCTGTATCTTCGAACCACTCGACTGCAACTCGACCCTCGATACTGCTAGTAGCGTATCCAGCATCGTTGGGCATGCAAGAGACTGCGCGCGTGAGATATCGCAGAGAAGATTCACGTTGCTGCCATGGCTGGAGATCAGAAGAGCCAGTTGCGAACAAATCGACGATGGTCTTGAGATCGTAAATGTTGATGACACGGCCGGCCATGGCAACCACAATCTTTGTAGGACTAGCAGCCAGCGCGTGAGGCTTGCCAGGAAGGGAAATCCTTATGGGGGTGCTTGAAGGGTCTCCAAGATTGTGAAGGTTTAGACTGCAATCCCAAGATGCAGACACCAGGATGGCTGACTTTGTATTAGTATGACTCAATCACAGGGGTACTCAATGACTCACAGTATGTACGGCTGTAGGCTATAGATCGAACCGGCGCAGCATGCTTGCTCAACAGCGTCTTCTCGCCAGTCTCCAAATCGATTCTGTTCACTGTGGTCAGTATAAGTATTGGGCGCATTCATTTGCATTCACTGACCTGTTGACACCCCAGTCCACGCCAGCAGTAAATGCTTCATTGTCGTCCGCTCCAAAACAGACGTCCAAGACCGGCGCTCGGTGCTCATATGTGTTGACCAAAGTTGTCTCTCCCGCTCCACCCGCGATATCATAGCAATACACCTTCTTATCCCATGATGAGACAAGGAGCTTGGTTCCAGAGGATGGCGCAAACGCGATGGACGACACCGCGTCGGTAGGAGGCGGTGAAAGTTCGTATTGAGTCGCTGATATCCAATTAGCAAACAGTTGCGCTTCAATCACAGTAACAATCGCGCAGAACTTACCAGGAGCCATGGTTAGGTATGCTCTTGTCGACAAAAGTTGGTGAAGTTGTTTACTTTTGGTTCAGTCACGTGTAGAGCTCTCATCATGGCAACTCAAGCAGCTGGCGGTGTTTTGCCGGATATTTCAGGTACCGCCTACCAATGAGCCACACCCCGCCACAACCCCACCATCATCAAGTGCAGTGTAAAATGTCAAAATTATGACTCTTCCCCCTCTACATCCACTGCTAACGTGACGATTTACGACCTGTTCACGAGAAAATCGAATCCGTTACGTGTAAAAACTACCGATACGGGAATACAGTTTTACGAACAGTTTTTCGACCATTTTTCAAACCCGACTTGCGTGCGTGCGACGGCACTCGAGATCGTTACCCCCACCTCATCTACAGAATCCGACCAAACAGTTGAACAGTCGAAAATACCGCCAACATGTCGCAAACAAACTGCCGTTTCTACGAGGAGAAGTACCCGGAGATCGATAGCTTCGTCATGGTTAATGTCAAGCAGGTCAGTAGCAACCTGATTTGTCTGGAAACCTCTCTCTGACCGATCGCAGATCGCCGAGATGGGTGCCTATGTTAAGCTCCTGGAGTATGACAACATCGACGGCATGATTCTGCTCTCTGAGCTGTCGCGACGACGTATCCGAAGTATCCAGAAGCTCATCCGAGTTGGTCGCAACGAGGTTGTCGTGGTGCTCCGTGTGGACAAAGAGAAGGGTTAGCATTTCCAACAAGCTGCGCAAGTCGGGCATGGATATTGATTATTGGCTAGGTTACATCGATCTTTCCAAGCGACGAGTCTCCCCCGAGGATATCGTTAAATGCGAGGAGCGATACAACAAGAGCAAGATGGTCCACTCCATCATGCGACACGTTGCCGAGAAGGTCGCCGTCCCCATCGAGGGTCTTTACGAGGCTATTGCTTGGCCCTTGAACAAGCGATACGGCCATGCTATCGATGCTTTCAAGCTCTCCATCACGTTAGTAGATTTGTACTGATATACAAGCGCCCAGACTAACTTCAAAAAGCAACCCCGAAGTCTGGAACGATATTTCCTTTCCCAGCGAGGCCATCAGCGAGGAGCTCAAGACATACATCAGCAAGCGACTCACTCCCCAGCCCACCAAGGTCCGAGCCGATATCGAGGTCACCTGCTTCGGCTACGAGGGTATCGATGCTGTCAAGACTGCTCTACGCACCGCTGAGGCCAACAACACCGAGGAAACACAGGTCAAGGTCAAGCTCGTGTCTCCCCCTCTTTACGTCCTTACAAGCACATGTTTGGACAAGGCTGTCGGTATCACTCGTGTGCAAGAGGCTATTGTCGACGTCCGAAAGAGCATCGAGGCCGCCAATGGTCACTTGACAGTCAAGATGGAGCCCAAGGCCGTCACCGAGAGCGATGACGCCGAGCTGCAAGCACTGATGGAGAAGCGTGAGCGTGAGAATGCTGAGGTCAGCGGTGACGAGAGCATGAGCGACAGCGATGAAAATATTCCTGAAACCATCTAGACGATGAGCAAACGAAACCTACGGTCAAACTGAGTCGACAAGACTGTTGGAGCCATCACAAAGTGACCCTTGGTCAGGGCTGTTGGACAAGAAAGAAAAAGGGTGTAATAGAGAGCATCTGGGAAGCTGAAAGGAGGCGTGTATCCCGGATAGCGAAGCATCACAAAAGTCCAGACTTTCATGTACTTCTTCCAATTGTAGGAAGTGGCTGGCGTCCATAACGGCGTTGTTAACGAACAGTTTATTGATTACTTGGGATAGTATATTTGTGTCGTGACCTGTGTGATGTTATTTGAATGGTGATTTGATAGGGTCAGGATATTAGCAGAACAAACATGAGTTTGAGATGCTCGCAGCAAGAGACCTAGTCTAACACTTAGGCATACTCGTACAGTTGCGTAAATTATTGGACTACTAAGATAACGGCATGAATTCCTCTCAAGTAAAGCAGACGCCTAGGCATATAATAAGATATACATTTTCTATTTAATCGTTTCCATAGTTGTTGTGAAAGATGATATCTCATAAGAGTTGGGCTTTCTAGGCTTGAAGTTGGATATTGGGTGCTTGGTGTCTCAGCATAACGGATCTAGCCGAGAAAAGCTTAGACGCTCAGATATGAATTTCTATACTTGGATTATACAACTCTCCAAGCACAACCAGCCATATTTCCACTACAGCATTTTATCTCTCAAGGAATTTGACCATTCACGATATACATCCTGAGCAACATATAGAGCATTCACTATGGCTCTTGGCTCGGTGTGGGCACGCCTCAGAGGCAACGGCCAACCCAGCTTTGCCAGATCAACAGCTATAAGACTCTTTGGTTTCGCAACATGGATCCCGGTTATCGCAATGTTTAACCTGCACGTTGCAGAACTAACCTTTGTGGACGGAGCATCCATGTATCCGCTTATCAACGACGATAAAGACTCGACACTACGGCGGGACATGATCCTTAACTGGAAGTGGCCACCTCAGGAGAATCTGGAGAGGGGCATGGTGGTGACATTACGGTAGGGATAGAACCTTTTCTTACAATTTTGGAAAATTGAATTGATGGGGAATTAACATGCAAGTTACAAAAGGAGTCCTCTACATCCCGAGACAATCGCAGTCAAGCGCGTAGTGGCGCTGGAGAACGACGTGATCAAGACCAAAGCACCTCATCCGCTACCGACGGTGCGAGTGCCGCAGGGCCACGTATGGGTGGAGGGCGATGGACCGCCAGGATCAAGTCTGGATAGCAACACGTATGGGCCAGTGTCTAAGCAGTTGATCACGGGTCGAGTTACGCATGTTGTGTTCCCTTTTCGCAAGTTTGGAGCGCTTCCGTGGAGGGATCATCAACGACCGTTGGTGGAGTAGGATTGTTATGAGAGATGTACGATATTCGTGTATTAATGATGAGAGCATGTGAGATAGATATTATGTTCCCTTAAGAGCAATTCATGTCATATATATTAGGTTTCTTTTCCGAGGGAGTAATAATATCAGTTATGATCTGACCAAATGGAGACTTTGTTGTTGGGTGAGTTAATAAGAAATCCGGTTCGGACAATTATATATACCTAGAACACCTGGTGAAGGTAAGTATAACATTATAATAGCTTAGATAGACTCTGTAACGGATCGTGATGAATAGATTACTGCCTATTTATTATAGCAAAAACATGAGTTCTTCACCTTGACTATATCGTATTATTCAATAATGTCTGCGGGTGTTGATGAGAAGCGGGTAGAAGTGGCGTAGGGATTGAGTCTGAGATAAGATAAGAACATTATCCCGCCTTGCAAGAAATTCTTTCAGCGGGCTACCTCTCAGCGGGCGCTGACGTAGCACGGCTGATGATGCGCTGTAAATCCCAGAGCGACCCCTGATCGACCACTAAGAAACCACTGAGCGAAGGCCGCTAGAGCCGTAAGGTAATTGATTCGCGATTACCTTAACCCAGCAAAAGCCAAGGCCTCGTCAAAATTCTAACAAACCAAAACCGACGTCGCTCAGACTTTCTTATCTCTCTTTGCGACCCTGCGACCTTCGCCCGCTCCCCTCGAAGGAACATTCCGACAGAGCGATCTCTCTTAATTGTTATTCCCATCTCTTTCTTGGGGCTCTCTTTCTTTTCCTTTTTTGCTTCCGAAGTGTTCCGCCGTAGACCGTCACCGGCTTCATCATCCTCCTCCGATCCGACTTACTCGATCTCGATTTCCCACCCCGGACATGACCTTGGGTCTTCAACAACAAGGTTCTGACCTCGCCTTCGCCCAATCGACGACGACGAACGACGGATCGACGACAGGCGCCAGCGATTTTGCGCCAGCTCCCGAGCATCGTCATGCTGCTTGGACAGGGCATCGTTCGGAAAATAGTAGAAGCAAAAGTGATCAGAATATGACCGCACAAGATGTTGAGGCCGAGGAGCGACCGCCGTATCTTCATGTACGTTGTGACCACTACACTTTCATGATTTGCACCACGAAGTGTTTCCAGCCTGTTCTGGTTCCAGATGCGCTAATACGAGATCCCAACGACAGGCCATGATCGCAGGTGGCATTGGAGGGTCTACCGGTGATTTACTCATGCACTCGCTCGATACCGTCAAGACAAGACAACAAGGCGATCCCCACGTTCCTTCAAAATACACATCTTTGGGGAATTCCTACTACACCATATGGAGACAAGAGGGCATAAGACGAGGTCTCTATGGCGGATGGATTCCTGCGCTAGGAGGTTCATTTCCTGGCACGGTTATGTTCTTTGGAACATATGAATGGAGCAAACGGTTCCTAATTGATCATGGCGTACAACAACATGTAGCATACCTAGCAGGAGGTATGACAGTCCAGCCCAGTCAGCATTTTTACAATTACTAACCAACTGGTATAGGTTTTCTTGGAGATCTTGCTGCATCCATTGTCTATGTTCCTTCGGAAGTTCTCAAGACACGACTTCAACTCCAAGGCCGCTACAACAACCCTCATTTCAATTCGGGCTACAACTACCGCGGTACAATCGACGCAGCCCGAACCATTGTGCGCGCAGAAGGCACTTCTGCCTTATTCTACGGCTACAGGGCTACCCTTTACCGTGACCTACCTTTCTCGGCCCTGCAATTCATGTTCTGGGAGCAATTCACTACATGGGCCCGCAAGT
The DNA here is from genome assembly GCA_021020635.1 of Fusarium sp. PT. NCBI lineage: Eukaryota > Fungi > Ascomycota > Sordariomycetes > Hypocreales > Nectriaceae > Fusarium > Fusarium sp. PT. Next base: position 953,411 of record JAHMRZ010000010.1, read on the forward strand.
ACAAGCAGAGCCGCGAAATCGGCTTTCCCCTTGAGCTTCTTACCGGTGCAGCAGCTGGTGGCCTTGCCGGTGTAATCACATGCCCTCTCGATGTCGTCAAGACACGGCTCCAGACACAGGTCAACACTCCCACAGAACCCCGAGCAGCCAAGGACCATCATGCCACTTCTCAGGTCCGACATATCTCCACCTCTTCTCCCAGCACACACAGACCGCGACCTGGCGCTGTTCCTCTCGATACATCCTCCGTCTTCACCGGCCTGCGCATGATCTACCGCACAGAAGGCATTGCGGGATGGTTCCGTGGCGTCGGGCCGCGTGGTGTCTGGACATTTATCCAAAGCGGCTGCATGCTGTTCCTGTACCAACGACTTCTTCGACAGCTCGAGGTTTTAATGCCCGAAGAGCGGAAAGAAATATAGAAATCTCCACACATACAACACTACATAAACCTTGTTCTTACCCTTGTCGTTACCTTACTTACTTTATGATTCTAAAAACATTTATTCCCGCGTGGTCACAAAAAAGCATACTCCCCGCTTCACCCATCCTGTATAACGCATTAGAGAAGCGGACTTTATGAGATGAATTGCAATGGCCATATATGTACAGATAGAACGAGACGGTTGAGGCTGTGGGCGGCCGTCATTGCTGGGCGTTGGGATTAGAAGGAAATGACTGATCAGATATATCAGGATATGGATAGACATGAGAGCATGACGAATAGACGCTCTCGTTTGCCTTTGCAAAGATGATTCAAAAGCAGACCTGTTGCTTCTCACGGCGACCTTATGAACTCATGTAATCATGGTGCGATGTATAAGTATGTGAGCTAGAATTTGAATACTATATTATGTAAAAAACTTGGAATACGAACAAAACGCCAACGCTCGACACTTGGTGGTAAATTCAGGGGTATAAGACAGGGCCTGTTCAAAGCAAGCACAGCAATAATTAGCAATAACAATGTGAAACTCATAATTCCTTAACCCTTCAGTAGTCTTGTCGTCGTTCAAATATCTTCCAAAATTATGCATCCGGGTCACTCTCCTCCAAGCACGGCAGCTCCTCGAAGTCACCAGCGCGGGTACGTAGCTCATCACGAGCAAGACACACTGCGGTAGCAACAGTCAAGGCATTCCAAATCCCCTGTTGTTCGTCTTTAAAGTCGACTTGAACATGAAAACTGACGTATGCATCATCCCCTTTGGACGAGTCAGTTGTAAGGACGAGAACTGAAGTGTTGAGGATGAAAAGACCGTACACCACGGGCGGGTGACGTCGGTAAGTTTGCGTGGATGGTGTTCGAGGTTCATCTGGGGAAGATGGAGATGGTGGGGATCGTGGAAGGGGCGGTATTTCTGAAATGGCGGTGGTATGGTGTAGTTGAGTAGTTGAGATACTGGTATCCTTAAGCCCAGGCTCAATCTTGACAACGATAGTGTTACTTTCGGTCATGGAAGAAATCCTTTCAACGTGAGGATGCGAGCCACGTCGGCTTTTAGCAGGCGTTGGCCATCCCCCCAAGGATGGCGAACCATCTTCTGGTTCGACCTTGATCTTCGGGGATTTAAAGATACTTGGCTTGATGACATCCCAGAACTGCGGGTTCCTGTCCACTCGGAGAAACTCGCGTTGCAGTTTTGCAAGCGCTCTCATGCGATCCTGTATGTGCTCTGTGATTTCATCTTCGTGCATGCTCGTATCGACAACTTCAGACAAGATATTGGGTACGATGCGGAGATGCAGGTAGTCGCCGTCCTGCGATGCCCAGTTCACATACTTGTCGATTTCTCGCTTGATGAGCTGTGATACTTTGCTTCGGAGACCACTCTGTATGTTTGTCCTTGACTTTGCGGTGAGGTCCATAAGGCGAGTAAGAGCCATCGTAGCTAGGTACAGTGAGTGATATGTACCTTGATATCAGGATGAAACTTACCTCGAAAGTCCTTAGAATGTGCATAAATGATAGGAGGGAATTCGTCCGTAGTCTTGAATACTACATCTGAGATGGGCACTCCCCGTAAATCAACATCCCATGTTGTAGGCAGCATAGGTAAATCCTGTCGCATGAATAGTATCTCGAAAAGGCGTTCTTCGGCGGGCGCCCAGCTACTGGCACCAGGGTATCGTTCCTTTTCTAGTTTCATTTCCTCTTCCATATTGTCAAAGTCAATACTTTCTTCGTCATTTGATAGGAAACTGAGTTGAGCATCGTGAAAAGAACTGGGTGATCTCGACATCATATGAGTGTCTTCATCGTCGTCGGCTCCATCGCATTGTGGAAGCCGAGTCGTCGAGTTCAAAGAACTCTTTGTATTAGGTTGTTCTTGCATGGGTGATGTTCTGATAGCATGAGTGCGCCTTGAGCTTCTTTGTTTATTGTGTTTGGATTTTGGATTTTGGATTTGTGTTGTGAGGAGAAAAGAAACAAAGGCTTCTTTGTGTTGCTCAGAAGGAGTTATCGTTGCACTGCGAGTAACTATTAGACAACTGACTTGGAGCGATGTCGCTTGTTTCCAACCCGACGATTTAGCTTGAGTGCTTTTCTTTTGACCAGGTTTAATTGTTCATGTTAAAATCTAGTTTTCTTTATCAATAGTATATAATTCTGCCAAACTTTGTTCTGAACATTGGCTGAAGAATAGAATTGATATTGGCCTTCAACTACACTGACATGCGGGGCGTGCACCTATCACTAATCCCGCTATCCCACCCCTCTCGGAAGTTCACTTTCGCCGTCGAGGCCAATCAGATGCCACTGATCGAAATTCTTCACATCCCAAACCAACCGTCGCGATAACTTTCAAGGACATATCGACGACCATGGCCGAGGTAGCGAAGACGGTAGCTCGCCAATTGCCCGGCTTCAAGCTGGGACAGAAGCAGGTTTTCCTGTGAGTGTCCTCTTGTCCGTATAATCGCTGCCAATCTTTAACATTCTCCTCTCAGGCCCAACCATGTAATCACCTTTCTTCGAAAAGAGCACCTCCCACCAAACGAGGCCACCTTCCAAGTCCCTCTACGATTCACGAAATTCGATCTTCGAGATTATCTCTGGAACCTATACGATGTCGAGGTCACAAAGGTCCGATCTTATGTCAAGCAGCAGCCCTTGACTCAACGCAACTCGCACTCGCGCTCGTGGTACCGCCCGAAGCCCCTCAAGGTCATGACCGTCGAACTGGCGAAGCCCTTCCAATGGCCCGAGCTGCCTGAGGACAACTCACCATGGAGCAACCAGCTGTGGAAGATGCGTGAGGAGATGTTGGAGAAGCGAAATGACCAGCACATTCAGCAACAGCGATTTAAGATTCCCCTCAAGAGCAAGGAGCCCATGTCCAAGGAGAGAAAGGATCTGTCCGATTTGGCAAAGAAGCTGGTGTCAGGAGAGGAGAAATGGACCAACGACGTCAATCTGGACCCTAAATGGGAGAAGATTCTGGGCAATGAGGAAAAGGCGAAGGTGACGACCCAGGAGGCATAGACGAATGACGGACAAAGGCAAATCACGACCTGAAGATGCAGGACACTGCTAATGAAAGAGACGGCAATCTATGAGGACCTATGGATGGGAGTCCTTTACATGATACGCTGGCATTATAACTGTACATTATTGTAACTAGTCTTGGATGGGCAATGCATGCTGGCGGGTTAAGACTATGAGCGCAAATATAGACGCTGAAAACTCGTACTTCTTTTGGCACTATTCTATGTCACTCCAATTTTCGGGTTGCTGGAAGCGCAAGACCTCATCTCCCCAACTCCACCAGCCAGCAGTCAAATTACGAGCAAAGATCTCAAGCCCAAGACATTCCTTTCCGAGAACATCTTGAAATAGACCCCGGAGATTGGGCTTCCGGGAATGAACGTCAGGGACCGCCATAATGACTTTGGGCTTGAGGCTATCTGGCTTCTTGCCGCCGATGCGTTTTGCTATGATGAGCTTTTCCCATGGCTTCCTCCACGTAGACTCAATATCATAGAGTGGCTCACCTGATGCAGCGACCTTGAGCCACGTCCATTCGGTTACAAGCTCAAGACCCCAAGCAGCAAATAACCCTGTTGGAGAGTTTAAAAAGTCTTGAATACTGTGTTTATTAGTGATCCAGACGGCGACGAGTGCATCTGGTGCAAGATGAGAAGCCAGAGGGATTTGTAGCAGGAGACTGCTCATCTCATTGAGATTAGAAACAGTGGCATATTTGTCTTTCTTCCTCCTCGCAGATCGGTTAGGCCATGGAGGATCTAACACGACAAGATCAAACTTGGGAGCCGACATGTGAAAGGAGTCACGCAGGGACTCAACAGAACCATGCAGAGGTTCGGCTTTGTCTGGAAGCAACGGCGGTAGAGCGGATACCGGCGGTGGTGGTTGCGGCTGAATAAGGCGATCTCGATGGAAGGGACCGGAATACGAGTATGAGTTGGCGAGTTCCTCTAGGGCGCTGCTGACTGTTGCAGTGGTCATGAGCTCAGCCAACTGCGCAGCAGGCGACGCGAATGCCGAGTGATCGCCTCCTCCATGCCGGGGCTCCGGGGTCGGGAACGGCGTTGCGGGGGGCTCTGCGGAGACAATGCGGCGCCTGGGGATCTGAGGCGGAAGAACCTGGCTCTCTTCCAGGGAAGTGGGTATATCAAGAACAACAATACTCTTGTCTTGACTCTCAAAGAGAACAGACAAAGGCTGGTGGCTTTCCATAACTCCCAAAATCCGACTTCCGGATGACAATTCTTCCACCTGCTGTGTCCCGCGGTTGTAGGAACGAAATTCGCGGCGAGAGTCGGTAAGCCTCGGCTCGGTTATTGATCACCGGCACTGTTAAGCCTTAAGTTACCTTACGCGTGGGAATCTGCTGAGACTCAGTATTCCAGTGGATTATCAGCGCATTCACCCACTGAAGTGACAAGTCTTGAACCCCTGGTGGGCTAACTTTGTTTTTTCCCGTAGGGGTTCTCTGGGGAATGGTTCCCGGCTCCAGGGCTGCGTGACCACCTGCCACTCGCAACTTGTGGGGAGCCTGCACTTGGCCACTGAGCATCGGCTTAATGACGTTCAAGCCGCCGGATATCTCCAAAATCCTCCCGTCCTTGTTTCCCCCCGCAAAACTTGTTCCTACCAACTTTTTGAATACTGCATAGTACATTCAGACCTCGAATCATTTGTCGCGTTGGCTTCTAATACCGATCCTCACTTGAACTTGCCACGGAATGTCGCGTCCGTAGGCCCCGAACCCGTCCATCAAAGTCAGCCACGTGCTGCTCGTCCCGAGACAATGTCCACAGCCGACGCTGCTCACTTGGAGCATGCTTCCATGACCGAGGTTGCGCGCAATAGCAACATACAAGACCATGTCTCTTCACAGGCCCTCCGCAGGTCGCATACAGAGCCTGCTGAGCGTCCTACGGATGCGGAGGCTGTAGCGCCCAAGGCACAAATGAACAGCTTCGAATATATCTGGAAATCTGGAGTGGCGGGCGGTTTAGCCGGTTGCGCTGTAAGTGCTGCATTTGACAGTGACGAAACTCTGCACAACGTACTGACTATTGGGAATAGGGCAAAACAGTCGTTGCGCCGCTAGATCGAGTCAAGATCCTCTTCCAGGCCAGCAACCCTCGATTTGCGAAATATACAGGATCATGGGTTGGCGTCGCAAGTGCCATGAAGGACATCCACCGATATGAGGGCCTCATGGGACTCTACCGCGGACACTCTGCGACTCTCCTCCGAATCTTCCCTTACGCCGGCATCAAATTCCTCGCTTACGAACAAATCCGAGCTGTCATTATTCCCGATAGAGCGCACGAAACACCAATGAGGAGACTGCTCAGTGGAAGTTTGGCAGGCGTCACATCGGTCTTCTTCACATATCCTCTGGAAGTCATCCGAGTACGACTGGCTTTCGAAACCAAGCGCGATGGTCACTCTTCACTATCATCAATATGCCGTCAAATATACAATGAGCAGCCTGTCCAGAAAACAGCGGCAACTCGGTTACCGAATGCTTCCGCGCCTGTAGCAGCCGCAGCACAAGCAACCGCGGCGACAGTTGAGGCTATCGCTCCTCAATCAGGATTTATCAACTTCTACCGAGGTTTCGCTCCGACAGTCATGGGAATGCTCCCCTACGCCGGCATGTCTTTCTTAACCCACGACACTGTTGGTGATATTTTACGATCGCCATCCTTTGCGAAGCACACGACACTACCGAAAAAGGCCAACCACCCCGAAGGAAAGCCAGCGGCTTTGCGATCATGGGCAGAGCTTACCGCTGGTGGTATTGCAGGTCTGATCTCTCAAACGGTATCATATCCTCTTGAAGTGATCCGACGACGAATGCAAGTTGGCGGTGCCGTCGGAGACGGTCGTCGACTTCGAATAGGCGAAACTGCCGGTATGATTCTCAGGGAGAGAGGCTTCCCTGGATTCTTTGTCGGCCTGACCATCGGATACGTAAAGGTGTTCCCCATGGCTGCGGTCGCATTCTACACATATGAGCGCATGAAGCTTGTCTTTGGCATATAGATATTTTTGAGCATTACGAAACCTTTTCGGGATTGGCTTGACTGGCGTTGACGGAGTCCTTGTACGGAATAGCAGCGGAATTATATATATCTTTTGGAATAGGTCTTGGGCGAAGTCGGATAGGGACATACGGCTAGGTGTACATATAGCAAGAATACAGTACAATATGCACATACCGTTGGTCGTTAACAAGGTTTTCTCACTTGAAGATCAATCTATTCCCATTCAACATCCGAATTATCAGCACTATCTCATCTTCAGAAACGCCATGATGCCTTTGCCACGCGCTATACTGCGACGACATGGCGGACTCCGAGTCATCCACGGAGTAATTCGCCCATGTTCGAATGAGAATTCCCTTCCTTCTCAGACTCTTACTGCATCAGGAAACCCGATGTCTGAGTCGGGTATTACTCAGCCTACTACGGAATCATCAGGATTTCGGGGTCTAGCGTCACAACTAGGTAGACAACTAACTCAGACCAAAGGCGAAAAGGTGATCTGCATGAAATATTTCAGCGCCGTTTGATGATTTCGCACGTGCCAGGCCTAGCAGGCCTCCATGAAGTTTCCCATGTCATCCCCTGAGATGTGCGCGGATTGGGGAATGGATGGGGGGGTGAAGCTTGAAGTGTGGCCGTGGCCGTGGCGCCGAAATGCATATGGTAGGCTGAAATAGGACTACTGCTATAATATACTTCTGTGACATCGTCTTAGCAGATGACAAGTATACGGTACATGAATGTGTGTTGAGCATCGGGTTTTTAGGTAAGTTGCCCGTTGCCGATGGCTAGCTTTAGTGATCCCTGGTTTCGAGGCTCTCCCGTCTTAAGCTCAGGAGACCAGGGTCGTTTACGAGGAGTTAGTTTGATAGACTATGTGGCGGTTAACTTATTAGTGATAATGAGTATTGGTAAATTGGTCCCTGGTAGTCTACGCAGCTTGTGCTGTGAGACATGCGTTGCTCTCATACAATATTCTCTTCAGCTTACATGTGCACCTGTCTATTGTAATACAGAAGGGGAGGCAAGCGACCCAGATTTATGACATACACACAATTGATTAGCTAAGAAAGCTGTATTACAGTAATAAAGCTGTATCGGATCTTCGAGTTACATCGATAACCATATTCACTGGGCCAAGTCGAGAAATGCTTCTTGAATACACATCATGTTGCTTAGAAGCAATCTACCCTATACTAGAGACCAGAAGAACGCCATACACATATAACGACTACAACTTAACGCCATCAGCACCACGAAGAAGCGCAAACGGAAGTTTCAAGAAATTGGTCTGTGGCGGTACCAAGTCGTAGTATTTAATTGTGACACAAGCAGTCACTGGCAGGACCTGTCAGCTGAAGTTATAGTTGAGGATGAGTGTTTGGAACTCTAATTGGCTGCATAGCCCTCTGACCAATAACAACGCAGTATGCTGAAAGCTGAAGTAGGAGTGCAGGTGAGCTTGCCAAAAATCCAAGCCTTAGCCTCAGCCTCAGCCTTTTCATCTTCACTTGAACAAAGCTCCACCACCGACCAAACACGCTAGATTCACGAACCTCGAACCCCTTGGAATACGTTGCTTTCAATTGGCTTTCCTTGATCAGCATAAACAGCGCATACAGCTCCCTTAGATTGCGCTCCTCGTTTCAGCGCGACCACTTTCATTATGGCGTCCGCCGCCGACCTTGACGGCCTCGTCCTCCTTCGCCAATCCATCTCCTCCAACGCGCCTTTCATCCCCAGCGCATCAGCTGACGCCTCCGCGACCGAAGTCCCTCTCTCCCAGGCCACGCATCTGCGATTCCCCAGCCAGGATGTCGCTGTCCCAATCGACAACCCGACGCGCTTCGTGTCGCATGACAAGCCCGTCGACCTGCGCAGCATCTACTTTGCGTGGCTGAATCGCGAAGTTGCCATCCCCGAATACAATGCTTCGTCTACAAAGCTCAACGATGAGTTGGCTGCTGCTGGTGGCTCAGGCAAGGTCCAAAACTTGGGATTCATCGAGCGTCTGGATTTGATTACCTGGCTTGAGGGTGCTAGCGAGGAGAGCGAGTATATCAAGCCCCTTGCCAGCGACAAGGATGCTGCGACTGCTGGCGCGGCGACAACGGCAACGACTGGTGCTGTGTCGTCAGCTACACAGGCACGATCAGGTCGTGGTACTATGGACCCGCGGTTGGTGGGCATTTACAATGGCGAACGACGGATGGGCGATCGCAACACGGTCCTAAGGGGCAACAAACCTACAGTATGTATCTTTGCCTAATATGTTCCTGAACGTCATCTAACTTAACCAGGATTTTTCGCATGTTCGCAAACTTGCTGCGCCATTCATTCAGAAGAAATCTCAATCTAGCTCTTCTATCATTCCTAATAATCCTTCACTCGCACTCAACCAGAAGGCTCCCACACGGCGACCGGATCCTATCATTCTCCTATCTCCCTCGGCATCTTCTTTGCTTCGCCTATCAAATGCGCGATCGTTTCTTGAGGACGGCAAGTTCGTGCCTACCGATGCTGGTGGCACCTCAGCTACCATGCTCCATGTGCAGCGCACCGTTCCCTCTATCGACCCTAACCGCCCGATGCGGTTCATTCTGGTCGAAGGTTCTGAAGCGTTCAAGCCCGAATACTGGAACCGAATTGTGGCTGTTCTCACGACCGGCCAGACCTGGCAGTTCAAGAACTACAAGTGGAGTGACCCAAACGAGCTCTTTAAGCATACGCTGGGTGTCTACGTCGGCTGGCGAGGTGAATCGGCCCCGGATAACATCCGCAGCTGGGGTCACCGAGTTTTGTCTACTGGCATTGATCGATGGCGAGGAGAGGGCCACGATGCCTCGCGCTTCCGTGATAAGGAGATTGTTGAACACATTTGGCGAGCTATCGAAGAAAACATGAGATATAGGGGCTGGAGGAAGGATAGGGCTCCTTCATCGATATAATCTAAGGACCCAGAAAACGTCCAAGCGAAGTAGAACTGGAATTCGATGCTCGCGCGTGTTGGATTGCTTCACCATGAAGGGCTATCATGGAAAGGGAGGGGAAGAACTTGCATTTCCCCGTGTGTGCTATACGTCCTTGTAAAGGGGCGTGGCTCAGGGGATTAAAAGCGATGGCGTTTGAAGGTTTCTTGCCATGAAGGCATATTTATCTAGTCTGGCTGTACCATGTGGCGAGAGGCATAGAGCATTTCAGCACCTAGGTTAATTGATATCTCGTATTTGCAAAGGGCGTCGGTCTAGCAGCAAGCACCTAGTGATCAGATCCTCTCGCTCTAAAGTTAGACATTTCACTGGTTGGCATTAACGGCATATTGATATCGTCCCGATGTCCTGGGTACTGCGAACTCGAAGCCCATTTGAGCAGACACAAGGATATCCGAAAAACAAGACGGGATCTTCAGGGTCGAGTACGAGTCTCGTATGGTTCACCTCTGACTGAATAGCTACATCTCAAACTACGCCGTCGCAACTCGGACCTGTACGCACATGCATCCGGAGCATTCCATATCTCACCGACATGGAGCTCTGCAGCAAACAAAGCAATTTATCTTGACACCAGCAGCTATAGCAGTACAGCTCAGCTCTAGCACGGACATACTCACGAGACGGGACGGCTGTGGAAGCTGGGTACGCCCGCAAACCAAACCACAATGTTGGAGTTAAATAGCAGCGACAGGTCTGTCTGTGCCAGTACGGCCCTTTCACCACGGATCTGCACTGCACACGCCTTGACTATCTTCTTGGCTTTACGGATATCCTAACGTCAATCTCGATCAGAGCGAGCTTGGAGGCAACCTTGATGCAACTTCCCTGAGCTGATTGAGCCCCCCACACATGGGCTTCAGTGCTGACGAGTCTAAGGACACGAGTCAGTCACTTTTGTTATATCCCAGACATTCCCGGGCTGCCAGACATGATTTTCTCTTGAGGGATCGTCACGAATTGTACAGATTTGTTCGAACTATGTATCAGAAGGTCAGACTAACACGACCCATCGACAAATGAACGTGATTTGAACCTTGGCACTCCTTCCCGCCGCTGGGCTGGCGGTCGGTTGTTGTGATCCCGGCACACAGTAGGCTAGAGCATTCTTTAAGACGAGGAGGAGAGCATCATACTTCACCCTAACGTTGGTCTGAGGGCCCAAGGCCTCGCCGAAGATGCAGAGTTTCATTTCCTTTTCGTAAAATAGAGAGGTCTAGAACACGGACATAGCTCCGCTTCGTTCTTGTCTGTGTTCTCTCTGTATATCCGGATGCGCAACGTAGCATTATCGAATGTCGAGAAGGATATGCTCCGTGATTTAGAGAGCCGGCGCCAAAGCTATGTCCACTTGGTGGCCGACGGCTCTAAGTGAGTGGAAATCGCACGATGGATTCCCGCAGTGGGTGGGTTTGGTGAAGGCGAGCACGGAATTCAGCCGAAGGGAAATAGGGGAAGTTAGGAGTTGCACGTCAGGAAGTGCAATCAATTGGTGCTGAATATGTTGACACGGTGGTTGAAGGACAGAACTCGAATATGCCTATCTATATGTGTACACGTATTTGATCATCAGCTTCCTAGGCATAATATAATTAATATACCGAGGAAAACCAGACCCGAGCACTTGTTCCCGTCGGCAGGATCGCCCGCTAGCAGAGTACAGTATTCCAATCCAGAGCTAATTTTCAGGTCTCAGACTCCAAGGCCATATCCCGGCGTAACCGTGCTGTAGGAGTGTAGGAGTAGATAGCTCACCGACTAGAAGCTCCCGTCTCGAGAGCCTGACCTTGCTCGACTCTTGAACGCGGTGGACGATAGCTAGGATGGGTTCATATTGGACCATAATATAGTTACACTTATACTGGATCTCGGGGTTCGCCGTGTGAAACCCTGTCATTGTTGCCGATATGAAGGGGTCCAAGATAATGCCGATTTTTTTCGTCGGCCTTAAGCTCAAGTGCCGTCGGACCTCATTTCAAGGGCACAAGTTTCGGTAATTATCAGTCGGTTAGCTGGCGATCGTGCAAGAACGTTATCTCTGTTTGTGTGCCAGGATATTAATTACTGCCGTAGGGCTGTGTATTGGATGTGTACGGAGTACGCAGGCATAGTGTGTACCGTGTACAAGAGCATGCGATCATAGAGGAAGAAAGCAACTGTTGGGTTGCTACATGCTCAATACCTCGGGAGTTTCGAGTCAGAGCTTCCAATTAGACTGTCGAGAGTTTCTATTGACTTGTGTCTGATGCTTGAGGAGATGTTTTGCAGAAATTTGTGGATATCGCTCATCCCGGAATGGTTAGTCGGATCTGCTCCATGATCGTCTGCCTCGTGGATGTTACGGATACTGGCAGGCACATGGCAAAACACATGGCTAGGTACATTGTACCTCTCGCGTGGCAAGCAGCATGTCAGCGTGAACAGGGAAGGGAGATCGAATCAGAGATACGGAACCCTGCAGATTTGCAATTGTCCAACAAATGCCATCAAGTACAGTACAAGCAAGTACAGACCGATACTGGCGCAACATTCCAACGAAATATTGCCCATTGGATGACACACGAGTTTCGTGACTCGACTAGAGAGAGGGTCAAGTGTCTTGCCGGCCGGATCGGGGTGCTTTGTTGACAGTTCCGCCTACTCCGAGACCTCGCAAATAATGCGCTCTCAAAGATTTGACAGATGTTTATCGTGGACTTCTACGATAAAGAAACGTGCATCAAACTCCCGATGCATCACCTCGCTCAGCTTGAAGCTGAACGACGCTAAGAATTACCTTTACCGAAGCGTTGGACTCGAATTAATCAACAAGCAACAGGGGTTGTTAGCTGTTGGCTTGATATAACGTCAAGTCGACTCGACACTACTCAACACTGTATGCACGTCTGCCACATGGCATTCCTTCAACGGCCAACAATATAAATCAAGATGGTAAAACAGACTGGTCCGGTAAGGCCAGCCAACTAGAATGCAATCTGCGACACTACAAAGCTGTGGTGGGCCGTAGCTTAGCACATTGCGTCGGCCTAGGAGTATTCTCGGACAGGTAGCAAGAGCCCAGAGGCGAAAAAAAAGAAAACAAAAAAATTGGAAAGGAAAAAGAGAGCCGTGGTGTCAACTAGTTGTTGGTGACGTCCTGATCGTGCCATGACTAGTACAGTATTAGTATAGCTTGGTGAATTAGAGTCTCGTTTGAACTGCCGTGACAAGTCCCTGGGTTTGTTGGGCTGAATTGAGGCCTGGAACATGAATATGATACGTGCGTAGCATTGGAAAGTCAGAAGAAAGAAAAGAAAGAAAAAACGAGCTGCCTAAGCGACTCCACTGGTCAATATCGCACGCGTGGCTTTGTGTAAACCCACGTGGCGGACCCCGCAAGTGCGAGGACGAGGTGAGCTGTGAGACGTGAGATGTTGGGTCGTGGCCGTGATGCTACTAATCTCACACCCTCCATAGACTTTTGCTTTTTGTCTCTCTTTGTTGATGCTGGCATTTGGCTGCGTTCGTGAGATCACTTCTCGGCCGGGATCTGCATGTCGTCAATACCGCCACTTAACCACTTCTGCCTCGATTTTGAACTTACACAACGCAGATCGCTGACAAACCCGTTTGCGGTGAAGATTGGAGACAACCCTTGGTTTAAACAAGCAGTTGCCAGGGGTTCTCATAACCCTGCTCAGCGCTTTTCAAAGCAGAATACGGATTGCCTAGCAGAAATCAGATCATGTATTCATACTCCGTATAAAATACATATATCATCAGAGTGGAGTTGACCCCGGTTCGTCGTCGCATGCAGAGTAGAAAAAAGACAGCCTTTCGAAGCGAAGGAGGGACCGGCCGCCAACCCGCTAAACACCAGCTGCTGTATGGCAGTTTTACGTGCAGCGGATTTCTGTTCCTTGGATCCTTGCACTGCAGGACAAGCTCTGTCATGGAGCCACGTGGGAATATCGACATGGTTGAGAATGTGATCAGTCACACTTCGTAGCTGACCGTACGTAAACAACACGAAGCCTCCAGTTTATACCCGCCCAGCTCACGAATGAGCCAAATTTGAGTGACTTTGAGTGACTGTGGAGGTCAGCGGCGTAAGGCTTAGATAACCATGCTCTGGTGCTGTGCTGGCGGGATTGGATAGTGTCCTCAGCCTTCTGGTGCATTGCGGTGTAAGGATGAACTAGTCGTGAGGAAGCTCATCTACTAACGTTAGACCACCCACCAAATCCGACTATTCCCATCTGACAGCTCCTTTTGGCTTGACAGGACACGCTGTTGCTTGTGCTTGCTTATTGTTTATGTTCCGCAACACTTGCGCCGTTTCGTGCTGTATGAGAAATGCCCGAAACATAATTTTGCGTAACAACGGTTTCCCTGCTCACTTATGTGATAAGGCTGTCATATGCCCTGTATGCACGCAGCGTCGTTGCACTTTGTTAATTGTTGTTGCGATGTTAACTTGGCAGACGACGACCCAAAAGATTCAACTTCAACCGGTAGCGTCTGCTAGAGGGCATCTCACCTGCCACTTATGCTAGGAGGATTGGGAGCATGTAACCCTGGGACTTGAGAGACAGGCTCGGTTAACCATAACCGGTCCATTAGTCAGTAGTCAACGCCCCCATGTTGAATTTGGAAGTCTTGGTGACATATTCTTGGAGTTAGTGTTGGAGTAAGCGTTGCAAGCGTGCGGCGGAAAGCTTCAAATATGCCATACTGAGCTGGTATTACATAGATACCGTAGCTTCCTTAGGTAAGGTAGGTGTGGTTAGGCAGTTGCCATCTTTCAGCAGTGTGATCGGAAGCCGTGGCCGCGATTTGATTGCTGGTGTTGTGCCGTTCCTTCTCCCAACGCCGCTGGGTACTGTAACTTTGCTCCTTCCATGAACGACGGGATGCGGGGGTCTACACTTTCCTTGTCGATCCACAACCCCTACCAACCCATAACCCCTACTGAAACTTAGGCCTTACTTCAACTCCCTTCACCTCCATCCTACGTCCTATCAAATATCAATTCTCCATACTTGTCCAGGCTTTGTCACCAGGGAGTCGAAATCAGCTGATTCTACGGCAAGGCTACCGAAACACTCTTGTCCACAGTCTGACTTGTTTGGTTACTGGACGGAACTTTGAGTCGGTTGGGATTGCTCAGCCAGTCAGGACGTCTAGGCCCTGACCCCTGGTACGACAAGAATTCTAGAAACCTTCTAGAAAAGTGAGCAACGGCGCGAATCACAATTTCGCTTGAGCACCGCCAGAGGCTGGCGCTCTTTTGAGCTGGGTCAGTGAGCCGAGCGTGACGTGAGCACGAAGCTGGAGATGATTTATATACGTATTACTGACTGACAGGCTCGAAATAGCTAGAGAGGCTCCTTGTGAGATGCGGCTGGCACATCTGCCCGTTGAACCACCAGCATTAGGCTAGCGCTTGGGTTAATCTGGAGCGGCAAGTCGAAAGCTGATGAATGCTACGTATACCACACACTGGTGATCCTTATGGCAACTTCTTAGCCCACACAAGTAGATGGCGGATTAGTGAGCATCAGCAGCGCTCGAATAATCAATCTCCGGCCTACGAACCACTACGCAAGCCAGAACGAGGTCAGAGCGACCTGTGGCGTCCGTTAGCCACGATTTGCGACCATGAGCCTTTGAACTTAACCAAAAACTGCTGAATTTACGAGCGTACCAAATGCTGGCCATGAGGCGTAAACTGCAGATTTCCGAGAGTCTGAGAAGCGGGCCGACCTCTTGCATAACTGGGCGGGCTCGTCAAAACAGCGAGCAAGCAAACAACCGTTGTATTAGTCACGAGATATTTGCAGGCCATGTTTATGCGTTAAGACCAACTTGGGGCTTTGTCCATCCGGACATCTCCAGCTGTTTCAAATATTGCGTTTCAGCGGTGCCTCTCCCTAATTCCAAACAGGACAGACAAGCATCAGCATCACACACTCAAAACCTACGGGAGACACAAGACCCTGCCACTCACTCCAGCGATGCCCTGGGGATTGGCCCCAGGGGCACAACCCGGAGTACGACTCTACGTCCCTACGTACCAACGCAGCAGTGAGCCAGCGAGTGGACCATAATCAAGTTTCTTGAGGATTTGCAACATTTTCACCAATATGGAAGGACTGTAGCATTGCTTCGGCTTCATGCTCCGATACAATCTAGGCAATTTGGGAGCAGCCACGAAGATACCGCGTGGGGCTGGTAAGGGGCAACCACAACCAGCCGCGGCATGGTTGCAATGCACAGGAACTTGGGCGCTTTGATCGCATGGCAGCAACGTGACGCGGTGGCAGCAGGCACTGAGCATAGCTACAGGGAGGGAGTTCACCAGCTGAATACAGTCTAGCAGGGTGGGCCGAATCCCTGGAGCCACGCGCACTCAAGGGGGAGGTAGGTTGAGAACGGAGTGACTGTGGAAACGTGAGACAGACATGCACACGCCCGCGGCTCAGCAGCCACTCGCTGGTTTACTACCATGTGAGAGTAGATTGTTCAGCGGCCGAAATGGAATGAACATTAAGAGCAGCGAAGAGATGGACAGCACAGCAGGCCCCCTTTGACTAAGTATCTGCTGACTTGTAGACCGCAACAGGACAGACAACCGCCGTAGAGCAACCCCGGTTAGGTGTATGTTCCAGGGGGCTGACGTCCCTGTTCATGCTATCATGCACCTGTCCGGCTCTGGTTCTCATCAACGTACGGATACACGGTAAGTAAACCTGTCGACAGACTGCATGTAGCACAAGCCTGCCTTGTCAAAGGCGCGGGGGACATTTCAGTCCTGCGAGCATTCCTCTGGGGCCTCTGTTAGAGTGCCGTGCCGCCCATACGGCGTCCTGGGATTGGCCAAGGTCTTTGGCGCTGGCGACGCGATGCTTTCACTCGATGCGATTTGCAACGAGGCGTCGACCCAAGCGACACTCGCCTCTCATGGTTGCACAAAGCACTCTCGTGGCGGGCAAGCCATCGGTTGAATCCTCACAGATATTGAAGCATGGGAAATGTATTCCAGAAGAGTTTATATACGCATCATACGAAGAAGAAAAACACACACACGGAGATCTACCAGTTTTAATATCACTCATTCGTGTGTCGCTCCCGAAACTATTGTGCGCCAGCCGACCGGACCAGTACTGTATTGCAGAGTAGCAAAATGTGGAGGTGCTGCAGTTTACAGACCGCTTCCAGATCAGCAAAATAATGATGCAGACATTCCGGCTCCAACAATCGGATGGTTTCAGCCTGTGAACCGTCAACAAAATCCGATGCCCTGACGCGTTACGAACGGTGCTTTAGTGCATGTATGTAGCCCAAATGTGTTTATTGCAGTGCATGTGAGCTATAACGGCCCCAGCGTCAACATCGACTGACATGCAAGTTGCTGGAAGCGGGTGGTTGATATTACTGTACAGTTGTGCTGCCAAACTACAGTACGTTGGGTGTGTTGTGTTATTACTGCTACGATAACGATATTGCTTTGCAATCTATCTCTTTGAGGTACCACATGAAACATATAAAAAATGTGTTTCGAGTGAACCAGGCCGGTGGTCAGGATGATATAGCCGTCACTATTACAAAGCTTCATTTTATCGACCACGGGCATATTGCTGTCGTGTTTAGCTGGTCTCTCTTCATACCTGTGATCCGCCTCAGCGCCCGTATGATCCCTATCATGACCAAACTCTTGGGTCACCTTCGTCTTATTGATGTGTATCTGAGCCTTTCACACCACATCTACGTCTATTTCCTTTTGTCCCCATGTTTCAGTCGGAGCCGAAGGAAAACTGACTGTACCAAAGGTACGGTACCCGGGTTATCGATGGCGCTACAGCCCAAACTACTCTTCGCTGGGAGGTTGCTAAAAGCCTCCTTCGCCTTGCCGCCCGAACAAAACATGAGCTTTGAAGGTCAGTTGGTTGATGGTAGCAAGGGAGCTGTAGTTGATTGGTGTTAGTGGTGAACGCTACAGTGTACTACGGCAGCTATTGGATGCTGTGATGAATATGAAGAACAGCCCAATGAAACCTCCAGATGACAGGACAGGCTCACGACAGGCCATCACAGTACTGGCTTGAGCGCGAAGATGCGCTGAAGGAAAAGGCATAGACATAGACAAAGATAAAGACAAGGGGGCTGTTGTTGAAGTGCCATGACTGTCTGCTGTGGTGAAGCGCCCAGTGAAAGAAAGTCCAAGCCCCTGGTGGTGAGAAGCGGGCTGGTACGGATACAGCATGAAAGATGAAGGGACTAGAGGGAATGGAAACCCAACCCACTTCAGCAATCCTAGGTCCTAGGTGTTTTTCTTTTCTTTTTTTCATTCTTTGTATGGAGTATGGAGTACGGAGTATGGAGTTCTTCTCTTCTTTTTTTGGTGGTGCTGTCTAAATTCTTTTTTAGCTGGAGATTTGATCCTTGCCCTGACCCTGACCCTGGTCCTGGTTCTATCTAGCCCCTGACCCTTGCGACTTAGCTTAAAGTCCATTTCTCGCCCGCTATCCTCAGCGCCCACATCAGACCGGAGCACGGAGGTCGGAAGGGGTCCACTTGGAGAACTATGCCCTATCCGCACACCTCTAGCCTGTACCCCACCCTCCCCCTCCCCCCTCTCGTCAGTTCAGTTCAGTTGAGTCGGCCGGTCTTGGGGGGGGGGGGACTTTTTCATCAATGTCCACTGCAGTACCAGTGACCAGTGCCAGTACCGATACCAGTGCCCCCCGGACTCTTTGTACTCTCGACCCTCTCTCTACCTACCTCCACTGCCTACTTACCTACGGATACCCGTACTTCCTTTGCAAATCCTATCCTTTCCTAATCATATCCTATTCTAAATCTATCTACAGTCTACGCATACACCTACTCTTCTCAATTGCTCTCTTGTCTTTCAGTGCCCGTTCCCTGGCGTCCCACTTACACTTGCACTTGGAACTGCGCTTGCACTCTCGCCTTGTCCAGTTCTACCTAGTTCATCTGTGCACATCCACTACCTAACCTACCACATCCATATCCACCTCCCAAAAAAAACCCACCTCCTTCTTATTTGAACCTTCCCGCTGCCGTCACCATAAACCTCCCCTCCCTCTGACCTTTCTTGTTCCCGTTAGATGGCCACTCTGTCGCATCACCAAAGACCCACGGTTAACCAGTCTGCCTCTCCTTCACATACGCTCGATCTGGATCTTGATACGAATACTCCACGCTCCTCTATCTCAAATCCTTCGCCTCCTCTTCCAGAAACTACTACACCATCACCATTACCATCACCACTGCCACCAGCATACATCAACTCTTCCGCTACCTCCGCTCCTACAGGCTCAAACGCAAACGCACCAGTTTACATCCCGTATCACCCGCAACACAGCCATCACCGCCATACGGCTTCCTCAGTCTCGAGATTGAACAACCGTTCTTCGTCAAGTCTCTTCGCCTTGGCCGCTTCTGCCTTTGATCGCACACAAAACGCCATCGCTGCTATCTCAGAGCCCTCTATTCGACCTCGCCAGTCCAGCGGTGCTCTTTCACGCCTTTCTTTGCTCACGAGCTCTTCGCCTTCGTCCGAGCCCTCAAGTCCTGACAAGTACCACCGCCTTCGAAGTTCTTCTAACCAATCGCTTTCATCTGGTGCATATCTGGACAACAAGATTGCTTCCCAAACTCTTCCGGCGAATAACCCGCCGTCCCAGCCTTACACGTCCACGGACCCGAACCTACCGCCTCCCATCAAGTCCTCCACAGCAAACAAGATGCATCAGACATCATCGCGCTTGTTGCGCATGACGGATGACGACCGTCCATTCACAAAGGTAAGCCCTGTTGTCCTACCCAGCCTTGTCTGGTGTGCCTTTATGGTGCCGTTTTGTCTTGTGTACACACACACATGATTTTGCGCCATTACTTGTTCTCGAAACCTGCTTTGACACAGTTCTTGCTGACATTGTTGCACAAACAGGACTTCAAAGATCTGTTCTCAACCCTTGTCGTCAGTCTACTGCCGCTCTCGGCTCACCGAGTCCGGTTGACCAAGGTTGAGTACACCTTCTTGTCCGAAGATGCCATTAACAACCTGGGCTCTCTCAAGTTCTCTCAATCCAACCGCATGCCTGACCCCAAGGATCCCTCTCGCATTGTTACCACCACCACAACTACGACATTTTCCATGGCCAAGGACATGGCTCGTTCTATCTGCCAGCGTTTCCTAGAGGCCCGCTTTATTGAATCAGCCGATGGCAAATATCAGCAGGTTTACACGATGAAGGGCTCTGTTTGGCAATTAACCCCAAAGGGAATCACAGTTTTGGACCGATTCTGTGCTAGGAACGGAATTCAACAGAAACAAGTGTCAGAATTGGCCAACCTTGCCTCCACCCAATTGGTGTTGCTCGAGCGAGACCCCCAGACCGATAAGCTTCTCCATGATCAAGGAACAATTGAAGTTATTTTCCGCCGATTTGCTGGTGCCGAGGGTCGCAACATCAAGCCTACAGTCAACGCCGCCGATTCAGATTCGCTTCATGATTACCGAGATGGTCTTACGGGTGTCAAGATGGCCGCTGAGCGCAAGGTCAATGGAAAGACATATCGAGATACCTTCACTGGAAAGGCTACGACCGACTGGCTAATGGACTGCTCTACTATCGTGGACAAACGAGAGACGCTTGAGGTGGCTACCCTGTTCGTCGAGTTCGAGTTGATGGAGCCTGTGGCTCAAGACCGGGCTTACATGGCCCAGAACCCTGGATGCAACCTCTTCCAACCGACGAAATATGCTATCTACCAGCTGTCGCAACGAGGCAAGGACCTCGTCAGTGGTGCTGCCTCTCGAGGCCGGGCTTCAGAGAGTGAAGGCGGTGCCGCATCCCAGAGGAACGGCATCACTAGGGATTCCAACACTCAGCGACTCGACAAGATCCTTAACGACCCCGCTCTGCGTCTCCTCTTCCGAGAACAGCTTCGGGACACTCACTGTGAAGAGAACCTGTCGTTCTACCAGGATGTTGACGAGTTTGTACGAAGCTGCAAGGCCGCTACACGAGCTGCGCAAAAGTCACCCAACACCAACGCCATGGACGGGATCAAGGAGATTATGGCTTCGGCATATGGTATCTACAATGCCTTCCTAGCTCCTGGATCGCCTTGCGAACTTAATATCGATCACCAACTGCGCAACAATCTGGCCACTCGAATGACCAAGGCTGTCGGACAGGATGTGGCTATGATTGACACTCTGCAAGAGGTGACGTCGCTATTCGAAGACGCTCAAAATGCAGTCTTTAAGCTGATGGCTAGTGTAAGTTTTGACTAAAATCCGCCCCCCAGCCCCAGATTTCCCGTTCTCGGACACGCCGATCCGATCCCCATCAGACCCGATCAAAGCAGAGCACAGCAGCCGCTAACAGTGAAAACCAGGATTCGGTGCCAAAATTTCTTCGCAGCCCCAAGTACGAGCAACAATTGCGAAACTACGAGTTTGACGTTGTCGGCCGAGGACCCGAGCGAAGCCAAAGCAGATCAAACCGAAAGTGATGATCCTCTAGGAGATCTGACCTTCCACGACACTAGAGATGGCTTGCTAGGCTAGGCTTGAAAGGAAAGAAAAGCCTAACCCTAGCACAAAGCCAAACCAAACCAAAAACCCAAAACAAAATCAGGATCAGGGCCAGGACCCATGCTGGTATACCTCAAGCTATCGCATCATATGCCTCACTTAAACCGAGTCACTTGTATAGACGTTTGAAAGATTTGGCTACCCGAGCGCTTGCCACCCTCAAAAACGATACCACCTAGAGCCATACCATATCACACTCATACCTTCCATGCATTATCGGTGTTAGTTGGTTTCCGAGCTATTTTTTGCCTTTGTTCATTTTCATTCTTGCCTCGGCTCCTTTCTTCCGTGGGTATTGCTACGGGCTCGGCCTCGGCCACGGCCACGGCCCTAAGCTACGGCTTTGCCTTCCCGGTCAACGGTCTCTACGCTTCGGCTGGCTCCGGTCACACTCGGCCGGCCCCTAGCCTGGCGATCCGTTTACCCATCGATTACGGGTCGTAATAGGGAAAAAGACCCCTTCTCCACTGAAGCTGGGTCGCGACTGGTCGGATACTCCGACGATAGATTGCAGGCAGAGCGATGTGTATGAAGATTTGTTTCTCCGAGCGTCACCAAGCAAACGACTGGGCATCGACACCACCGCAACCTGACATCGACCTTCTCTACCTGGGCAGGATATTCGTCGAAACATCTGGGGACTAAACTGAGAGTCGCAAGGACGATCGACAGTTGAGCCTTTTGACATTACTATGGATATATGATGAACTGAGTGAGCGGTTGATGATTTGTAAAGCGCAATGAATGTTTTTCGATAAAAACTCGACGACATTTAATTTCTTGTTAACTTTATGTTTTTTTTTTTTTGCTTTATTCTTGGTGTTTTTACTTCGTCTTTATTTCGTCTCTTTGTTTATTAGCATGCTACGAACGGGACCATGTTGGCAGCAAAATGGGACCGAAAGTAATGCATAATATTGCATTGCATTGGAAGGAGTCGGGTATTTAAACGGCGGGCCAGCGCTGAGATACGATTGTACATAGAAAAAAGAACCCTGGGTAGGGTAGACTCGATGATGTACTACGGAGAATAAGACAAAGAAACGAATTTCCTCCTCTAGTTTGCCGTGAAGTGACTGGCCCGTGTGTGTGCATTTGAATCGTAAGCTTCTGTTGTTGGTATGGTGAATGATTTGTAGACTGGGCCAGTATAAGGCACGTGGAATGTGTAGACATCATTAATTCTATTAAGGATATAATTGGTAGTTTTCTGTGTTGTTTATCTATGAGCACGCGATATGTCGTAGGTCAATGGCCGTTTACCGACTATGCGATTTAACCATTCTGCTGCAACGCTTAGAGTTTAATGAACAGCTGCATACAATAAGAGTGAAAGAGCCTGTCTATGTATTCGCAATTAAACCAGAGACCTATCCTATAGCCAATGTCTGCTTCTATACCTCTATACCACAGTCAATATGTGAGATCTCTCATCTCCGTAGCAAGACTATTTGCAACAAACAGCAGATAAACACTCTCCAATCACACTTTGTAGCACTCTTGGCCCGTTGTCTTAACAAGACATTGCGTCAAAGAGCGGCTGAATGTTGTTATTGTCTGATGATTGCATGATTGAGATTGGATATTGTACAATAGGCCTATGTTATGCTTCTGTATATGTAGGTATGTGGGGGTCTACGACAGAAGAGTCAAGTAAGGGAGTATGAGACAACATAGGCCGACACAAGGTCACAAAGAACAGCTTCCAGATCGACCGATCGTTAGAACATCGTTGTTTGTTGATTCATAGAGTTTTATTACAGTGAAAAAAGATGTCTTTTTTCAATCGGTGGACAGATGTTATCTAATAGTGTTGTCGCTGTGCTGTTCGACTTACACGAGACTATTGATAGGAGCTACCTACTATATATTAACACTATACCACGGTGCCAAGCAAAACTGCACTTAACAACGACTCAAAAACCACTTAGGCTCAATCAACCAAAATCTCAGCCTGAATTACCTCGAAACACATCAAACCCACCCGAAATAGCATAGTTAGGAATGATTGATTCGGAAGAAATTAAACACACAAGAAGGACGTCCTCCCTGCATCCTGTAGCCCAGGCCACAACTCCCTTAGAACGGAGCCCGCAATTTCCTGGTCCTTCTCCCTTGCGTACTGGAATGAAGCAGCATGGCCATTCACCTGTTTACCATTCTTCCAAGTGGCGGCCAGACCGTCGCAAGCCTCAGGGGCAGATAGGAGGAAAAGGAAAAAACAAAGACGAGAGTGAGACAAGGGAGATAAACAAATGTTGCCACGAGCCAGTGTGCGAGGGCTTCACTTATAGATAAAAGACGGCCTCTTCGACCACTTCAACAGAAACTTTCTTCTCACCATCACTCAGCTTCCTTCCATCGTTCTTTGCAACCCACACTCGTTAAACATCTCGCCCAAGTCACTCGCTTGACCACACTCGTTCACTCCAGCAAACTCGCAACTCGCCCTCCCGAAACTCCAACTTCACTCAATCTTCAAGTTCAGTCCACCAAACAAACCACCTCATTCAAGATGTACGCCCTCAACGCCGCTGCTCTTCTTGCCCTCGCTGGCGTCGCTGCTGCTCAGCCCACCCATGTCATCTCGCCCGTTCCTCTGCCCACTCCTCATGCTGGTGGCAAGAACGGCACCGTGACCGTCACCAACGTGTACGAGGTTTACACCACCTACTGCCCTGAGCCCACCAGCTTCCATTTGGGCGGCAAGGACTACGTCGTCACCGAGCCCACCACTCTGATCATCACTGACTGCCCTTGCACTGTCACTGAGACTCACCCTGCTGGTCCTACTTGGATCCCTAACCAGCCCGGTGGTGGAAAGCCCTACAACCCCGTCCACCCCAAGCCCGGTCACCCTGAGGAGCCTGGCCACCCCGTGAAGCCTGAGCATCCCGTCAAGCCCGGCAAGCCTGAGACTCCTGAGTACCCTGAGGTCCAGAAGCCCGGCAAGCCTGAGACTCCTGAGTACCCTGAGGTTCAGAAGCCCGGCAAGCCTGAGACTCCCGAGCACCCCGCTACTCCCGAGACCTCCAAGACTCCCGAGACTCCCGAGACTCCCGAGACTCCCGAGACCTCCAAGACCCCCGAGACTCCTGAGACTGAGAAGCCCTCCAAGGGCGAGGACGTCCCCGAGACTCCCGTCATCACCGCCGGCGCCGGTGCCGTTAGCTTCAGCCTCGGCCTTGCCGCTATCTTCGGTCTTATGGCCCTGTAAGCTCGCAACGGCAAATGCAGATGTCCTCACGAGAGCTTCAGTCCCGAGAACCGAACCAGATCAGCCTGACTGCTCGTCAGCTTGCCAACCTACTATTCGGACTGATGCATCTTGAGGACTAATAACGCTACGATTCACCACGAGCGGTCAACGACATTTCCACTTCGCTTCTTCTCACCAACGTATTAATGACAACAACTTTTTTCTTTTCTTCTTGGAGTAATCATGCACTCGCATTTACACCGTTGAAGGGTGGGAGATCCTCTTTACTCTCCTTCCTTTCAGACTTCACTCATGTCTCGGGTACGAGACGTTCGAGCGCGGCTTGAATAAGGAACGGATAGAGAGGAGACACCACCTGCTCAGGGCTACCAGAGCCATTGGACTTCTTTGCGATGCCCATTCCTGTTGAGGGGTTTTCGGGGGTGGGTGAGCCGCATTGAATGGGATTTCTTTTGTTTAGGGACTTTTGATAGAAAGGAGGAGCTTCGGAAGGCATTTGCATTGCTTGGAGATGACCTGTATCGTTGGAGTAATATATAAAAGTATAGCACCTAACGAATTTTATCATTATATTCATTAAACCGCAATACTAGAACTTTTGTATGCTGTAAATGTGCTCCGCTCATACCTGAATTGATAGCCAAAGAATAGACATGATAGTCAAAGCTAGAAATAACGCCCCAGCTCCAAACCCGAAACACTCACAAATTGTTAATCAGATGCCACTAGATACGAGCTCCTCAAGCTAGTTCTGCAGGGCCTGTCCTCTCCTCCAGGTGGCGAGGGCGGTTATGGGTGCCGTCGTCTAGCTCCGCATAAGTCTCTCTTTCGTCAAGCGGAGAGCGTGAGCTATCGTAGGGGTTCTGGCCCGAGATCTCATTGTAATGGTCAGGCCTACTGTTGCCGCGATAAACGGTCCCAGCGTGACTGAGCTCCGATTGATTCGACCCTAACCTCTGAGGCTGTCCAGGGGGCGCCAGACCACCGCTTCTCTGTTGATGCACATCGACTAGGCTTGACGAGGGCGTGCCGTGGTTGTATAAAGGAGGAGACGATATGGATAGGTCCGGGGCGAACCCGCGCTGGTCGCTGCCCACAGGATGTGGGAGAGCGGGCCTCATGGAAGGCACTCCTGAAGATTCAGAGCCCGCAGGGGTTGGCGTTTGAAGGCTTCCGGGGGAGCTAGGACCAAAGTTTTGTATTGAGTGTCTTGATGCCTTCATGGATGCTTTTTCCGACAGCTTCTCCACAAGACTTCCATGTGACTTCTTGATAGTCTTCTTCACGAACCCTACCATGAGCATGTTACAGCGCATATCAACATCCTCGCGGAGGTAAAGGCCCGTAGTTGGTGCCCCAAGACCCAGCTCAACGGGTTGTGGGCGTTCTCCAGGCATGGTACCTCCCACAGACCAACGGCCACGGAGATCGAGCCCCATAGGAGCATAGCTGTGCGTCTGCAGCCCATCCGGAGAGTTAAAGAAAGCGGCAGTATAGGATATCTGGCCCGAAACAAGGCCACCAGGGAGATAGTCGATACGGTCCGTCAGGGAATACCATATGCACTTCTTCTCATCCTCCGGGGCGTGTGGCGGAGGGGGGATTTGGTGGCGTTCTATAATGAGAGGATTCAGGTCGATCATGGCGAGATGATCGTGGAGAAAGTCGACTACATGCTGGCGAGATATGTCTGAAGGTAAGGGTGTGATTGTTGTGAATGTAGACCGAGTCATGTTTTTTCTTCTTCTTGGTGATGGTTGTGATCGACACAATGCACGTAGGTTATCCAACTGCCGAGAAAGCTGAGGAAATGCTGAGTAACGGAGTTTGATATGTATGTAATGAAAATGGGAATAAGAAAAAGGACCGTATTGATTGTGTGCCAAGTTTGAGAGGCAGAGAAGGTTGGCGATCTATGATCGTTGAAGATTTGAGATGACAGAGGTTGTTTTGCCAAGAATTTGTGAGGTGCTAATTAATGCCAAATGCTATGGAAGGAAGGATGGAAGCAATGCTTCCCGGTTCAGCCCCAGCTGGACATAAGCCACAAAAATAGGAGGCAGGAGGTAGCGAGTAGCGATCGTCTATCGAACCTTCCAATCCCTTGGCCGAAGAAGGTCGGAGAGTTGTATCAGATTGCCACTAGCTCATCTAAGTCTGTCAAATCAGGGTCTGAGATCTTCAATGACGTCTAATGAAAAAGACGGGTAATAATAGCAACAAAACACTCAAATACCTATCGACAGCAGAAATATCAAATAACTTCAATTTGCTAGTTTAATTGCTGAAACAATCAAAAGTAGCAATCTCAAATTCACGCTGTCACTTGACACGTCTCACTAATAAGAAGCCCGCTTGGTCTAGGTGAGATTTTAGCCTGGACCTAAGCAAAACTCCAATATTTACGGATACATACCTACAATGCAATGCAACATAGCGAGCATGGCTTACTATATCCAGACTATTGCCGTAGACTCGGATGCAGAATATCTCGCCGTGATCTTCACTCCAAGGGGTGCCTACTACCTTTTCAAAGCCGTCTTGTTCCCATCGCAAAACCCTTCAACGAGTCAGGGTTATATACGATAAAACTCAAAAGTATCGCCGAAGTAGTCGTGACATGCCTCGACTTGCATGCAGGGGCTTCATTAATACATAAATCTATAGAACAACGGATGTGTATCTAACACGCCAACAAGGCATTATATCGTCAAACGGCAACCTCCTCCACTATATCTCTCTGCACCATCTCGCCAATACGGCGCTCAGCTTGACTGCTGCCGGGATCTCCTCCAGAGCGACGTCCACTTTCCACATCTTACCCTCTAATCCCCCATGTCCAAGGTTTCGGGCACCACCTATGCCGGCAGGCACCAGCAACCCAAGCGAGATCAGTCGTTCCCAGGCAATGCCAGCCACGCCACGGCTCCAGACCCGGACGCCTCCGCCTACAGCGAGCATGCCTGCCGTTGCAGAGTGCACTCTCTGCCTACCCATCAGAGAACTGTACTCATCATATGCCATCGCCAAGTTGACTGTGTCTGTGTGTGCCACGATGTCCAGTCGTGCAGCAGCAATGAGAAGCCCCAGATCTAGCTCAGACAGTGTGGACAGTAGGTGAAGCCTAGAGTCAGGGGGTGTCAACGATTCAATGTCTCCTTGCACCGCAGGTATCTTGAGTGTCACGTCGCTAGCTGAGAGAGCCGACAGAGGCAAGATCCATTCGGTAAGGAATGCCGAAGTTGACTTGGTTGTGTAGTAGTGATACTGAAGCAGGTCCTGGAATGACCGCTCCCTGTATAGTCCCTAAATTACTTGTTAGTATCTTGCGTAAACAGAGGTATATACTGACTTACCTCGATCTTTTGGCTCCAATACTGCTGGAACTCTGCATGTCCTTCGAGGTAAGTGTTGATACCCTCCTTTTCAGCCTCATCGTTGTCTACTATCAACCCCTGTCTGCAGACTTGCCAATAAATCGGAAGAGTCTTGGGTTGAGAGAGATACACATAACGATGACTGAATCGACTCTTGACTCGCTTCTCCAGCATTTCGACAACATCTAATCGAGTAGTACAACCCACTACAGCGATGGGCGCCTTTCGCGACTGTGCAATATCGAACAAGTTGTACAGTAATGTTTGTCGAGGATGAGATGCAAACATGTCGAACTCGTCAATCACAAACACAATCGACTGTGACGTGACACCTTCGTCTGTACCAATAATCTCGGACGGATGTGACAAGAGAGCGAGCAACGACGCCATGGTGTCGGCATAGTTTGTCTACTTTGTCAGTAAGAGCATAGCAAAGGGGGGCGCAGGCTTTACTCACTCTGTTCACCAAATCGTCTTCAACCTGCATTTCCTTGCCCAGCTGTCGCCAGATCTCTTTAAGGGCAAGTTTGTCGTCAGTATGAATGAACCCATTGAGCCTCACAACGTGGAAGTCGTTCTTATGCTCTTGAGATACGTCTGTAATAACCTTTTCCAGCAACTGCGAGATATATAGTTAGCTTTCGGCATATCTTGAGAACATTGAATAGCCTTACAGTAGTTTTGCCGCAGCCCCTTGCGCCAATTAGAAGCATTGAGTTTCCCTCGCCAGCAACCACAGTCTGTTCCACGAGCTGGTAGACCTTCTCCTCAGCCTCTAGTTGGCCAGACAGTTGCAAACGCCTCCTCCCAGTACATCGATCTAGAAGAACCCGCTGTAACGATCGCAAATGTTGTTCGAGATTGGCGATATGGGGAACATCTGCTGCGATTTTGATAGTGGGAACCTCCTTACCCGCAGTCTTTTTCGGCGTCTTAAGTATGTCCTCTTGAGTACATGACCTGCAAAGCCAATCGCCTTCCGGGATATCGGGTACACCGTAGCATTCTTGATGAACTGCAAAATCACACATATCGCATAGAATGATTTGATTTGGGTCTTGAGAATGGGGCTTCAGACACATTGCGCATACAATTTCGTCTGCTTGAGACGGCGCCGACTTGCGTGGAGTCTTGGCTTTCTTCGGTAAATCTTCAAAGAATACCTCTCCATTTTGATCTTGACCTGCCCCAAAAGTGACGTTTTTCGGTCGCCCTCGTGGTCTCCCCTTCTTCGTAGGAGTTAGGATTCCTCGTGGTGTAGGTTTCGATACCGACAAGCTTCCATCTGTTGTCGCCAGCTCATTGATGGATTCCTGCGATTGTGTAGGATCGATAAGTTGTCCATTTTCGTCTACTTGCTCTTGGACTTTCTTCTTTCGTGGTCGCCCCTTGGGAGCCGCAGGTTTCTTGGGCGTATTTGTTCTTGGCCGACCAGGGCCTACTTTTTTCGGCAGAGGGGCCGGGCGGTGCGCATCTTCAGTATCCCATTTTGTCCCCCTTAAGGCAGATAGTTTGATTGCGGGACGAAACGTAGGTGCCGCAGCAGGTTGTGAAGATGCCTTTAATGGTGACGCTGCAGGTTCCTGGTCAAGACCTGACACCCCCAGATCATTGTCTACGGGCGGCCATGAATTTTCGTTATTCGCTGTGATGGAAGGGTATGCAGAGTTGATAGCTTTGAGTGCCTTTGGTGTCGATGGAGATCCAGGTACGAGTTCGTCGAGTCGGCGTTTCTTGAGGGTCGCAGGAGTTGGGACAGGATCGTCTTGAAAATGATTTCGTTTTCGACCGCCCGGGGTAACGGAGGGAGTCATGATGGAGATATGTGAGATGAATAGTACCGTCAAGTCAAGCCTTTGCCGTATCGAGGTCTAGCATTGCATTATTTCTCGCTGTGGTTCGTGATTTCGTGATGTGTAGTTCGAAATTATTGGTTGTTGGCCATATGCATCATAGCGCTAGCCAAGGGCCAATTCCAATTCCAGGGGAGACGCGTTTGACGCGTCGAGATCGGACATTAACTTATTAAGCGCTTCATCTGCTGCCAAGTCACGAGATCTTCGCGATATGCACAGATGGCCCACTTTACCAGCCCTACGGTTGGTTTCCTAAATGGGTTGCATTCTTCGAAGGACATGTTGGTCCGTAATTGAGCCTGAATATTGTATGCAGCGTCTCATTCTATTTGTGTCTCACTAGCGTCAATGACTCGATCTTGATTGCATCTGGCCATACCGTCAGTGGGTGTGTATCTTCACAATCCCCTGGGATATGGCCCTCAGACTGTTTACATCCACGTACAATACACCAAGCAAGAATTAAAGATGGACGGGAACTGCAGATTTCTAACAACAATTAGGATACCCTTTTCTATAGTAAACTGCGGCTGAAGAGGATCGACAAGGGCAACACAAAAGACCTCTGCATCTGCATCTGCCTTTGCCTTTGCATCCATGGTAAGCAGCAGCAAAACGTTGTGACCAGTCAGCCGCATTGCAAGATATACCCCAAAAGAGTAAAAGAGCGAAAACCTCAGCACCAATCCGAGGGGATAAGTCTGGGACTTTGGTCAGCCCGTTTGTTTGGTAGGGAATTCTCCACTCCAAAGGGTCGAGCCTTTTCCAGCCTTGTGGATCTGCTACCGTTAACGATCCTCGCCAAGTGGTATCGGTGTTCCTAAATACAGATGGGCTGAGCCATTCATTTACTTTTGAACGCGTCTCATTCGTTCTTTATTCAGTAGCTCAAAACACATCGTCTCGTTAGCTACGTTAGTCCAATAACGTTGCCACTTTAATATACTGGTAGTTGGGGGCCAAGTTCTAACGGCCTCTCTCACGTAAGATCCGCTGCAACGGTGAACTGTGAGTGTTCAATCAGAGCCCCCAAAAGCTTATCGACTGGGTCCTTTCCAATAGTTTGTTTTGCTCTTTGCTATGATAGACGAACACTAGTCAGTACTGGGCTATATTCCTCTAACCAAGGATCAAGCCATGAAACTCTACGTGGCGCTTCCTCCAGCTAAGACCTTTAAGCATGTTAAAGTAATGTTGGGTGGGCCACATTAGCCATATAAACCATGCAGCCATGACCATAGTCAATGTTTGAAGACATTATTAGTGCCTGAGATCCCTGCTCGTTTGTTGTATCCAAAAGTATCGTTGAGATTTACTTAAGTAAAGCAGCCCTCGTCTATGTGACTGAGCGAAAACCTTGGACTGCGTCTACAGGCTTCTTTGCTTGACTTATCTGTAAACCATGACAAGAGACGATTCACCCGAGGCTGTGGCAGTTGCCCGTAAGCTGGCTCTTATCAAGAGTCCTCTTGTGACAGACTCTGGATCTAGCATCGATGCTCTTCCTACCAAGCGTACAACGGCACCTGATTTAGCACTCTTTGGTAACCGATACGAAGATGACTGTCCTCAGTTCCTCAAGGTTCGTAACTGATAACAGACACCTACCAAGGAGAACGGCGTTTACTGACAATCCAACAGCACGAGGATGCCAGTTTGCTTGAGCTTTTCTATGATCTCTTCTTCGCTGCCAACTACACCGTCTTCTGCGAGACCCAAGGTGTCAACAGTCATGAGCGCTTCAAAGCCTATGTTGGCTACTTCAGGTAACATAATTGAGCAAAGTAAAAGGACTGATATACTGACCAAGGGGTAGTGTTCTTTGGATCACATGGCTTACAACCAGCTTATACGATGTGCGATTTGTGACAGACAGTCTCTTTGGTGAGCCACAACGGGAAGTTCTTGTTGAGCTACACTAACAGACTCAGAACGTGCGGCTCGTGGTGTTCATCTTGGTGTCATGGTTGGATTCGCCGTTGTTGCCCCCAAGTTTACACCTCACGACCAGGATATGAAGACGATGAGGACGATGTGTATGTTACCTACTCTTCGAAGCTCCCCATGTCCTCCCTTAAGTCTCATAGCTAATTACCTTCAGCTCTCATCCTCATGGTCTCTCGTCTATGCTTAGCTGTCGAATACGCCAGTATCCTCTGGCACATCCGAAGATACAAGAAACAGGCCCTGCCCATGCTGCTACAGATTGGCTTGAACTTTGTCCTCGCTATGATCTACCTCGGCATCACATTCCGTTTCACCGACCACAATAGCAATGTATTCATGACGTGGTATGTCCTCGCCGGTGTCGAGGTCATTCTTACTTTCGCCATAGCCTACATCTTCCCAGTATTGAGCTTCCAGGGAACTCACTTGATGAAGCGTATGGGTCTCTTGACTGTCATCGTTGTTGGCGATGGAATTATCACCATTTGCAGAAGTGTTGTCACTATTGTCGAAGCCCCTGATTCGTGGAGTGAGTTGACACCCCTCAATAACAGAGTATATCTCGTTGGGAAGAGCGCGAATTAACTCTTTCGCAGATTCTCAAACGATTGGAATTGTCACTGCCGCCGCAACCGCCATTTACGCCGTCTTTCTCATCTACTTCGACTGGATGAGAAGTCCCTATCTCCCCAAGTTCCGCCAGCAGCTCTGGACCCTTCTTCATTACCCTCTCCATCTTGCCCTCTGCCTCTTCGTGCAAGGTTTCACTCAGCTTGTTATCTGGACCAAGATCTTCGATGTCTTTTCCCACCTCAGTATTGACTCGGTGTTGTTCAACGATGAGAAACTCTTGGCTAAAGCGACAACAAATGATATAGTGAAGGAGATGGAAAAGGTCGTGGTCGACTTCTTCAAGATCTACACACCACAGTACATCACGACCCTGAACGCGGCCGACACGGCTCTGAAGAATCTGTCCACCGTCAGTGATAACATTTGGGGCCAAGTCGTTAAGTACTCCGAGACAAATCTGGAGAAGGATGCGCCCGATCCTGAGCAGTTCCAGACCGTCAAAGACGCCCTGGTAGCGATTGTCAGTGCTATGGAGAACGCTGTGCTCGAGACTTTCAAAATCAATCTCGTGAAAGAAGTCGATGATGAGAATCAGAGCAAAGGTATCGAGCAAACTGATGCTGGCTTTGAGTCGGAGCTCAATGAGAAGACGACGACACGATTTGTCCTTATTGTAAGTCGACGCGTTCAAGCTTTTCGTCTCTCATAGTGCTAACATATCGTGCAGTTCAACTACACATACATAGCTGCCGGTATCTCCCTCATTCTTATGGTCACCCTTTCCGTTATCTCGCGCACGCGTCCATGGAGCAAATGGGCCATCATTCGCCACTCCATCTTTGCTCTCCTCGGCGTCGGAACAAGCCTCGTTGCTTGCTTGAGATACAACGAAGAACAAGCCACTGAATTCCAGGTCAGCGCTTGGATGCTGCCTACTATTACCCTTGTTTGGGTCGTTGTCCTCGTCATAACACACATTCGCAACCCGCCACCTCTGTTTTTCAAGGGAAGCCAGTCATTTTGGAGCAAGAAGAAAGAAAAGCCTTCATACAGCTATTCTATGCCTTCTGAGGGACAGACAGCATATAAGGCGGTACCGAATACTCAAATTGCTTCCGCCGTTTAGACCCAGAACAATAAGTGTAATAACACTTGCGATTCCGGAACGTTATTTGTAGCCTAGGGTACGCGGCAACAAAACAACTTCGTTTTGGCAAGTTACCCATGAATTTATTGAATTTTCCAAATGAATAAAACATCCATTGATGGCTGGTGGGATTTGAGTCTCCAAATTACTCGTTCATTGAGACCCTTGTAGATGGAGGAGTAGTGTCAATTCATACTTAGGGGTAAATTTCCCTCCGACTTTGAGCAAGCACGGTGTTCGGGCTAAGTACAGGTCATTTGACAATAAATACACAGACATGTAATCAGTCATCGTATACGAACTACCTGGGTATACATTCTGCCAAGACAATAATAAGGTCTAGGGCATTTGACGATCTCTGTTTTTTATCAAGGGCTTGCTGTACATATCTAGGGACTACTCCATCAACTCTTGCGACCATAACCCAAACGCCATCAAACTCGCATCACACTCTCAACTTTGATGCCCCCTTCCTGCGTCCATGATAAACACACACACCCGTCCCGCCGCTGACATGCTTCTCGTTCGCTGGACACATAGGGCTATTTGGCAAGTGTTCCGGCAGCTGGAACTCGAAAGGAATTGGTTCCTCAAATGGATTTCTACGGATTGGCTTCTTGGGAATCTTTTCCCACCACTCGCTTGTGTCAGTCACATGGGTCTTATGGCAGATTGTTTGTAGAGAATTACGCCTTGACGTAGAGCTGCTATGCTTTCCATGGGGATCATCTTCCCCGGGAGGAACTGTTTCAGTGAAGAAAGAACGTGGGTGGCCACTGGTAGTGTCTTCAGCAAGAGGAGGAGTCTTGATGCGTCTCGCTTCCTATAAGAAAGAAGTTATCAGCAGCTACAGTTTCTTGGGTTTAACCAAACATACCCCTCCAGGAAATTGGCTGTCAACACAATCGACATGTACTGCTTTAGGTTAGTATTGAGGTCTTGGTAATCTTATATACTCATGGACATACATGACGAATGACTTGAGCCAAGAGAAGGAGGAGGAGTCTTACCTTTCAGTATTTCTCTCACAGAGCTTGTTACGCTGCTGAAGGAGTCTCCTGATTCCTTACGAACCCATGGTGCTCTGCCAAAGAGTTTTCGCCGAAGTCCAGATCTGCCTGCGTCATCCTTCAGCCATGCGCCTGTTTTTGTGATTTGGTGTATGCTGGAGTACTTTCTAGTGCCATTCATCGTTGAACTGTGGTGCTCATGTTCAGGTATCGATGGACATGATGGTGCCTGCTAGGAATTAGCCTGGATCGTTGTGCCTAGCCTCTGACATATTCTTACTTCTTTTCGAACTCTGAGCTTTAACTTAGATTCAAGACTTCTTTTTGCCTTGTCGTATAGACCTCCTGAGCTGGCAGGCGAAGAAGGTGCAGTGCTCGTTCCGCGAACTTTCCCAGAACTATTCATCGGCGAGATCGAGTCTGTACTGGCTATACCAGCAGATATATAGACCGAGCCTTGATTTGCATCGGAGAAACGAGTGATGGTAGGGTGCTGTAAGGAGAAAACGTGTGCCGACTCCGACACAAAGGGACTTGAAGGTGGTCTCGATTCAAATGCCTGGAAGTTAGGTGGCGCTGACATTGGCGTCAAAGGAGATGCAAACGATGGGTCCCGAAAATCTGTTTCACTGGCCGACTTTGTCGAGCGATTCCGCCATTTGAAGAAACTTTTGCTAGATGCGCTCTTCCGTGGTTCCATGAGCTGGCGCTCTGCCCAGTAACCTTGCGGGAACCAGACCTACTCGTTTCCATCGCGAGGAGGTCGTGGAGGGTCAATGTTTAATACTGGGATAGAGTGATGATTGGCAGGCCGAGGCGTAGTTTTAGTTGAAGGAAGAGGAGCCGAGTAGCCGTGCTCTGGCATCGGAGGAAGACTGGGCTGATGCCGAATGAAGTGTTCATACTTCGGTCTGGACGGTGAAAGCGACGCAGGGACGAAGGTGGTAGAGGTTTGCGCTCTCAACGGGACATTGAAGTAGCTAGATCCTATCAGCCCTGCCTATCGACCCAAGCACAGAGTATTAGTACTTAGGTTCGTTCATATTATGAACGTTCGTTGGTAACAATGGGTCTGAATGGGATAATACTGGCATAGCAAATGTCAAGCGGTAGTCCTTGAATAAGGTCGCCCTCCGGTCAAGACTACTCAACTTTCGGGCGACAGAGATGTTCTATAGGTGTATGGAGAGAGCGATTTCTATATCGAGCTAGAAGTGGGAGGCTAGGAAGCGAATTGGATACCAAGGAGACAAGTGTAGGAAATATATAATCGTAAGAAACAAAGAGCCGTAGGGAAAGTGAGTTGAAAGATCAAAGCCTATGACCTGGAGAAGTTACCAAGGCGAGTTGCTACTATAGCGAAATTGTTGTGGCAGCTATCGCGCCTTCCGTTTACTTGCAGGGGCAGTGACCAACATACCCTACCTACCTACCTACCTACCTACCTAAGGTACCTACTAAGGTACTAGGTAGTTGCAGATTTGCATCAAAATAAGAAAACCTGAGGCATATAGGTATGATATGAAAAAAAAAAAAACTGAGAGAACGAAATGTCACTGTGGAAAAGACTCTTATGATTGGTATAGAAATGGGTTTCTAGTCTCCAATGGACGTAAATCTATCTCAACTCAAGTCGAACCAGCTTGAAACCATTTTGATACGCCAAACGCCATGTTTATCTTCATTCATTAGGAAACATCCTTGATCGACCGGACCGATCCCATTAGTCAATGAGCATTGTGTCGTCGCCATCCATCGCTGGGCCCTCTTGCTCCATCGGCACGCCGCGGCCTCGTCCAGCCAACAGCTCTCTCCTCACCTCAGGTCCGATAGCTGGGTGGCCGTGTGTCAGGAGGAGATCCAGGAGGGCCTCACGCTGATCTTCTGTGACATCACCCTTGTAACGCTGAGCAAACGCAAGCAGACTCTGATGCCAGATAACAGGCAACTTTGTCCTGGCGTCTCCCTCGGCGTACCCTGACATAGTATCGCCAGCCTGAACAGAGGCGGGGTCAACACTGCGGAATCGCAGGAAGTGGAAGACCAGAGCGTCGATAACCTGGAAGGGCAGCGCGTACTTCTTCTCAAGTAGAGTCTTGATGAAGATGTTGGTGGCACCTCCACCCTCTGTGCCGTGTGACGCCTCCTGGGCGGCGATATCACACAGACCTTTGAGGGCGGCGGCGGAATGAAGAACGGGAATGGAAATTCTGGCCAAAACGGCGGAGATAATGTGAGCTTCTCGGAGCGTACACGTTCCACTGCCAACGAGAGGGAACAGGAAACCCTTGAAGAACGCGGCGGGCTTGTAAAGACCCTTCTTCAATGAATTGAACAAGTGAACATTGAGCTTCTTGGTTTCGTAGATGTCCTCACGAACGCGGTCGAGGATAACCATTTCCAGGAATCGCTGAACCACGTGAGGCTTGCTTGAAACGAAGATCCTTGTCGCTTGGTAACAGGCATTTGTAGACCACTTCTCGGGCTCAGTTACAGCAAGAATGTCTTCCCAGTGAGGGATCGTGGGGAGAATCTTGAAGGGCTTGGGTAGAGGGCCGGACTTGTATCGAGAGAGGATTTGGCCAACCCTGTAATCATTAACTTCTGTGATTTTGTGCAGGACCGCGATTCAACTTACTTTGTGTAGACCTCAATGACCTTGGGAGGAAGCTCATATTGGTCATCGTCGGGAGGTCCCAGGTTGTTCTCTCGCCTCTCTTGCGCCGCCTCGTGGGCAGCAATCTTCTCAAGAATGAGATCTGCGAGGTTAACGCTGTCGCCTTGCTCCTCTCCTGTAGGCTTAAGGTCCCAGCCGTGCTTCAACAGCTCATCCTCCTCCTCATCAGGCATAAACTTTCGGTACATGTCGAGATCATTAGGATCGACTTCGACCTCTTCCACAACCTCATCATCCTCGCCCCAAGCTTCATCGTCATCGTAGACCTTGTTCTCCTCCTCAGCCTCGATGTCAAATCGCGAGTCGTAGCCGAAGTTGTCGGCGGTCGGTTTGGCCACAGCCTTGCCAGCATTTTCCTCCTCGGCCAACTCGCGACCTATGCGCAAAATGGTTCTGGAAGCGCGATCGTCGACAAAAGCTTCTTCGTCATTTCCATCGCCTTTTGATCGCTTCTTGGAAGGCTTGTTCTTGAGAATTCCAGTGGCTGTGATATCATCCTCAAGAGGGTTGTGTCGTCGCGGGTGCCGCGAGGCGGTGGGAGTAGTGGCTTTGGGCATTTTGGGCGTATTGAACTTGGAGATGGCACACAATGTGGGCTTGGAGTCGCAGTGAGGTAGAATTTCAAATTTTTTGCCTTATCGATAAAGACCCCTCTTGCTTGAACCCGCCTAGCGTGTGGTGTCGGCTCAAAAAGGTGGCTCACCGCTTTCGGTCGAAAAAAGGCAATACATCGATAACTGCTGAGAAGGTCAAGGAGAGATGCAGCAATTGAGTCCATGTATTTCTTGATGAGTCTACTGAAGACATCTAACTACAGTTATTGAGTAAATCAGAGAGTATTCCTCATCCTCTCCGTCACTTCGCTTCTACAATTATTGTTCTGGCACGGAGTAACAACACACACAATCAAAATCTACGTAATTTCGAGGTTCAGATCAGACATGCATAACATAGAATCTTTTTATATCATCACAGCATACTATGACGCCTCATAATGATACATGAGATGTTTAAGAATACTTCCATCAACAAGCCTCGTCTAAGCTTTTAGGGTCAAGGCTTGAGAAAATTATGCTAACCGGGCTGCATTTTGCCCCGCCACCATGATGACACAGAAGAGACCCTGGAAACTTCTTCAGCATGTGGGTCCCACTGAAAATTCACTTGCCCGGCCACTACCAATGACGTTCAGGTCACTGAAGCAGCGATGACTTCAGGCTTCTACCCCCACTACTATCATGCCCCTCCAAAATCATCACCAACTTGAAAATATTCGCTTCGACAACACGTATCGAGGATATTAAAGACACTAACAAGATGCCGACTGAACTAGAAGAGGTATATTGTATCCCTCACCGTTCATCGTGGTCTCTAGCTAATAAGAATTCTTCACAGCTCGTGGGCTTCATCGCCAATCCAAACGCGCAGATTCGTCTGCTTGCTGCCGAGAACTTGGTCCCCTACTCATTGACAGAACCCAACGTCTTCAAGGTTGAGAAGTTCCAACCTATCAAGCATCTCAGTTTCTTGGTTCGAGACCATCCAGTAAGTAAAGCTCATCTGTGCCTAAATCTGCTTCTCAAACTCACGATGTGCTTAGAAAATCGCTGAACATGCTATCACAATGCTCGTGAACTTGTCGAGTGACCAAGAGGTCCTCGAAGTTCTAGCGACAGACGAGAAGTTCCTTGGCATTGTCTTTGATCTCATAGTAGTATGTGTGGTAGTAAATGTCTCCCAGCACCAGTTACTGACCTATAGCTAGAACCCTGAGGAAACCAATGCCAACTTACTAGCCATGCTTGTCGCCAACCTTTCCAAGTGGGATGGTTTGAAAGACTTCCTCAAACGAAAGCAAGAACCGCCCAAGGAGCTGGGCTCCGATCAAGTCGTTCTCAACCAGCTGCTAGATCTATTTGTCAAGGGACAAGACGGCACGTATAACAAGAAGGCCGATTTTGACTATCTAGCCTACGTCTTTGCCGATCTGTCCAAGCACGCCGACATCAGAAATCACTTTCTTCAAGAGCAGTCTTACGACAAGGTCATTCCCCTCAACAAGATCAAGGTATTCACCGAACACAAGTCCGATATCCGGCGCAAGGGCGTTGCCAGCACAATCAAGAACCTTGCTTTCGAGGTCTCATCTCATCCTGCTTTCTTATCCGAGGATGAGATCGATATCCTGCCCTATATCCTGCTCCCTATCATGGGTAACGAGGAATACGACGATGACGACAGTATGGACATGCTGCCTGATCTGCAACTTCTACCACCCGACAAGAAGCGAGACTCAGACAACCAGAACGTGCAGACTCATGTAGAGACACTTACCTTGTTGACAACAACACGGGAAGGACGTGATTACATGCGTCGCGTCAAGGTCTACCCTGTTATCCGTGAAACCCATTTGAGAGTAAACGACGAGGGTGTTCAGGAGGCTTGTGACCGTATAGTACAGGTGCTGGCGCGAGACGAGGAAGGCGAAGGTGAATCTAAGGAGGAGAACGGAATTAAAGCGATTGAGGGTAAGCCCGAGGCTACCAACGGACAGGTTGAAGAAGTGGTCGAGGATGAAGACGACCAGCTCGTTGAGGTCTAACTTGACTTCTCGCGGAATAAGAAGTGAGGAATTGTGTTTATGACCAGCACAAGTGGAAAAAGCACAGTTTTGGAAAGACAATTTTTGGGTGCAATTAGAAGAAAAGGCCAGGGTGCAAGGACTGGCCCGGATTTGTTAGATATTATGAATATAGGTACTCAAAAGTAACGTATATAGACATTGAATGTTTTGAAAAATAACGAGTGTTGTTCCGTCGTCAACCTAACCCAAGGTATCATTGCCCTAAAATGCTGCGCTTGTAAACGAATGTCCTTCCGTACCAAGATATACTAGAAACGCCCCTCTGCAATTTTATAAAGTGGTCTACTTCATTTGTCCCATATCTTCTTCACTCTCTTTGAACATGCTCTTTCGAATCGGGCTTGCCGAGGCCTTGGCTGAGATATAATCCCGGCCAGGAGCCTCGTTGGCACTAGGGGGAGACACAGCCGCGGGAGACGCCGGCATATCAAGAGGAGGCGATATGGGTGTTGGGTCTGCAGGAGGGGAAGGAAGGATATCATCTGTCATCCCAGGGAATGGAGGCGTGCGCAAGTTACCATCGTCAGTCCTGGGACTCACAGGGCTGGTGATGTGTCGGAGAGCCAAAGCGTCGCCTTCAGAAACACCAGATACATCAGATCTTACACGGGGTGCTTCGCTGTTGCTTGCAGTCATCCCAGA
The DNA here is from genome assembly GCA_021020635.1 of Fusarium sp. PT. Classification (NCBI taxonomy): domain Eukaryota; kingdom Fungi; phylum Ascomycota; class Sordariomycetes; order Hypocreales; family Nectriaceae; genus Fusarium; species Fusarium sp. PT. The sequence continues at coordinate 993,636 of JAHMRZ010000010.1, forward strand.
TATGTCAGATGTCATACGATTATGACCTGCTGTGGGAGAGTCAGGCTGTGACACTAGAGGCTCTGTCGACCTCGAAACAGTGCTCGCATGCTCGCCTCCTGCAGAGTAGGACTTGCTGGAAGGATTGGACATGGAGCGAGATTTGCCGTCATTGGCGAAATGTGAGTACTTTTGAATGATATCGATAGGCGAGAGTCCAGTGTCGTGGAGTTCAGTTGGCCGTGAAGTATCTAAAACTGTTAGCACATATAGTTCGTCGGGATTGAGGAGCATATGTAACTCACCAGGCATCTCATGAATCTGAGTATCAGCCACCTCGGCGGGAGAAGCAAAATAAGCAGGAGAACCGGCTGGCGAGGGTGTTACGCCAGCATATCTGGCTGTAGAGGCAATTTCAGTTCCGGGGCTTGCAGGTGTCTCATCGGTTGTGACCGTCGGCGCTTTCTCGTTATGCTGGCCTCTGATCCATGATCGGATACGGGAACTCGGATCCTCAGTGCCATAGTCGCTTGAACGGTTCTTGAAGATCTTGCGACGACGCCAGAGGCAGAAGACGACCAAGAGACCCGTGACTAGCATGAGACCAAGCACAACACCTAAGACTGGCGCAACCCACTTCGGAAGGCCAGAACCGCCTCCACTCTTGTCATCACTAGTGTTATCGCTGCCATTGTCTAGTTTGGGTCTTCCTGTGGAAACTGCCTTGGTATAAGGCCAGTATTCCTTGATTTTCTTGTTGTCGTAGTCAGTGTCGAATATGTCCCCCAAGGCAGAGGTTGACCAGCCATCTGCAGGCGCAGTTGCAGTTGCGCTGCCTTGGGCATCGCCTCCAATCTCGGAATGAATTCTTTCGTGAACACCATAGTCGCTGTACTCATCAGGATCATATCCTTCCAACCACGTTCCACTGGTGACGTTAAAGTTAACGACTGGGCCTTTGTCAAGACAAGTGATCGCACTTCCGGCCGGAGGCGTGTAGCCACCGAAAACCAGCATCTGGTCTGGGTATGGCATAAAGCACTTGTGTCCGGCGCGAGCATGAATCGGTTTGCCCTCGTTGATCTTGATCCAAGTAAACGATGGCAGCGAGAGTACCCATACATCATCGCTATAAGGATCAGTTGGATGGATGCCATCGAATCCGCCATAGTAGAAGATATTAAAGCTTGAGCGGTCGGAAGCTGTAGCGACCACGGCGCATCCTCTTGTTCGTGCGCCTGGGCCATCCTTTGTTTCTTGGTTGTACCACTTCTTTCCTTCGATATCGTAAATGTCGATGGTTTGCATAAACTGGGGACTTTGTTTCTCCTATCATCAAATCGTGTCAGCATCAGCTTAGACAGACTACCTGCACTTGGATGCGACTCACGCTCTCTTTCTCGTTGGCTGATTTGCCACTTCGTCCCGCCCATTCGGGATAGACAACACCACCTAGGACAACAAGAATACCCTTCTTACCCACGGGAACCCAAACAATCTCTGAGTTGGCACGCCCTTTGACACCCTTGAGAGTTGTGTTGGTCCAGGTTTCGTAAAGTTGTTCCTCCATGTCCAAGGTGATCAAGGTATCGGAAACATTGGTGGCTTTCTTCTCGACATCATTTGTGAAGAACTCTCCCTTCGTGGGTGATCTTAAACCAGAGAAATAGAATGCAAGATTCTCGGATGGCACATTCACGCCTCCTCCGTAAGCGACATATCGAGTGACGCCCTTATCCAGCTTCGGGTCGACGAAACCCGGTTTCCATACTGGCTTGTCTGGTCCATATTGGTATGCTTGATATCCCAAAACTTGATCTTGATCAGGTGCCTCGTACAAGTCATCGTTTCGCAATAGATCTCCGCCGTAAAGGAAGAACTCATCATCGTTGCCAAGAAGGGCACCATCGATGAAGTTTGGCGCAGCACCGTTGCTGTTTCCTGAACCACCGCGAGCCTTCGACATGGCTGGGTCGTCGAGGAGGATTCTAGTCACGTTGGTAGTTGTGTTGAATGGAGTGCTCAGGTTGAAGTTGAGAATTATTCCTTGGTTGTTGCCTTGAAGATTGAGTTAATACAAGTCGAATATGGTACGAAACAACTTACCAGTGTCGAGTCCTGTCTCTGTTTGACCATCATTCATATGTGCAGTCCATTTGATATCACCACCATCCAGATACACCATATCTCGGATCATGATAGCTAATTAGAAGTTAGACAGAGTAATTATTGACCGAATAGCTAGTATGCTTGCCTCTTGGTTGTTTCCAAATGCATATTTCAGTGCTAACTTGGCCATCTTTCCAGGCATCAAATTGAGCGGCAGCAGGGCCTATGGCCGCCGCTAAGAATGCCCACGACGCAGTGTTTCTGAACAGCATGACTGCGATCACGAAACGTCCAGAGAGCGTCGCACAGATGAGGCGTTTAAGAGAGATTAGACGGCAGGGAGATGCTACTGGGCCATTGCTTATCCAGTATCCTAAGGCGTCCTTCAGTAGTCGGCAAGTAAGCCGGGTATCCGCTGAGAGGCAAATAACAGAAAACACAGGGTCGATTTGGCAAGGTAGGGGATTTCTATCGGACAAAGAAACAGCCTCGGTCTAGAATCAAAGGCCGCTATAGTATCCAAGCGGCTCGATGGGCGGCGTTTGTGCAATGAAATGCACGTTAAAGTGGGCAAGGATGGTGAACCAGACGCCAAGGCAAAACGATCGTAGAGTGAGAAAGAAAACGGCACGCAGAGAATTCAAAACGGTCCTTGAAGGCTTGGTATGAAGCTTCAGAGCAAAAGTACATGCACTCGCTGTCAAGTAAAACGTTCGCCACTGGGACCGGTTGAGACCGGGGGGAAACTGTAGGATAGGGCTGAATGATCAGTTGTTCCTTGTGTCTCAAGACTCAACAGCACATTCGTTGACCGGGGATTTCCAATGTGCTATTGAGCATCATCCCTGTTCAGTGGTTCCCATGCAAAAATGGACACCACCTTGCTGCGATGTACCATGCTCTGCATGCACTGGTACGTTTATGGTCACGCTTTCAAGCTGACGCTGATCTGGAGAGTGAGAGAGATACCTTTTGACAGGGTGTAGTTCTTATTTCTCTGCTCAGCCTCAATCCTCTAAAGCCAGATCTTACCACTAGCTGTAAGGCTATGAAAGTTGAGCATGACGAGCATGGTTCGTCCACTTCAAGGACAGAGATTTTGGGCAGCGGTAGCAACAGGTGGATATTCCGTGACTGAGGGCTGACCTCGAGGACTTGTATGGACCTATGGGCCCAGGTTTGTTCTAGGACTAAGCCAGGGTATAGGCATCGCCACGAGCAGGGCCATCCAGCTCATCTTACAAGAGGCGAGAGTTACAGTATACAGGCCGATGATTGAAGAGGAACGGCCCATTTCAGGTGCGTGCTGAGGAGTGATTGCTGAACAAAGACTCATAACCATGGCTGAAATCGGACCAACCAACAATAAGTTATTGGTCGTGGCTTGTGTCACTGACTAACCAACAGCCACGGCTACCATACACATAGCCCATGCAGTTGGAATCATAGCGATCTCGCATAAAGTTGATTGGTAAGTTGAACCGAACCAGTTGGTCGGATCGATCAAATTCGGAGCGACTGAACACGGACACGGACGCGGGCATGACCGAACGGAACAATTGTCTGATTTTGGCAGAGACTGTCAGCAGAAAATTCACCATCACAGAGTCGGATCCAAAAGTGCCATCTGCTGAAGGACGGGTAAAGATGTAAAGAGACTTTTGGAGGCTGGGCTTGACCAGGATGGGAGTGACATGGCCGATCTCACCATACACATCCCTGCCAAAAATAAGCACTGGCACATGTCGGGGAGGAGGCAATGCGACGAGGCCACACCGTGATCCGTCGGACCCCCCTCTCCGTGAAGCCAAGGAGAGCAGAGACTCCGTTGCCATTGCCACAACTGTGTTTATTCTTCGCGCTACGTAGTACGGGCTCGTACAAGGATGCTCTCTACATCAAGAGTGCGTTGGCAACCTCTCAATTCTCCTGGTCCGCGGCATCTCGGACGCAACTCATCGTGGCCCCCACAGACAGGCTGTTGTAAACGAAAAGTCGCGCAGATGTAAGACCGCGGGGTTGCATATTGCAGGCTACAACCATCAGAGACGTGTTCTTGTGTAGTAGGTAGGCTACGCAGCACCCGACGAGGACGATTCGGCTATTGGACGGGCATTTCGCAAATGAGCGTTGATTGAGAGAACAAAGGAAAAGTTGAGATGACGATTCAACATGAACGACGTTGATGAACTGAGCTGGCCAAGGGCCATATCTGATCCGAGCACCTTGTTGACGTGTCGATTGTTGTGCTGTGTAGCCTGGACGACTCTCTCTCTGTCTCTCTGCTAAGTTCTGCCTTTCGAGGCTCGGCTGGATGTGGGCCACAGTGGGGCCAGGGTAGGTCCAGTGGGGGGAGTAAGCTTTTAGTGCACCAACGAACCCAGCACCTACGCCTCGTGCCTACGTTGACCGACATCTAAAGTCAGGTACGCGAGAGCCTAGTTCAAAATATGCAAAGAAAATTCTTTCTTGTATGAAGCGAGTCGTGTTTCTGGGTGCCGTGGTCTGGAAGAGAAAGCTCGATATCAGAGGTTAGGTATGTTGTATGTCTTGATGGAAGTGCAATGTCTACTTGTACAGTACCTGCTAAGTTAGAAGATCATGTCTCCACTTACTCCCGCTTTCACAGGGCTGGATCGAAACAAAAAACTTCCGCCCTGGATTGGGTTGCTTTGTTTAGACTCCCGCCAATCAAAGGACAAGAAGCCCTGACCATTAGGCTGTGGCGCCTTCCTGCCCGCCCGTTTCACTGAATGCAAGCCACGGCCGATTAGTCTTGAACCCGAAAGGCAGGAGCCGCCTCCAACTTCAACTGTCCAACTCCTCAACCTCACGGAAGGTCTCAAGCTTGAACGTGAACCTGAGGCCACTCCACTTCTTCGGCCTTGCATCCAAGGACGCGACAGCACGTCTTTGTACTTGTGTGCCGCACTTGTTCTGCCTCATTGTTTATGCAGCAGCATCTCGTGCCCAATGACTCGACCAGAAACAATGTCACTAGCTAATGTGCACTTCTAATACGGGGAGTTCTGATGTCTCTACACCCAATCGTTTCCGATGTCCTTAGAGATTCGGCTTCGCTTTAGCCACAGCATCAATGGCGTGCCTTGCACAGCGAGCCGGATATGCTATGACGCCGCATTGACTATTATTATCACCAAGATGCATAATATCAATTGCAGTATGCAGTGTCACTATCAAAATCACAATTTCACTCATCAAGCCTCAGCTTTCAGGCTGGGGAACGGAGTACCGCTTGACTGATTCTCAGTAAATTTTGTTTTTCCAACCTTGTCGGATCTTCGGTTCCATTCGCTTGTCACAAGGCATGTTGTCAGCAGAACCCTCGTGGATTAATGTGATGTGTTATTGTCACTTCTCCGCCCCTTCACGGCCCGCAGACCTGGAACTTCAGAGTCCAAGTGCGCGATATTGGGAGCATTCACCTTCCAACGTGAAGGCACCAAGACAAGGCCCTTGTCCAAGTGGACCTGTAAGGCCGTGCTGCTTGCTCAATTAGGTTATATCTCAACGTGCGAACCCCTGTCAGACCCTTGTTCTCATCCATGCTCAGTGCATGTAAATGCATTGTTGCTCATGCTACGCATCGTCAAGGTAAGCAAGCTCAGGTGAGGTACCCACAAAGTCATCCAGAACTTAGCTTCAGTTGTATACCCGCCTGATGGATCTTTTGCCCCGTCTCTTTGTCCTAAATCGTCTTTTATACAGTCGCCAGACTGGGATCTCTTTAATTTGAGCTGACGTCTGGCTGTTTAGTTTGATTACATACCTTCTCTTCCATCTTGTCACCGCGTTGGGATTCCGGTGAGTCGGTTTTGCTCTAGTATCGGCTTGCATCTCGACTTCTCGGCGGCTTTCTTACCACGTCAAGAAACTGGTGTGGCTTACTTGGGAGGAAATTAACTCTAACTGCGAATGTTGATGTGAGTGGTGTTGTCGAATATTCACGTTACTGGCGTCTGGTAAGGCTTTCTCTCTCATGCTCAGCCCCCAATCTAGTCCCCAATTATATATCACATACGTCTGGGTTCTTCACCAGGTTTTTCACCCTTTGTTCGACACTCTCTAACATCTCAATTAAAAGTAGTTGGGCCTCGACGTTCGTTTTCGATACACTCGCTTCCTGAGTCATACGAGCCTGACGCTGCTATCACTCATTGCGCAAAGGCAGTCACTCATAATGCGCTTCTCACTATTGCTCGGCGTCCTAGGCGCTGCAGCTATCGAGATTCCAGCTCAAAATGATGGGAATGGTCTATATCGAAGGAGTGAATCGGTGACTCTTCAGCCTGCTCCTCCCGCTACTCAGGCTCAAGATGGTTACATTGCCAACGACCCTGAGCCCCAGACGTATGCTGCCAACGACCCAGAAACAACAGTGGCACCAGCACCACAAGCTGTCTCTTCTGGATCTGCTGAAAAGGATGATGCCGAGATTCCGTCACCTGCCACAACCGCCGAGGCCCCTGGAACCAGCGCAAACATGGTCTTTGATATCAAGTGCGGCTGCAATGTGCCCGTCACAACTGTTGTGACCATTACAGGAGGGTATCCTGGAAGCTCTCCACCAGTGGTTCTTCCGCCCACCACCGAGCCTGTTCCTGGGCCTCCAGTTATCACGGCTAGCTACACTGTTGCGCCCCCGCCAACCTCAACATATCAACCGCCTGAGCTCCCGACTACGACAAGTCAGCCGCCCCTCGAGCCTCCCGTCATTACAGACTCATATCCCGCTGAGCCTCCGACCACAAGTAATGAGCCTCCTGTCCCCCCCACTACCACGAGCGAAGAGCCGGAGCCTCCGACCACAACAGATGAGCCTCCTGTACCTCCTACAACGACGAGTGAAATCCCCGTGCCTCCAACAACGACAACTGAGGCCCCTGTGCCTCCGACCACCACAACTCCGTCTCCTGGAACGACTGAATCTTGGTAAGTTGCTATGACTCGTGTAAGGATCCCCCATTAACACTTTCAAAGCGCACCTGGAGGCACTACTACTGTTACCGATAAGATTACTGTCACGGACAAGGTCACAGTGACTGAGAAGGTTACGGAGAAGGTCACTGAAAAGGTGACAGTGACCGAAACCCAGGCTGCATCAACAGTAACGGAGACAGTGACAGAGGGAACCACTGTGATCCAGACCCAGCCTGGAGTGACATTGATCGAGACTGTTCCTGGGCCAACCGTCATTGAAACTCAGCCAGGAGAGACCATTATTCAGACTCAGCCTGGAGAGACCATTATTCAGACTCATCCTGGAGAGACCATTATTCAAACTCAGCCTGGAGAGACTGTTATCGAGACTCGACCTGGAGAGACTGTTATTCAGACTCAGCCTGGAGAGACCATTATTCAGACTCAGCCTGGAGAGACTGTTATCGAGACTCGACCTGGAGAGACGCTAATTCAGACTCTACCTCCGGTCACGATCACTGAGCCTGGAGTCACAGTCACCGAGGAGGGGGAAACTGTGACTGTCACTGGGCCTACAGTCACAGAGGCCGGAACAACTATCACTGAGCAAGGAACTACTGTAACACTTCCCGAAGTCACCGTCACTCAGGCAGGAACAACGGTAACCCTTCCTGAGAAGACCGTCACGGAATCTGGAAGCACTGTGACTGAAGCTGGAACAACTGTGACTCTTCCTGAAGAGACCGTTACCAAGCCCGGAAGCACTGTCACGGAAGCCGGAACTACCATCACTGCGCCTGGTGTAACAATCACCGGCACCGTTACCATTCCAGGAAGCAGGGTGACTATTACTGAAACTGGAGATGATGAGACAGTGACAGTACCTAAGACTGTTGTTCAACCTGGTGAAGAGAGAACCATTGTGCGGACTGTCACTCTTCCTGGTCAGGAAACGGTGGTTACAGTGGCCGGCGAAGAACGAACTATCACTGTGCCTGGAGAGAGGACTGTTGTCACTGTGCCTGGAGAGCAAGCCACCGTGACAGTCGAATCCGTTGTCACTGAGCGACTGCCTGCAGAGACATTGACCATCACTAAGAATGGACAAACTGTTGTCACAGTGGTCCCAGGCCCAACAACCGTCTACACTACCACCTTGACGATTGGCCAAACAGTACAGCTTCCTCCAACAACGGTTACTGCCACTCCTGGGCGAATTACTCTGTGCCCCAAGCCTACGGGTAGGTCTGCGCCGCTCGACCCCAAGTCTGATCTCACATTTGGCTGTGAACCTGGCTATGTTTGCAACCCACCGAAGCCCGCGTGGTGTAACTTCTGGGCCGAGCCACCTGATGAGGACTACCTGTGTGAGCCTCAGTACTGTATCAAGGCTCCTAAAATCAAGAAGACCAAGTGGCGCAAGAACAAGACCAGCTACTACCCCCGATCTCCTGGTTATTTCAATCTGAACCCTGAAGCGTTTGGCCTTTCTTACGACATCTTCGAAAAGCAAGTTTATGAGCAGATTGTCAGCAAGGAACTCAAGACTTTCACCACTGGAAACTGGGCTTCTCAGACGACCTTGAGCGATTGGCCTGATGCCACTACTTCAGTAGCAGAGTCTTCTGACTACGCCCCTAACAACAACCAACGACGTGGAATGCACATGTTTGATACACGGGACGTCACTCCAGCCATATGTTTCGATGACTGCGATGGTGCTTACAAGATTGCGCTGTCAACAGGCAAGTCAGACAAGCTTTGCCGAGAGGGCTCCTCATTCCAAGGTAGTTACAGTATTTGCCGAACATGTATCAGTGACAATACGGAGAAGTCCAAGAAGACTGTCCGAGACTACGTCGAGCCCCAGTTCAATCAGTTTGTCGAATATTGTGATGGAAAGGATACCACAAGTGTCACCACAGCTGCTTCTGGTCCTGAGTCCCAGGTTACTGCAACTCCTGATGTGGAAACAACAGGTCAAGTTGAGGCTACCTCTGGTGGTTTCACTGCCCTTCCTGTTACATCAGAAGAATCTGAGCCCGAAACGAGCAGTGCTGAAGCCAAGCCTCAGTCGACCACTGACGCTGCTGAGCCTACATCTGTCCAAGAAGAGAAGACGACAAAGCAGGCAGAGCCTACAACTATCCAAGAAGAAAATACCACAGAGCAGCCTGAGCCTACTTCTGTTCAGGAAAAACAGACTACAGAGCAGCCTGAGCCTACTTCAAACGATATCAAGCCTTCAAGCGTCGGCGACCAGAGCACGGAGATCATTGAACCCGCTTCCACAGACTCTGAGCCTAGCGAAACAGCAGCCCGAGCAACGACAGATGCAGTTGAAGCGACCTCGGATGTGTCACAGCCTACAACATCTGTAGAAGCTGTTGAAGAGACTTCGGTTCCGGTCGAGACAACCGAACAGCCCGAGGCGACCGAGACCGAGACAGCAGCTGAAGAGACATCAACCAACGGGTCTGGAAACTCTGAAGCTGGTGAGTCCACTACTTTGTTTGCTCCTACCAAGAGTGTCGTTGTGACCGTGACATCGTCGCTTGGTGACTCTGAGACTGATGTGGTTTCTACCGTCACAGAAACAGGATCTAGAACAGCTCACACCAAGGGAGTCGAGACAGACTCGTCGGAGACTGCCTCAGAGACTGATGGTTCTGCCGCGACCGCGACTAGCGGTTCTGGGGCTGTGTCCGAAGCTACTTCCGGGGCTACTTCCGAGGCTGCTTCTGAGGCTGCCACCAAGACTGCTTCGGAGGCAGATGCCTCAGAGACTGATGTTTCTGGAACTCTCACCGCAACCACAGTCAAGGCTACAAGCTCTGGCGAGGTGGATGCTACCGAAACTGCAACAGAAACAGAATCGGGAGCTTCCGCAACAGAAACAACAGAAACAACAGAAACAGACGCTGCTGGCTCCGCCACTGCTTCGAGCACGACCAAGTCACGTCTTGAGACACGTACTACGACTTCTGGCTCCGATGAGACTGCAGCGCCTTCGAATGTTGAAGCTGCTGCGTCTCGATTATCTGCCGGCTTTGCCACTTTCATCGCCCTTCTGTCGATGCTAGCGGTTCTCATCTAATCTTCAACCAAAAACACCTTTTTTGTATAAGTTTTCACGACACTCATTTACGCTAATGTCTATTGGACGACGATTACATGTTTACATTTACGCTTCATGGATACTCAATGCACATATACTTTTGGGAGATAATTTACATATTTGAACATATGGCTTGTTGCCACAACACTCTTTTGGCGCATATTGGGAAGCATATAGAGAACAGCGTTGAGATACCAAACACTCCTTTACATATACCACAGGAACGAACGAGAAGACTAGCTTTGGATGCGGGAACTAGTGGTCATGGGCGACCAGGTTTAATAGTGCAGAGAACAAGAGGTAGCGCAGTATGAGGTTGAAAAATTGATTATCGTCGCCGCCGATTTGGCGAGCTGAGGCCTGCAATTTTGTCGTCTGTTCTGGGTGATAGAATTTGACGTTCACAGCCGTCCACTTGTAAAATTACAGCTAGACAAAAGAAAGGTATTTATAACATCGTAAATTCATCTCGAAATGTGCAATATACGGCTCCGCTACCAGGCGCACCAGAAGGACATATCTAGTATTGATGTTAGTTCTGGGTCGTGCTTATGCAATACCATTCTTGCTCACTGTTGTTTCGGTTTTTTTTTCTTTTTCTTTTTTTCTTCTCTTTTCTCTCTTGATTTTACCAATCGCTCATTCCAAGCTCCTTTCGCCTTATGCAAAGGGGTTCGTCCAAGTTGCCCGCCTCGAGGGTCATGAGATATGCGACTTCTGCGTCGACTGTCGATCGGCGACGGGGGAAGATTACCCAGACGCTGGGAACGGGGAAGCCTGAAAATGAGAGGCCGAGCATTTTGTAGCGTTATTTGGATATGAACTTGTTTGAAGAGAGGCAGCGTTACTGTTGTGTTGAGTCGAGTGGAATAAACAGAAGTGATTTGTGTGAAGGTATTCGCAAAGTGTCTCGGATCTTTGAGACACAAAGTGCATTCCCCTCCTCCCTATATATCTAAAATCCTTTTTCCTCGGGGACCTAGACCTCGTGCTCCATATACGCCTAGATCTTCAAACATCCCAAAGCCCTATCGTCAGGTCCAAGGTATTAGACGGAATAGGTAAAGGATGCACTCTTAAGGGTTCTGGGCGTTTAGCTTGGAATGCAAGGGATATAGAACGCCTCGTGGCGGCCGAGACAGGGGATCTACCATAGCTGGGGGAGCTAGTTTACTAAAGACAGCATTGCTATGTAGATCTGGAATATCGAGGCACGCAAAGCCAATTGGTCAGGAACATAGTGTAGAGTCAATCTCGCCCGGATCATCGACGGCTTTGACGTAACTCTGCTACTTGCTGGTCCCTGAACGGCGTCGATCTTTAGAAATGTGACGATATCTGGCGACTGAATTCAAACGATCAACCCAAGTATGACATATGTACAGTGGAAAGTTTGCCTGCTTCTAACAAAAGCCATGCTCTTTTCATTCATTAAGGTAAAATCGAGTATCTGAAAAAATTCATCATGTTCCAACGCCGTCATTCCTGAGCTTGTTTGTTCATGCACATCGCATTGTGTCGCATCAAGAGCAGAAGCAGACTCTGTATGTATCCAGGTTTTGCCTCCCACCCGTCATTCAGTCAAGTTCTCCAGAAAGTCATGTCATGTCTCATTCCACAACCAATCCCTCAAGCACGCGTATCGCCTTTGTGCCTTCGCTCTCAAATCGGTGAACAATCGACTCGCACTCATGTTCCAATTTCTTCTCGGCTTCTAAAGCATTATAGAATATCCACTCCTGCACTGTCATTTGCTTCTCGGGTGACGTCAAAGTCTGACCCTGCTTAAGGTATCGTTCTATGCCGTTCTCTTTCTCCGAGGTGTTACCTGGTGTGCCAAAGATGGCCTCGAGGTCCAGCTCCGTCCAGGGTGCTGTGCTACGAAGTCCTGCAATCACGTTGCGCTTGGATGGTGAGCTGCGCATGGGCGAGCTACGTGTGGGGGTAGATGCCACAGGCGCGATTGCGACCTTCTTGGGGTTGGCACTGGACGTTTGTTTTGACGATGGCGGCTGGTTCTCAGCATCTGAGGACTGGGGAGATTGAGAAGGAGAGATGGCTGCTTGTCTGGCCGAAGGCGCGGGAGATATAACCTTTCCAGGGGTAGAGGGCGGGTTGGTCATCTGAGCCGAGCTTGGTGGGGGAGATGAAGGCACAGGCTCTGCTGCAGATGATGGTTGTGCCGACTCAAGCTCTTCTTTCTGTTCCTCGGACGCGTAAACCTCCACATCTTCCTGCATTGGCTCTTCCACTGGTTGAGTAAAAGGCTGCGTCGACTCCTGGCTTGCTGCAGCTTCCATCGACTTGCGAGCCTCCAGTGACTTCTTAGAAGGACGACCACGGCCACGCTTAGGGGGTGCATCACTCAACTGACTCTCTTCGGCCCTGATAGATGCACGAGATGCTAATGAGGCTTTAGATGGGCGTCCCCGGGGCCGTTTCACGGGCTCCTGGGTGGGCTCAGTGGGGGTTTCCGCTGGTGCTTCAACCAGCTCAAGCTCATCGGCAGAAGCGTGAGAAGCGACAGATGCCCGGGATGGACGACCACGGCTTCGCTTGCCTGCACTCGAGCGTGAAGCCGCTGACTTCTTAAGCACAGTGTCGGTGCTAGCGAGGCTGTCCTCATGAGGTGGCTCGTCTACTTCAGCTTCTACGTCTGGCTGGGTGATGTCTTCTGTGGGCTCCTCAGGCTGGGTTTGCTCAGGCTCGATTTCGTCCTCATCAGCAGGCTCTGTTGCCGCCTTGGTCTTCTTCGACTTTGTTTGTTTTGATACTTTCCTGGTTCCAGCCTTTCGTCCCTTCTTTGGAACATGCAACTCCTGGTGTTCAACCTCGGGCTCAGCTACAACTTCTGGTTCAAGCTGCGGCACGGGCTCGGCTTCTAGCTCATCGACCTCCATCTCAGCTTGCAAAGCCCTAAGTTCGTCTTCGACTTCCTCCTCATTTGGCTCTACTGGCTCAGGGTTCATCATAGGATAGTCGCGGGAATATTCAAGTTGCTCGCCCTTGGCTACCTTTTCTGTCTTTGTCTCCAGTCTCTCCGAATCCGAATCGGCGGTTACCTCGTCATCTTCCGAGAGCTGTCTCTCCAGATCAGCTTCGAGCTGTCGTTCGATTTCATCATCGTCGGGGAACGTTCCAGGAGTTTCTTCGTAAGTCGTGGTAGCCAGCTCTGATGTAACGGAGGCTATAGAGACATCGCGAGCAGATTTGGATGTGGGTTTTCGGGCTGCCTTCTTCTTTCCGCCCTTCTTAGTGGCTGGAGCTTCGGTCGTGTCTGCGTCTTCCTCATGCTCTAATGTAGATTCATTTATGACCACGCTATCGTGTGTACGTGTCGCGCGCTTCTTTCCTGGTGGACCCTCTGAAACAGCAACACTGACATCTTCCACTGCTGTGCTGTCGCGTTTTCTTCCCCGAGAAGGCTTCAACGATGATTCTTCTCCGATTGAAACCTCGGGCTCTTCAGCTGGAGTGTCCTTTTTGGCTTTTGTTTTCCGTCCCTTTGTAGTCGCTTTGCGTGCTTTTGTCTTCTTTCCACCTTGGGCCGAACTCGTTGTCAACACACTGTCCTCCATAGCAGCTGTCGAATCGATTATTGAGGTAGTCTCGGAAGCAACTGTAGCAACAGATTGGACAGATAGGCGGGACGCTTTAGATGCACGTCCTGCCTTGCTTTTGCTCGATTTTTTGGCAGGTTGCGATGCTTCAAGCATGATAAAGAAGGGGCAGCCGGGTGATCGGTTGTGGTGCTCATCGCTGTACATTGTTAGTTGGTGGCTCAGGACGAAAGAGCACGCAATACTTACAGAGGCTTGTCGCCAGGTTCCCAGCCGTCAAGCGCGAGTTGGCAGTAGGTGCAAGTAGCCATATCATCCGAGTCTTCAGTTGGTGTGTACTTCCATCCCGCCTCAACCAATTGCTTGGTCTTGCATTTCCATCCCTTTTTGGAATCGTGGGGCCACCTGCCAGCGAAGGTGGCCTTTCGAGCTTCCTTCATGTATGGCTGATCAGGGTTTTGTTGCGCATAGTCTCCAACTTCTGCTTCTATCGCGGCTACAACTGCCCAGCCGCATTCGGGAGCGTGCTTCAAGTGCTCGATGAGAGGGTCGTCGTTCGCTTCCCAGCCGTCGAGGCCCTTGTGGCAAAGGAAACATGAAGCATTGTCGGGATTTTGTGGTGTAGGGTTGAAGAAAAGTCCAGCGCGAGCAAGCTGTAGTAATGTGAGCAGTCGCTTTAATCGGTGTGCAAGGAAAAGCATACGCTTGCGGGTGTAATGCTCTTGTGTGGCCAGCCAAGGGCTTTGGTGCCTCTTCCGCTGGCAGTTGAACCTCGCTTTTTTGCGCTCTTTTGGAAAGAGGCCAAGCGACTCTCGTATGTGATGAATTGGTCGGTGGTGTCTTCGAAAGACATGATGGTGGCAGCGGTGCGCGTGGAAGCGCGATCAAGGGTATTGAGAATCAACGTTAGGACGCGATGGGTGGGTTGCGAACAGGGCAAAAAGACAGCCGCTGCAAAGGACAACAAAGAATAAAGAAAATTCAATGAGTAATCGCTTTCATCGCAAGTTTCAGTTGAGCATAAATACAAAGTTGCGCGCCGTATAAGCAGAACTGCGGACTAGGAGCGGTGGAAGATAGTTGTGTGGAAGGAATTGGTGATACTCGCTTGCTAAGGTATTTTGATCGATCAGACGTGCAAAGTGTCGGTGTGGGGCCTGTCGCGTTTGTTTACTTTGGTGGGTCCAGCAACCCCGGTTCAGAGATCTAAACATGGATTGCGCCAGCGGTCACCAATGAAACCCCGAGAGATAATATGCTATGTATGAACCAGATACGGTGAGTTGCCTAGTAGTGGTAGGTATCTGTTGTATAAAGAGATTCCCATTGTTTACATACTTGGTTCAGCATCATGTTGTCCAGTTCTGAGCCGTTGTTACGTGCCTATCACTAATTGGCCAGACCTATACTGAGACCCTTAGCGCTCAATCGCTTTATACGGCATGACTGGAAAACAAATAACAGTATATATAATATGAATATGGCATTGCCCTCAAGCTAGCATAGTAACGTCTGCATATAACCAATTTCACAGTTTGCCTGCTGCCTGCAGTCCTCGCTCTCCATCTACCAAGATGCACCATCCCTCATGACCTCGGCCACCATCGCCAGCAATAACAGCTTCAAATGTTCCCGGAGCGTTGGCAAACGTGAGGACGGCGTCATCAAAGCTGCCAGGCTGCAGCCAGACAGACGGGATGCCCTTCTCCTTTGCCTCGCGGAGCACCTGCAGAGTTGCTGCTGGAGGGGTAATAACTGATAGAGACGTCTGCGTAGGGTTTGAGAGTGCTGTCACGTTTGGAACAGTGGCATGATCCTTGTTTAAAGCATTGACGGTCTCTGATCCCGGGTTGATGGGAGTCACTGGCAGGTCATGGTGGAGATACCAGACAAAAACTATATAAGTCGTTTATTAGAAGAGCACTGTATTAATACTTCTTCAACAGGGAAACCTTACCTCGATGGCCGAACTTTGCAGGGTTAGAGCTTGCACCCGCCACGGCGTAGGCGGAGGACGTGAAGAATTTACGAACAGCAGCTTCGGTTGCCATCTTCAAAGGATACGTATGATGATTGCTAGGTATGATGGACTGAGTGTTATGTGATGTTGTATGCACTTTCTTTGGCGACGTTGCCGAGGATAAAAGTCACAAGGAGTTGAGCTGCGGGGCTTTACGTTCAGACGCCATATGAACACAGCTGAGGTGATCGCCTGCTGCACGTTACTGTTATAGAAATACCTACTAAATTTCAACATTCTTATTTAATTTTACACTAAGTATATGTCTAACTTTCCTTCAATTACCATCTTGTTTGTATATATTCATCGTTACTTTTGTTGTCTTGGAGGAGTTTCGTATATCATGGTTACTGAACTTTTACACGGAACTGTAGTCACAAGCAAATACAGTAACTTAGTAGTCTCATCAAAAGTTAATCGAACTGCGACGTTGAAAGCCGTTTCTCATTTTGGATATACTTAGTTGCCGGCTTCGCCAGCCGGGTGATCCCGCAAAGTCTTTTTTCACATGATACAATTTCGGGTATTATCTGACCGTTACATCGTTGTGGTGGCTATCGGAAGAATATCGTAAAGCAGTCGTACTGAAACGAATCCAGCACACATCAATCCTCAGCAGACAGCTATTCTCGCAATTGCAATCCATTCCAGCGTTCAGAGTAAGGAGAAGAATATGTGATCTATACTTCGACGAATATATGCAATCGCCTCGCCTCGTACGTATCTGTCGAAGTATGATAAGTCATTCATGAAGAGTTTAGGGTAGGCAGGTCATGTCTCTCGGCTGCCGCAATTGCATGCAGGATATCATCTCGATCGGTTACCAACAAGCGATCACGATCTACGATAAGCTCTTTCTAAATGACGGGGACGCCGTTGCATCGCCTTTGAAGGGCTGAAGCTTGGCTAAAGCTGGAGATGACCTGGTCGAGGATAATCTCCGAGATTCGCGGTTTAAGGCGAACTGGGCTTGGTGGGTTGTCAAGAGATTAACCGAATTACGACAGCGATTATGACATATTTGGCGTCGCAGGGTCAAGCCAATATGGAGGCATGATATTAATTTGACTACCTACCTAGTACGTAGTTGGTGGCATACACGGACGCACATTGACCTCTGATGCAAGTGATTTACAATACAAAAGAGTTGCATATACGGAGTACAGCCCAGTCAAATTGGATATAGTTATTGACACATTGTATGGTGAATCAGGCCATAATGAGGACGATATGATTACTATCTACCTTTGGTCTATACATGAGCGCCGACATCGCAGGTGAAAGAGAGATAGGTATGAACATCAACAATGAAGAGTGGAGGTAAACAAACCGAGAAGTGCTTAGCGACAGGTAAAACAAGTGAATCGTAAGTGAAGGAAGGATGGATTATCGAAGAAAGGCTATTTGAAAAGTAATTGCAGATGAAAATCATATACTACAACACTATTCAATCTGCATGGTTCCCAAGATAATCTCTATGGTGCTCGAGAAGTCATGATGGCCTCTAGAGGTATCCGCACACGGAGTACTTCTGCTGAGAAAAGCAAAACTAACCGAACAGTCACCATGAGATTCAATATTTTATGACCATTCATAAACCATATTCTCAGGCTAGTACGCGACATAAACCTCAATATGTTCAAAGGGGCCATGCATTACTTTCTCCGGTTTCGATAGTTTCACCGCCTAGAGATATTAGTGGACGGTGGACAAAATCAATGAGACAGTAGGCATGATATTAGGGCAGATAAGCGTTCAGGCTATTTTTGACCTACAGACGTGGCTCAAAGTTGGGCCATGAGCCTGACACGGTTGCCCCGTCAGTCGCTAGGAAAAAGACACCAGGGAGGCCAGAGCGTGGAGAGGAAGTGCCCATGGAATGTAGACTTGGCCCTCTTTTCTACTTCCTTCATCTTTCAACCTCTCAACACCATTTTTCTGCTCCGAGAAACCATCACAAAGACTCTTTTGATCGTTGTATAACTGCTTGTTGTGTCACCGACCCAGCCAGCCACACCACTACCACTCCAGTACCACTACCTCTACCTAATAAACCCAAAAAATATGGTGAGCTCCAGTTGCCCCGGACACCCCTTTCTTCGCCCGCGTAAACAATGCACCCCGCCTTCTGATTCGACAGTTTGTTCGCCCGAACAGTTGGAAGTTGGTTTTGCATCAGCTTGCGCGGCACAAGCCTTGGTTTTTCTGCAATTGCATCTTTCTACATCTACGCTTGGGCCGCAACTCTTTTCAATCGCATTCTTCACAACCCTCGCAACGTCATAAATCTTCAGCAATCATGTCTTCTAACAAGTTCGATTCTCAGGCTTCTACCAACTACAAGGAGGCTTTTGCCCTGTTCGACAAGCGCGGAAACGGCCGTGTCACTGTTGACAGCCTCGGTGATCTTCTCCGTGCTTGCGGCCAGAACCCTACCCTCGCTGAGATCCAGGACCTCGAGAAGAATGTTGGCGGCGAATGTGAGTACACTCTATAACGACGAGCTTTAGGAGCGCATGAACTGACATTTCCCGCGCAGTCGACTTCGAGACATTCCAGCGTGTTCTGAACCGCCCAGGCGGCTTCCGCGACCCCGGCGAGCCTGAGGAATACTGCCGCGGTTTCCAAGTGTTTGATAAGGATATGACGGGTTTCATCGGCGTCGGTCAGCTCAAGTACATCCTGACAAACCTGGGCGAGAAGATGACCGACGAGGAGGTCGATGAGCTCCTCAAGGCCGTTGACACCAGCTCAGGCCAGGTCAACTACACTGGTAAGTGCTGCGCTATCAAAGCACAATTTGAGCAGTTACTAACAGCACAAACGCAGACCTCGTGCGAACCATTCTCGCCAACTAAACACTGTTAAGATAGGGGCGGATTGGGTTATGCATCTGCGTTGACGGACCGGCGTTTGCTTGTTTGATTATGGATATGGATGGACTCGGCTATGGATACGCTGAAATGATGAATTATTGCTGCGCTTGCGCAAACGTACTAGCATGTATGGATTTCTGGTAGATAATTAGGAGATGGTTGGAGTTACGAATTGAAGCTCTATCTATCCTTGACTGGCGGTGTCTTGTTGCTGCGAAGTTATCATGAGTGGTGATTGTGGTTGAGCCAAAGGCTGCCTATGAGCATATTGACGCTTGGTCTGAACAAGTAAACAATGACCATGTGGTTTCTGTTTACTTACGCCGTTGTGTCAAGGCTAATTAATCGCGGCTGTAATAAAACCTTGTTTATGCCATAAATAACGTACATATTATGTTTCTCGTTAGCCGCTTCGACCATCCATGACACCACATCCACATCCGACTGCCCCGCGTTTTCCACTGGTTTTAACGGGTCCGAGCGGGAGCTCTATGCTACCTAAGTTAGCTACTGTATCGTCAGTAACGCCCCATCTTGCTGCATCTGCAGTAACTCTTCTTACGCCTTTGACGCTTGAACACGGATCAATCGATTTAGTCTGTGAAGAAGGACCCCTCTTTCCATTGTAGGTTGCCTCATCCATCCAACTTGTCCATCTTCAAGCCAATCGGCTGACCTCCCAGGAGACATTCCACCTCATCAGTCATCATATCCAAGCTGGCTAAGCGTGCTTCCTCCCACCGCAAGCTCCTCCTCCTCCTACTCTCCTTCTTCATCCTCCTCGTCGCCGTCATTCTGGCTTCCTCACGAGCTTTCTCTCGCCTCGGCTCTATAGTGAATCACTTTAGATTCCAAGCCCCACGAACTATTCTATCACGAAGACAGCTTGTCACCAGCACAATGGCTCCTGACAAGTATCGCAACCCTCCCCAGGCGCCGCCCCTGTTCACCGCCACCCCCGACTCGATCGCCGCCGAAACTAAGAAGCTCTGTGACACTACCAAGAGTGTGCTTGACTCTGTGGCGGCCAAAGCCTCTGCTGATAAGGCTTCTTTCGCCAATGTACTTGAGCCTATCCTCATAGACGAGAACCTGGCTGCTACCCAGAGACGCATCTTGACCTTCTACCATCACGTTTCCACAAACAAGGAGCTGCGCGATGCCTCGACCGAGTCAGAGAGAGTCTTCAATGACTTTGGTATCGAGTGCAACATGCGAGAAGACATCTTCAACGCCGTTGATGCCGCTTACGGAAACCGAGCGTCTCAGGATCTCACCAAGGAGCAGTCGCACGTTCTTGAGAAGGAGCGACAGAAGTACATTCGGAACGGTCTGCGTCTGCCCGCTGGATCCAAGCGAGACAGATTCAAAGAGATCCAAAAGCGCCTGAGCGAACTTGAGATCAAGGCACAGACGAACCTCAACGAGGAGAAGGGTGCCATCTGGTTCACTCCTGAAGAGTTGAAGGGAGTTCCTGCTGATGATATTGATATCGACTCTTTGGAGAAGGGCACTGGCGAGAACGAGGGCAAGGTCAAGCTTTCCTTCAAGTACAACCATTACTTCCCTCTTATCAAGTATGCCATTGACGCCGATACCCGCCGCAAGTACACTATTGCGGAATCCAACAAGGTAAGATCGAGATACTAAACTTGAATTGGGCATGTAAACTAATCGATTCCATCTTAGGCCAATGTCAACGTGCCCATCTTCCAAGAGATCATCACGCTTCGAGATGAAGCTGCTCGACTTCTTGGCTACGATAACCATGCAGCTCTGCGCATTGAGGAGAAGATGGCCAAGACCCCTGCTGCTGTTCGATCATTCCTAGACGACCTTCGAACCCGACTGGCTGAGGGCGGCGCCAAGGAAATCAATGCTCTCAAGGAGTACAAGAAGAAGGACTACGAGGAGCGCGGTCTCTCATTCGACGACAGTTTCTACATGTGGGACACATCCTTCTACTCGAGAATTCAGAAGGAGAAGGAGTACAGTGTCGATGAGGCCAAGATCTCCCAATACTTTCCTGTCGAGTCGACTTTTGCGGGCATGCTGAAGATTTTCGAGGAGATCTTTGGTTTCGTGTTTGTTGAGCTTAAGCCCGAGGAGCGAGCCAGACTCAGCCCTACTGGCAAGGCCGAGGATATTGTATGGCACGAGGATGTTCTGATTTACAGTGTGTGGGACGACGAGGCTTCGGGCTCTAACTTCAATGGCTACCTGTACCTGGACCTTCACCCCCGTGACAACAAGTATGGCCACAACGCCAATTTCAACCTCGAGCCTGGTTATGTCACTGAGGATGGAAAGAAGCACTACCCTGTTACTGCCCTTGTCTGCAACTTTAGCAAGCCAACCCCCAAGAAGCCATCTTTGCTGAAGCATCACGAGGTGGTGACTCTGTTCCACGAGCTGGGACATGGCATTCACGACTTGGCTGGCCGTACCCGCTACAGCTACTTCCACGGAACCTCGACAGTGCTTGATTTTGTTGAAGCCCCATCTCAGATGTTGGAGAACTGGTGCTGGACCCCCAGCGTTCTCAAGTCACTTTCTAAGCATTGGGAGACACAAGAGCAAATTCCCGACGAGCTCATTGAGAAGCTCGTTTCCACCAAGCGCCTAAACTCGGCTATCGGCGCACTGGGACAGCTCACCATCGGCCTGTTTGACATGACTGTGCACACACCTGAGTCTCATGAGGCTGTTAAGAAGCTTAACGCTGGCCGAGTCTGGAACGAGCTCCGACACGAAATCTCTGGCACCAAGGGCCCCGAGGATCTCGGAGAGGGACTGTGAGTACCTTCTGGAACAAGGATCTGAAATGACAAGGCTAACCTATGACTAGAGAATGGGGCAACCGCCATGCTGGTATCGGTCATTTCATTGGCGGATACGATGCTGGCTACTACGGCTACCTCTACTCGGAGGTGTTCTCGCTCGATATGTTCCACTCATTCTTCGCCAAGAACCCAATGGACGGCAAGGAGGGCCGCCGATATCGCCATACTGTTCTGGAGAGAGGAGGAAGTATCCCCGAGTTGGAGTTCCTCAGGGAGTTCCTGGGCCGCGAGCCTAGCTCAGAATCTTTCTACAAGGAGCTTGGACTTTCTTCGGCTGCTTGAAAGAGAGAATCTGTATTGATTGCGCCTGACGGGAAGAGATAGCCCCCCCCCAGTTATGAACAGATAATAAAAAAGACGTCATGATAATGTTGCAGCTCGGACTGTTTATGAAGATCCACGTGTCAGTGTCGCACAATAGGACTATCAGCTCTTGGCCTACAGGACATGCCGTGATATACGAGAATACAATCTCGTATCTTGCAGCCACCCGCGCCGTAGATCTTGTTACCCAGGTCCCGTGCCAGTAGATTGGCAATGCAATGACCACACTCTAATGATGTTACTGGAAGACATGGGAAGGCTGTAGATGCAAGGTTGGCTGCATTAATGATGGTGTTGCACAGCCCTAGGGTCGTGTAACCGAGTGTTATCGCCAAGTAGGAGCGGGAAATTTGTAACCGGATTTTAAAATTCCTTGGGAACGAACTAGGAAGTATACTAATGCAGCAAACCGCTGCTTTGAAAGATACTTAGGATAGCTCGTGAACAATGCGGGTTTCCTTTAGCCGGGACTCAACACCACGGGAGGCTTTTAAGTTTAAGCTGTTGAGCCCTGCTTGTATGTTGTTACTCTAGGATATTGGAGATGACCCTAGAAGTAGGAAAGCACATGTATGAACATGGAAATGATACAGTTTGAGCATGAGGAGTACAAGCAAGATATCGAGTCATAGTTGCAAAGAGCAAGACAAACTGTGTCCGAGGATCGATACTGGGTGATGGTGAAGGGAGCCAATGCCAAGGACTCGGTAAGCAAGTTTGACTTGATAAGGCTGTGGTTACATTCAGTTGATAGTTTACCTGATAATGGGATGTTTTCGAGATACTCGGGCAACTTCCTGGCTTAGAACTGGGATCAGAGGCTAACATGTAGTTCTTTGAATTGCAGACGTTTACATCCAGATGGTCGAATGAATGGTAAGCTTTGGCAGCCACGAGTACAAAAGTCTAGTTGAGGAAAATGTGTAATTATCTCAGAGAAGTCGGACAGCAAGCTACGAGGTTGATAGGGCAGTGGGTTTCGAGTGCGGAACCGCATTCCCGTCTCCGAGGTTATCCGGAGATGCTCAGATTTGGGAGCCTTGTGATAGTTAGAGGCAATTGTGTTGGAAACCACCGTGAATTGTTTACAACAGGCAGATGCGGAACCGTGAAACGGCGTCGGGTCTCCGTGTGGCTTCCCCCGGGCGTTCAAGGGCTTGGTTTGATGCCGATATGCAAAGAAGTGATAACTGACAAGTCAAGTATTTTGATTCAAATGCTGGAGAAGCCTTCATTGCCGGGTGATAAGCCGATTGCAGTCGGCGTTGAGCGGGCTTGCACCTCCGCATCCTCCGCTTCATCGAACCACTTTAATTTCCGTCGAGGAGAAGAGAGGGAAAACAGAGCCAGTAGCAGTTGGAGGTTGGAAAGACAACCATTAAAGAGGTGGGGGAGGAAACATGCGAGGATGACGCCAACGCCAATGGCATCAACTCCATCCTATTTTATCTTAAGATGAGATGGGGTATAAAGTTTGACGGATCTGCGGAGAAGGGCCATGGCTTGCGCGGGGGAACGGGTAGTCTAAGTTAAGTTAGGGATTGCGGGGAAAGATGGGGTAGTTGAGAGTATTTGACGATAATGAGATGTTATTAGGTGGTCTATAATACTTGGATACAATTCATTAGCATTTGGTATTCGATGATACAATGTTATTGTTGTGTAGAGATGAGTGGAAGAGGACATATCAGCACTCGATGCCTTTGTGGAGAGAAGAAGCCATTCTGCTTGTCTCATCACCAACGCAAGCCACCTCATGTACTTTACTAAGCCCATGTGCTCTCATTTCCATGCTGTGCCTACCCGTGGCCAAGCTGAGAAGATCAACTGCAAAAGACGCTGACCGTCTTTGTAGCTTGCCTTGGTGAGCATGCCCACGTTGTCATAACAGGCGTGGCTCAGGCACAAGTGAATAAGCACTCTCCAAGCCTTGATCCAGAAAACAAGCCTCAATATGCAGGTTCCCTAGCGTCTTTTTTCCACCGTTTTCTCCAACAACTTTCAGCCTTTTTAGCGGGCTGAGGTTCCAGTTCCAGCTCCAGGCGACATCCATTCCCGTTTCCTTGGCTGTTGTCGGTATGTTTGCGTTTGCGTTTGCGTTTGCACCACACGCTTCGGAATTTCCGTCGGGAGCTGGACCTTGCTATCCATGATAAGCAAAAAGAGGGATTGTATCACGAAACAAATAGTGATAGTCGTCCTTTGGCTTGTTGGGTTGGTCCCGGGGTTTGATCCGGTGCTGCAGGATGTGTTTTTGCATGTGGGTTGGGTGTTGGTGTGCTGCGTAGGCGTAGGTAGGGATGTAATAGGATATGCAATGCAGTTTATTCTAAAAGGATCCACGTGGTTTTCTCAGATGCTGGCTAGAGATTTGACACCCTCGCTGACCGATATCGACTCATCCTGGAGGACACTCTGACTTGTTTCTACTGGCCATGAACCAACTATAATTAACGCTGCAAGGATCAAGGTACAGAAACCCTTGTTTGCGAAGCCGAAAACTAGGACTCATGAGGAGAATACATGGTTATGTCAAAGAAACGGAATTCAAGACGAGGCACGGATAAAGACAAGGCAAACAGCGGATCCGACGTGGACGGATAAGGCAGAAAAAGTAAAGAGAGAATAAGATAAAAGGTTGTCTTTTTGGGTTGGTAAAAGGCGGGGGTTTAGAAATAGAGACAAACAGTCACAGTAGATAAAGCAGAAAATACTAACCTAATTCAAGAACCCCAAGGCATCTCTTTAAGGACATGTTTGCGTCTGTGTAAGTGCGGAGCGTGGTCCTGAGAGATGGGATGGGATGGGATTGTCCGACATGGGCCGTCATGTCTGAACACAAGAGGTTGTAACTAGGGAGATACATAGCATTACATGACATGGCATGCACGATTCAGCGGTAACTGTATTCGACGAAGCACGGTACACCAATCGATCACTGTTGTTACTTGAGGAGTACTCGATGGATGTATGGAATTGGGGAGAATATAAGGTCAATTTGATATTAGAAAATAATACATGAAGCAATGAGATATGAACATACAACTGTAGACCTGATAGAGACTAAAAAAACCAACTAAAGACTACTCGCTACAGTAGCCTTCTCCGAATTCACATCTCCCCTTATCAACGGCTCACACCTCGCACTTGAGCAACATGCCCCAACACTCCTCAGAGCGCCATCTCGCGTGGCCGCCCCTCGGACGCACAAAGAAGGAAGCTGTGTCATGTACGTTTGCGGTAGCATGAGCATGTCAATGGATATACCAAGGGTTACATGGCCCATCTGCCGGGCTCCATAATGATGCTATGCTTTAATTGTTCTTACCGGTCAAGTCACTTCTGCGAGGAATAATCAACAGGACAAGGGAAGGCATGTAAGTCAAATATAGACAGGGATTGTGTACCCTGTAGAGTCACCCCTCGAACCCCGCTGGATAGAGAAAAAAGAAAAGCAAAGAGAGGTGCTGTTTATATCCCGGTATGGGGGTCCATTGCTTCGTTGATAGTTGATACACACCCTCCGTTCTGAGACACAAGTCAACAGATCCTTGCCCTTGGAGGAATGCGTCGAGAAGGATTCTGAGTCGTGGCTTGTCGGCTACTGAGTCTCCTGTCGGCTGCAGCAAGCGGACGGACAAACGGATGGGATATCTCGTGCAGACGAGGGTTGCGTTATGGCTGCATGGCATGATTATACACTCGCCCCCAACACACTCCAATTGCAGCAGACTCTCCACATTAAAGTAATGGTCTTTGACGAGAATTCTTTTTCTTTTTCTTGGCGAGAAACGTGGGAGCTGGCTTCTCCACATGCTTGAGGTGTAAGTGAGGCTTTCCAAGGATAATGGGATGCTATTAAAGGACTGCCTCTGCCCTCAGCAGTTGAGATATCCAAGTCGAAGAACCATTGAGAAATAAAAAGCTTGTTGATTATTGTTACTAGCTTTCTTATCATATCTTGTATCTGATCTCCCGTCTTCTCGCCTCGTTCGACACGCCAAAAGAGTTTCCCCTGTTGCACCGTCACTCCCGCGTCTGGGGTGATCTTTCTTGTTGTCTCGCATATTGACGAGATAGAGACAGAAAAGAAGAAGCAGAAGCAGAAACAGAGACAAGAGCATCTTGAGATACCTTACACTTGCCTCGTCCCCTTTTGAGCCTCCTCCTCCTTTCTTCTTTCCCCCCTCCTTCTCATTCCTGTCTCGGCTGGTTACTTCAATTCTTGTCCTTGTCCTCCATCAGTTCCTTCCCACCCACGTTTTCTTGTTTCTTGATCCGCCGCTATCCTCAAAGAAGCCGGCCCTACTTCTTCCCTTCTTTTTAACTTCATCTCGTGATCCCGAGATATTTCTCATGGTTGATATCACAATGAGCGACTACGACCGAAAGGAACCTTTCGATGAGAAGGCTTCGGCTTCTGAGCTTGATCTCGCCGTTGACCCTGATGCTGGGTTGAGTGAGGCCGAGAAGCAAGACGCTGTGAGTTGCACATACTATATCACGTATTGAATGGGAGGTACTGACATGATTTCAGGAGAAGAAGCTACTTCGAAAGATTGACATGCAGCTCGTGCCTTGGGTATGACAATTGCGACTATATAAGGACAACTGCTGACTGCCATCTAGCTTTGCCTTCTCTACCTTGTCTGCTTTCTTGACCGAACCAATATCGGCAATGCTAAAATTGCAGGCCTGCTCGATGACGTGCATATGAGCACTTCACAGTTCAATGCGACCCTGACCATCTTCTACATCTCATACGCCATTTTCGAGCCTCTCGCCAATGTTCTCCTGAAGTGGTCCAAGCCGTCCATCTTCATCCCTGTCATTATGTAAGTCACTTCCAGGAGCCGTATTGTATGAGTACGACCAACTAACTCCCCAATTCCAGGGTCCTATGGGGCGCTTCAATGCTGGGAATGGGCTTCGTCAAGAACTGGGAAGGCCTCATGACTGCTCGGTGGTTCCTTGGTGTCACAGAGGCCGGACTCTTCCCCGGGATCAACTACTACCTGTCCTGCTGGTATAAGCGATCCGAGTTTGGGGCTCGTGCCGCCTGGTTCTTCTCGGCTGCTGCGCTTGCCGGCTCTTTTGGTGGTCTCTTGGCTGCTGCTATCCAGAAGATGGATGGCGTTTCTGGAATCCCTGGTTGGGCCTGGATCTTTATTATTGAAGGTCTCCTTACTATCATGATTGGTTTTGCTTCGTTCTGGATGGTCCACGATTTCCCTACCGAGGCCAAGTTTCTCAATGAGAAGGAACGAGCTCGCGTCATTCAACGACTGGCTGCCGATAAGCAGTCTTCTGCCAAGGACGAGCGGTTCAAGATGAAGTACCTCTGGCAGTCTCTTACCGACTGGAAGACATACTGTGGAATGCTCATCTACATGGGTCCTCTGATGCCCTTGTACTCTTTCAGTGTCTTCTTGCCTACCATTATCCAGAACATGGCCTTTACCGACAAGAAGGCGGTTGTCAAGAACCAGCTTCTCAGTGTACCACCCTACGCTGTGGCTGCGGTCGCCACTATTTTTGTTGGCATATACTCGGACAGAATCAACAAGCGAGGCATCTTCAACCTGTGTGCTGCCCCCATCGGAATGGCAGGCTTTGTTATGCTTGTTGCCTCGACCAACCCTGCCGTTCAGTACACCGGTTGCTTCCTGGGTGCCCTGGGTATCTACCCTGTGATTCCCATCACCATCAGCTGGGTCGCCAACAATGTCGAGGGCGTGTACAAGCGAGGTATCACACTTGGCTTTGTGATTGGCTGGGGCAATCTCAACGGTGTCGTGAGCAGCAACGTCTTCTTCAACGGCCCTCGTTTCTACGCAGGGCACGGCACGATCCTTGCATACATGTTTGGGGGCGTTTTCTGCGGGAGTCTCCTCATGTATGTTATGCTAGCGCGGGAGAACAGGAAGCGGTTGGCTGGGGAGCGTGACGACGTAGTGGAGGGCAAGTCTGCCGAGGAGATTCACGAGATGGGCGATAAGCGACCCGATTTCCTTTACGTACTGTAAAATTATTTACGACATATCATACTGGAAAGAGATGGAGGGCCGTTTGGTGGTACATGGGATCGTGCAGGGTTATAAGTTGGAATTGTTTTACGCAACTAGACTGTAGAATGAGATGAGAGCTTAATTGACGATGACTTGACTACGATTCCTGCTTTTAATCAGTGTATATATTGAAATAGGAAGTGAATGCATTGAAAACAATTCTCATATTAGTGTTGCCTGTGAAAGCTGTGATGGGGTTACAGCCGATCGCATGCCTTTCGATGTTCTAGAAGACAACCACAGCCTGATTATAGCCAAGCAGTCGTAAAAAGCAAATAGACAAACATACAGGGCGAAAATGCAACATTAGATCTGCTGACAGACGCCTCTTTTGCTTACCGTATTTGAAAATAGAAATAATCCTTGTATGCACGTTGTATGTATGCACTCAGACTCGCCGAGATAACCAACAATTGGATAATAGCAAAGCAAGCCACCGTTTGTCGCAGCAGCCACCCGCCACGTTTCATAATCCTCAGCGGGATCGAGACTTGAGAGAAAAGGGATGCAATCCTTGGTCTCTTGAAGGCAATCAAACTCGAGTCTGCGCCGGGGATCTGTCGGTGGTGATGTCAGGCTCTGATTCAGCCCACGGGAGCGTGCATAGTTTAATCAAAGCCTTGTCTTGGTAATGAATTCACCGCAATTGAATCTGGTATTAGATGTTCCTGGTTTTTGGGTAGGATGCTGGCTTGGATGTTGGCGGCGTGGCATCGATAGTATCGAGATAGCGTCAGAGCGTGCAGTTGTGGAGGTTGCGATGAGATTGGCGATGGCGATAGCGATTGCGATGCCAAGCCTTTTCGGGCAGATCGTCGAGTTGGATCGACTCTCGAGTGATGGCGTTTGTTTGCTTGTGCTTGTGTTTGGATGAAATAGTCTAGATTGGACTAGACTAGACTGTGCACTTTCAAACATCCACGTGGGAACAAGAACAAGCTCGTAATTATATTACCCCAAGGTTTGTTAGAATTAGCCTATCAATGCACCCGGTTTGGGAATAGACTGACCGTTTGATCTGGTACCTGTGTTAGTCCAACGGGCGATGGAATAGAATCTGGGGAGTAAGAATATGGGGGAGGAGTTGACTTTGTCTGTGCTCACAGGCAATATCTATATAGTCTTGCGATGAAACATAACGGTACTGCTCCTGTTATTGTACTGCAGATTAGAATATCCGAGTGTTGAGTAGGTTGGTGTGTCCAAGTGCACTGGCATTGGCACTGGCACTGGCACTGCACGGCCAAGATAGTTTAAATCGTTGGTGGAAGTTCAATATAAGACAAGACACCATCCAGCTGAGGTTATCACCCACTGGGAGGGCGACAAGAGAACAAGATTGGCGGAAGAGAGAGAGAGGCAAGTTGCATTAGCCAAGAGGTTTGCTGGATAAACCAATCGACCTGCTATGAAGTAGGCTACCTACCTATCCAGCTTCACCAAACTTGATACTCTGATCTGCATCCTCACAGAGATAAATGCTGTGTATTCTGTCTTTTAATTATAATAATTCCCCTCTCTCACAACCTCGAACAAACCATACCGCACACAAACCAAAAAAGCAAGAGCAAAAGATCCCTCGTCTAACGGGTGCTTGCATCGCGTCGAGGTGACACGACACTTCGACCTTGGACCTCTTTGGACGACTCTTCCCTCTCTTTCTTTTCCCTCTTCCCTCTTCTCACTTCTTACTTCCTCTTCTGAGACCGAGACCGAGACTGGGTCTTTTGTGTTTCGCTCATTCTTTTCATTTCCTTCTCTCGCTTGCCAACACTCTATCGCTTCTTGCTTTTCCCCCTCTTCTCGCTGCGAGTTACGCAAAAGAGGGCCAAAAACAGATTATTGCTCGTTTCTGATTCATCCCGTTCGCTTCCCTCCTCTTTCACTCACTTACTCTTTCTTCCTTCCTCTTTGATACCCTTCTTCCTTCGAACTTTACCTTGCTTTGTGGGCGATTCAAGGAAACTCTTCATCCTTTGCTACTCACACCTGCACTCGCCCCCTCCCTAACTTGGGACTCGGGAAACGAGAAAACAAAGCAGAACAAGAAGAGATTGGCTTACGATGACGCACAAGTTCATCGCCGGGAGAGGCGTGGATCTCCTGACAGAAAGTCAGAGGCGTACCCTGGTGCTGTTTGAGCGCATAGGAGGCTCTATCAGCTTGGTCGCCGTCCTCATGATCTTTGTCGCCTATGCGCTCGTACCCAGAGTGCGCAATGTGCAAAACACCTTTATTGTGTTTGCAAGCGTTGCCAACATTGGCGCGTGCTGTGCGAGTATCATCGCCATGGATGGTCTGGAGCTCGGTGTTGCTTCGCCTCTTTGCCAGGCCCAGAGCTTCATGTTCCATATGTGAGTTGCCATTCCACTTCTTAATTCTTTCGCTCTCTCACTAACATACCACAGGTTCATGCAATCTGACCCCTGGTGGTCGCTGGCCATGGCCTTCAACGTCTTCCTCGTCTTCTTCTTCCGCGCCAAACCCGACTCGTTCCGCAGATGGTGGTGGGTGTACTGCCTCATCTGTTACGGTGGCCCTTTTGCTATTGCCATTGCGTTGCTTCTGGTTAGAAACCCGAACCGCGGGCTTGTTTTTGGTCAAGCCACTGTAAGTCTTTTGTTTCCTTATCAAATAATAAACAACAAACAATAGGGGCATTGTTGGCTGACTCGACGGATAGATCTGGTGCTGGGTTAACCGCGACTGGGAAAACATTCGCATCTACACTTACTATATGCTCATCTGGGTTTGTATTGCTGGATCTATCCTCTTCTACTTCATGGTTGGCTGGCATGTCTTCCGTACTCGGAATCGTCTCAAGAGTCTGTCTGCTTCCAAAACCAGGGAGCCACCTCATGTCGAGCCACCTCAATCCCAGGCTGTAAGTAAGATATCAGTACATACAAGACCTTGCAAACTGACTTGATAGTCACAGCAGCGACAAGTAGACTTCTTGACAGTCCCACAAGACTGTTTCTACGGAACCATTGTCACCGAAGTCCAGGTCGTTCACTCAACAGCCTCAGCGAACCATCTACCTACCGAACCCAGGCCTGCTTACACAGCTCGCTCGTCTTCACCCCAGGTATCCTTCGATGAAGCACCTTCGGCAATGCAGGGATCCAACAGCCATTATTTCTCGACCTCTATATCCCCAGGTATAGTCCGCCCAGACCAAAGCAGCGGCTCCCCTCTCCGCCGCATAACATCAGCGACCAACCGAACCGTCAACAAATTCGTCATCGACGATCCCATCAAGCGGGCGTACTTACGCACGAGCTTCCTTTTCGCCCTTAGTGTGTTGGTGACTTGGATCCCGAGCAGTCTGAACCGCATCCACAGCTGGCTCATGGGGACTTCCCCCTTTGAGTACCACGCTGCCACCGCCGCTGTCCTCCCCCTGCAGGGACTCTGGAACGCGGTGATTTTCTTTGTAACAAGTGGAGGACCACTAAGAGAGTGGTTCAGGAACATTGGACGGCAGCCGACCCTCCAGGAGAGAGAGATGGCAGAGATTAGAGGAGACCATGACGACCATGTTGGGAGGAGTGGCGAGAGCTTCCTGGATGACACAGACTCCGGTAGTGACGTTGAGCTGCGAAGAATGGGAGAGGCGCCAGGGAAGAGATCAGCGAGTCTCTAGAAAATGGAGAGGAAAAGGGTATTTGCTATAAGTGGCCTATATTTTCTGTACGATAACGGGATTTATGGCTTGTGACGAGAGACGATGTTGATGGTATTCTAGATTAGAATCCCAGACGTGGCAGTATCTCAGAGATCCGAGATGCGAAAAGTTGCCAACACGCAATGGCTTTGTTGTTTAGTTTATAATTGCTGAGACTTGAATGGCGTCCGATCCAAAGATTATATACGGGAACTTGACAAGATACTATCGATCTACTACTACATAGCAGCCCCGTGAATCACGAGGGTCTTGCCTGAGTCTCCAGTTTCCTGCACATTAGATTGCTCTACCGCGTGGAGAAGACTACTCGCCCTGACAAGCAATTCTGCAACTAGTTAATAGACGCAATCGTCGAGTCGTGTGAGTTGAAGAACATACCCTGATATATCAGCTTGTAGTGTACTGGAAGGTCATCCCCCGGCCCCGAAATAAGAGGCATTGTCTCTGATGGCGCAGGGGCAACGCTGAATCGTAACCCGACATTATTGTGCTTGCCAACCCAGATGATGTTTTCTGATTCGGTATGAGATGAGTCTTGCTTACTAGCCATCTCGGCGAGCCATTTTCTAAAAACGCGTACAACTCCATCAACGATATTAACATGGCTGATGAACAGTCCACTTCTTCGACCCTCTTTGACGAGATTCGTCACAGCACATAGCTGAGAAAACAGCTCTCCGTCATCAAGATTTATATCTTGAGTAGCAGTGTCATCCTCCACATTGTCAGAGGGCTGGGCCTCAGTAGGACGTCTCCGGCTCCTCCGGCCGGTTCGATTCTCCGGTGCAAAGACTGGTTTGAAAGAAGCATACAGACGCCGCAGATCAGCCAGTTCAGGGGCGTCTTCATGGACAGGAGGACCGTCTCGCGCCAGGGTATGCTGGTAGCGACATGCTAAGTAGGGCGTGTAGAGCTGGTCACTGGGATGGTAACACTCCAGAATGAGTTTGTTATCTGGAAGAGGGGCAGCTTGAATGAGGCGCTGATGGAGGAGACGAGTGGCTATGTAGTAAATGCGGCGGTTGATGGGGGTGATGGAGAGTAAATCCTTGGTCGAGAGAAGGGATAAGATGGACGTGAGA
The DNA here is from genome assembly GCA_021020635.1 of Fusarium sp. PT. Classification (NCBI taxonomy): domain Eukaryota; kingdom Fungi; phylum Ascomycota; class Sordariomycetes; order Hypocreales; family Nectriaceae; genus Fusarium; species Fusarium sp. PT. The sequence goes on from JAHMRZ010000010.1 coordinate 1,026,244, forward strand.
ATCTGCAGAAAAGTCAATTCGGGCGTCTAAATGTTGACTTCAGAGACTCACTTCATTTGGCAAACACTCGATGGAATTATCGTGAGACGTCATTGTTGTTATCGGGATACTTCTTAGCTTGAGTTCGCGATAAGAGCTAAGTGGCGAAAAGAGGAAACAGCAAAGACTATACTTATACGCACGATATTGGATTGGAGAATTGAAGTAGAAATGAGACGATTGAAAGGAACAGAATTTGATAGATAGAGTTGGTTGGGATAAATGGCCTTTGTACTTCTCTTCTTGGCTCGACTATGTGGGAGATAACTTTAATGCTTCAAGTTGACAGCTTCACTGTGACTATTAAACTAAAACGTGGGGGAGGGGCTGGCGATTTAGTCAGCATCCGCAACGCCGAATGACGAAATTGACTACTTATGATAAGTTGATAACACTACACTACAGCAAATATGCCTTTATAAATCTACTGCGTTTGAATAAGTCATGTATTCCTTGTGTAGTAACCCCGGCGATGGGAACATGGCACTTGGGACGAAACATGGATGGTCTCTAGACGCTTAACATGTAGTTACAGCCCCTTGTCAACCAGTGCAATGGGAGGACGTTGCGGATTGGTAGAGAGCTTTCTCCGGTACGTTTATTCGAATTGCCTCTGTTGGGAAACCTTTTACTTCTGTGTTGTCCAGTAGCAGGAGGAGCAATGGATGATACCGTCATTACTTGAAAGCTCGTTAAGGTTTCAGAATGGTGAAGAATGCCAGGATGCCATAAACACCGTTTATTATCTTGGCAAACAATCGAGATGAGTGCAATCAAAAACACTAGTCAAGATATAATTGTGTCTTCAACATATGCTGTTACGTAGTCTAGACGTCGGTGTTGTGACAAAAGGAATAATGCCAGGGTATAGGGTACAGTCACGACAAACTATGATACACAGAAAACTCACACTTCCTTGTCTTATCTACACGTCATAAACAAAGATAAAAAACTTCAGAGACTGAATCAACTATTGGTGACCAGCCTGGACCGACCGAGGCTCTGCTTCGGGATTGACGTCCAGCCCGAAAGGTTCTCTATTTTGAGCTTCCTGTTATGTCTTTCTACCGTTGGAACATTGTGTGAGCTGCTAACGCCATTTTCTATTCATGTTCCACCACTATCTTGGGAAAATATTCAAATACATTTGATTGCCCGAACTGTAGCCAGCGGCTGAAGCCCAAATTGATACCTCAGAAGCTTACAGAAACCACATTTTACTTGTCCCAATGATATAGCCTTCATCTCTCTCGGTCAACCCTTGTTATCTCTCAATATGTCATCGGCTTCTTCCACCGACTCAACATGTAATGGGAGCCAGTAAATCTTCAAAATAGAGGAGGTATTCTGGCAAGGAATTGGATGAACCAGAGATGAGGGTTCAAGAAACAGACCAACCTCGTCTGAAAACAGCCTATCACTGAGGGGAAGATAGGCATAATCACAACCATAAGTTTGTTAGAAGATAGATTGGTCCCTATACGGAGAATTACGCATCGATCTTGTGGTCTGTCTATAAAAGTATCAGTCTGTCCCAACGATACTTGCCATGGTCTGCACTCCTCAGCATCTCTATTCAACCCGTTCCACCTACAGTAAACAATGAGATTCAACATTCTGCTGGGCGTCGGCCTCCTTGCAGCCAAGTCTGCTGTTGCAAGTCCTGTCAAGAAAGACAAAGGTAGATTGCATTTAAGTGCTGACCAGGCCAGAGAATCGTCACTAACTGGAATCCATAGGCGTAACTCATGTAGTTACAGAGATTGTCACCGCCACGCCAAAGGCGCAGGCCGACAAGACAGAAGAATCTTCCGTCCCAGAAACAACATCTACTGTTATCATAACCGACACGCAGACAATCTTTCTCACTTCCATGTCGACTGCAGCCGTCAGCTCGACAGTTCTTGTCACAAAGGCAGTCGTTGCTACCGAGACTGACACAGTCTCTTCTACCAAGACTGCTACCAGGACTGCGACTGAGACCGCAACCGTCAGGGTTACGAGGCCAGTCTCTACTACCAAGACGGTTACTGTTGATACCACTGCTACTTTCAACACCACTTCGACTACAATGGCAACTGATATGGCCTTCCACATCACCACAGTCACCTCCACCGATATAGAATCTTCCACGACCACTGGCACCATGCTGATGGTTCAGGAGGTGCAGACAACCAACACTACTTTTGTCACTGCGACTACCACGGGTACTACGTCTACCACCGACCTGGTCACCGTTACTGATACTGCCACTGAGACCGATGTAGTGACAGCTACTAGTACCGTTACTGGCACTGAAATTTCAACAAACGTAGTGACAGCTACCAGAACCGTCACTGATACTGCCACTGAAACCGACACAGTAACAGCTTTCAATACCGTCACTGACACCGACACTATCTTTACCACACGCACAGGTGTAACTTCTACAACAGAAAATGTGGTCCTCGTTGATACAGTCACCAATACAGTCACTGTATCTACCACCGAAACAGTCATTGTCACCGAAACTGCAACTCCAATCACGACAGCCTCTAGCACGGAGGATGAAGACGCTGAGGAGGAAGAGCTGGATGCGAAGAAGGTCGACAAAAAGAACGCTGGTAATGCCAAACCAACAAGGATCTAAGGCCCTTCTACCTTAGGGCTAGTTGGCGATAAAACGGCATATGGATTGAGTACTTTTCCTTGAGTTCTTCTCTCGAAATTGGAAGAAGTCGTCGGTGATTTGATTAATTAGAGTTAGAAAGCCTTTGGCCTCGAGCACCCGTGTTAAGATAAGGAATCAAAACAAGTGCCCAGTATTCTTTGACATCGCCTTAAACTTCCGACTTATTTTCACAATCAATGATGCCCTTGACTCTCTCTTTCTTTTAAATAGCATCAAAGATCTCTACAACAGAACGCTGCATATACAAGCATCACATAAACATTCTCGTATGAATATCGCGTAGTCCTCTTCATCAACCTCTCATCAAAAACACTCGTACTCACCGATCAAGCTCAAGATCGACGACCAGACATCTGCAGTGATAAGAATACACGTTACATCCAAGTCAAGCGTGTCACCCAGCATTAAAAGTCTTCTCTGGCAATGCAGATCGTGTAACTCGGCGACGAGATATCCTCGACGGACAAGATGTAAGTTTCGCGGGCTAACTTCCGATCCAGGAGGTCAATAGATCTTGCAAAGATCGTCACCGAGGTCCTGAGACATCTGTAAAGGTAGGTGATGGCGAGATCAGAGACATTGCGGTTATACTGCTTTATGCCAGGTGGACCCTGAAAGGCAGGAGGGAAAGAAGAGAAGTGCAGTGTGTCATGTAAATCTCCGATATAGAATCTGGAGAATTGAAGCTGTATCTCAAGCACAAGGTGTATGTCTTTGGTCTGGAACCTATCATCATTAGCGTTCATGATGTACGGCAGCAGAGTTCCTTGAACATGTCATGCATCCCAAAGTCAAGATGGCAGATACCTGACCACTATCATAGCAATCCAGCATTGCGAAAACAAGACCGATAACATGTCGGGAATTGACTAAATACCGAGGCAACGCCGGATGCATGTCTCGTAGTGAGTGATAGCAACGCCTCATTGTTACCATTCCGTCGGGGCTTTGGCAGATTTAGGAGAGACGGGAAAAAATATCAGGATAACTTCCAAGATTCATCCCTGACATTCGGGAATATACAACTTTCAAAGCAAGATAGCCGTGTCATAGTTTATCTGCTGTACATCTCAACCGTCAGGACTGCGGACTCGATTCCGCATTGACATCGTGAATATCCTTTCGTTTGATGGTCTATTATGACAACATAGCTCCGACAATCTCATTTATTAATCACACTAATCATGAATCTCCCTCTCGAGTCGATTACATTCTCTCATGGCTTATAAAAGAGACTATCCTAACATATCAATAGCTGAAACAACAGCTGGCTCCGTAAGGCATATAATACCTGACATGTTATTTGATATACACGGTGATACTACATACAAAAGCTCCAAGACATACATACCACCCACAGAGGCCTACGCTCGTCTGCAGCCCTCTCGCAGATGCCTTAGGTCGTGACATCACAATGTAGCATCCCGTCAATGACATGAACATCAGTGCATTCAAAGGAACCCATCAACTGCAAGTTATTCCGTGGGGGCAGTCCGTCAGCGTGGATATCTTGTCTTAGATACCGCTTACTATCAGAGATGATTTCTAATGCACTTAGACGACTGTATGTTTCTGTTCGAGTTGCACAGACATACCGGGATCGGTGAGAATAACTATCCCGCCTCGCGCGCAATCTCGTGTAACACTCTCCGACATAATAACAAAGATCTTCTGCGTGAGATGGGGTAAGAAGTAAGGTCCTTGCATTATCTTCTAAGAGAACGGAGTTTCATTCTTGACGTGACAGTTACAAGTTGTGGTTGCGTGCATGGCTTGGGTGGTGTTGTATATCCCAGTCTACTGTCGCCATTGAATTACATATCTAGCCCCAAAGCCTATCGATGCCGAGTAAGGACATCAATGATAGTGTATTGGCAAGGACTCTAGAACGACAGTTGGCTGAGATCATCACGATGGAATTTTAATACTGTCTGTCTAGAGGCTCTGATGAAACACCATACATAGAAACGCAAAACACTTACTAGATGCCTTCCCAAAAGTCATCTGGAGGTTTCCCTCGGATTTGTCATAATATCATAGATACCGGGTATTTTGATAGGACTGCTTAGAGTAAATGGTCACTAAGTGAAGCTGTGGATAAATTTCCAGGCACTTAAGACAAGTGGAAGAAAGGGGAAGTATACACGCACCATTGCCACGAACCACTCTTTGATTCACTCGTAGTCCCTCGGGGAAATGAAAGGACCGATGGCACATGGTGAAACTCAAATGTTCAATCTCACACAGAGGGCCTGTGATGACACAAAGTGCCCCGAGGTAATGCACAAGAAGCTTATTGCCGTTTTGATGCTATTTCGCAACAGTATTCCTCATAGCCGGTCACGCCACATCAGCTGATGTGCAGCGAGTCACCTTCGCTGGATTGAACAAAGGCGCGAAAGCGCGACCCCGAGAGTTAAACTCCGGTGACATAATCTTTGCTATAGACACCTGGTGAGAAAAGACTGATTCAGCCGATGATCAACGTGAAGGATGCCCCAACAGGGTATTTGCGACGACTGGCATTGTGGGGATAATCGTAACCAATGACAAATTCTGATCGACTCGACTAGATATCTTCTTTCAGGAGAGGTTGTACTGTCCATTGCTACCAAAATTCGTAACCTACCTATTTGGGGTAAGCTGTGAGAGGGCCAACGACCTCCATGTCAGCAACAGCGTGGGCTCATTCGCTCATGATTGACTGGATCATAGGGCTGAGTAATATCGCCTCGACCTAATCTTATGGTCTAGTTAGACAATGTTCCTGGGGGCTATCATGGTTCAGGGGAATGCACATATCCGACTGGCTCTTCGTTGTGGGCTGTGCCAGACTAGATCTTATTCCGCCATTTGAGAATCCGGACTGTTTGACCATCGGAGGATTCAAACCACTCGGAAATTGTTCCACGAGTGGTCAAGAAAGCTGCATTATGGTGTAAGACCGGGCCGCTCCCGTGTAAGCCTCATCCGTTGTGGTGCGGAGGGTATTTTGTCCGTTGAACTACGTATAAGGTCGACGCGCTCGACCAACAGTTCGGAATTTCAGCGTGGTTCGATGATGACGAATTGATGTAGAGGGTGGCTACTATTTGGAAACAAGATCGAGATAGAATGTTGTCTATCCGTTTCGTATATTTGTTTTGCTGTGGCGGGCTGTAATTGTCAGGTTGTTCCAGTGTTGTATCTAGATCGTCAGCTACCATCCATCTCGATATGCTGGCCTAACGCATGGCTGTTTCTTTCATCCCATTCGTAGTGGTTTCCAGTGCCTGGCTTCATATCAATGTAGCTGGCCCGGCGGAATTCGGCATTAGCTGCGTAGTATGGCTGATATCAGTGTGGATTTTGACAAACCTGGTGTTCATATACCGGGCCGCATCTTGTAATCGCACAAGGGAGAACAGCCCAAGAATCAACTTCACTGATTTAAATGGGCTGATTATAAAATATTTTGAGCGCTGAATATTATGTTCCAGGGCGTTGACGACCACGTGGAATATTCGAGAAGCTCAAATAGTGCTGTTCATCGCTGTCAAAGTCAGCCTCTTGGTAATTGTTGCAACCTGGTAGCCTACTGAGGGTGCTGATCAACATGCAAGGATACCTCGAGCAGATTCCTTTAAGTGTGTGTATACGTACACAGGTGAAGGGGGAACCGAAGTGGGCTTTCATGTTATCTGGAAAGCTTTCCGCCTTTTCGATATGCCACCACACAATATCCGACAAGACGTATCGATCGATACGAGACCCAGCCAAACTCTCAAAATACAATCTCTAAAGAATGACTATATGAATTGCATGAGAGCAACTGCCCTGAACCAGGATTTGTACGCTGTACCACCGAAAGAATCCTGACTTTGACTGCATCGTTTTTAGGAGAGCTTCGCTAAAAGTCAGCGCCGTGCTTGTCATGAGCAATTGGAGCCTTTGTCAGAAAATATTCTTGCGTTCTAAGTTGTTCGGTAAGCATACTCTGGTAGTGCTCCTATGCTTATCGTTGCTTCAAAGGTGTTCAGTGTTACATCTCCGACAGTGCACCCCGATGTACAGCTCTGTCATACTGAGCTGCCTGCAGTTCCGACTGGCTCAAGTCAAGATATGTTTCGGGACGATAGGCAGTATCCAGCCTTGTTGTGCTCCATTTGTTTCCTCAGTGATTTGTTTAGTTCTTTTCTCTTTTATCCGAACATAGTAAGGTTGAAGTTGTGACTGTGAATGGATTAGAATAAGCTTTCTGGTCTAAGACAATCCCCCATCAATGTGACACAGACCATGCCATGCCCAGATTTTGTATTATGATCGGTCGCCACGTTAGTGTTCTGAAGTTTTGGGGTTCGGGGCCAGCATTTTGTCTTCTCACATGAGGTATTTGATGGCCTACTTGTCGACAATGAGGCAACTATCTTCAAATCACGACGAAGAAGACGAAGAATCCTGGGGTGCAACAAATAAAATGGGCATTTCAAGATGCAAAGCCAGCCTGTCGACAGATGCATAACCGTATTTGGCACAGGAACATGCGTGTGCAACATCTGCCGGCTGTACATTCTCCAGCTTTCTCCCCGCAGGGAGTATTGATAGGCGCTGTAATGTTACAGGCTGTCATTTGCCTCGTGTATGCAAACCAAATCATCTCGATTGAAAGAAGGGTTGGCCGGTTCTCCAACAAAGGATCTTGAGGCTTGACAATAGAAACGTAATGACAAAAGTGCCAGGCTCTAGGAAACTTGGATGTTTAGATGGCGAAAGTTTATGTAGATTATCCATGCCTCTAGGCAATTCGAGTACCCAAGAGAAATTTCGGGCTACTACTTCCATACTTGGAAGGGTGTTGGAAGTTGGAAGGAATAACTGGGAATGACTACCTGCTGACCTTAGCATTTGTTTACGAACATCAAAGGCAGGTCCGACTGCAAGTGATTGACTTGCAAACTAGCGCACCTCACAGCATCTTTTTTATCAACCTTTCTTCGAACCCTTTCCACTGAATTAAAATGCTCAATCACGTCCCTTGCAAAACTATGTCGCCAATTTCCTACAAAACATTCCTATGCGGCCGGCCGAGCGGCGTTTCCGAGTCCTAGACGGACCATCAAGGACGTATCGATACCAAGAACAAGGCAGATATATATGTGGCTATTATATGACGAACTGTGCGACCTTGATCCCTTAGACTAATCTCACATGGATGTGTACCGATCTAGCTGCATGTATCGATGAAGCTGACGGTATCGCGGCCTTGATCACCAAGCCACCATCCTGCCGTGGGGGAGACAAGGCCTTCACAAGCTTTTTGGGAGTGACCATCCTCAATACTCTCGCTGACCTGTTTCCAAGATAAATTCTCACGTAATGGTAGCCATTGTCGTACACGGATTCCTGTGCTCCTCAAGGCTAGGTTCCGCCCCTCCCAAGATTTGACTAATGGCCGGCTGCTCCTAGTCATCGACCCTCCTATATACTTGGAACCTTTATTGAAGACTACAGGAGCCCCAGAAAATTTTGGTTCATTCCATTTCTGACACAGCAATCATGAGTGATATTTGGAACAACTCGGGAAAGGAGGTTTGTTATAAGATTCACGAACTTTGGTCAAGAAGTATCAACTGACTGTAACGGTCAAACAGACACAAATGTGGTCGACACACGACTTGGCTTGTGCACACTGCCGAGCACGAAAGATACGATGTGGAAGGGAACGACCACAATGTGAAAGTTGTAAGCGAGACGGTGTCGAGTGTCGATACTCGTCACCTGGTAAACGTGTTAACCACGTTAAGCTCCTGTGAGTCCGGAAACGCCATTTTCTTCCCATGAATGCAGTACAAACACTGACAAATCTCTTATTGTTTCAGATGTCAGAACTTCGAGACGCTCGAAGGCCAGCTACACAGTATCCAAAACGACCTTTCAGACCTGACGTCACTCGTCAAGGGCGGTAATAGTGTGCGGTCGCTATCCCTTCCAGCTGATGACTGGGTTTCCGATAGCTTCACAGGGTCAGATTCAGAGACAGTCTCGCGCACCAATCGCCACATTGTACGCAACACAGCACAGTCACTTGATCGTTACCATGGACCATGCTCTCTCTATGCATTGTGCAAAGAGTTTCATGACGACCCAATATTTGCTTCCTCGGAGAATAATGGTTCCATACAAAGTGTGGTTTCAGAACAGATCATGTTACAGGAAATGCTAAATGAGGCATGCAATGAACCTCATTTGGATATGCCCTGTCACCCCGTTGATATATGCCTTCCACGTCGGCAGTTCCTCAACCTCTTTGTTGGTCCCTTTTTCAAGAATATCGATTACGCAACTGACGTGTTCGTGCGGTCAAATTTCCAACCACATATCGATCGGATCTATTCACAGCCTGTTGGCCCTTCTGATGAAGGTTGGGCAGTTTGCTTTAATGTTATTGTTCTTCTTGGTATCAAGAAGGCACCAACGAATCAAGGCGACAATCATTTTGTTCAATCACTTCTGCAAACACTGAAAATGGCCATCAATAATCCTAGAGTATTTCTAACACCGAGGCTTGTGAACGTACAAGCACTGGCTCTTCTGGTAAAGAGGTCTTGATTCCTGATCTGTATCGTTACTGACTTCTGAACTAGAGTTACGTGGCTGAGCAATATAGCACAACCTCACTTGCAGAGCTTGTCTTTGCCCAAGCCTGCTTGTTAGCCCGCACGATGGGTCTCCATCAAAGCCATGCATCTTCCAACGACCTCCTGCCCGAGGACATATTGGAGAGACACAAAGTTTTTCGATCCTTGTATATCAGAGACAAGAATATTGCAATACTGCGTGGATCCACAGCTTGGTTACCGGGCCATGATTCTGGCATCCCGCACTTGACGGAGGAAACAGAAACAGGAGCACCTGACTTATTAGCCCGGTTAGAGCTAGCAAAGCTTCAGGATGAGGTTTATCAGACATTCCATGCCGCTAGTGCTCCCAGTTTACACATTTCTAAGCATGGACAAGTATTGTCACAGCTGCAACAGAAACTAGAGCAGTGGGCTTCCACTCATAACGTCATACAGAGGACGTTGGCTTCCGCCGGATCATTTCCACTCATGCTGTCGTTTCTTGCGACTAGGATCTGCTTACTCAAAGCGAACGATGCCATCAAGTCAGTTCAACTCTCCAGGGATGCTAAAGCATGTTGCCTCGTTTTCTTGCTCGCCAGGACAAAAAAGCCAGATTCACGACTCTCTGACGCTCTAAAGGAGGCGCTGGGCCCTCAAAAACCACTGAATTTACCTAACACCAAGAAAGCCAAAAGGAACTCTCGAAACCAAGCCATCTTAATCGAGGATGATGAAATCGCAAGTTCGGCGCTGCCCCGGTTGGCTGCAACCTTTCCACTAGCGGCCGCTTTCATAGTCGCCAAGGACATCTTGTTACAGCCAATAGCAGAGCCAGATGACACCCCCGGTCGACCAGAAGAGGAAATATACCTTTTGGAAGCTCTTCGTGATCAGTTCGCATCGGCTACCGGTCAAGCACATGTTGATAACTTCGCACTGATTTTTAGTCGCATACTTGACCTACTGGTTCGGATTGTGCGCCAGAAACGGTCACCAGAGACAAACCATACACCGTCAATGGCTTTCAACGAACTACCAAGTCTCGATTCAACACGATGCTCTAGCTCTTTGCAGGAGAGTGTCGTAAGCTCTTTTAGAGAAACACCTCCAGGGCCAGAAAACTTTTCATCGGTCGGCTCTATCAGCGAAGCACCTCCCAATCCTTCTTTGATTCTACCTTTTGGCCAGCCACTCGAGTCTCCAGTTAGTGGCTCTCCATGGTTCGGCAACACCAGTCAGACGATTGGTATGAACAACACACCAACGCTTGTGGCATGGCCAGGCCACCATAAACGACAATCTGTTGGAGTAGAACATTTGAACAAAAGACCACGAATATCCTGCCAGGAAGAATTTTTGGATATTCCTGCAGGGTATGCGGACCTTGTCTCACGAACTGAAGATGACACAATATTCACATTTGACTTTCTCAGTACGGGAAACGACATATCCGTTTTCGACATGGAGGACTAGAGGACGGTTCATTTCTCTTCAAACTCTACTAAAAATACCGGTGCCTTTGAGGCTTGAGCTACATGGCTTAGGATTCTGCTTTTTTTACTCTCAACTTTAACCAAATGATTGAGAATGTATATGGCTGAAACAAACGTACAACGAAACTGTTCGCGTATGGTTGCGATCACAGAACAGCAATAAACAACCTCGAATATATGATATCGCTTCGATGAGTCTTCTCGTGAAATCCATTCCCAGCTGTTGAGACTATGGCACGTCTGCCTGGTTGAAGAGCATGGGATAGCGCTATTCAGATGTTATTTAGTAGTTCGGACAAAACCAGACTGGCCTCTGGTGCAGGAAACTACCACTCTGGGCCTAGCAACCCACACATTCATCGATTGTTTGCCAATGCGAGCGAAATCGAATTGCATCAAACTTGTCTTGTCAAATTTTTGATACAATAAATCCAAGTCACCACACCGTTCAATTCTCGACCGGCATGACATTTAGCAGCCTTCTTCGTCGTACTAGTCATCGCAGAGTTATCTCCTGTTGACTTTGCCGGTGAGGCCATCCCTCTGATGCAACTCATCATCCGACTTGTACCAGCTCTATGACTGACCGGCACAGGGCACCACCAAACTTTGTTAGACTTGCAGTTCATGATGCGCAGAATGCCCGACGTAGGCGCCGCTGAGGTCATGAGTCAAGCAAGTGCTAGCTGTTGTCGTATATCCCTATTGCCGCCAGGGAAGACTACAATATTATGAATTTCGTATCAGCTGTGTGACTCCTGTCCAGTTCTTGGTTTTCTTTTATGCACTGCGCCAGGACCACCAATGCTACTTCCCTATAGACAAGCCACTATTACCACATTGTGAAAGACGATAGCCTAGGGACTACCATTGGGCAACATGCGGTATAAGATGCAACGGTCGTGCGATAAACCTGCTGACAGCCATATCATCCAACTTGAGTCAATGCCAAGATTATTGGTAAGGCACAGGGCATTTCCATTATCCAACAAGTTGGTGTGAGGGAATTGCCTTTGCACGTCTGACACACTTCTCTCCACCCAACTTTATTTTGGATTTGTATAATATTGAAAACGGGAACCAAACAAGAGGATTGCTTCTTTGTTGGAGAGGTCTATGGCATGCGAGAAGGCCACACACTCAAAGAAATTGCAACACCAGCAATGTACATGGCTGAGGCTTGTCCGAGAGGCTTTATTATATTGTAGGCTACTGTTCCTGCCCAGCGAAGCCGCATTACATGGATAAAGTAAGGCTGCGGCCGTTTTGTGTAACAACAAGGATTCTCTCGTGGTGAGGAATATGCTGTAGGTTAGTAAATCCTAATCATTCATTCGCCTCACCTCTTCGGAAAGAAGAGTGGTTCAGCAGGCGGTGGGAGTAAGGCCTTATGTGCTGTAACACTGCACTCGAAGCAACATTACCACTCCAGTATTCGTACTATCCAAGTATCATTGGGTTTCATCTATCTAAGCGACAAGTACGTTCTATAATTTCGGTCTACATTGTAACCGCTAACATGCACCCTTTCGAACTCTCTCTAAGCAGATGCAGCAGGCTCGTCGACCTTCTTTCGCTGCAATAAGCAGTGACGTCCCCATTTTCTCTTGAACTCATCGGGGATGAAAGGGAGATCAGGGACCCATAGTATCCTGGCGAGCTGGTGTGTCTTGGCGGCATCAAGGAAAGGCTCGCATTTGACTATGTCCCAATTCTTTGAATCCGCAATATAGTCGGGCTCGTTTGGTGGTAGAGGATCGTTCCTCTCAGGATATTGAGTATCAACCAGGAACGAGCATGCGGGAATCTCGGTGTATTTTCCGAGGTCCTCCTCGTTGTGGTCATTCATACCAGCTGTAGGGAGCCAGGTACCACTCCAGAAACCAAAGCCAGTCTCAGCTTCAGCGAATTCACCGGGCAAGAGACCCCTGAATTCGGACCGGATAAACTTTGCGCGCATGTCCCGTGGCAGAAAGTAAGATGAGGGAAATCGATACCACTCCTTGCCTAGGCATACGGTGTCTTCGTCACGGCCGATGGGTGCCTTGCCATCTGTGCCCTCCAACAGAGGAGAGTAGATCTTCATAGGCCCAGAGTAAGCAGACCAGACACCATACAATTGGAGAAGAGCAACATCAACAGAGAGGAGCATGGTGATGGTGACAAGTAGAAGCTTCAATTTTGCTGGAACCTTTCCAACCAATGTCTTTGGATCCGAGTTACCCAACGCGGTCAAGATCATGTGGAGGGAAATGGACGCATTGAGCGTGAGGAACGGGTAGACTGGGTACATGAACCTCTCTTCCTTGTGAGGCTGCCAGCTGAAGATAGCAAGCCACATGTAGAATGGAGACAGGAAGACAACGGTTCTCAGACCGGTCTGGAATCCCTGGCCAGATGGCGAAATGAGCTTTTGGAGGATGAAAAGAGGCAGCGCGGCGAGAGCGAGGATGAACCAAAGGTTGAAGTTCAGCGCCAGGTTCTTGAAGTAGAAAGTCCAGGGCTCAGTTCCGTATAGTTCCGGGCCGTGGTTTGACGAGAAGATGTTGTACTTGACAATGTTCCACGTCACGGAAACCTGTTTCTTGTAGAAAAAGAGGTTGACGAAGTAGTCACCGGCCTGGGAGAATTAGCAAACAGTATGAAGAATAGATTATGAGTCCGACATACAAGGAGCAGGAATGCCGACACTACGCCGCGACCAATGCGAACAAATGCTTCCCACAGAGCAGTTTTGTCTCCAAAAACAAGCAGGATGAGCTCCTCCAACATGAAGGGCGCGCAAAGTGCACCAGCAAAGGGCCATCCAAGAACACCAGCGGCGGCAAACCAGAACATGCCTTGGGAAGTCTTGAGACCACCCTTCCAATTCATGAAAGCAGCAGCGCCCAGTGTCACCAAGTACATGGCGAAGCTGGACGGAAGAAAGGCTGTGCTCGCATGGAAGTTTCCGGGACTGGCAATTGTTCCGATCAAGAAGAAGAGGCCAATTCGACTGTTGAGCGTGGTACTCGTGACCATGAAGAGGATGGTCTGTGTGAGGGCGCAGACAAAGGCTAATCCAAAGCGCACGAAGTAGAATTCCGCAACCTGAAAGACAGAACATCAATTGACTTGTCCCAGGTATTTATATCATTACGCTGACCTTGTTTGAGCGAGGGAAGATTCGGCGCACATTGCCAACAATAGCGTGAAAGGCTATGTAGAGCCAACTGCGGATGGCATAGTCGGGCGAGTATTCCCACGTTTGTAGGCCGTAGCCATGAGACAAGTAATGGGTCGGTTCCCAGTAATTAAACGTCTCGTCGCAATCTTGAATCGGGGCGAACCAGGCGGACACGAGAGCGGCAGCGAAGAACCAGTAGAAGGCTGAAATCGGTTGCATAGAGTACGCGCTCGGAGCTCTGCAAGGGACAAACTGAGGTTAGTGGGGAGCTCTTTACAATGGATAGAATAGATGTTGGATTAATACTTTTTCTTCGCGTGACTGGCAGTTGGATGCACGAACTGCCGCTGTTGCTGCTGCTGCGGCTGCTGCGGCGTGCTTGGAGCCATTTTCTTTGCCGTTGTCGCTTTTCGTGGTCGACTCGAGCTGGTGATGGTTTTAAAAAGTGAGGAATGCTGTCGTCATGTCATGAGTGGGTGGCATGTGGATAACTATAATTTGGAGAGCTTAGGTTTCAACAGTTGGGGGAGACCCTGCTGAACGCTAACCATTAACATCCATTTACCGAGGCGTGTCTCACCGAGGTGAGGGATACAATTATGGGGACAATGGGCTTAGTGCCGGGAGATGAATCCACTTTTAATTGTTCACCTTGATTTTTTTCTTTCCTACAGCGCTAGTCAGGGTCTTTTACAATCGAGGACAAGGTGCACTCCAAAACTTTCTTGCTTTTCATCTAAACTTTTGCGCATTGAAGACTCTTTTTAGTCCTCTTTTCATACTAAATCCACTCTTCTCTATTGTTATAAACGACTATACAATATCGATCGAATTTCTGTTACAAACGAAATATATATATACAATACAGCGCCCGCATTTCATCATGTCGGGCTTCCAGATCCCAGGCCTCGGCCAGGCCAAACCCAACGAGACACTACCACCTCTGCCTGCTGATGTTGTCGCTGCGGCTTCCAGTGTGCAAGATACCGAGATTACAGACGCAGCCCCTCATGACACAAACAATCAGTTCTCGGCGCCCGCTACCACAGAGCCCAAGCCCTCTGAGGCCCAGCCAGCACCTGCTGCAGATGTCGATGCTATGGTAGTTGACCAACCCGAAAGCCCCCCTTCTCTCACAGGCGCTCTCGAGGCTGCGCTGGGTGGACTAAATCCCACTACCGATGCGCAACCGGCTCCTACCGCGAACGTGGAACCCGCGCCGCTTCAGAACGACCAGGGCGACAACCCAGAGTGGGAGGTTGACTCTTCTCCATACGAATCTTCCTCGGAGTCAAGCAGCTCTGATTCTTCCGACGAGGACTCCGACAACGAGGGTTACGAACTCCTGGGAGTCGAGGAGACTGCGCGCTTACTTATGCAGGCCGAGGGAGGATCCGACGATGAGGGTGACCGAGGAGCAAAGGGTACCAACGCCGGTCAAGTCCGAACGAAGAACGAGATCGCTGAGGAGGTGGTTCCCAAACCCGACGTTACAATTACACCTGAGATGAAGATTGAAGAGCTTGGAGCTATCGAGCATATCGTGGAGAACATCATGCTGGTCAAGGCCTTTACACCTGGAGAGTATCAAGTCCTTGATTCGGGTTCTGCGCTTTGCACGGCTGAGCGAGTAGTTATCGGTGCTATTGCAGAAACGATAGGCAAGGTTCTGCAGCCCATGTATACCGTTCGCTTCACATCAGGGCAGGACATCAAGGATCTAGGTCTAGAGGTTGGCCAAACGGTGTTCTACCCTGTCGACCACGCTTCATACGTCTTTACCGAGCCATTGAAGAATCTGAAGGGTTCCGATGCCAGTAACCTACACGATGAGGAAGTCGGCGACGAGGAGATGGAGTTTTCCGATGACGAGAAGGAGGCCGAGTATAAGCGAGCGCTCAAGCAGAAGAAGAAGGATAAATGGAAGAAGGACCCCGCCAAGGGAGGTAAGGAGCCTCACCCTCTGCGACAAGAATCGCGACCGGACGGTGGCCTTAACTATGACGACGATGAAGATGGCCCTTATAAGCCCCTTGCGCGACCACCAGGATACGGCACTGGTCCTTCCACAACCGAGACATATGAGCCTTCGTCGGGCAGAAACTTCCAGCAGAGAGGAGGACGTCGCGGCGACTCCAGAGGTCGTGGAGGCCGTGGACGTGGTTCCGGCCGTGGTGGACGAGGAGGTTTCAACCAGCCCAGAGACGGCTACTCAATGCCTCCTCAGGGGGCTCCTCAGCCTGCCCAACAAGCGGCTCCTCCCGCCTCATGGGCCGGTGCTCAACCTCCTGCTCAAGGCGCAGCACCAGCATTGCCCAACTTTGGCTTCCAATTCCCTGCCTGGCCTCAACAGCCCGCACAAGGGAATGCCGCAGCAGCAGTCCCTCCCCCTCCTCCTGGGTGGCCAAACGCCCAAGGTCAACAGGGTGCAAATGGTGGATCATTTGTCAATCCTGCTTTCTTCGCAGCGTTGATGTCTACTATGCAGTCGCAGCAAGGCGGTCAGTCACCTTGGGGGCAGCAGCAACAGCCTCCCAATAACGGTAACGGTCAGGGTCAGTAGTGGATAATCTGTAATCAATTTGAGTTCAAAAGGCATCGGTGGCGCTAGGGTCGCATTGTAAGGTATAGACAAAAGGATGAGTTATCCAAGAACTGTTGCATGACATAATATCAATTCTATGTTTACGTGTGAAAAGACCTCAACGAGTTTGAAGTGATCTACAGTCACAAAGCCATCCTATTCAATAAAAACATGTGTGCATTGTCGTATGCAATCCGTCGCTCATGATAAGTGGCCCCATATCCACAATCCAAAAAGGTATGCAGATGCTCTTAAACAAACTTTCATAACGTTAACCTCCTACAGGTCACTCCACTGCTCCTCGGACTTCTCAGAGAAGTCATAGAAACCCAGCTCGTAGACAAGGCCGAGGGTCATGCGGGCATGTTCCAGCATGTGGTCGAAAGACAGATACTTGATGTTATCGTCGGTGCTGTGAATGTGAGGGTCAGAGTACTCAAAAGCTGACTCGATGACAAAGGCCGAGGGGTAACCGGCCTTGGAGGCGGAAGCATGGTCGGAGCAGGCATAGCCACACTTAGTCTCGACCCAAGGAATGCCGCAGTACTGCAAATGAGAGTTAGTCTAAGCAAATGGCGAGAAAATCAAGTTGTACGTACCTCCTCAACAACGGTCTTGATGAACTTAGTCAGACCGGAGTCGACGTAGTCAGTAATGACACCGACACTCTCGGGTTGGCCAGCATCGAGAGTCTTCTGGACGTGGCCAGTCATGTCCTGCTGAAGCATAGCCTTAACATCGCGACCTTCCGCCTCGTACGATTTAAAGATGGCCTGGCTTCCAAGCAAGCCGCCCTCCTCAGCCGAGTACCAGTGGAACTCGATAGTGTTAGAAGCTTTGCCCTTGACAACATCCGTAGAGTTTAGAAGAGCGCGGAAGACCTCCATGATGGTAACTGAGCCACTTCCATCGTCATCGGCGCCCGGGGCGGCAAGAATGGAAGGGAGGAAGAGGTTGATGGAATCCTGGTGGGCGCCGATCACAACGGTGCTGTTGGACTGGCCAGGGATGGTCGCAATAACGGAGTGTTGTTGCCATGTGTGAGGGAAGCTCTCGGCGAACACAGTATCCTCAGCACCGGCGTCCTTAATCATTTGATTGACCTTCTCAAGAACCCAGTCAGAAGACTTGAGACCGTAGTCAGACTTATAGTATCGGGTGTGGAAGCTGGTCATCTTTTCGAGATTGGCCTTCATGTTATCCTTTTCGAGGTTCTTTGAGAGCTTCGTGACTTCCTTTTGCTGCACACACTTCTTGGGGAACGTGACAGTAGTCTCAGCGTTGATGTGCTTGGAACCGAGGGTGGTGGTCTCGGTGATGTCCATGAAGTTCTGGCCATTCTATGGTTCAATTAGCAGGCTGATTGATGGATGAAGATCAAATATGATGATATGAGACTTACACGGCGCATCTCCCACTTATCTTCCTCAGTGACCCATTGTGTCTTGCCAGGAGCGGTTTCAACCAGGAATAGCTCCTCAGGTTGGAGAACAACATTGTTGACCTCGGCAGTCTCGATAAAGCGAGCAGATACGGCCGGGAGGCAAGCCGCCAAGATAGAAGCCTGGGAGAACTTCATTGTGACTGTATAATAAATAGACTCGCGATGATGAACAAGAACAAGATGATGTTTGGAAGAGGTTGAGGATGCGCAAATGACGCGCGGAACTGCCTGGAGAGATAAGATGCGAGGCAGGTACCATGACGATCACGTAAGGTAGATGCTTGCCGTTTTAGGCTCATAGCGGTCATGGCTTGGTCGTGTGATTGCGCCGGAAGCTACGGTGTGGAGACCCGGTTGCCATGAGGGAGGGGTACATCATCGTACCTGCTTCTTATCAGTTAAGCTGCACTCAAGCCATGATAAGGCACCTCACGACAACCTATAAATTTAGATGGTACTTATATCTAAGACAATTCAGAAATCTATAACACTTCTGCTACCCAGTCTTTGCTCATTTCAGCTAAAGAAGGCTTCTCTATTCAGTTATTCAATTATAATGTCTCTGCTCTCTTGCCCTTGTTATCGAGCGAAAGTCATCCTAGGACAACTCACGTTGCCTGGGCCGATCGCCGCTAACGTTAGTCAACAACACTATTACCTATCATGAGACCTGAGTTTCTGGGGTAGCTCCCGGCGACTCTACGTGGTTACTCAACCAAGACGCTGGAAGAACCTATGTGTTGCCACTTATCTTTACGCTGAATCTTTGACTCTGGCAACTGTTCGATAACGTGAGCGTTTCACGGGTAGCTACAGCAAATGTAAGCTGTACAATTATGCATTAGGTTCATCGCTCCTCTATGGCCATACCAAACTCTGATAGTGGGCTTCAATGATATAATTAAGATTCCATACAAAGAGCCAAATTGCATTGACACACAGGGCCACGGTGGAGAACGACTGGCTGACCTTTTTCGTAGAGTTCTTTAACAAACAAAAAGCTATGAAAATTAACTAGAGGTTCGAGCAAAGGGTTTTCCTCTCAAGTCACTGCTGGCTCAAGAGGAAACTAATCCCACCAGCACAGAAAGCCTAAGTCGAATAATGTTATGTGCCGATCATATCCTTCAATCCTCATATATAGAACACTCGACAGTGTTCATAACCTCAAAGACTTTGGTTTCTTTGAGGAGTCTTGCAGAATTAGAATCAGTCCAATTTTGTTATTTTAAGTAGATCTAGCTGATTTTGACTGTCTTTGTTGGTCTTGATGTTTTTGGCAGTAGCGACAGGACCCTTCTCATTGACCGTCTTTGTTGAATAGGAGTTGTTCATCAGCGAAGATGGGTGTCTTCAACTGACTCACGGATCTTTATTTGCAGTGGCTCCTTTGTCCTTGGTATTTCTTAGATGGCATCATGACTCTAACCCCCAACAATGGAATAATGTTAAATGAAGGTCTTGTTCTCCTAGATAAAGAATACTTGTTATGCTGAAGTTTTTGATACCATGAGGATGAAACGATATAACGAAGGACATGTCCTCTTCAGTCCCAGCATATTCAAGTCTCTCATTCCATTCATTTCTTTTCATTACACTCCATTATCAATCGCATCACAAAGCATAGCGAAAGTCTCATTTGCAACATCTTCATTTCAACTTCAACAACCTTTCATAACTATCACCATAATGCCCGCCAACAAGAACGACAAGCCCACTACATTCCGACTGACCCGCAGCCGCGCTGCGCTCAACAATGCACCTCCTTTAATGATCATGGGGTTTGGTAACTACCCACAGCAGGTTCCTCTCCCTGCGGATGTTGAGCCTTTGACCGCCGAACAGGTCATAATAAGGAGTGGTGGAATCCCACTCCCACCCAGCACGTCACGTCGCCGCCGAGCCCCCGCTGCAGCTGCATCTTCTTCATCTGATGAGTCTTCTTCTTCTGAGGCGTCTTCTTCTTCTGATGAGTCTTCTTCTTCTGAGGCGTCTTCTTCTTCTGAGGCGTCTTCTTCTTCTCGGGCGTCTTCTTCTTCTCGGGCGTCTTCTTCTTCTCGGGCGTCTTCTTCATCTGAAGCGTCTCCTTCACCTCAAGCATCTCCATCCCCTCAGGCTTCTCCATCCCCTCCCGCAGCTGCGAATTCTCCTTCAGCTTCTTCTTCATCTTCGGCAACTTCTTCTTCTTCGGCTGCTTCTCCCCCTCCTCAGCCTCCGCGCCCTGAGTGTCCTCCTCCTGGCTTTCCTCCTCCTGGCCTTCCTCCTCTTGTGTTTCCTCCTCCTGGATTTCCTCCTCCTGAGCTTCCTCCTCCCCAGTCTTCTCCAGCTATGTCTTCCACTGTTACAAATTCTCCAACTATACCTTCCACTGCTGCAGTTTCTCCAGTTAGTCCATCCCCAACACACACTCCAAGTCCATCACCCCCTTCTCACATTTGGGGGAATTCTTCTCCGGACATATATGCAAGATCCTCAGACCTCGATGACTTATCTGATTCTCCCCAAGCTTCAGATTCCCCAGCTAGTCCTTCCGCACAAGGTACGCCAAGTTATCATGGATCAACCCCTCCTCGCATTGATGGATCACCCATCCCAGGCATGATCTCTTCATCATCCCCTCGTTCGTTTCACGGGGGTAGCAGCGGTTACGATCCGTCAAGCGGAACGTCTTTGGTATCATCTGCTTCATCCGGTTCCTCCAGCTCCTCTGATGAAAATTTGCCCAGTTCGTCAGGTTCGATAATAAGTCACCATAGTAGCGATAGCAATGGTGGCTCGAGCGGAGGAAATTCTCATTTGTCCAATTCGCCTGGCTCTTCAGGCGATCAAGAGGATAGAAGTGGAAATGATGAGTCGGACGAACCTGAAGTGCGTTCACCTGCGCCCTCTTACAACACTGATTCCCCAGGAGATGGCCCTCCTAATCACGACCCTAACTTGAGTAGTGACAACAATTCTTCTGGATCACCATCGAACAACTATTCTCCGCCTCTAGGAAATAGCAACCCGCAGCATGTCTCTCCTAAATCTCCGTTGCGGACTTCATCTTCCAGTGATAGCCCGCGTTCTCGGCTTGATGATGGTGGCTCAGCCGCAACGGTTGTTGCCAGTGATGCACCTCGAAATGTGCAAAACCTCCGACTGAACAGTGGCCCTCCGTCATTTGCTATGGGCCAGGGCGCTCCGGCGATCGCATCTCCGATCTTCAACTCGAATGATGGTATGATCCCTCCTGGTAACAAAGATCTTCACATTGGCCCACCAGTGACCCTCTATCGCTCTACTATAGTGGACGGATTCTCAACCAGACCTAATGGTCTAAGCAATCGTCAATTTCGTCCCGCAGATTTGATGCTTCTGGGCCCGGATCCGGACCTGAATATAGAAATCACACCAGAGTCCGAGGCAGACGACCATCCGGTTAATGATATTAAACTTTCATTTGACATCAGCGAATATGGTGTGGCTGAGGAAGACTCGGCCCAGGGTGCCCAGCGTCCTAATCTTTGGATCGATACTTCTTGCAGCTGTTCAGGAAGCTCGCCCCGGAAGCGTCGTCGTTCTTCCGATACTGACGACGAAGGTGGTGCCCATGATGCAAAGCGACGTAACTTGTCAACATCGAGCAACATGATGGTTCAGGCTTCAAGAATCCTGTACACATCTGCAGTAACACCTCAGGAACCTCAAAATTTCTTAGCTTCATCTTCAAACCAAGAAAGTACTTTACGGAAGCGTCGCCGCTCCGACAATGACGACTATGGCGGCGCCCGTGATACGAAGAGACGCTGCTTTTCGATGCCAAGTAGCGTAACTGTATGGGCCTCGAGTATCACGACCACATCTGTGACAATGACTCGAGAGCCTCAGAGTTCCCTAACTCCAGCTTCGAGCGTTCCCTTCCCTGATATTGCTAGTCCCACTGATGATATGGTATCAGGATCGGCAAACACAGTCTTGGTCGGCTCTGATGGCTCAGGCTCAGGTAATGCCAGTCCATTGATGCCGCCACACTTCGATCAGTGAGTTAGAGCGCCTGATCCTTCACTTGTCGCCGGCTAACAACATGTTTAGTGAGATTCCAGATCTTTATCACTCTGGTGTGAGGCCTCGGCCCCATTATGACTGGTATGAGCAGTATCACGCTGTCGGGTCTGAGTGTGCCAAGGTCCATGGCTGTACTCACAACCCTGGGAGATGCTGCCATGGGTGTCATGCAGCATGGCAAAGGTCCTGGTCTCAGTATTTCAAGGCAGAGGAGCTTTTGAACGAAGCAGCGGCGAACCCAGAGAGTTATTTAGAAGAGATGGATATTGACATGCGTCAAGATTATATGGGAGTGTTGATGCAGGGCTCTGGTTGGGAGGTGCTGGCACCTGAACTACAACCTCCTGCTGGCGGGAGCCTTCGACTTCATCCCACACGCATTGCCAAGCACAGGCTGGCCCTTGCTCAAATGGCTTCTGTGGAATGGTAAGTAATCGGTTTTGTTTTGTTTTGTATTTGGTGTGTTTAGGGAGTTTAAAAACATATGTCCAACTTTTGAATGATGGTTAGACTGAAACTTGATAGACATGGTATGGAATAATATTCGACTTACACGTCGTCTCTTCAAATCTTGCGCCTCATATGCTTCACTTCTTTTTCATGAACTCGTAATTCTTTGCTCATAGCCTGGGTCGGAGCTCATAGTCCCATATCCTCATCACTCGGTTCATCCGACTCTTGCCCGCCACCTTCTTCCTCCTCTTCTCTCCGCGATGTTTCCGTGCTTGCGCCAAGCTTCCTCACGCCTTCGACGACACCAATGACAAATCCTCTGCTCTCTGCAAGCTCCATAGCTCCTACTCCGCGCAAGCTCATGACGCCGTCGACTCCACCCTCGAGTTGGGCAGTACTGGAGCGCATTTTTGCAGCTCTTACTTCTTGTAGATCTCGTAGTAGCGAACGAACTTCTGATGAGGATGTAATATCGTCTGAGGCATGCGCCAGGAGCATCTCAGCAACTTCGAACCAATGGTATGGTAGAGAGCCGGAAGGGGCATCTGATGTGCAAGACGGAAGAAACGGCGGCGATAGAACCGTCTCATCGTGCAGGAACGGGTTTAATCTTCTAGCATTTCCTTGACTGTCTGCTCGCACAGGTGGAGGAGGTGGTGGTGCCCAGCCTTTAGGATCGACTTTTGTTTCGTGGAAGACGACGTCGCGCAACGAATCGGGATGCAGCCATGGGGGAGGAACAATGTTGGCTCGTCGTTGCTTCTTCAGTAGAAGGGCTAGCCACAACGGTATATTACTTCGACGCGGTGGTCGGAGGGTCGGTGTTGTGCCCTGTGTTGCAGGTCAGCGTCGAGGCTTGTGGACGCGATCTTGAGACGCGCTCACCGTTAGAAGATCAATGCTTTCGAGACGTTGGCGAGGTACGACAGTGACGAGTTC
This sequence comes from Fusarium sp. PT, assembly GCA_021020635.1. Taxonomy (NCBI): domain Eukaryota; kingdom Fungi; phylum Ascomycota; class Sordariomycetes; order Hypocreales; family Nectriaceae; genus Fusarium; species Fusarium sp. PT. The sequence continues at coordinate 1,049,682 of JAHMRZ010000010.1, forward strand.
CATCTCGCACAAAAAAGAGACCTCGGAGGGGGTCAGCCCTGAGGGGAGCGGTAAAGCCATACTGTATGGTCCAGGTGTTGGATCTATTAGTTGTAGGATATAAATCGGAGGTTTTCGTAAAATGCCCCTCCTTGTAAGTTAGGGGAGAGCTACTTCTGTCAGTGTCAACCCCACCACTAAACTACGTAGAGCTCCCCATGATTTGATATGGCCTTCAACTACATCATTGTATCATCTATGAAATGGTAAAAATGGCAATTTACTGATTCGCGCCCATATATTCACATCTCTTTTGACCGATAAAGATGGGTTCGAGATCGACGGCGTTGAAGTAACCAATGCGGGCTGCTTCCGCTCTCAGGGAAGCTCTTGACTGAGAGGGAACCAAAAGAAAAAGCAATGAACGAAAGATATTTGGCAAAGGCATATGATATTTGGATCTTATACGTAGCTCAAAAGGTGTGATCCGCTTTGCTTCACATCATGCAGTGTAACAACTGGGAAACAGAGCCAGGACATCACCTGTTGCAACTCGTGTTAGTCGGTCTCTATAGGTTACCCTGTATTTAAGCTGAGATCAACCTTGAAAACCTTCCCGCAAGTTTGGAAGGATCTGGAACAAAATAATAAGACCTATAATACAGTCTATATTTAAACGTGGCCATTTGATTATTACCAAATCGAATGAATCTCTTTCCTCTTTTCGTAGCTTTGCATTGGGGGACTCATCCGGCGTGTCCAAGATAGTAACGATCGGGCCCACTGCCAATGCGGGGCCATCCCAAAGGGCGCGCTGGTGTGGGTGAGACGGAGCATCATAGCATTCATCAGGTATAAGTAAAATACCTCTATCTCACTCAAAGTATTATTCCTTGTCTTGAACTCATAAAAGCTTACGGACACATAAAAAAACACTTATCTGAAACAACAGCACTACTTCATCTCACAATGGCATCCCACGATAACCTCCCCTCCGTCTCCTCCTCGTCTCTTATTCTTACACAACCCACTGACTCTGAACGAGAGCGAGTATGGAAAGGAACACAGCCTCACTGGGGCTCCGCTCTAACCATGGAAGATTACATTGCTCGAGAGAATAACAACTTGGAAGCTCCGCTCGCTCGAGACGGCGGCGTAACGAGCTGGATCTTGACTGATGGGAGCATGAAGCCAGACGACAGACCTATCCTCTCATCTTGTGAGACGTACAAGAAGAGGGCTCTCATTTCCAGCAAGGATGGCAATGTGAGGGACGGAACTGCTCATGGTGTAGCCAGCGTCTTCACATTCCCTGAATGTCGTGGCAAGGGATATGCCAGTAAGATGATGTCTCTGCTGGCGGATGAGTTCCGAGGCAGGCAGCAAAAGAACGAAGGAGATGCCGACTTCTCCGTCCTCTGGTCAGATGTAGGCCCCAAGTTCTACAACGCTGTTGGATGGAAGCCATTCAAAAGCAGTCATCTTGAGTTTCCAGTCGCCGAAGCCGATCCCACCGTGGAGGCATCTGTAAAGCCCATCACTGTCGATGACATCTCAGATCTCGCAGCTCGAGACGAAGAGCTCCTTCGAGCAAGAATCTCTTCACCATCTCCTCAAGCCAGAGCCGTCGTTGTTCCCGACGCAACCACCCTTCGATGGCATATCCACCGAGAGAACTTCATGTGCAAACACATCTTCTCTCGTACACCTGCAGTTCACGGTGCCGTATACACCCCACCTGACGCCCCCAACTCAAGAATCTGGGCTATTTGGACCGGCAGTTACTACGGCATGCTCGATAAGCCCGAGAAGAACATCCTTCGTATTATCCGCTTGGTTGTTGAAGATGAGAACATCTCAGATGAGGCACTTGCAAAGGGTATCCAGGCCATCGCTAGCTCTGCCCAGAAAACAGCCAAGGAGTGGTCATGTTCTAGAGTCGAAATTTGGAACCCCGACGGTCGTGTGAGAAAGACCGCGGAAGACATCAAATCATTGGGAACTAAGTTTGTTGTACGAGAGAATGACAGCATTTCTAGCTTACAATGGCACGGAAAGGACTCTGATCAAGACGTCGAGTGGGTTGCTAGCGAGAAATTTGCCTGGTGTTAAGCACTCGACACATGCCATAGTACTACTACAAGGTGATTAATAGAGCCAGATTTAGACCACGAGATTTCTATAAATATCATCTCTACGATCTATCTTCTTTCTACCTTTCAAAATTCGTGACCGACCCCGTCCCATTTTCATGATATAATAGCATTGACATCAAGCCGTAAACAATCCACTGGTGTATCATAAACATGCCAGTCCAACGCCTTCCCGCTCCCTGACTTAGAAAATCCAGACAAATTCTTTAGTAGCTTCGGCCGAACATGGTCCACTTGTCGGCCTTGCCCTCACATTCGGGGTTGAGGCACTTGGTCTCACCAGCGACAATACCCTCGGGCTGCTCGAAGGGAACGCACAGACTCTTCATGCCCATAGTGGCAAGCTTCTGGTTCTCAGGGACATCAGGCTGATCCTCGCGAGTGGTGAGCTCCTTGATACGGTCCTCACACTTGGGCGCACCGCAGAAGGGGATGAGAACGACGTTCTTGTTGTCAAGAGCGGGGAGAACCTCCTCCCACTTGGTGATTTGGAGACGGTGCTCTCTGAAAGACTTCTCGGCCTTGCTGTACATGTCGCTCTGAATGGTCTCGAGAAGCTCAGGAATCTTGGTGGCGACTTCGGTCATGGAAGTCTCTCCCTTCTCACCAGTATCACGTCGGGCAGTGCTGACAACACCCTTGGCAGCATCCTTGGGGCCAAACTCGATACGAAGAGGGACACCCTTGAGCTCCCAGTCGTTGAACTTCCAGGCAGGAGTGTAGCCCTCTCGCCAGTCAGCAACGGCGCGAACGCCAGCCTTCTTCAGACTGGTTCGGATTTCCTCCACCTGCTCCTCGTGCTTCTGCTTCTCCTCAGGGGTAGTCTTCTTGTTGATGCCAACGGGGACAATGACGACCTGGGTCTTGGCAACACGGGGAGGAAGGACCAGACCCTTATCATCACCATGAATCATGACCATGACTCCAATGACGCGAGTAGAAAGACCCCAGGAGTTTTGCCAGACATGAATGTGAGAGCCCTTGTTCTGAGGATCCTCAACAGTGATGTCGAACATCTTGCTGAAGTTCTGGCCGAGGGCGTGAGAAGTAGCACCCTGGATACCACGGCCGTTGGAAGGAATGTAACCTTCCACTGTGGTGGTGTAATAACCACCAGCGAACTTCTCGTTCTCAGTCTTACGGCCTCGAACCACAGGGACAGCAAGGAGCTTCTCGTAAACTCCAGCGTAAAGCTCCAGGATCTCAAGCACCTCAACACCGGCAAGCTCTTCAGTCAGATGAGCAGTGTGTCCCTCCTGCCAGAGGAATTCACGAGTTCGTAGGAAAGGAGTTGTTTGCTTGGCCTCCCAACGAACGACCGAGTTCCACTGGTTGAGACGGAGTGGAAGGTCTCGGTGGCTGCGAATCCACTTGGAATAGTAGGGGTACATGACGGCTTCGGAAGTGGGACGAACAGCGACGGGGACCTCGAGGTCCTTATCACCACTGCAAGATAGTTGATTAGAGTCTGAAACAATGTATCGTGGCACGTGGAGTTACTTACGCCTTGGTAACCCAAGCAAGCTCAGGGGCAAAGCCTTCGACGTGATCCTTCTCCTTCTCGAGGGACTTGGAGCTCAGGAACATGGGGAAGTTGGCCTCGTCGACACCCATCTCCTCAATATGGGATTGGAACCATTTTCGGATCTCATTCCAGATGTGCATAGACAAAGGACGGAGAACGAAGAAACCCGAGATTTCGGTGTAGTACTCGACCATCTCGGCCTTAAGAACGACTTCTTGGTACCATTGGGGAAAGTTGTCAGCCTTGGACACAGTGATGCCAATGATCTCGTCAGCCTTCTTTCCACCGACGACGGGGAGGTTGGTCTGCTTAGCAGCCTTAGCAGCCTTCTCAGCAGCGAATCGAGCCTGCTTCTCGGCCTTCTTCAAGGCGCTCTTGGACTGTTCGGCGGCACCCTCCATCTTGGTATGGTAGTCGGGCGTTGATCGGAAGGTATTGGTAGAAATGAATAGAGCAGGTTAGAAGCTTCGAGGCAACCGAACAGTGGTTTGCGCGCCTATAAAGAATACGAGAAGCAGAAGAGCGACGTTATCTTTGGGGGAGAGGAGAAGGAGAAGAAAGGCTTCGGAGTGTGAGTCGAAGTAAACGTCGGATGTGACTTGTGCCCCGCAGTCAAGGGAGAGTCAAGCGGGAAGGAGGGGCACCCACCTCATGGCACTAGAAATTTAGTCCAAAATTCAGGCCCAATGCCCTATCAGCCAATTGCAACAGGGGCCGCTCAGCTGCGGTAGGGGTCACTGTTGGGGATGGCCTGTGCTCCACTGTCACCTCGGGTGGGGTTCCCGACCTGCTGGACGCCCTGGGCTATCGCTATCGTACAGCACAGCACAGCCAGCGCAGCGCCGCCCGCAGCAATTCAAGTAAGGTGCGATAGCGGACCGCACCTCCATATTTTAGTCGGCGCCGGAACAACACAAGGCTCCGACAAAAAAGTCCAGTCGAGGGGCATAATGGAGCTTCACAGCTTCTGTCTGCGTACGGTAGCCTGCTGGTAGAATTTCCTGACTCCATCCCCACGTTGACGAAGCCGCCTTTCCACGTCAACTACCAACAGCTGCAGCCATGGCGTCCATGTTTGAGCAGCCTCGAAACGGCACCCTTTTCTTGGGTGGCCAGAAGATCTCCGGTTCCGATATTAGAGACCAGAACGGTATGTCTATATCTCTACTTCTTGACCTTGTCCCGCCTTTTGCTACATGTTAGGGGGAAGTGGGGGAGGCATGAGCATGTTTGATATTGGTATTTCACATACAAATTACATGTACTAACAAGTCCTCAGTTCTTGCTACACAAGCGATCGCAAATGTTGTTAAGAGTTCCTTCGGTCCCAGCGGCCTCGACAAGATGATGGTTGACGATATTGGTGTATGCAAACTGGCCCTCGTCCCGCGCTCGCTCGACTATATCTCACACTTTATACTAGGATGTTACTGTTACCAACGACGGTGCCACGATTCTTAGCCTCCTCGACGTCGAGCATCCCGCCGGCAAGATCCTCGTTGACCTTGCACAACAACAAGATAAGGAGGTCGGTGACGGTACTACCTCTGTTGTTCTCATTGCCGCTGAACTGCTACGTCGTGGAAACGAGCTTATGAGGAACCGGATACACCCTACTACCATCATTACTGGATACCGACTTGCCTTGCGAGAGGCCATCAAGTACCTCAACGAGAATGTTAGCATCAAGGTTGATGATCTTGGCCGTGAGTCCCTCATCAACATTGCCAAGACCTCCATGTCCAGCAAGATCATCGGAGCCGACTCAGAATTCTTCTCCAACATGGTTGTCGATGCTATGCAGGCCGTTAAGTCTACCAACAACCGAAACGAGACCAAGTACCCCGTCAAGGCTGTCAACATCCTCAAGGCCCACGGAAAGAGCACTCTCGAGTCTGTCCTTGTTAAGGGTTACGCCTTGAACTGCACTGTTGCCTCGCAAGCCATGCCTACACGAGTTCAGGATGCCAAGATTGCTGTTCTGGACATGAACTTGGCGAAGGAGCGCATGAAGCTTGGTGTTCAGATCACTGTTGACGACCCTCAACAGCTTGAGCAGATTCGAGCTCGCGAGTCAGGCATGGTTCTCGACAGAGTTGAGATGATCTTGAAGGCTGGCGCCAACGTCATTCTCACAACAAAGGGCATCGACGACTTGGTGCTTAAGACTTTTATCGAGAAGGGCGCTATGGGTGTGCGAAGATGTAAGAAGGAGGACCTCCGACGAATTGCACGAGCAACTGGTGCTACCATGCTCAGCACACTCTCTGATCTTAACGGTGATGAGAAGTTTGACCCCTCCTACTTGGGATATGCTGAGGAGGTTGTGCAGGAGCGTATCTCTGATGATGAGTGCATCCTAGTCAAGGGCACCAAGGCCTACTCCTCCGCGTCCTGCATTCTCCGAGGTCCCAACGACTTCACCCTCGATGAGATGGAGCGATCCGTCCACGATTCATTGTGCGCTGTTAAGCGAACACTCGAGAGTGGCAGCATTGTTCCCGGTGGCGGTGCCGTCGAGACTGCTCTGCACATCTACCTCGAGGAGTTTGCTGGCACCGTCGGCTCCCGAGAACAGCTCGCCATTGGCGAGTTCGCCCAGTCTCTCCTTATTATTCCCAAGACCCTGGCTGTCAACGCTGCCAAGGACGCCGCAGAGCTCACTGCCCAGCTTCGATCAAGGCACGCCCTGTCGCAGCGCATCCAGGAGGGTGATGGCAGCGAGGACGAGAAGACCATTGCACGAAAGAAGGGCTACAAGAACTACGGCCTGGACCTCGCCAAGGGCAAGGTCGTTGATGAGATTAAGATCGGTGTGCTGGAGCCTAGCATGAGCAAGGTTCGACAACTCAAGAGTGCCGTCGAGGCCTGCATCAGCATCATGCGTATCGATACCCTGATCAAGTTGGATCCTGAGCAGAGGGAGGACGATGGACATGGCCATTAAGATAAAATGTAATGAGTTCGGACTGGGTCAGGTATAGAATCAAAAGCTTACAGTGTCCGTTCATGACTGAACGTTTTCTTCTCATGATTATGTGTGGTGGTGGTCGGAATCTGATAGAGTTGTGCACCAAAGAGTCACTTTCGTAGATTCAGGAAGTGGGCGTGGATGGGTCATGATATATCAAGTAGATATCGCAAAACGTAAACACTGAATTCCAACACATATTCTTGGTCTCATTATTGCTCATATGTGGTTCTTGACATCGTGTGGTAAGCCAGGTTAGTCACTCTGTGATCCCCGGATTTACAAGGGCTGTTCAAATACGAGTTACCAAGCAGTGTGAAACAAGTCTTATCAGATCGAAATCCCAGGATTCGCCATAGACATCCGATGTCGGTTCCCGTGGTTCACAGATTGATACATCGTTACAGCATGAACGCAATGAAATTCAATTAGTACAACGTCTCGCACGCGAGCACGCATCTTGCACTTTCCCACTCTTTGTCAACCTCCTCAACCCCTCTCTTTGAGCCTGTCAACTGGAATCTTTCCTAGGACGTTTTATTTTTATACAAATGGACAGAAAGGCCACGTCTAAGAAACAGCAAACTTGCGCCCAACCAGGGGTCTCGGTACGGGCTCATGCGTGAGTGTGTGTTGTGTGGTCTTTGGTCCACCCTCCAGTCTAATTCGCTCCCTCCTCCCTTCTCCGTCATGAAAGATATACTCTTACAGTCGTCCGCTTAACCGACGATCAGCTTGCCATCCTCGGGGAAATCGTACTCGGGGATCTCGAGGTTGAGAGGGGCGGGTCCCTTTCTTATTCGGCCGGAGATATCGTAGTGAGAGCCGTGGCAAGGGCAGAACCAACCACCGTAGTCACCGGCCTCACCAATGGGGACACAACCCAAATGGGTGCAGACACCTAAGGAGTTGTTAGTATGAGGAAAATGCCTTTCCAGAATTGTCGACTTCACGTACCCAACATGACAAGCCACTCAGGGTTCTTGGCACGGGCGCTGTCCTCCTCGGGATCTCGGAGAGAAGAAATGTTGACCTTGTTCGCCTGGTCGATCTCGTCCTGCGTTCGGTGTCGGATGAAGACGGGCTTGCCTCGCCACTTGATGACAACCTGAAAAAAAAACCACTCAGCAATGTTGTCTCGATGTGCTAGACCATGTTCCAACTCACGTTCTTGCCCTCGGGGATAGAGCTCAGATCAACCTCAACCTTGGCCATGGCCAGAACGTCGGCGGAAGCAGACATGTTGACCAGGAACTCTATCATTCCATCGTCAGCAATCATCAATTGACCATCCCGAATGCCGTGCTACAAAGCTACAAAGCCAATTGCAACTCAATGGCAAGACACCGAGTGTTGTTCCAGATTTACCCACCCTGAACAGTGCTCTTGGCACCAGCGGCACTGACGGCACCGAGAGCGCCGACCATGAAGTAAGAGTATAGCTTGTTCTTGCTCTCAGGACCGGCAGAGACAGACTTTCCGAAGTCGGGGATCTTGGAGCCCTTGGTCTCTCCCTGGAACTTGAAGGGGCTGGAGTATCCGGAGGCGGACGCGCTGTCGGGGCGAACGGCGGTGGTGCTGAGGGCGCGCACAGCAGGGACGACGGGCTTTGCAGCCGTGCGCAGGCAGAGTCGAGAAGCGGTCGCGAGGGTCGCCATCGTGAGGGATCGGAGGGTGTGGCGTTGCGAAAGGTGAGGGCGTCGAAGGGGAGGATTGAGGTCTTTTCCTTGGTGGTAATCGGCTGATGATGCTTTGCCGAAAGTTTTGGCTGCAAAATGTGGCCTCAGGCTTCCACTTTGACTTGAGCTCGGAAATTGGAGTCTCGTCATTGGTCCGGTCACTCTCGGGTGGGGAGTCCGATCTATTCCGGGCATCTGGGTTTCTTCTTCGCCTTACCAGCTTTCGCCTTGACAAGAACCATGAACACAATAGTCATAACAGTCATGAAATCACAATCTAAATTATTCAGTGAAAATTCAATTTTTACCAATCCAACACATCTATAATTATAGTCATTATCAACGTTAGAGCTGTTGCAATGGATCTCTATGACTTCATTGTCTCTGACCAATCATCTTTGACCCATTCGTCCTTGACATCTATTAACCAGCTAACACTCCTAAATCGAAGACGCTCTCAATGAGCCAGGCAGACAACATATTGCTATCATAGGAAGGCTCAGTGCATCCTCCTCAACTCCTCAATCAAGCCGCGCATATCCTCGACATTTGGGCCCAGTCCCTCACAAACCAGCTCTTGTTTCCCTTCATCCATGTCCAAGAACCTCTCTACCATCTCACCATCTACAAAGCGATAAGGCCCTTCACTCTCCCGATTGTCGTTGCGGAAAGAACGCCATAACTTAAATTCGATGTTTCCTGGCGCATGAATGTACTCCTCCATCCTTGACTGGAACGTCATCAGGAGATCTTGGTACTGGGGCGCGATATCCCCATAAAGGTACAGCGAGCCTTCGGCCTGGTACATGTTAGTCGAAGTATCGTGGTTTAGCATGCAGGGTTACTTACCGAAGCGAGGAATGCTCGTGGATGAACGATGCTGTTCTCTGCTGCTGGGACGTGAAGCTTTCGAATACGGTTGATCTGTTCACCAATACTTATTTCACTGGTAATTTCAAGCCGGCTACGGTCTTGCGCTGTAGGAGCGTCCGCGTTCCGTTGAAGTACAACAAGGTTGCCTTGCGAATCAGCCTCCAGCCACCTCTCGCCCTCAATATGGCACACTGCTGTGGTCCATAGAGGCTCAAAGTGACGTGCTCGCTCCTCCAGCTTTGCCTTGTTGCCATCTTGTGCCGGGATGAATTCGACAAGAGATAGAGACTGCATCAGATCGCCCACACCAATCATGTTGCCAGATACATCAAGGTCTATAGGGATCGCTGACGGACGGTAGGCAGCAAGCTTCTGAAGCGAGCCAGAACTGCTTGTATCCTGTGAAAAACTATAAACAACAACGGTCTTGGACAGACCCGCCACGATGTTGTCCCCAATCATTCCTAAACAGCGGCATGGCCCCTTCAAATTATGAGAAGCGATCTGGTAGACTTGACGGTTTGCGTCAACTCCAAGGACCAAGATACGGCCCAGAGTACCACTTGAATTCTCCACCCCTTCACTGATAAAACCAGTGCCGACAATGAATCGTTCAGTGGGGTTTCCACCAGCATCAGGAAGCTCGGCTCGAATAACACATTCAACCATTTCTAGAGTGCTTGAGGCATTCAGTGGGAAAGGCGATCCGAGTTCCTTGAAGACTATCTCATCGACAAGCCTGAATGAGCTTGTGACAACCTCCTCGTTGCGGACTAAATCTTTCTTGATTGAGCCTAGACCAAAGGCTTTGAGTCCTGGTGAGTATGCCACCCGTCTGACAGTCTCGTTGACAGGGAGGGCCTTAACATGGGTGAGGCGCTCCCGATCAACGTGGCAGATCCGGATGTGCTGGTCTGTCGACAAGACAACAGAGTCTGGGAAGGCATAAGAGTCGAACGGCGCAACGAATGTGGCGTCATCAGCAGTTGTGGCCGAGAATATGAGACGTCCCTCGGAACTATAGATCAAACTGGCATGCTCAGTAGTCACAAAGACGGTTGATGTGCCGTCTTCTTGAGGGAGTATGTGCAGACGGGCCGGGTTGCTACCCAAAGTAACGCTTTTGCGGCCAGAAACCGCGAAACCCCTGACAGACACGTTGAACGTGACCACATTGCCATCTTCCATCGCGACCAGGAGTGTAGGACCAGATATATCATGAGGATGAAGTTGTACAAGCGCAATATCTCTTGGGACCGAGGCACTATCCTCGGTTTGCCTCATCGACTCTCCATGGAGCGGCTTCAACGAAGCCATGTCGATTAGTGATATCTGACCTGAGGACCACCAGCCGACTACTCCAAGATCTGGTGGATCTCGGGCAGCATGTATACATGATATCTGGTCAGGTTGTGAGCCAGAATCGTTCTGTGTTTGTTGAGCATTGACAGCCAAGTTCTGTAGGAGATTCAGTGAAACGAGTGTTGTTCCATCAATTGATAATAACGCCCATTTGCTGTTTGCTGATGCCCTTGTGATGGTCTTGCCGTTTGGAACATCCCATTTGCTGATTGTGGTACCGCCTTCTGGGTCAAACAAAACAACCGACTTGGGAGTAATTTGAAGAAGCTGTCCGTTGGCGAGGTTCGATGCCAATAGTGTCTCACTGTCCAACTTCATGCCTTGGAAAGAGTATATCTCTTCAATCCCGCCATCGTGGTCGAAGCTGAAGACTCGCGTCTCGGTGATGGATGATACAACCAAAGTATCTACCAAGTCAGAGCCATATGAACGAAGAGTGAACAACCCCTTAGTTCCCGATAGCTCATCAAGAACACCTCTGTCCTCAAGGCCAACACCGCTTCGAATACTCCGGAGACTTCCATCACGGTATGCGCCACAGCCTGCTACAATTCTCGATTGGCCAGACGAGAAGACATTGCCAGCCTGAGCATCTCCTTCTCGATTGCCCATATCCATAATGGAAAAGTCGAGAATCGGGGCATTATTCGAGAAAGACTGGACCAGCGTGGCTGTGGTAGCTTCCACATCAATTTGATACAGCTGTGAATCGCCGTGATGTGAGGCAACAAACAAGGTACCATCGCCAAGATAAACCAGATTAGAGGCTCTCGAGGTGATAGCAAGAGAGTTGTCTATCTTAAAAGGTTCTAGTGTCATACCCGTCACCACAACACCAGTGGATTCAAGGTTTGTCTCAATAGTCAGGAGATCTAGTCGGCCATAGTCGTCAGCCAACAAGTAATGCGTGCCATCGTACTCGGCCCAAGCCACGAATATTTTTGGTTCTTTCAGCCCCGATGATACACTTCTATGTGTTAAGCCATCATAGTATGTGAGGAGAGTCTCTCCCATAACCAGAAGACCACCCAAATGTGCCTTGGCTCCTTCGGTATTGCGCACATGGTATCGCTTTTCCTCGTCTAACGGTACAGGAATGAGCATGGAAGCGTAAGGGTCGGGAATGACAACGTCGAGCTCCCTATCTTTATGAGGATCGAATTTTGATACGCTGTTGCCTTTGTCGTCATGTGTTAACCTATATATGGCCAACCGGGCTTCCTCTTGTTCCATCTGTGTCTTGTATAGAAAGGCAATGGTCGGATGGCCGGTCCGGCTGTGAAGGAAAGTGCTTGCTTTCATGTATAGCTCCGTCAGCCTGACCTGATCAAGCACTTCGAGCTTGTTGGTAGAGCCTTTGCGTGTGGGGAGCTTAAAAACGTTCAGCACTCCTTCCCAGAGGTGCATGGCTAAGAATCGTCCAGTCGGGTCCACTAGGCATTTGTTCTGACTTTGAGAATGCCGCATATATGGTTCTGATATATCTTCGATCACTCGCTCGATAGTTTCCAGTTGCTTTGTCAAGGGGTTCCAGACGAGGTTGAAGTAGTGAAGCCTATCAGTTCCGACAAACAAGAGATCGGTATCGGATCCTTTGGGTCGTAAACGCTGCAGCATCGATATTGTACCGTGAATGAGCTTGGTCTGCAAGCATACCAGGCCCTCTTCCGTAAGACGCCATATTTCGAGTCGGTTCGCTTTGCTGTGAAGCCTCAATTAGCATATGCTCGAGGCATCATCGAAAGCATTGGAGCTCTTACGCTACAACCAAGTCGTCGATATCGGGAGAGAGCACATTCGCTCTGAGCGCATGGCGGATGCTCGTGGCGCGATGAATTGGCGCGACATATGCCATGCTGTGCTATTCATGGGAAATACGATGGGTGTGTGTAAGGGAGAAGATAACAATTCAAATGGTTTGGCTCTCGATAAGAGCTATACCAAGAGCTCCATGTAACTTCAGCTGTGGTTAGGTCGTCTCCAGGTTCAGGTGCGTCACTAGTCCGGAGTTAGGACGGATCCATTACAGCGGACGTAGTGGGGGTTTCTTCCATCTGGAATTGGATGTGATGCTGCTTTTAGTGGGGCATTTGCTGAATGTTGTAACAACACCTTCACCAAAAACGGTAGATGAGACTGATCTACCAACATATAACATTAGTCTATGATGCATATTTCGATTCAAAATTCGAGACTCAAATCAGGTGATTCATCTTGAAGTTTCAAAATAGTCCGGAAATCCTATCACTTGATTACCTTAGTTATATACTCCTCATGGGCCAAAACGATTACGGTCGAGCCTGCCTACCCCAAAGGCAGTCTGAACATCAACATGGGGAAAGAGCTCAAGGAAGGAGCAAAGGAGCGTTCGCCGCACAATGTGTTATAAAACTTCAGATCATAAAAACTCGGGCGTGCATCTACCTACCTACATGATGTTTACCTATATAGGTACTTTATTTCGTTCTTTTACCATGTAGTGGCATGTGCTCTATCTCATCGAAATGAGTTCAACAACCTCGACTAACAGGAGTCGAGACATCATCAATTACGCTCTTGAACAAGGCTGCTTTTACGATCATCGAGCTGCACCGTACCGACTTCGTGATCAGCTTCGACAACTCAAGGCAACCGTAGAACCAACAGAGATCGATGGGTTAGTCCATCAACCAGGCCTTACACCCAGACCTCTCCCTCGCCCAAAAATAACAACAGAACCACTCGACGATTATGAAGAATACGAACCTGCCAGTGTCCCAAATATCTCATCTTGTCCCATCTTCCCTTTTCTACAACGAACTAAACAATTACGGCTTCCTCCCGAAACAATGGATACAGGGTACGACATACAGAAGGAGACGATGCAATATCTGAGTGATATACAATTTGCCAACACTTGCAACATCCTTACTCAATGGCTTCCTCTGTGTCATGTCAATGATAGGAACGACGAAGGCCTCGAATTTCCATCTACTGTATCACGATGGCAATCACTAGCCCTTCGAGAGCTTGAAGCCGACGAGACTGCAGGTTTTGAGCAGGGCCTAGCTATGATACACAAGGACAATATGCTTCAGGAGGCTTGTACACCTGAACAGGTTCGAGAGGCTTTCTTACTCAGAAAAGTGAGTAAAGACTGGCTGGCTGGAAACTTGATCTGACATCCTGACAGCAATCTCATGCACATTTCGAACCAATGTCTTGCCCACTGTCTCCAACCTCTGAACTAGACGAAGCTTCTGTACCAAGCCCAGAAGTCATGATCATTGATATGACTTCAGATCCAAGTAGTCCTGTCGACACCACGATCATGGAATTGGAAAGACACATACAAAAGGGCTTCGTGGAGTCCGAGCCTGTGGCTTCTTCGACTATGCCTAGCTCTCCTCCAACGGCCAAGGATGTTTTTCTAGGCTCAACATCTACCAGACCCTCAGATCTCAAACTAGATGTACCATTATTGGCGTCTAGCCCCGGCTATACTTTGTTACCAGACTATTTGACAGCAGATTTGGCATCTAATTTCATAAGTAGTGACCAAACATGTGGATCTCCAACCCGGCAAGGGGGATTTTTCGAAGAAGCACTCCAGACCATTCTAGACGACAAATTATATCAGACAAATCGACAGCTAGAGCAAGAGCGATTGAATCCAACAGATGCTTTATTGCGGTTGCCAATACCGGCCGCTGATTTTCATATACCTGATCCTGAATGGCATGGTTTGACGGACCCCAAGAAGCAGTTCGCATGGCTACGACAAGCAGACACCTCCATCTTCCACCTCCCCGATTATGAAGGATTGCATCGTTTGGAGACATCACTGAGATGGACACCAATTCCGCATGGAAGCGGCAGAGTTCTGTTGACCGAGACAGCGATTCAATTGGGATCGAATAGTAGAGAATTGCTCAGCTTGCAACTTCCTCAACTAAGCAGCCGAAACTATGTAAGCCTACGACATAGAATCTCAGTGCTATGTGTTTTGGCAGATGAAGAACTCGAACTTGATGTTGCTTCTACCAACATGGCTGCATTCATAGCCCCATTGAGAAATCATGACATCTCTACAACAACAAACACTGCTAACAAGTCTCTGACTCCACCGTCTCTGAATGACTTATTAGGGTCTCGACGCCAAAGCCGAAGACGCAAAGCCGACAATGAAGTAGAGAGCTTTTTACTCCGAGCTGATGACCCAAGTGCTGCTGGCAATTTATTGACAAGTTTCATACAATTACGGCATCCGAAAAAGCTGAAAATAGCCTGTAGTTCTTCTCAAGCTCGAGCGACATCCACAATACTGTCCAAGACGAATGATATACGTGTATTACCCAACACGCAGGAATATATCTCGATAAAGCTTCAGGAGGCTCCCGCGCCGACGGTTGATCTGCCTATGGAAACCTGTCGCTACATTGTCTCCATGAGCTTGAGCCGCAAGATTCTCTCGTACATGGAGAAATCTTGGCAACTCGAGCTCATCGACCGAGACTTCTCTCAGTATAACACGATTGCTTGGTCTCCTGGCTCAGCGCAGAGAAAAGAAGTGATTTCATCACTGGGCTTCGAGGCTGATATATCACTATGCCCTGCAGCCGGCCTGATCCTTACTACGATACTAAAAGTGAAACAGAAACCTCTTCCTGGATCAACTAGTTTGACTCCGTTCCGCGAGCGAGTGAGGACTGTTGCTGGGAAATACGAAGTCCTTTTCATACTTGTGTCTGAAACAAATCCACTTGGAGAATATGTCGGATCGCCAACCGCTTCGGATATAGCTGGCTACGCAGATTTCGTACGCTTTACGACAAGCCTCCAGGCAGGCATCTCAACCTTTTTGTTATCTGGCTCGGAGGTGACTGCTTCAAAATGGGCCTTGTCTATTATGTCCCGCTATTCTTCGCCGGCGAGACAGTTTGGGCAGTTTCTTGACTTTCGTGATGGTGGATGGGAATTGTTCCTTCGCCGAGCTGGTCTTAATATCAGCGCAGCACAAGTTATAGCAGGCCTACTTGTATCAGAGTACAGGGAACTCGGGTTGGCAAAGTTTCTCGGTATGAATGCAGAAGAAAGGGTTTCCAAGTATGGCCAAATCATGGGCGGAAGGAGGGTACTCAACAATATCTCAAGGGTCTTGGACCAAGAGTGGGTATGAGCCGTCAGTCACCGCAAAAAGACGATGGCGGTTTATGCATGTCTCGAGCATATTCAAGCAGTATCACATCGCAGCACAACAGACTTTTGCCCACCGAGCTCAGTGAGATGGCTTCTATTGCCCTATGCCCATGTCCATGCCTGTGCTTACC
Organism: Fusarium sp. PT; assembly: GCA_021020635.1. NCBI lineage: Eukaryota > Fungi > Ascomycota > Sordariomycetes > Hypocreales > Nectriaceae > Fusarium > Fusarium sp. PT. The sequence goes on from JAHMRZ010000010.1 coordinate 1,065,533, forward strand.
ATCTACGCATCTACGTCTAATAGTGCTACCCAAAACCAGAGAAACATGTCTGGTACGGAGTACCTTGTGTGAAATAACAAAATGCCCGTCTCATTTAACAGACCTCCCACATAGGACGCGGTAAGTTTCGTGAGGGTAAGGTACCCTGCGACGTCTTGAGCCCGACGTAGACGACTCGGCGCGTTGGATTCGATAGATTGACAGAGCGAGATTGAATGCCGTAGTAATCGGAGATAGCATGTGTAAGCCAACGCCTGGAAATTATTAGTAGCGAACCTTGCCTCTGACATGATAAGACTCACTTGAAGGCGGCGCTCTCATCAGTGCCAAACGAGTCAAACACCATGCCTGAATCGACTGTCTCCTGCGAAACCTCGCGGTGCGCATGCTTCCATGTCGCCTTCTTCTCCTTCAACTCCCTCATAGCGCCGTTTCTGCCCACAAAGACAATCTCTTCGTCATCGGAGTCCATCTGTTCAGCCGCGCTATCTGCATCCTCATCAGCAGCAACAGCCTGTGTTTCGGCAATGGCCTGCTGGCTTGCCAAGAATTGTCGTACGGGTTCCTCCAGAGACCGCACCCATGTGCGTACAACGGGGCTGCGCTTTGTCGCCTCGCGTAGGTCACGAGGAACTTCACCGGCGCCGAGACCAGTGGCACTGCCTGTCTTGAGCTGTTGCTTCTTGCGCTCAGCCTGGAGACGAGCGGTCTTATCCTCAGCGCGCTGGCGCACTCCATGGTCCCAGAACTGGGCAAGCTGGTAGGGAACTCGGTGGATGGGATGCGTAGGATGGACTTCGTAATCGGAAGGCAGAGGAGGTTGAACGTTCGGAACGTGCATCAAGCGGTCTGTTACAATGAACCCAGTAATCAGTACGACAATTTGTACAAGGAAGCAGATTATTGCAAATTGCTTCCACAAGTTCAATCATGGTGCCATACCATTCTCCCAGCGGCGTCTCTGGCGACTCCCCTCCTTGCCCTTCAGAACAAGTTCGCGCCTTCGCTGACTGTCCCTTGCAGAAGGTGGACGTCTCAAGGTCGATACTGGTTCCTCATGGCCTTCGAAGTTGACATTGCGCTCAGTAGACTTGGGTTGAGTCTTGACAACTTCGTCGATAGGAATAGCCAGCGGGGCACCTATTCCTCGAGCAACGGGGGAAACGCTGAGAGACTGAAGGGCCGAGATGGTCCAAGCATCAATGTCAATGGCCGAGTTCTTGACTGGCGTCGGAGGCGACTGAACTTGAACAGCCGCCAATGGGAGATTTGTGGCGGTAGGAGGAGGAGTGGTTGTGGCCGGCTGCTGCTCGGGTGGCGGGACAGAGTTGTAGATAGCCATGATGATAAGACTCGCGAGGGGCGCGTGGGATAAGGCTACAGGTGGAATTGAGACTCTCAACAGATGGCGAGTAAGACAATGACAACCTATTTAGGATAAAAAGAACAAAGAGATATAGGAGTTATAGGTCTGAGAATGAAGAAAGAAGGAGAAATGGCTCCGATGGAATGGGAATGGAAATGGTGGTTTAATTGATCGTCGCCACTGGATTGGATGCCCTTGGCCCTCCAGGCCCTCCAGGCCCTTTAGTCCCAGGACCCTCCCCCTCCCCCTCCTGTCTCATGGGGAATCGAGACGGTTCATCAAGCGAACAAGCCATGATTCATCCAACATCATCATGTCAAATTGACCAATCAGAGATCGACCGCATCCCACAGGGGCAGGTCATTTCAGAAGCAAGGACTCCCGCATTTGCAGGCGATGCGAGTCACCCGTCACCCGCGGGGCGGGGGGCTCCTCTAGCCTTGAGTTAGCTTGTTGCTGGAGCCTAGGGCCAGGACAATGCCAATGATTGAAATTGGAGCTGGTGATGCTGAGACGTACTTGACCGAATTGGACTGAGTAAGTAAGCGACAGATAGCATTGTATGTAGCAGATGAACTTATCTCGCTTCCGTCCGATGATATGGTCAACTGCGCTTTCGGTTCACCTTTTGTGTCATCCATCGTCTCGCGTAGACAAGGAATGCTCTCTTCCAAAAGGCTGACTTCGAGTCATCAAGGCCCCCCCACACATACCTAGCGGCTTGATGTCTGCAATGAGTCAATCTCGGACGTCTCGGGTGAGAGTGATATCAAAAAATATGATTCTAATGAAAAAGTATGCAATCCTAGATAAGTAACTAAATGCCAATAAAATATTCAAAGAACTCGTGGTATATCACATGCTCATGCTCGCTATTAACCCTGCCCGTCTTGTTGTCTAAGCTACTGTAAAGATATTTCATGAGTGTTCCGTGGCTTCGTACGTCCTGTGGGGGTTGCCAATACCGCCAGGCCTCAATAATGGTTGGCTTTCACGTTGAATGGCACGCTCTTCGCGGTCTTGAATATCCTCGAGATCCTCTTCTGTTTCCGCATACCTTTCGGGGTGGCCTGTGAAAGGACCTGGCAGGCCACGCTCCCAGCCCTCCGAGTAGGTTCGGCTGCCTGGCGGGGGTCTTCGAGGAGCGCTTGAGTGTTGCACTGGTGAGTGTGGTGCGCTGTCGATGTGGCCACTACCATGACCACTGCGTTGTCGTGCTGTGTACTCATAATACACACCCATGAAAAGAACTGATCCTTGCATAGACGCAGTGATCAAGTAGATGAACCAGGTGCTCCAGCCTTCCCACCCCAACCGGGCAAACAGGCTTCCCGCGAATAAGAAACCACCAGGGGTCTGGATACACATCATGGGAATGCTCAGGCTCCCGACATGCTTGAGGTGGTAGGTCATCCAAATCTGAGGCACGTATTGAATACAGGCTAGGACGGTAGCCATGACACCCAGAAAATTGGCCCAAAAGACAAGGTGATCAGGAAGAGCAATAAAGAAGACGCCAGTCAGAATGATCACGATGAGACCGTGAAGAACACAGAGTAGTCCGACCATGACCGCGGTCTGCCATCTTGGTGCATCTCCGCGAAGATCCTCCGGAGGAACATTGGCTTGCCTATATCGAAAGAAAATGAGAAAGAGAACAAGGCTATTGACACATGTTAGTTGATGAAACAAATTGATTTGAGAATGAGAGGTCTAACATGAGGCTGAAGCACAGCCATTGTGCACCGAGCTGAGCAACACCGAGTAAACCAGCTGCGCATTCAAATCTGCCAAGCTCCTTGCAACATCCTATGGCGGTACGGGACGGTGGAACAGTAAGGATGTTTGCGAAGCCGGCAGTAGCGGAGGTGACTCCCAGCAATACGAAGTACGGGGAGATGCCCTCGGAGGTGCCTCGGGATATGATGCGATAGTGCTGAGGGAGGTAGGACACAAGGATGCCGATTAAGAGAACGCTACGATATCATGGTTAGTAAAAAGAACAGCAAGCCAAACTTAGAGGGAGTTGCGCAGTCGTACATGGACACAACGAGCTCAAGATACGAGGGCGTCTTAAGCCGATCGCATTGGCCGTCTGTGGGGGTAAAAACGTCCATAGTGGATATGGGTTGAAGTACGGTACGCAAGAGATCAATCCAGAGCGGCAGCTCCTTGGTGATGAACGACGAGTCGGTTCAGCTCAGTAGTTGTCGCGAAAGAAAGGTTTACGAGAAGCCTAGGAACACGAGAAATGACTGCCAGGAATCACGAGATCAGATGAATAAACGCCAGGGTCTTCAAAGAGTTTTGCCCAGGGATTGGGCTTGAGCACGGGCTGGTGCTTGTGCTTGTGCAAACGTAGGTGCCAGGTGCTGGGTTCTGGGTTCTGGTTTTTGGGTGCTGGTAGCTTGGTCTGGACTGGAGAGAAATGATAGAAGGTCGCGCGCCCTGCGTTGCCGGGGAGTGACGTATGTTGTTTTAGTCGGTGTCTTTCTGGGCGAGGCTGTTTCGCGGGGAGGGGCAGCGTAGCAAAGGCGTGCTACAGTATGCGTATAGTGCGGTGCGCGCAGCACAACGGAATCAGGATACCGTCGGATACGAGGTTATAGAATTGCCCTTCTTGGCGAGTTGGGCTAAGAGATCATGATTGGTGTAAGATGCGATTGTTGAGACAAGAAGAACAGAAAGTTGCAAGATACGGGATATCGTGGTATGTGGAAGTGGATGTCACAGGGTGTGAGATAAGAGAAGAACAGGAAGGGGAAAAGAAAAAGAAAAGAAGAAGAGAAGGAAGTCGGAGAATAAATCAGATTAATGTAATCAAATCAAATGACGGATGGAACCTACAGACAGTGTCTAACCGTGCCTTCCTCACCTCGCTTTACCTTACCGAGCTGAGCATAGGACTGTGAACTGTGGACTGAACTGCTGCACCTTCCTTGCCTAAAAAGCGGGTGGCTCGAAACGGCAATCTTCGAGCATCTGCCCTGGATTGTTCCGTTTCCATTTCCTTAGAGCCCGGCTACAGTGACAAACTAGCAACAGAGGCCTATATTTCGGTATAGTTTCACCAGTCTTGTGTTCCTCTGATAGTACCCTACAGCTTTACTCAAGACTCACGAACAGTGCAACATAATATCTTGTGCGTTATTAACCTTTACTTCACCGGAGACGACAAAACTCCAACTGCCAAGACGGAAACCGGCGATCGTGAGCTGCCCTTTTGGTGTCACCACCGACTGGACCCTGCAGCACGATGCTTCCAGGTTGAATTTGGAGGCCGCTGAGGAGGTGCTTTGTCTTCTGGGGCTTGGCGCCAATGCATATGACGTTGCTGCGAAGAGGGGACATGAGACAAGCGGCTCTCGGGGGATTGACGATGGCCTCAATTGTTTGATCTACAGGAAGGCGATCCTGATGACTTTGTTTCTGCATAGCAAATGCAACTTTGGAAGGACCCTTGAATGTTACACGGAACGTGATATCGGAAACATGTAAGTGACGGGCTGAACCAAGCAAGGTAGGTATCCACTCCAGCTCTCATTTTCTCGCCCATCATTATCTCACAACCTTCAACTCAGCTTACACCATGGATGATCCCGAACCGGCAATTGAACCAGTTGTTTCACATCTCGAGTCGCAGCCGAGTGATCAACATGATCAGGACCAAGATCAGCCGCAAGAGCAAAAAGCCCCATCGTTGAGCCTCATCGCGGAAAACGCCATTATTCGGTCTGGAAACGACATAAACAACGAACCATCTACCAAGCAAAATTATTACACATCCGCCCAATGGACAGCAGACGGAACTTCACTCCTTGTATCATCTGCCCTCAACTCAATATCCACCTTTGTCCTCCCTGAAGATCTACTCGACCCATCAGCTTCTCGCCCGCGACGCCTTGAGTCTCAATCTTCAATATCTCTCCCTGAGCCCTCTCAGACAGTTGTCGCGGCACCCTTCTACTCTCTTGCCGACCCGGCCACTCAGACCGTACTTGTCGGATGTCGCGATCACCCTGTTCAACTTTATCATCTCTTTCCTCCAGATGACAATGGCCTTGCGTCGCGCTCTGCCCCACTCGCTTCGTATAAACTAATACGTCGTGAAACGGAGGAGTACATTACGCCCTCGTCTATCCTCTGGGAAGCATCAGGGTCGCATTTCCTTGTTGGCTCGACGAATCGTCTTGATTACTTTGACATGACACGGCCAGGTTCGGATGGACCATTGCTTACCATACCCACTATCCCCTCTAAACGGCATATTTCGAAGGGCAGTGGGGTTGGTATGAAGGGTACGGTTGCTGCTCTAGCATCATCGCCTGTGGATGGTAATGGTAGTTCTGTTATAGCAGCCGGGACATGGACGCGCTGGATGGGACTATACGATGTGCATCGCTCTGACAAGGTTGTCGCCAATTGGCCTCTTCCTCGTTCGGATGACATTCCTGGAGAGATTGGAGGTCAAGGCATTGTTCAAGTTCGATGGAGCCCATGTGGTCGCTACCTCATCCTCAATGAGCGTCATGCCTCCGGTCTGATCGTGTATGATATCCGCGGCACAGGACAGCTTCTCTGCACTCTTCGAGGCCGAATCGCACCTACTCAGCAAAAGATGGCCATGGACATCTTCACCGGTGATCCTTATGCTGAGTTTCCAACATTCGAGGTCTGGGCAGGGACCCATGATGGCGGTGTTGCGGTGTGGGAAGGTGTTGGCAGCCAGGCTGGCGTTGTAGATCCTTCATGGAGTTGGAAGCCCCATGATGCACCGGTAGGAAGCACTGCTCTCCATTCGAGTGGCTCCGTTGCAGCGACTTGTTCGGGAGGATGGGACTTTGATGACTCCTCGGGTACTCAGACAGTGTTTGAAGAGTCTAGTGTCAAGATCTGGTCAATGGGAGCCTGATTTGGCTCAACGATGGTAGACTGAATGATATAGTATGTCTAAATCAGGGTAAGCATATTGAGGAATACGTCATCTACACCGTCTTCGGTGTGCGGTCTCAAGCAATGTAAGTATCATGCTTTTAATGCAGTTAAGCTGTTGATAGATCCCAAGCTGTGCGAAACACCACATCACGTAATTAGAGAAGCAAACAAGAACTCGTGCCAATAATGCTTATTATTATCTTTTGTATCATAACCTATCTACTGACGAACCCAGTGCCTCATGACCACGTGGCCATCATGTCTCATGATTAACCCAAGCGGAAGCCCGTCTATCTATCTGACACTTGAACCGCTCATTACGTAGTCCTTCTTTATGACAATGCAATCCCGGATATCAACTCCATATGCTGACCTGAAAACGCCAAAAACAAAACACTCCAATCAGACCTTTACAATTGGTCACCTGCCGCCAGTATGTGTGCCATCTTCCTTTTTCTTTCTTTCGAATCATATACAATTAGAACCATCCAGGTCCACGATTCTGCTGCCACAGCGGTCCTCCGCCTCCACCGCGAGGGCCGGGATATACTTGACTTGATTGACCTGGCGTGCTGATAGCTGTTCCGGGCCTTGGTGCTTCTTCACTAATACGTCCGAGTCCTGCATTATACTGGAAGTCTTCGTCTCGCGTCAAAGGCACCTCGTCATGCTCCATCTGCGCACCGCCGCCGACAGCCGAAGCCGAGTGGCCGTAGCCGTAACTCGCCGAAGGATCCCAGGGCTCCGAATAAGGTCCGTCGTGGTCGACCGCCGGATCCATAGTCCGCTGGTTGGTGACGGGAACCGGTGGGGGCGGGGGCAGTTTATCAGTCTCGCGCATAGGGGGCACTGGAGCAAAATTGTGATTATCATCCAGCGGGGGACTAAAAAAGAATTTTGTTAGTTAGGCTGCTAAAAGGTCAAAAGGAGGTCGCTCATATGGACACTTACCCGATGTGCTGCACCTGGGGTTTCACGCCTGGCCCCTGGCGCGTATTTCCCTTCTTGCGCTTCCAGAGCCAAACTCCGAGAACAACGAGTGCTACGAGAGCTGCAATGCCGCTGATGGTTCCGCCGATGATGGCGCCTGTGTTCTGCTTGTTATCATCGTCATCAGTGTCCGGTGCTGAAGCTGCAGATGAGGCAGAATCATCCGAGTCAGTGGACGAAGGGTCTGCGGTGCCAGAAGTTGCGCTCCCTGTTTCGGTGTCGGTTTCGGTCTCTGATGCCGTTGAGGTTTCTGACTCGGTTGATGAAGTCTCTGATTCTGTCGTTGATTCTGCTGTTGACTCTGCTGTTGACTCTGCTGTTGACTCTGTGTTTGATTCCGTTGAAGAAGTTTCTGTAGTCTTTGTAGTTGACCTCTTTGTTGTCGATGATTTCGTGTTTGTGGAAGAATCCGACGTTGTCCTTCTCCTCGTTCCCAAAGTCGTCGGTTCAGCAAGTGAAGTCGCCGAAGCTGTGAGTTGCGCATTTATGCTGCTGAGTTGAATAGCACTCTTGCCCGAAGCCGTGGCCACCACTTTTGTAGCCAAACCAGTCGCTGAACCACATCCATACTGGAAGAAACCCCCATCGAAGCTGTTTTTGTAGCACGCGTTGCTTCCTTTGCAGGTGAATACGTATGGATTCACCTCTGTTTGCGGTCCGCTTTCGGCATCTACACAATTTGTGAACACGCCCTGCGTGCAAGATCCTGCATTAGGACAACATCCCACAGCGCCATGGTCAGCGTCCACCACACAATGCGAGCCAGCGGAACAAGTCGCTGGTAGTCCGGGATCTCCTCCTATGTAACCACAGACGGTATTGAACTGTCGCCGCAGCAGAAATGAGTCGTCGGGCGCAGCCGTCGCAGCAAAAGGATACGGCAGTGCATTGATTTCGTGAAAGTCTACTGTCTTTGTCGGTTGCGGTAGTACATGGCCAGTAGCGAGATTGAGGAAGCCAGAGAGGACGAAAAGTGGCGGTAGGCGCGCCATGAGATGGGCCGGGGTCATGATTTGGGGTTGCGGTCTCGTGATATCCAATCTCAAATAAACATGGTCTAGTCGATCGATAAGTTTGAAGCGAGAAGTAGACGAGGTAAGATCGTTCGTGGGCGGGTTGATTTGCTGTAAGTTTGTCGATCCAAGTATCCGTAAAGTTGCGGAGTAAAACCACAGAAGAAAGACACGAGATGCGAAGAAGCCTTTGACAGCGAAAGCGCACGGGCAAATGTGTCCAACGAGCAAAATCAATAGACTAATGACGGGATGGAACAAAGGGGGTTAAGAGTTGGGTTAGAAGAGATCAAAGGAGGAAGAAACCAAAAAGCCCTTGAACGAAGGGGGGCCTGCGACTGTGACACAAGTACTCCGTAACGTTGACAGTTTACAAGGAGGAAGCTGGCGTCTGTGCCTCTTTGGCTCGGTCCAAAAGTCGTACCAAGGTCCGTCTAAGTGGGTTGGCGTGTGTCCGTATCCGTCGTTGAGTCCTGTTAAAAATTGGTTGCTAAGAGCAAGAAAGACGACGGTTTTGTTGTGTTGGACTTCTTTTACCCTGCCACTCTATTTCCTCACAAGCCACCAAGGAACGGCCAAGTCCAGATTCGCCTTCTCTGTCAGATAAGACTCCAGGATCTGAGGTTTATAGCCCTTTCACGAGCGAACCAGGAACAAGAACGACGACGTTTAAAGTGCTGGCAGCCAGGGGGTGCGAATCCGCGAATCCGCGCGCTGCAACGGTGTCTCCCGGGGCGACTCAAGGCCAATCAGGGAACAGGGAACAGGCCGTTTATCCAGATGGAGGAGAGGCTGGAGGGGTGTTCCCGGGGTGGCTGGGGTGGTCGTTTAGAAAAACCAAGGAAGATATTATTGGCATATAATGCAAGATGACGGATTCGTGCTAGAAAATACGATGTCAAGGGTAAAGAGTTTGCAGGAAGAAAAAAAAGAGAAGAAGCAGAGATGACATCTTCGTTTCCCTGAGTACTACCTAGGTAAATAGTCTAATAGGTAGTGAGTGACACAGCAACCGGAAACAATTCTTTCATGACTGGAATGTTTGAATGCATTCTATCAACCAATCTCATCTTCAGGACCTGGAGCCTCCTACGACACTTTGTGCACACTCTCACACTCTCACACCATCAGAGAAACATCTCTGCCACGTTGGCATGTGTCTAGGCTGTCTCACATCTCGCCCTCTTTGTTAAATCGATCTAATATATGCATTAGTGATCGCTAGTGGCGTTCTTACCTTCTTTTTTGCTTGCATCCCTTTTATCCATATCCCACTACCAAGACTTTTTGTTTCCGTTTTCACCACCTGTACCATCATTCATTAAATACCACCAGTTTTCATAAAATACTGAAACAACTCGGACTAATATCTCTGTAACGAAGCCTAGACTCATCTGCTACAGTTTGATCGAGCCGCCCGAGGTTCAGTGCATCAGCTGACACCAGCATCGTCTGGCAGTTGTGGCGGTGTTTCACCTTCTTTTTCTTCTGCTTCTAATTTGGGAGACTAGCATTTACTCTAACTTAGCACATCTTCACCGCGGATCTTATACGAAACATGTACCACTTTAATAACCCACCGTGCCACGATGCGTTGATTGTATGACAATGATTCAGTGGAAAGAAAGCCAACAAAAAAAGATTCAAGATGATTAACCCCCCACTCTATTGCTTGACAATACATACTCTATACGAAAAGCCAAACTCCATGCTGTACCACTGTCCTGTCAATATCCAAGTCCGTTTTATATGAGCCAGTTAATCCCCTTTAAACTCAACACCCAAATCCGCCTCGATTGAACTGTCAAACCCGACTAATGTGCACAAATCTTGCTCGAAGATCTTTAGACCATCTCGCGGCTACCTGTTGATCGTTCATCGACAGACAGGCTCTTGAACTCGTGTGCACCAGCCTTGCGAGCTTTCTTTGCCTCTTTGGCCTGCTTCTTCTCCTGTTTCTTCTGCTGTTTGAGCGCCTTCTTCTCCTTGCGAGAGAGTTTAGGAAACTCGCTATCAGGTCCACGGAGCACGAAACCGGGGTGCATGATGTTGAGCAATACGAGGGCGATCAAGATTGGTGCAGCATCCAGGCAGAGTGGGTACTCTTCGTGAATAAGCAGTTGGTTATGATCGTTGACACCAGGACCGAATTCAACGAGACGGTATACGATTCGGACCTTGAACACGTCAGCTTGAATAGTCAAATATGGGGGGATGGGAAACATACCACAATCAGGATGAGGACCGCGAGCATGGTCCAAATGAGCCACTTCATACATCCAATGCTTCGTCCCTCGATCTGTCGCAGCTTGTGGTAGAAAAACGCAGTGATACCGGTAAAGATGAGGACAACCAGAAGCTGAAGAGCAACACCGGCCATGTAGACCTTCATTCCGATGTTGATGATGTTTTGGTCACCGTCGGTGCTGGAGAGCATACTTCCGCCCGCTCCTTGGACAAGGAAGAGGAAAATATCGAGGCAGACAAAGAGGAGTGTCATGCGAATGGCTTTAATCCCGAGGAGTTCTCGACCGGGCATGCGGAAGTATACCATGCGAGCTACTGCCATGTATACAAATGCATTGATCCCTTGTCAGGTTAGCAACAACTCAAGGGTGATAATATTTTGAAGTAACTCACAAAGGGGAGAAAGGAGGAACAAGATTTGACCCCAGGTGATGTACATGATGTTTTGCTGATGGTGACTTCCAAGTGTCTTGAAGGCGAATGCGACGGTTTCCCAAGTTGCACCCATAATGACAACCCAGCAGAACCTCTGTGACATATTAGAGACTGCTGGTTCTTTGATGCTCTTGATACACTTACCTTCTTGAACAGAATGGCCTGGACGATATGGACGAGGGTGGTCATGCCAAATAGAACGCAGAATGTAAGATTGGCTGCAAAACTGGGGTCGAAGAAATAGTTGGAGTTACAAGCATCAACAGGAACTCGACCATATTTGTCTGGTGTTGCTGTTGTGCAAGTTGCGGTCGCTGAAGACACCGTGGTGGTGGTTGAGATGTAAGTCGTGGTAGACATGGTGTAAGTCGTCCAAGTCGTATCTAGCGAAGGGAATCTGGAGGCGGTTTGAGTTGTGAGAGTGGTTCTTGAGCCGATGAGCTTGTCTGATGAATTCCATTTTGAACATTCTCATCTGTTCCTTTTGTATTTCACGAGACTTCACCCTTTGGCGTAAATTCTGCATTTGGCGAGCTCTATCGAATCGTTTGAGGCTCAGATCCAGCTCCCGAATTGGAAGTCTCATCTCTGGTGCTACACTACAGGGGTTATCTGGCGGGGGACGCACTCGCTCGCCAAAGCTAACGCATGCTCAGCCAACGAGATGCAGCCATTTTCTGCTCAACAGGGCTGTAAGCTGTCAAACAGACTCAGGTATTCCGACATTTGGATCCAGGAATTCTGATATTTGACGAGCTGGCCAGTCAGATTTGTCGAAGCAGACAGCGAGTTCCACTTTAGCATTGATCGAACGGCGTTGCAAGAGTGGCTTTGAACAGCCTCATCTCCCATCACCGGCTCAGCTTACACTTGAGAAGGCCGTTCATTGGCTGGTTCGTCTATTTGCGAAACTAATGTGGGGGATCTTTGGCAGACGGCATGCTTCGAGATGGTCCGTTGCTGACTGTCGAGTTCGTCTCCAGATATGCGACCTCTTTTACTTGCCATGTGGTCATTGGTCGGCTCGTCAATTTCTGTTTCCTAGAAGCGTTAACGCTCATGCATTTTCTGATACAAGTTGACGTGGACTCCAACTCAGCCTCATATGATGGAGAAGACGGCGTAATGGCCATCTATTAGGCGCAATACCATCTAGCTATGGATCAATGCGAGTAGAGTATATGATTTTTAGATATTCTATAGTATACCCTCGTATGAATGTGTAATCATGTGGACTTCATCAGCTCATGAATTCCTACACCTTGGAATTAAGTATAGTATCTTATTTCACCTCCAAGCTATTTACATGATGAGATAGTCTGTGGTAACAGCCTGGAAGAAGAAGGATATTTGAATTAATATTGTATTTGTTGAGTCACTAAACTTTTTGTATAATTCGTGCGACCATATCATTGAACACAGTCAGTATGCTCCGACAAAGTTCTATCGCGATTATCTTGATTCACGAGTCTAGATCGTCCAATATCCACACTGCTAAAGACTGACAAGCAAGTTTTAGTGGTGCCAAGCTTCTTTCTGGGGACCCTTTATCCCCACCATGACAAGAACCCTTGAGAACTGCCCTGTCATAACTGTCACCAGCCTCTGTGGTTGGCCTAATTGGAGTAGAGGATCATCGGTGCGCGCTAAGCTCGGCGTAGCTTGAGCTGACACAAAAGGTCCAACAGAGCTCATGCTACTACATCTGCTTTGGTGATGGCGTTATTTAGTCAATTTTCACCTTCTCCTGAAACCCCCAAGATGCTGCCTTTTTCCACCTCCCACTCGCTATCGTGATACCATCATTTCCTTGGAAGTCGGAAGCCGATCGACGGGCAGCTTGACTCGACTCGACTTGACGGTGCACAGGCCCGCAATTGGTTGACCGCTTCAGCGAATCCTTCCCTCCCCTCCTCAGCTCAGCTCAACTCCGCATTTCTCCTCCCTCATATCGTGATAAAGTCAAAATAAAGGAAGGAGACGGGAGAACCTCTCCGGTCGCTACAACACCAAGTCTTGCTTGTGGGATCGCTCTTGACAACTCTCTCTACATACGACCTACAACGTGCGACTTCCGCGGAGGATTTGCTCCTTTGAGCTCATCACGCCTTCCTACCTACCTAGGTGAATACTGTTAGTATCTCATAATGCCTATCAAGGTCAAATCCAAGAAACTTCCTGCCCCTCGCGAGGGCAGTCCTATTTCCATCAGCCACCGCGATTACGAGCGCGAACTTCCAGACATTGCGACCAGCGACTGCTTCCGTGACGTCGTCAAGAAGCTTTCACTGTGAGCATTTAATCTATTGATATCAGATTGACCTTACTGAGACCGATTTAGGTACTTTGTTGAAGCCATTGAGCTGCCAAGCACCTTTGAACAGCTGAGGACCACAGCTGCGGGGACTTCTCTACGCATCTTGGTGGATCATCTCGCTGCAACGTGCAACAATCCTGGAATTGTCAATGCTCTTCTGTACGTACCCCCTCGACAACATCCTCGTGTGACGATTTATCTTCTTCCACTCTCCCTCAGATCTTGCATTGCTCTTCCCGTTGTAGTGCTTGTTGCTGCATGTGAGATTCCGTCAGGGGAGCCAATCATCGCCTCGCGCATTTCGGACTAGATATGCTGTGCGACTCTGACTCGGGAACACTCTATTCCACGCTGATGTAGCTTCTTGCTGACGACCAATCTCTATAGAGCTCTTAAGTGGCATTATGCATCTTCGTCAGATCACCGCACTCTAGGGGAGTCGCGAGCAGATGCCTGTGAAATAGTGGCATGGCGCTTCCTAACTCGACTTTCTGAACGTGAAGCAGTTAATTTCTGTCTTTACGAGATACCTGATTCTGACGATGACATCGAAACCCAACCTGCAGGTAACGGCCATACAGGCGACGTGGAAGCTGGCGAATCTGCACCGCTGCTTTCTCATTTTCGCAACGTCGACAACCGCCGTCGTGGACCAGGCCCTGCTGGAAGCAGCATGAAGCGTAACCAGTTGCTGAGTTCTCTCTCTCGCTTGACTATGACATCTGATGATGAGGATGATGAGAACGAAGATGATCCAACTTCGTCATTCAAGAACCTCAATGCCCTGGAGATCGCAGCTATCGCCGATGCAAAACGCTTCCTGAGCCAGCATATCGTTCAAAAGATCATCACCGCTATTTGGAGTGGTGATATTGTCTTTTGGGATAGTCTATCAGTGCACACCGTCAAGAAGGTCCGGTTCTATAACCCTAAGACTGCGGACCCTTTTTCTCGTCTGCGCGTCCCAAAGTATCTCAAGATCTGGGAGGTATTCTTTTTCTGCATATTTCTTGCCCTGTACTACGCCGTCCTTATTGTGCGAGATGAGACACGCATTACGATCCCTGAGGTGGTCCTTTTCTTATGGATAGCGGCCTTCTTCTATGACGAACTCAGCGAGTGGCTTGATGCGGGCTCCATCTTCTACGCTACAGATATCTGGAACTTGTTTGACATGATTATGATCACCATCGGTTTCGCCTTTGGCATTTTGCGTAAGAATCACAACTTTCTGAAATAAACAGCCGCTGACCTAAACAGGTGTTATTGGTATTGTCCAGGGCAAACCCGAGCTGAGTGAACTTGCATTCGATATTCTAGCACTCGAGGCACTGTTTATGATTCCTCGCATCTTCTCCATCCTCAGCCTGAGCCCTGCTTGGGGTACACTGATTCCATGTCTGAAGGAGATGGGTAAGGACTTCTTCAAGTACATGGTGCTTGTTGTCGTCGTGTACTGCGGCTTTCTAACGACATTTTCACTCGTGGGCCGTGATGTCTTTGCATTCAAATCCATGGCATGGATCTTGACCAAGATCTTTTATGGCTCAGCTCCCATCGGATTCGAGGTGATGAATCAGATCGATCCATTCTTTGGACCTCCCCTGATGATCATCTTCATTACGCTATCCAGCTTCTTGTTGATGGGCTCCTTGACAGGTATGCTGTCCAACAGCTTCTCGCGGGTTATCACCCACGCTAAGGAGGAGTATCTGTACGTGTACAGCGTCTATGTCTTGGAGGCGTCGACTAGCAATCGACTCACCCATTTCTTTCCCCCATTCAACCTGTTGGCTTTAGTGATCATTCGGCCATGGCGCCTATTCTTTACGGCTGATGAGAAGTTCCGTGCCGGACGTATTATGCTCCTCAAGGCGACTCATTGGCCTATTGTTAGCATCATCAGACTATATGAGCGATATCGCAGGCCAAACGCCGTCAGAGACGAATTCGCTGGATTTAAAGGTCCTTCGAAATCGTCTCTGCGCAACGGTAGACATGCAATTGCCCAGAAGCGATCTACCTCTACTGTTGGCCGCCAAGGGCTTTCATCTCCAAGAGGGCGAACAAACGGCCAGACCATTGAGCTGCGTGAGGACGATATGGACGCCCCAACAGCCGTGGATGTTCAGCTCAACGAGTTGAACCGCAAGATTGATCAGCTTACTGCAACTATTCTTGCGATGCAGGAAAAGCAGGCTGGAGGAAACGGCAGTGGAAGTTCTAGTACAAGTGCCACTGTCGCCTAGTCACGGTCCCTTCACGATCGGTCCGGTCCGGTTGAAGCTCTAGAACATTGGAGTATCAAGCCCGGTTCTGTTTCTGCCCGGGTCTCATCGGTCGAGGTCAAGAGTGGGCACCTGCATAGAGGGGCCGACTAAGAAGTGTTCCAGAAGTTTTGGCGTTGTGTGGAGAGCAGAGCAGCAGCGGAGAGACGGAGAGTAACGGCTTGGTATATAAGTTATGTTTGTGGACCAACTCGTTTGGAGATGGGATTCGCAGGTTATCACAGTGGTAGTGACCCTTGGATCCGGGTCTTGCACTAAAAAGTGATTGTGTTGGACATTGCTATCCCGGCACTGTTTATGAATGAAGTTGATGCGTTACACGTCGTTATAGTTCAGATTGCATAGTTTCTATGAATGCTATTCTACAACCATTCCCCTCATCGCGAGCTGCTTTATGAAGGTCGGCCATAATGTGTTAAATGTTGTCCATAAAATTTTCTTCCTGCTTAAAGCCGCGATATGCCGTCTTGGGTCTCAGTCGAAGAGGTGCATTTTGATAAACGGTAGACTCGTGCCTGCATAGAGGCTGGGTCGCTTTACTAGGGTAAGCGTGAGCCTCAAAGCCACTATCGAGTTCAAATAAGAGAACGTGATAGGCGACATTGTGCCCGCTGAACGGCAAACGTCGGAGTGGGGAGATGGCGTGTAAGTCATATGTTCTGGAGGATGTGCTGCGGGGATAATTAGTTCAACATAGCGGTCAAATTAGTAGGGTTGTAATATTCGTCTCTAAGCTAGATTTCGTCTTCATGCGCGTAATGGAGGAATTTCGGTGGTTTTGTCGACGAGTTACCTGAGGTAGGGGTTCGGTGGGTTACATGATAACAAAGTCAGTCCACTCAGAGAGATTGGATATACTCAGCATTTCTCAAGATGAACAGTATAGAGAGTATCTTCAGAGCCTTATGTACCAATGCCTCCCCCCAAACTATCCGTGACAAGCCGCCGACGTTAAGACTCGGCCACGGCCCCGAAAGACCCCGCCGATCTCGGCGCCCCGGACTTTTGTGGTCAGGAAAGCTTCAGCAGATACCTAACCGCACCTAAGCTTGTGAGTTGCAACCGCAACCGCAACCGCAACCGTAACCGACCAAAGGGACCGTTTATATTACCCACTGGGAAGGGTTTGTTTCGGGGCTTACAATTGTCCCCTTCGTTTAACTTATCGTTAGTTAGCCTTAGCCTTTCCTTTTTTTCCCTTACACACCCCCAAGTTTACTTAGTGTCCGTCTCTTTTTATTTCCCCAGCCCGTCTCTCTTTTTCTCCGTCATACAGTTTCAGTCATATTCATTTTTATCTTTTGGATTTTCATTTTGGGTTTTTATTTGATATCGAAAAGAAAGTCACCGCAAGGGAGAGAAAGGAAGCAGATATACGTATACATATATACACACCCGCAACATCATGAAGGACTCAGATGCGACGCCGGCTCTGGCTTTGGCCGGGACAACTACGCCCGAGCAAGTCACCACCAACAAAAACACCTGGAACACAAAGAACTTGACTTCACGCCTTGGCGCCGATTTCATTTCCGCTGCGAGCGCAGCATCAATGGTCGCGCCGCTCATTGCCATTATTGACCGGTATGATCATCCCCTATTCTTTTCCCACATCAGCCTCTGTTGTGTTGCGCAAGTCTGAGACATGTTCATGGCCGACATCGCCAAGAAAACGGAAATGTACAAAAAAAAAAGCTAACATCATAACTTTTGTAGGTCTATCATGGAAAACGCTTCGGGCGCAAACACTCTCGCAAACTCTATAAAATCCTCCCTCAAAACGCTTATTACCCGCCCGCACACCATCCTCTTCTCGAAGCCAACAGCGCTCATTTTCTGTCTTTACGGTGGAACTTACCTCACCGCCAATGCCGTCGACACATCCTTCTCGACCGTTAACAACAAGCCCGCCTCGAGCGTCACGGCCGGAACCACGAAATTCGCTGCCTCGAGTGCTGCGAATATTGGAGTGTGCATCTACAAGGACCAGGTCTTCGTGCGCATGTTCGGACCTCCCGGTGTAGTTCCCCGAGCTGTTCCTATGGCTTCGTACACTCTCTTTGCGCTGCGTGATTGCTTGACCATCTTCGCCTCGTTCAACGTGCCGCCTCTGCTAGGACCTTACTTGGACAAGCGCTTCTCTGAGGAAATGAAGAAGCGAGTGTCCGGTCTTTACGCTGCGCAATTCATGGCGCCTGCTATGGTGCAATTTATCTCTACGCCCATGCATCTGTTTGGTCTCGATCTATACAACCGTCAAGCGACAGGTCCTGGAGGTGCAGTTGTGTCGATGCGCGATCGATTGGATCTCGTGCGCCGCAACTGGTTCATCAGCTCCATTGCCAGAATATGTCGAATTGTGCCTGCGTTTGGTGTCGGCGGTGTTGTCAACATGAAAGTGCGCAAGAACATCATGGGCAAGCTGGAGTAGAAGAGCTCGTTCCCAGCGACACATATTCCCTCTCCAATATATATCCTTACCATGCAAGGATGGATTTCTGTTCAGACTCTTTGATTTCTGGTGTTTTTGGTTATGTGGTTACGTAGCAGCGGTTGAATTTGTTTGTTAGATCTCGAACGATCCATGGCATCGGGTGTTTACTGTTACATCTCATGGTTTTCTAAGGATAGTGGAATGCACATAGAGCATACGATGATGGTGCGCAACTCACAATAGACTTCTAGAACACGATAGACTAGCTATGGTATGGGCAATAATCAAAACTGATACGGCCAATTCAAAATATGTAACAAAATGCTTCAAATCTTATGTCCTACGAATGATAATATCAACCCTTGTGGTGCATAGCATGCAACGTCATAAACATGTTCATCTTCTCAAGCAAAGCAGATCAACACAAATGTCGCTTTCATTCATCAAGTATATGCACGCTCGGCTTGCTTCCCACCTCCACCATCAATGTGCCTCCTATCTCGGCTACTTGTCAACTGCTCGTAATACATGCAATGCAAGCCATCCACAACAACGATGGCATCAGCTATTCTGATATATCGAGTTTTCTAACTATACTTCATCGGTGTCGTAATCCTCGCCTATCCCTCCAGCAACCGCCATGCACTTGTTGAGTGCTTCAGCTAGATATCACACCTGTCAACTACCGATCCGCAACCCGTACGCCCTCCCCAAGCCCATGCACCTTCGAAAGGGAATATAAGCGCTGGGCTCAGTCATGTGATATCAAAAAGGCATCCCAAGGACCAGATATCTGTCCCGGGGCAGATATGTGGGAAAAGGTTTTCAAAATCAAAGAAAAGCAAAAAGGGGGGGCATGAAAAGCCCAACGAAATGATAACGAACGTCCTGTACACTGGCCGTGAAACTTATGCATCGTCCAGCTAATAAAATGGTATCAAAGAAGCATCAAGTTCCTCGCCGACGTGTCGTCATAAATCCGCAAAGAGTAAAAGAAGTAGAAAACAGGAAAAGGAAAATGCTCGTGCATGTTCGTTGGGGACTTGTAAGAAGCTGTAGGTCCAGCAAGGAAGAGAGGAGCCTATTGTGACGAAGGCTAGGGCACAGTGCTATACGGCCCAAGTCTCGTCGGGGGCGAGCATATAGTCTACGACCTCGGCCCAGATGCCATACTTTCTGGTGGAGTCTTGACTTTAGTCTTAGATTCACGCATATGGCAATGCAACCAAACTGAAACACCGTCGTCGTCATCCCAGTTCGGCAGCTCATACGGCCTCCACGTACAAAAGTAGCTTTTCGTTGCGCTGGAGAGCAAAGTCCAAGTCATTGTCACTTATCATACTAGGCTTGTCTCCTGTGGGCTCATCCTTGTAGAAGAGTTGAATCTCGCCATCATCCGGCACCTTGAGTCGATCGCAAATCTTGTCGTAAAGTGCTTGGAATGAAATATCGGTTGGTACTCGGATGGCAATGAGATCTCCGTTGAAATACATCTTGATCTTCATCGCTGACGCCGGCTGAGCCTGCTGTTGCATGCCCGCACCGAGTGAGGATTGTGAAGGCTGGGACAGCGATGATGCTTGTCTTTGAACCTCAGGGGATCCATGGCCCATTTGGTGAGCGGGTGCTGCAGAAAGACCATAACCACCATTCAGGTTGTTCTGTGACGTCTCTCTTGATCCTCCAGCTGGAGACTCTGCGGATGAAAGTTGCGACGCTTGCGATAGTCGGTATTCGTCTTCGTTGTCGTTCGGATCGATTTCGTAGTCTCCCTCACGAGGTGCAAAGAACTGTCTTACCAAGTTACACCTCGAGATGTAAGGGGGCTGGTTGAGCATGTTCTTCACGTAGGCGTCCAAGTTATGGAGGCGTCCTTCGGTGATCGCATCTGTTACGTAGTTGACTGGCCCAGGCATGTAGGGCAAAGTACGTTTCTGTGTCCCTGTGTTACCAGCCTCGGCTGGGAATTCGGTAAGGAGGGCGATCTGGAAATCGTAAAAGTCCTCGTAGTAGCGAGACAGCTCCCATTGTCGTCCATCTTCCAGCAATGCTTCAATGACAAACCAGTACTTGTCCTCGGCAAAGCAGTATCGTGGTATCCGTGCTTCTAACGGTGCGTTAAGGGGTGCAGCAGGTTTCTGCACATGGTTTTGCTGTGGTTGTTGCTGCTGAGACGTCCGGGGTTGACTTGCAAATCCAGGCTGCTGCGAGAAAAGTTAGTTTCCCATTGTATAAATCTCTCCTCTCCACATGTCCTTACCGCTCCATTCTGTGAAGGCTGCCGAGAATGCTGCTGTTGGATGCTCATTCGTTCCACGCCTTGCTCGATGCCCTGCCCAGGTTGCCCAGGGCCACCTTCGAACTTGCCCAATGTAATGCTGCTGTTCTTGTATTCGGCGGCCATCTTCTTCCATTCTTCCACCTTGGGGACACCGGCACGCTTGATTGCATCGCCTGGGTTCGTGATCGCCTTGTCGCTTGCCATATCTCGGATCTCAACAAAGGAGACTGGAATTAGTCCGGGACCACCGAGCCGGCCGATCGGCTTAGCCACAAACCACTCGGGATTCGACTGTGCAATAACTATAATTGCCTCTCCAGCTTTGGCCTCCAGCTCGTCTGCCCTCTCCGCGGCGAAGTCGTACATGACAATTCCGTAGACCATAGCACCGGTCTTTCCCACCGACTTCGAATTGCGCTGGTGGCCCTGTGTCATCGCGGTAGGTGACATAACAGCTGGCGCAGGGTGCATCGCGGGTGATTCGCTATATCCAGAATCGTGGTCGGGGTTCTTAGTTGGGGCGGGGGGTTGGCCTCCATCGGATTGCGCGCTGTCTCTCTCGGTTCGGCCCAGTGCTTGGAAAAAAGTAACGGGTACGAGGCCTCGGGCGTCAGGTAAAGCTGGGTTGCATGCTTCGTACCAATCCTGGTCGTCCTCGCGACCGATAACGTGGAAGAAATCGCCTCTCGAAAAGCTCAGTTCCTGGCTTGATCGTGCCTCGTAATCGTAAAGGGCTCGAATAACCTGTATATTGCGTTGGGCATCAGTACATGAGCTCATGGGTTATTGTGAAGTTTTGTCGTTGAACCCTGGCGGCGCCCAATATGGCAAGCGAATTTGGGTATGCATTATTGAGGCTTGTGAGTGGGAGGCCACCAACCTTTTTCGGAGGAACAATAGCGACAGCAGATTTGGGAGTGACTGGTCCTTTGTCCTTGTCACCTTTGATCGAGCGTCGAAGAGCCTGTACGAAGCGCATTACTGTTAGCTTTTGACTCCAGGTATTGCTGAACCGCCAGCAAAGGCGGCGCAAATAATGAGTGAAGGCGAAGGCGAGGAGATCGCCTCAGGCGGGTTGAATGCGGGGGTTGATTCAGGCCGTGAGAAGATGAGAATAACACCTTGTGAGGCACAAGAAGTTGGGTGCAAGGTACGGCATGACCTGGGACAAGCAGAGCAGAGTAGGTATGGCATGATATTGTATGGCATTGCATTCCATTCGGTTCCGTTTCGAGGTGCATGAGTGATCAGAAGGGGGGGATGACGAACCTTCATTTTGTGTAACTGAATGCCTCCTGGGCAGTTGCAAGTTGGGAAGTTGTGAGTCGCTCAAAGGTGGAGGTTGTTAAAAAAAAAAAAAGGACCAAGACGCAAGGCAAGTCAAGGCAAGGTAAAGAGTCGCAACTTGTAAAAGACGAGATGGAGACCCGAGGGGCACACGCACACGCACAAGCACACGGCGGGCGGACTGGTCTACCTTATTTCGATCCAATCCGATGTTTGGTGCAAGGTACAGTCGCAGTACGGATACTAGAGCACCTACGCACCTAACCGCTAAGACGGGCACAGACAGCGAGTCTAGTTCGGTGCAGCGGCGCCGTTGCAGCGTGGTTGCAGTGGAGGGGGGTTAAACGGTTAGGAGGACCCTCGAGGTACCTTACAGCGAGAGCGCCTGGGGTTGCACGTTGCACGTTGCACGTTGCACACAGTTGTGGACCTAGACTGGTTGGGCAGTGAGCAAGTGAGTACACGCCAGGGGGCGAAATAGCCTGAGTGGGCTGGGCCGCGGGCTCAGTAAGGGTCAAGTGGAGCGAGAACGTTGTGAAAGCGTTTGTGTAAGGTAAGGAAAGGATGGAAAGTGGCTTTTTGGGTGAAGAAGGTAAAAAGAATGGGAAAGGAGGAAATTGTTGGTGGTGGAAGAAAGAAAAAGATGACCGGTTGGCTTTCTCGCTCTCGCGCGCCTGCTTGCTTCTTTCGCTTCTCAATAAAAAATGATGACTTGATTTGTTCAACCGTATAACTGTAACTGATTCAGACTCGGGAGTCTTATCGTCCGTGATTCTGCGACTGCAAGGTACGTATGATATTGATCAAAGATAGAAGACTTGGTTTAAGCGCCTTGGAGAGCTATAGACGCGAAGACTTGGTCATCCACGCCGTCGAGTCTCGAAGCAAAAGTATCGAGCCGAATTCTTGGTTGTAGAGCGCAAAAGCGAGGCCCCCAAATTACGCTCGAGGTGGGGTGATGGAGGGGTCGCCTGTGACAACTTGGCGCTTTTGTAAGTGATGATGCCTAGCCCAGTACAGGAATGTCTACGAAAAGAGGCCATAAGCTGAACGGTAAAAGAAAAGAAAAATCAAGGGAGAAAGGAAAACTGAGGGCGAAGGAAGAGGAGGAAGTAGAAGCAGAAGCAGAAGCAGAACCAATAGTCAGAAATCAACAATGATACTGACGACTCTATGAATGAACCTGGTTGGTTATCAATGATCAAGAGGCTTCTCTCTCCAACAACTTCCAATTAATCAATGGCTCCAAGCTTCAACGGCTGCAGTAGAGGCACTACGTAGTTTACTACAGAGCTGACATGATCCAACCTAATGAGAGCAGCTTAGGTACATAGGCTTCTTCTTTAGCGGCGCCTTCTAGTCTAGAGTCCATTAGAACCTTGCCAAGCTCGCCGTCTTGAAGTCCTTCACAGCTAAATATCCTGGTCATTTCCCATGCTATTGGCGTTCGTCCAATGGCCCAGGCTTCAATTTGCCAATTACACCATCCAGCGCTTAAAACACAAGCTACACTGAGCCATGAGGACACAAGATCTGCCACACAAATGCAGTAGCTGCATAACACGACTGAGGAATTTCGCATCTACAGGCGGGCATCTACTTTTGCGAGATAGGGACCTCCCGCTTACAGAACCAATCCCTATCGTATCCTACCCCTCATAAACGACAAAACCTGCAGCAGCAGCAGCGCCGCAGCCATCTCGACCCTGTTGTTGTTAGTCCGTTTAGCTTGTCTCGTCTCATTCCTGTTCGCTCATCCCCGGGTCATGGGTATGGAAACCAGGGGTAGATGTGCAGTCAAATTAGCCAGGGATCATTTGGTGGATTTTTCCCTCCCTCTAAAGGGCTCTACTCTGTACTTGGTGATGACATGAGCCGGATACTCGCAGACGTTTGTCATGTCTTTTGCGCCGCTAATCAAACTCGACAAATTCCCGGCCTTCCCTACCACTGGGAGAAACGGGAAAACCCTCGCGTGCAGGGATGACTTACGCCTACGCAGGGGCGCCACGCATTGATCACGTTCATTGCGTCAAAAGGCTGGTCTTGGGACTGTATAATGATGCATTCTAGAAATCGACGAGGTTGAAACTTAACGAGGTCAAGAAGAGGGATGTTATGCACGCCATAATAACTTCTCTCTTATGACTTACAACAGTTTTAATACTGGCATACAGTGGGTGTGAAAGTTCATTATGACACAGCCTCTACCCAAAACGCCCACATAACACTTCGCATAAAACCACTGCCACATGACGCCGGATGTTGCTGCTCCAGTTTCTATTGTGTTTATGCAACCAGCAGCCGCGCGGAAGTATATTTCAGAACGATAAAGCATGGCAGAATGAAGCCAAGCCAAGCCAAAGCCAAGTCCCCGTCAAAGCGTACGGTCATTCCGCCATGCTAGGAGAGAAGAAATGAGCGGAAGTATCTGTGCTATGTTTCACGATTGAAGATCTTTTGTATGTTGTCGAAACCAACTTGACATCCACCATTGATGAGGTCATAGCTAGAACCCCTGTGCCTTTCCGTTAGCGAGACAGGCAGGTAATTTAGCAACCATGCAACTATCGTGAGTTTTACGGCTTGACCTTAATTTACATGCGACAATATCCCATATCCACGTTGCTCCCATGCTCAATTCCACGGCCGAGTTCATCCCTGCCTTGTCGGACTTTAATCCACCGGAAGCGTCCCCCGCCAAAACCCATGATAGCGCCGTCTTGTCTGCGGATACCACTGCCCTGGGTCCAGTCTCGTGTGTCAATCTCCCGTTCGCTTCAACTGATAGCCTTTGGTGACCTTGATGTCTGTTCCATCACTCTTGAGATATCGCCTGTTCCGGTCACCAGTTTGTTTTTCTCGTTCAGAAACTCTACATCATGCGAATAGCGCACTATGAAATTAAGACCAACAGTGTCCAAGATGCAAAAGACTAAACAAGGTGCCCTCTCGTGAGCCAAGACAATGCCAAATCCGATGCATATCCCGACGCTTCGGCACTCCCTGCTCCCAAGTTTGCAGGTCAAATTTTCTCTTAAGTGCAGTGTTTCTTCCCTGTAGGGGCTCGTTAATTAATGCTCCTTCGTTTCGGCGGAGAGTAGCCCAATCCAGCTGGCAGTTTCGGGATGCTAATCTCACCACCACAGGACGTTTACCAATCGGCTTCACAGACACACTTTTGAATCTCAGATTATGAGATGCCAACACACGAAACTCGGTCAGTAATGACGGAAAAAGAAAAAGGGATCGAATCAGTTTTTTATCAGTATGCGCATAAGCTACGGACTATCTCCCTGACACTGAGGAAAAATTGCAAAAGAAGCGTCAAAAAGTGAGAACATTCCTCTTGTGTTAGGAGAGCGGCGTTGGCATCTGTGATCCACAAAGTACTTGAAAGGCACTACCGAAGCCTTATACACAGAATCCGCTTGGTTTACGCCGTAGCAGACGGCAATTCGAGCTCAGTGAAGTGCTCAGGATCTCATCTGGGTGGACAAGCTCCCAGTGGTTTTGGGGACTCCATTTCTGAAAAGTCGGGTTTATCAATGGGTTTAACACAGTAACGTGAATCGGGACGAAACACTATCAGTAGTTATGACTGAGGGTTCGAACAGACAAGGCCAACTTAAGACGCTAGGGCAGCATTCCGCGCTGCAGCTAGACAGTCAAGCCACTGCACCATCGCACAAGAGAAACGTTCTCGATACATGGGCGAGCGGAACTAGATTATATAGGTAAGTAGGCAGTCTTCCACGGTTTCACGCACCTCTACGCCGCTTCCGCTCATCATGGTACGGAATAATAATATCAACATAAAGGGCTGAGACAACTAATGGAAATAGAAATCAATTGCTGTTTACTTGATACTATCGACCCCTAACTCCATGTGATTCCTGACTTTCAACATCGAGGCCATCTTGATTCCTGTCAGGACTAGCAGAAAACGACTACCTGAACAAGCATCAGCAAGACTGCTAATGCTCAACATCAAGCCTACTACCAGCCCCGACAGTACCAAGAACATGCCGACCGAGTTCGCATCCGAAATCATCCCGTGCAAATAAATAAGTTGCTTCTAAATCCCCCGTGGCCCATCCAAATTTTGTGATTTGTCGTCTGACAAAAGGTATCCCCCGTTGATGAGCGGAAGCTGGTATCAAGGCTAAGGTTAATTGATCAAATTCCAAGGCAGAGCAGCATAGATAAAACTGTGCATGTGGCTCTGTCCGGCTGGCGTGAAGTAGAATGGAAAACATCTCGATGCCGGCTAGGAAAGGGGTATAAAACGCCTGGTCGTGTTTACATGAATGACAACATCACAAGAGTGAAAGTACCATCATGTTTCGTCGATGATCATTACGACGATAAAGTCGTAGTCGGCAAGACGTTGGCGGGAGTCGCAGTGAAAGAAAAGAGAAAAGAGAAGAAAGCGAAAAGATGCAAACAAGGTTTAGATCTGGCCCTTGATATCAACCTTTTGGAACGCCGAACTTCGTGCGCCTTCAAAAAGAAGACCGGCTTTACCAGTCAGAAATGCGATGTAGTCCGTTCGGTCTTCCAGTAAGTGTTGACCCTGCTGATCAATGATAAACTGGGCTGCATCAGCATCAGACTCGAAACCGAGCTCTTCAGTGATGAAGCGAAGTCTAACATCCGGCTTGTATCTATAACACAGTTAGCAAATTGTGATAGGACTCAAAACAGGGAGGAAAACTCACGCTTTGCAAATATTACACAACGCAGCAAGCCGTTCTCGAACAACAAACATATCCATAAGATACGCACCCATGTTAGGGGTGTCAAGGTAAAGCTGGAAAAACTTGTGATAGTTGCCTAACGCCAACGACGATCGCACATTCAACGCATGCTTGATCGGCTTCTCCTCCTTCTCTGCTGTGGTTAGATCTGCCAAAGTGTCGTTCAAGCCAGTTCGGTTGGCAGTGTGGATAAAATAAAGAATGCGATATGCCTTGAATTCAATGGGATTGCCCTTCAGGCCCATGCCATACAGCGATCGCAACTGGGTCTGGCACTGATTATACTCACCAATATCCCCCTTCTCCAAAGCAATTCGGGCATGGATTTCATAAACAGAAACAGTAAAGTCGTTCTTGAGATGTTGCACAGTCAAATCTTGTCTCATGGACTTGAACTGGTCACAAATATACGAGTAGTTGCTCTCCCGCTTCCACTTCTTTTTCAAGAGATCTAGGGTCTGACGCAGGATATGTTCGGGTCTGACCTTTGATGGAACTGGGGGTGCGGTAAGACGAAGATACTTCTTCTCAAGTACCTCGCATGTGCCGACTATGGGTCCAGATGAAGGCGGAGGCGGACTAGGCGATCTGAGCGACTTGTATTCGGTCTCGAATCGTCGCTTGCGTTTGTTGGCTTCCTTCTGGAACTTACTTGATTTCGGTAGGGGCTCGTCCATGGAAGCACGTTTTTCAGGGGAGGGATAGGTAATACGGTCTTCGAGTGAAGATCGCGAGTTAGTACGCCACGGTGGCTGGGAGTTGTCATTACTGGCGAAATCGGTGGATTTCCTCTTTTTGGGGTTCAGGGGAACATGGAAAGTCTGCTTAACATCCGCATCACGTTCGGCCTTGACTAGGGCCTGCGGGAGGGGCATGTTGTCCCAGTCGAGTGTGTATAACGTGCCGTTCTCCTTTGCGGTACCGATGGTGTTCTTAAGCTTAGCCTCGATTTCCGCACGAGGGACAGTGGGTTCGTCATTCTGGGGGAGGAAGGATCTTTGAACATAACTCCGAACAGATTCGGGCCATTCCACCTTGGACTTGGCTTGTTCAGGTGTCGCGGTTACACCATTCACGGGCGACGCGGAAGACATTTGGAGTTGCGCCGGGGGTGGTGGAGGCACGTATCCGTTATAGGGAGCAGCTGGAGCTCCGTACTGACTGAATCCTTGGCGAACGGCAACGGGGATGAAAGCTGGATCTGCGTTTGATGTTAGGCATGTCGGGCGAGAGAAATGGACTGCGGGAAGTCCTGGCGATGACTTACTCGCTGGGTAGGCGTAAGATGCGGGTACGGTTTGCTGGGTCACGCTCGGCGCTTGCTGCGCTGGCCAGGTTGGCATCATTGCGTCGAAATACTAGCGGTGCGAGGGGTTAGTTTCACAGAATGAGTTGGATAGAAGATATGATGCCGGGTGTCGATATGGTAGGAGGGCAAGTTGAGCGTGTGGTCGGAGCATGGAAAGGCTTCTTGGGATTTTCGTGGACAAGGCAAGAACGGTGGCGGTGTGGTCCCTGCTTATCCACGGAAAAACTGTGATCCGGTGATTCGCGAGAGTGGCTGCAGCCCGTGGAAGCTGAGCAATTATAGTGGGTCCACCAACCCTGGAGAAGCCGGTTAAGTCTCGCGTGCCTTGGAAGACATGACTTGACATCGACCATTGATGTACTTCTGCTTGAGGACTGTGGATTTCAGAGTTCGAAACAAAGACAAGACGAGGACTAAGTAAACACTGATTCGATCAATTTTTTTGATTGTGAAAAAGTTGTTCAGTTTCTTTGTACCCTAGCTCCTGTTTGCTGCATGTCATCTGCCACTTGCATCATTGCTCATCCGTCCATCACCAGCAGCTACACCTTTGTTTGACTCAACTTCCACCTCCATGACGAATGTTTCTGAAACACATCGACCTTACTACTGCGCTACGGCCCTCCTATCTCCCAGATGAGGTGCTCCTCTTTGTCCAGGACAACGTTGGCTTGTATGAGGGGTAAGTTGCCTCTCTGGCGGGGCAAGTTGAAGTCTAAACTAACACGATCGTAGCAAATTCAAGCTCCCCAACCAACAGACTGGTCAGGTTTATCTAACCTCACATCGAGTGTGCTATGTTGATAAGCAAGAGCCTCGCAAGCACTCTGTTGCGTTGGATCTGAAGGATGTGGAACGTTATGAGTTCTATGCCGGCTTTCTCAAGTCGTCAGCTAAGGTGACCCTGATACCGAAGCCGCCTAAACGATCATCATATCATAGCCGTGCTATCTCGAATGCTTCAAATTCGTACAGAAATATTTCTGGATCTCCAGGGCCATCCGACTCTGCTTATCGAGCACCTCCTGAACCTACAGCTGCGACAAGTGCAACATGGGTCTGCACAATATGCACTTTCTCGAATCCTGTTCCATCGAACTTTGACCCGACTTCCGCCAACGCTCATACGCCTCTCCCTCCTTGTCTAGCTTGTGGCATCAAACCAACGCTCTCCCATGTTCTAAAAGCTGCAATTTCAGGTGCCAGCAACCGTTCAGCAGCACCACCGACCCTTAATGCACCTCTTCCGTTGCGACCAGGCAATACTGGCACTCGACCGCTTTCTGAGACTTTTGACCCAACGCCATCAACGAACTCACCTGATACTTCAAATGGTACTAGTGCATCAGCCTCTTTCCACTGTCCTCGATGCACTTTCTCAAATCACCCTTCCTTGATGACTTGCGAGATTTGTGGTGCTCCTCTAATATCTGAAAATGTTCCGTCGCCAATCCAGCAAAATTCGGCATCCGACACCATCAGAACTGACTCTCCTGGCCCTGTCCTCGACCCAAGTAAGAGCAACAAGAATGGAAGTGATGCCCCTGAAAGTGTCAAAATCTCGTTCCGAAGGGGCGGTGAGAAGATATTCTATGAGCGACTCAAGGGGTCCATGACACAGAGGAAATGGCTCCTCCGCGATGCTCCTCCTGCACCAAACAGTCGGGCTACAGACGAAGGACCAAACGATGCGACAGGAGGTACCTCAAGTGTACGAACAAAGGGGGTGGGCATTGCGGGCCTGGAGCAGTTAGGACTGAATATGCGCAAGAACAATGAGTTGCTCATTGGAAGCGCTTTTGAAGACCTCGAAGCTCTTATGTCGTCCGCCAAGGAGGTCATTGCGCTTGCAGAAAGATTCGCGCGACAAACGAACAACGGGCAAGGCAACGCATCAGCTGAAGAGAATGCCATTCTAGCAGAATCGGCCAGCCAACTTGGACTCGTCACAACCAAGGATATAGTGGGCGGCGGTAGCTCTGAATCGCTCTATCTTTCCGAATTGGCGAGAAATCTGGCTGAGTTCCTCACGGACGACTCTAGAGGTGTGCTCAAGAAAGCAGGCGGCATCATCACGCTTGTTGATCTTTGGGCCATGTTCAATAGGGTTAGAGGCGGAGTCGAGCTCGTTAGTCCTGCAGACTTCGAGAAAGCTGCGAGGCTTTGGAGCAAGCTCAAGCTACCTGTTCGCCTACGGACTTTCCGCAGTGGCGTCATGGTTGTTCAGAGACGTGACCGTACCGACGGAACTACTGTCAGGGCCATACTTGCATGGCTGCAAGATCTACACGAGTTCCCGCCCGATCGTGATGTACCTTGGGACTGGCAACAGTTTGGCCGTGGTGTTACCGCCCAGGAAGCCGCTGAGCGTTTTGGCTGGAGTCTTGGTGTGGCAGAGGAGGAACTTCTCATGGCGGAAGAGCGAGGGGAGTTGTGTCGAGAGGAGGGACTGGAGGGCCTCAAATTCTGGGTCAACTACATCGATCCAGGTCAGCACAAGAGGCAGAAGAACCAAGCCCAGAAGGATAACGATGAGGTGATGAAGGCCTTGAAAGCAAGCGGGCTCTTGTAAATGATGGAAAGATCAGGTTGGATTACAAAGCGTAGATTTATGTTAGCATTTCACTGCAAGTTCAAAGACAAGTACCAGGTCTTGTCAGGCTCTTTTTGAACGGTATTAATTTCTTGTCCGTGGCTTAGAGTTACTTTTCTACGTGTGATTGTGACCCAAACTCCTCGTTATACATCCATCCACCTGAACTCCAAAAATCATGTCGTGAACCAGTGTTTGACCTTAAGTCTGACAACCCTCAAGCACGTCCAGCATCCCATCAATCATACAACAACGTGTGTAGACAAGTGCTCAACGGCTTCCTTAATAGACCGTAGCATACGCTGATTGACGCAAAAAGGACATCGCAAGGGCCGCTCATCTCGGATCACAGGTGTATCTGAAGTAATGGGTGTAAGGGTGAGGTCCGCGCCCATATCATGTGCCGGCGTGGCCGTGTAGCGCTGAACAGAAGTGGCACGCGCCGTTGGAGTAGCCAACATGCTGTTGGGTACGATATTGGCTCTCTCTGCACGTTCACGCTCTTCGCGCTCTTCGCGCACAGCTGCTGCTTGCTCTTCGGCAGCTTGTTCCTCTTGCTGAAGTTGGCGCAAGGCATTCTGTAGGACGACTTCAGGATCGTCATCAGCGTACATGGGTTGGTCCTGTTGTGGCGGAGGAATTGAAGGAGGATCGTGTGTCATCATTGGAGGTGGTGGAGGCGGCGGCGGTTGAGGGCCTGTCATTCTACGAACCACTTCATCACGTACTAATGCACATGTGTTGAGGTTAGGCTCGATACCAAAGGCACGAAGGACTTCTTCTTTGATTGCAGCTGGACTTGTGTCTGAAGCAACGCTCATGAATCGGGGAATACAATCAGCCAGATGGGATATATCATCGGCAAGATTGATACCACCGTCACCATGACGTCGTTGTCTTCTGATCAAGAGTCCGTAGCGTTTCTTGAATCGATGAATCCAGCCAGGTGAGAATTCAGGAGGGTTTTCATCCTTGTATCGTGGTAGCTGATTGAAAATGGACTTTGCCTTGTCACCTAACTCTTCATTCGTGGGTTGGCGACCTGCTGCTTGCACTTGCTGGTACCATATGAGGACAAGCTTCTCTACGTCGGGCCAATTTCCATAGCGCAGACGAGACCCAGACAACTGAGGGTTGTCACTATCTAGACGCGAGTATTTGGGTGACAGCGAGTGCGACACAGTGGATTGGCTTATCTGCTGGCCATACTGTGAGAAGAACCAGTCAATGCACGCTTTGTGCGAAGGACGAATAGGTTGACTGTTAGCCCAGCGACGTAGAGCTCTACGCTGGTCGAGTGTGAGAGAATGTCTCTCCTTTGGTGATGCGCCAATATGGTCGCCGCCGACATGGTCAACAGGTGAGACGTCGTGGACAGCGTCAACTGGAGAGAGATCCGGGGCGGGAACGGCGACAAGGGCCGGGTCGGTGGTAGCAGCCGACATGCCCAGGACGGCAAACTCCTTGAGGTGTGGGTTCTCGATTTTGGGGATATTGGGGATGGAGAGGCTATCGTTGTATCCGAAGGACGTGCGCTTGCGGGAGGTGGGATGTTTCGATTAAAGGAGATGATGGCTGTTGGCGAAAAGAATGTCGATGGCGGGGGAGGAGTAAGCTTTACATAAGTGTCACGTGACGCTTCAGCTGTGAATTAAAAAGGTAGGTGCGCCAAACGGGTGGGTTAAGTTAAATAAGCGCATATCCTATAGGAGCGAGAGTAGGTATGGAAGTGAGTTTATTGACAAGAGCATCAATTCAACGTCTTGGGACCTTTCTACTAAGGTATAGTTGTGTTGTTCCTGATAACAAAACTCCAATGTCACTACTTCTGACCGTTCCCTGGAAAGAGTGATATTTACGGGACCTCGATATAGAACCTCCTCGATAATGTACTAGACTGAATCGCTAGCCTCGACGTTTTGAGCAACTTTGATAGAAGCATGGGTTGCCAACAAGGATCACGGCCATAAGCATGCCGAATTATATGACATGGGTATTCCTCCGTTCGGCGAAATTCCATGTTACCCTACGAAGAAGTCGAAGAAGAAAAAGATGCATATTATGGATATTCTTGTAAAGCCTGGTGACAGAACATGCCCACGCCGCGACAGTTGAACAAGAGATGCTATATTCGTAGAAATTCCCTTATGGTATTGAAAGTTTGTGATAAAACAGGAGCTCTCATCCTTACTTAACCGCTGAAGTGGATAAAGGATAAGCATAGGATGGAATATCAGCTCCGGTTTCGCCCTGTGACCTGACTAGTAAAAGACGCTCGTGCGTACGGGTTGAAGAAAGAAAGCAACAAACAACAGGTCATGGAGAGACAGTCACTCTCACAATTCCCCGTTTTAACAACTCCTTTACCAGCATTAACGGTTTAACCCTCATACTATCCCCAGAAGACTCGTCAGACTCTGATAGAAGCAAAACTAGAGATTTGGATTACATGACTAGCGGGTTTTGGGCTTTAGACATGCCCGTCAACTTCCTCTTCAGGCATACCCGGCTCTAACTTAAACCCTGTTGCCACTTGGCTAAAGTTCGAGAACACTGCACTAGTTCATCTTTGCACCTGCAGCTGCACGGTCATGGCGATCTGCCGACAGCTAACACCAGCTAAGAACCATGCACTTTACACTTTTCGGACCTGACCTGGCCTGGCCTGGTTTGACCCTGACGGACCTCGACTTTTATACGATATTATTTCTTTCTTTCCGCTCCTTTACCAACTGTTGACACTGTTTTCACTTTTCAATATGCGATACTTTGATTAGAAAAACGACTTGTGTGCAGTCGTGAACAGTCTCCTTGACCACTAATATCAAACTACATCACATCACACATCACACTTCACACTTTACACATTATACCTTGTCGTCGACTCGATCCAGACAGCCCAACAACCAATCAATAATTATGATCAGCGCCATGGACCACCGCGATGGTACCATGCCGAACTATAGAGTTCCAGGAACCGCCAGATCCTCAACGGCTGCCTCGACGACTTCCAGCTCTACCAGAATGGCCCTCTTCAACTCCCTTACACCGTCCAGCACAGCCCTGGTCAGTGAGTGCGTAGACACACCCTACCGTCAAATTCCACGTTCTTTGAAGATATCGTGGCAATGGAATAAACTACGAACATTTTTTCTCGGCAACGATACAACCTCAAAAATGTTTGCCGTATCAGAACACTCTGGGCTTTTTGGTCGCACTTCAGGCTCACCCTGCTTGCTCCTTCATAACGGACCCACTGCGAAGGACGACATATTAGCAGCAGCAGGCGAGACATTACGGGATGGTCTATCCGATCCTGGTGTTGTGGAGAGTATCCTCAATGTATCTGCGGCGCCAGGAGCGGATAACGATGTTAGGGTCGCTACGGAAATCGTGCAGGCAGTGTACGACGATGTGGAACAGTGTGTTGTTTTCCGATGGGCGATAGAAACGAAGCATGACGAGACACTTCAGGACTGCAATTTCACACGAGAAGAATTCGAATGGTCCATGACCCCGTTAGAAGCCGCCGCAGATGCCAAGTACTGCCACGAGTTCAAGCTTTACCGTGTCGGGGATATCAAGGCGCCCAACGAGTATCTCGCCATGGCCTCGTGGAAAGAGGCAGCATGGAAGACGTGCAAGATTGACTTCTCAGATAAGGGACTTCAGCAAAATTACGGCAACAGGTGGTCTCTTATGGTCATTATGTCTGCGTTGAGGATGTGGCAGCTAGGTCGAACAGGACAAGCATCATTAGAGTATGTCTCATGATGCGACTCATTTTTTCTTTCTCAGGTAGCGTTGCATTAGTGTATATAGGATAGAGTCGCACATAACATATAATAGAGAGTTAATAGACCATCATATACAGATACGAGTTGCAAAGTTTGATGAGAGAATCACAGCTCTACTTCACTTTATTGTGCGCTTCATTTCGTGTATGTCACGTCGGGTGGTAGAGCCTTACTGATATGTGATGAAACTCAGCTATTCCGACGATAAGAGCGTAACCGATTCGCCTATATTACTGAGGGTCAACTCTTGTTACTATTTACTCTGATGGTACGGAGTAGATAAGGAGACACTCAAGTTCAATATTATCATCCAGGATCTGGTATCATCTTTACCCCTTGGCAACGAGCGTTGCAACTACCTAGTGACAACGTCCAATTTATCCATTGTTAAGACAACCATTAGACCTGTTACGATGCATGCACCAAGCCACAATATCCCACTTGGTACCTTTTTGGTGATATCGCGATTCTACAATTTGTTAGACGTACAGACACTCAGTACGTCCCGGCATTCAGGAGTCGGCAAATTTTCAGCATGCGACAACCCAAAGGCGTAAGTTCCAGATCATCGATCATGGACATCGAGAATTGAATTAATCGGCCATGAACAATCTTCTTTTCCATCTTCAAAGACGAGAATCAGGATCAAGAGGGAGCCGATATTTCACCAAACTGTCAAGCATCGAGATGATAGCGCTACACAGTTCGAGAGTTCAACAGGAACCAGCCTTCCATCAAATTTTTATCAATTAGAGACGTTGATCAATATCGAAAAGGTGGTGAGTAATATCAAGGTCAATTCGCAAAGGCGTAGCAACCTGACGTCGGCATTTTAACAGTTTCATGTCAATAGTCTCAAATTCAGATTAGACATGAACACGCTCGAAGGCTTCACAGAGGGAAATGTCGATTTTTCAATATCGTTATGCCACGATTGGCCCAACCGGCTTTTGTTGGTATTTGAACTCGGCTATCCGGCTCGATGGACAGCTCACGTCTCCATGACTTATAAACGTACACCGCATCCACACAACCAATCAACCATTTGTCCTCGATCCAATCGTCTAGTTCTTCTTGTCCTCCTGAGCAAGGAAGTCCCTGTCCTCGTGTTAGTCCACAGCAGCTCAGCAGTCTCGGGGTTGAATTCGCGCACTTGATGAAGTCGGCCTCATCAGAGCTGGAGGCGTTGATGGGAGGAGTAGCGGTAGCGGTGGGCTTGGCGGAGCTGCCAGACATGGCGTACGAGACTCCGGTGAACATGGTGCCCAACCAGGCTATAGCCAGCTATATGAAGTATCCAGGTCAGTTTTGAGTCAAGGCAGAGAGAGGGCTGCGGCGGGCGCAATTGGGGGAGAACGAACGTATTGGCCGGCCACCTGCTTGCCGGCAATAGTGTAGTAAGCGCCGCCAGCCATTATGAATTATATGACGAGAGAGGGATGAATGAATTTGGGTGGTGGAAGGGCAATGGGTGGATGTTCGAAGTGTCGCAGTTGAGATCGTTTGCCGAGCTCTCAAATTCAACTGGAGCTTGTGCCTGGAATTACAGGCCTTAACGGCACTCTGACAGTTTTGGCGGTTATTCTCCGGAACATTTTATCACCTGCACCCATGATCGGGATCAATCGGATCTGCGGAAGCAACGTCACTGAGCCAGGGTTGCTAAGCTTTGCCTGCAGGCCTGCAAGCAGCCAACGGTGGATAATGATAGGGTAGCGGCGGGCCATCAAAATGGAAGCTTCTACTTTGGAACGTTATCGCATTTCTCACTGCACAACTTGAACTTTTCAAATACCTCACTTGAACTACTCGTCGATACTCCAAGATGTCTTGGTGGGGAAAATCAAAAGACCCTAAGCCGGAGGAGAAGAAGGCCGAGGCAACTCAGATCAAGGACGCTATCGTCGAAAAGCTCCCTTCGAAAGAAGAGCTCCGCGAGAAATCTCAGCAAATCACACAGACCGGCAAAAACGGAAATGTCTTTGACGATATAGCAGAGGGCTAGTATGTGTTTCTCCATGCGAACTGTCGACGTTAGCTAACTAAGCACAGCGGTCCCGACTCTACAGATTCTAATGTTCGATATGCCGCCTATGCTACGCGAATCCGAACGATTCTTCTCTCAGCGCACCGATATGTGGCATACACGTCTGATATAGGTGAATCATTCAGGCCTGTAGCTCACCCAAATCTCGTCCGCGGCGCCTACGGTGTATCTTGGCTGTACCTCATCGGCGATGTCTCGTACGAAGGTTACAAGTCGTACTGGCACAACCAGCGTGTCTTGAACCCCAGTGTGCAGCTCACTCCTCGACAAGAGAAGGTTACAGGCCTGCCCGCCACCGAGACACGCGCGCTCCAGCCGGGCACCGTGGCACCGCTCGACGACTACCGCACCGTCATGGTGCAGCGTGCCATCTTCCAGAGTCTCGCCAGTATGGGACTGCCCGCATTCACAATCCACAGTGTCGTGAGGTATTCCGGCCGAGCTATGAAGGACATGAAGAATAAGGCTATCAGAACATGGACTCCCATTGGTCTTGGCCTCGCTATTGTGCCCTTCCTGCCAGCAATGTTCGACGAGCCTGTTGAGAATGCGGTTGAGTGGGCGTTCCACAAGGGCTTCGAGACTTTCGGTGGGAAAACTGCTGTGGGCAATGCGCCTACGATGGGTCGTGAGGATTTGTTGACCAAGAAGCCTAAGGAGAAGGAGCTGTAATACGAGTCTTTTGTACAACAGAACTGGCGTTTAGGAGATGGAAGGCGCTCAACTCATGTTTAATAATCAACCATAATAAATGTCCATAGACGATGTATCATCGCGTTAAATGCAGACTAATAAGTGTTGTCTAACTTACAAAGTTGCCCTGTTTGGTAGTGTCGCAACTCCAAATGGTGGGGAAAAGACCCCGCGATTGATTGACAGCTGGTTCCTGGAGGTGGCTGTGCGCCAGGCTGAATATCAAACACGCCTCAAGTATGTACCTGAATGTTCGATCGCAAACTCCAAGTTGTTAATAATCTGGAGCAACATATATTCCTAGTATACTTTGTACCTGCGCGCACTCTCTTTTACTTAACCCGTTTCATTTAAAACGTGTCAAAGCTTTGGTAACACAACTCATTGTAATCTGCCAAGCTTGGTCATACACGGACCCTTCCAGACGTTTCCTCGCCGCCGCCTTTTGGTATCTGTCATCTGCCCACGAGCACTTGCAACAACGTCTCTGCCTACCACACGCGCAATCATTTCAACCTTTTTAAACGCGACGATTCTTCATCATGGCGTCATCAAGAACCCCAGAAGCTCAGGATACCAGCTACGTCGAGATGGACGACAAGAACGAAGCCACCCTGATCGGCAAGCACTGTGAATACGACTACTGCAACCAGCTCGACTTTCTCCCCTTTTTCTGCCAGTCATGCAAGAAGACTTTCTGTCTGGACCACCGAAGCGAAGGAACGCATGAGTGCACAAATCCCGGTGCGTGGGCGGAGCGGAAGAGACTCAGACAGCTCGCGCAACCGTCTATCGGAGAAGGAAAGGTTCTGAGGGACAAGGTGTCCCAGAAGCCCTGCTCGTCGCCTGAATGCAAGACCACGATTGGCACATCTTTAATACCCGGCGTACACTGCCAGACATGCAACCGAGATTACTGTCTGAAACATCGTCTAAAGGAGGATCATAACTGCAGTAACTTGGTGCCCATTGGCGCTCGCCCAGCGCAATTCGATGTTGGCCAAAAGACAAGATCTGCGCTCGACAAGCTACGCGCATGGGGCACAGCAAGAAAAGAGCAAGCTGGCCGAGCATTACCCAAGCCAAAACCAAGCTCTGCCTCAGCGCGCATTGTGGCAGTGAACAGTCTGAAGAAAACAGCCAAGGGCGACGACAAAACACCCGTTGAGAAGAGAGTATATATATACGTGGAAGCCGAGGCAGAGACGGCAAAGGCCAAGTTTCCCAAAGGAGAGTTCTTCTATAACAAGGAATGGGTTGTTGGCCGAGTTCTCGATGCTGCGGCGAGGAGCTTGCAGGTGCAGAACATCAACAACCAAAGCTCAGACGAGAAGGACAAGCTACGAGTGTTCCACGTGGAGGGAGGTAGAATTTTGGAGTACAACGAGAAGGTTGGGGCTGCGCTGCAAAGTGGAAACACTGTGGTTTTGCTGCGTGGTGTTGGGCCAGCTACCCCAGACCTGATTGAAGCATGAGCGTTGGAATTTCTCTTGATAGCGATAGAGGTGTACGCATGGCCTGGCGTTGGGCAATTTCTGTTTCAAAGATGGATTTATTCAAATTGTCTTTTGGTAGTCGAGTGTATTTAGAAATGGTTTGGGTTTACTTTCACATGGCACCATTCTCTCACAAACGCACCCTCACAAAGGGTCTAATATCGAAATCATCACGACATATAATCAGCCTCGATGTCGATAATCTAGAAGCAAAACAAATCACCATGCTCACCAGTGCAAGCTAAAAGAATGGAAGCTACTATTCGTACCTATACATAATACAACTGAAACACTATATATACAGAAACACTATACATACATCACGAGAAGTGACTGCTGATTCTGACTCTTCGCTGAACCAAATCGTATTATTATTGGGCTAATTTACGAAGAATTATGGTACTTAATAGGAGACTGTAGAGCATGCATTTGCACGCATTCCGTTTATCTCGGGCCATCCAAGGTTCCAAAGCTCCAACCTTCAGATATGATATAATTACTGCTGTATATTGTTTTGGTTGTCAAAGGGCTGGAAAGGTCGATACTGGTAGGGCTGGCCAGCCTGAAAATCAACCCATTCAAGAGGATTCATCGCGAATAACTGCTGTTGTTCCGGTGGTAGCTGGCCCATCTGCTGGCCCATTTGCTGCTGCTGTGGTTGTTGCTGCTGTGGTCGTGGTACCCATGGCAAATCTTGATAATTACCGGGAAATGGTACTGCCGGAGGTGCTGGAATCGCTCCTCCATCATTGACACGATAATGAGCAGCCATATGCTTAAAGTGACGTCTCAATTGCAAATCCGGTATGTCCTGCTGTGGCTGTTGCTGTTGTGGTGCGCGCGGCAGGGCCTGTGCCTGGTTTCCTTGTTGCATTCCTTGCATATAATTAAGCACAGCCCTTCCTCCTGGTCGGATACCAAAAAGCCCACGATCCCGAATATGTTGTTTTTCTTGGTGCTTCCTTCGACTGTCGTCCTTCTTTACTTTTTTAGAGATGTGGAAGTCAAGAAAATCAGGGGTAAGATCGGGATTTTCCTCCAACACCTTCTTTCTGGCTGCCTTTTCGGCCTCCTTTATGTCGTTCTCATGGCGCTCCTCGACACTGTCAAACAAAGGACAGTTACCCTTTGCACCGCCTCTGGACTCGTCATTGAAATGTTTATAATCACAAGACTTGGAACAGACATAGCATTGCACGTTCCTACACCCTTGGCGTGTGCAAGTCATCTTGTTGCAGCCAGCCTCTTTGATGAAAGGAGTACGACCTGGAAAAAGTTAGCAACAGTGATTCTAACTCATATGGTGGCGGATGAACTTGCACTTATTGCATTTGCGAATAAGAGCTCCAGACATGGCTTCCTCTACTTCTCGTCTCACATCGACGCCCCTCTCGAGAGTTGCCTCGTCACAAGTCTTGGGAATGTGAGTTTCGAAGTTGCAAAGGCGGCAACTTGTGATCATACAGTCGGCATTTCGGCATCGAAACTCTCTGTCGATATCAGCTGGGGGGTATTCCTCCGCATAGTGACAAAATGGGCAATGAGCCAAATTAGATAGCTTGGCCTCGCGAACATTGGCCACCTGTTCAATATGATCGAGCGCAGAAGTCAGATTCTTGTCCAAGAACTTCTTTCGTTCACTGTGTGAGAAGCCAGCTCCGCAACCATCTGTGGATAGACACTCCAGTCCATATTTCCCGAGCCCGACTTGTGTTTCGGCATTTCGACGACAACAATCAAAGCAGAAAGACTGTATCCATGGTCAGCTGTAAGCAAAGGAAATGTTGTTTGGAACATATCGCAGCTGTAGTGCGAACAATAGAAGATACTCACATGGGTAACATCTCCGTTGCAATAGACAAGCCTATTTGCTGGAACGTCAACGAAACAACACCCACACTCGGTAAGTTCACCTCTAGCTTCGGCCGCTTCGAAGTTGCGTCGTTCGGTTTCTTCGGCCAAAGCTTTCACTCGGTCTTTCTCGGCCGCGTCAGATTGGATCAATCTCGCAGCCTGCAGCTCCTTCATCAACTCTTTCTCCCAGTCCACGGAACACGACTCGATTGATGCATCGATGCTATCGATTTTGTATTTACCCGGCTGGACTGATGGCGTCTTTTTGTATTTCCACGAAAGTGAGGCTCTGTCTGTCCGGGCTGTAGCGTTGTCGACGGCGGTGAACGTTGGGAAGAGATGATAGTTGTTTACCGCAAGTAGTTGTTGGATGGCTCTTATAGGTACTAGTGGGAAATCTCCTGCAATCATCTGTTTCCTGCCTCCAAGTTAGTATGGAGATATTTCCTCAGGAATAAGCGCGATCGAGCTTCACAGTTCAACAGATCATGAATATACATATCCATATTGTTGGACAACTCAAGATAATGAACAAGACAAGCAGCCTAATCGATCTAGACTGACGCAGCTTCATACTTAGAGTAGCTTGCTTCGGGGTTTCCAGTATCTGCTGAACCGTGTGTACACCAAAGCTTTCGATAGAGGTATACCCATGCGCCTGTGCTGGTAAAAGGGGAGTACACTCACATGACGTTCACTTGCGGACTATTCTTGTGCAGAGCTGGCCGTTGGGGGTCGATGTACCTACGCTTCACCTCTAGCACCCTGTCCTTAGGCTCATCATCTTGGTCATTCGCTTCTCGTTTCCTCTTTTTGCTGGTCTGTTTCGGTCGTTTCGTGTATGTTTGACCCGACTCCCCAAGGTCAAGGATATGGTTGATGACATCCTGAGCTATAAACTCCAATTCCTTCGCGATCGACTGGAGATAGTCGAGGCAAATGTCGGGAAACAAGGCAGTGACTTCCTCGAAGCAGGCGTCTTGGGGAGGCGGAGATGTTTCTTTGGTGTCATCCGGTTCCTCCATGCCGGTGGTCAGTAAAGGCCTGCTCAGCCTAAGATCAAATCCCCAGATGCACCCAGATCAAGAGTAAGAAGATGTGATTCGCAAATTTGATGTTTTGTGAAGGTTTTCGTTACCGAAAGGTAAGGCCTAGGGTTGGCAGCTGTTAGATGGAAGGCTGAAGTCTAAGGTATAGGTGGGAGGAGTGAAGATATTCGTAAAGGCCCCATAGCGGCCACTGTGAATGCCCTGATACTTTGGGCAGGCACTGCGCAGGAGGAATAACACTGTTCGGGCAAAGCAGAAACGGCAGTCACGCAGAAGCGCAGGATCGGTACCTATAGAATAAGTGGGAAGAAACAGATCCCAATGAAATATTCTCATAGCGTAGCCACGGTGACAATGGCCATGAACAGGTAAAATGAGAAATGAACAGTCACTTGCACCCAACAAATACGTAGTCTTGGTGAAGAGGCAGAAGAGGCAGGCTTGTGTATATCGCCAAGAACAATGCCACTTTCAAGGATAATTTCAAGGACAAACAAGATAGGTGGAATCTATAACGAGGAGCGGAATTCATGATAGGAGACACGGCTACAGTGATGACGACGACATGGTTAAACGCAAACGCTCAGTGAATCTTAACTCGAGGGAAAGTCCGCGGCTTCGCGGGACTATTCAAGCTATGATTTTGACTCGCTGTCATATGCAGCATATGGTTCGCCCAAGTGGGTGTATCGCGATAAGCATTGAATAGGTAACTTACCAGCTGCGATGAGGTTTCACCTGCGTCCGTGTATATCACAGTAACGGACCACCTGGACAGGTGAAGACAAGAGGTTGATAAACGGTATTGACTTGAAGGCGGCTGGACGGAGTGAATGATCGAACGATCGCCTATAAGCCGAAGGAGTCGACGGCCGAATGATGATATTGAGACCAGTTAAAAGTTGGACCTTGAAACCAAACTATGAGAATAAAGCAGTTGCGTTGATCTCTTATAGTTGAAGAGACAGCAAAGAGAGCGATTGATTAGTTCCTTCTATCCCAACTCTCAGCCTTATGCGAGACTCCAGCGCATATCGGATGAAGCGATGATATGATAAGTCGGCTTCTAAGAGTCAGATGCTGCCTCGTTTCAAGTCCCCGCTTCAACAGGATAACGAAGGTTGTCTTGGAGCGCTGTCAGTGAATGAGGTGTAAGATAACGGTATAATTACTATGCAGAGCACAAGAAAGACTATGTCGCGGAATAATATACCATGTAGGGTATGTTGAAGAATATGTTGCGAGACGAAAAAAGAAACAACATTGGAATAGCTTCAGATCAAGGGCAGATGACCAGAACGCTCACGAGACAAGATGCGGAGTCAAAGTGGGAGGCGAATAGAATCGACAAGGTCAAAAAGTTGGTTGGTTATAGCATGGGATATTTTGAGTTTACAACAAGTTATGACCCCAACTAAACCTTGGAAGGCTGATACCCAGGATACAAAAATTAGAAAAATGGTCTCTCTGCGGAAGAAACCTTTTGTTTTCTGGTGAACTGGGCTTTAGGCTTTTGTCGCACTCAAGATAATACGATGTGACATGCAATTTCGACCATGCGTTTGTTGGTTTGCCGCTTGTGGCTTGAGATTGCCGTGGATTGACGGACCAAGATCCATGAATCAATGAATGGATGGCTGCATGAGAGGGGCTGGGCTGTTGGTTCGCTTGGTCATTTCATCACTTCAGCTGGATACGAGCTGAGAGAACCAACAATTAACTGCATATGCCCTGTCTTGTCATCTGTTGACTTTGCGAGGACATTCTCGTAGCGCAAGGGATATAAAACAGTGTTTGCATTTCCTTGACACGCTTAGTTGCAGGCTTCCTAACAAGCAGTGCATCAATCCGCGTTGTCAGCCCATTAATCTACCAGCCTGTGAGACCAATAGTTTATATTGGACCCTGGGCCGATAGTTCCATGCTTCGCAAATCAACAACTGACAGATGCTATCATTATTCATCCTATCACATTAATGCTATACACTATGACAAGCCAGTTTGTCCAGGGGTCTCCTATTCATCATCCTCAGATTCGGCATATGAATCCGCTATCTCATCATCTTCCACGATATCTTCTTCATATGAGACAACGTTTCGTCCGCTGCGTGTTGATCGTCGGGTTGCACGCGCAGAAGACTGTTCCTTCTTGGTTTGCTTTACTGGAGCTTGCCGTCTTAAACTTACACTTGTTTGCGGTGGTTCAGATTCTGCCTCAGATTGCGGCTTTGATGCCAGTTCGGGTTCTGGTTCTGGTTCAGACTCTTGCTTTGGTTCTGCACCAAGCTCCGGGTCTTGTTCTGGTGTAGGCTCTAGCCCTGCTTCGTCCTGCGATTTTGGGGCCGGTTCCTGTTCGCCATCGACATCAACCTCCATCTCATCCATAGCTCCTTGCTGATTGACTTGGTCATGCTCCATTAGCAGCCCATCATCACCATCGTCGTCCTCATCAATAGCAGGAAAGAAGCTTGAAGTGTGATGAGCAGGCGCCTCTGCCTCTGCCTCCTCTTCTTCGTACCCATCTGGTAGAAACCCGCCAGCCATCTCTTCATCCTCAACCGGTGTTTGCTTTTTCGTGTGAGTTAAGTCTCTAGCGTGCCCAAACACCGACATTTGATCAGTGATCTCCCCGTACTCCTGTCGGATTCTTTCTGCTATACGCATACCCATGAGAAAGCGGCGCCACTGAGCTAGTGCTTTCTTTCGTCGCTTCTCGTCTTCTTTTCTTGCACGTTCCGCTTCATCTTTTTCAAGCTCGACCATAACCATATCATGGTTCTCCTCTGCGATGACTACACCCTGAATCACAGGCACAGCCATGCGATTTCCGAATTCGAAGTCCACCACAGCTTCGGCATAATCAATTTGAAGCTTTTTGCAGACACGCATGGCTCCACGGAACGGCACATGCACTGCACCCTTAGGACACATATGTTCAGCGAACAGGTCAATATTCCTGCGATACAGTTAGTAGGCTTAGGGTCAGATTCACATATAATTCCATACCCGTATCCGTTTTTAGGAATGACTCCATCCTCGATTGGTGGTGGAATGATCCAGTCAGTTTGCTCCCAGCTGTAAAGGCCCTGCAAGACCTTTTCTCCGGTAGCAGCTTCTGCTTCCATAATTTCCCTTCGTCGGTTTGTCGTAGCTGCACGGTAGGGAACCTTTTTCAATG
Source organism: Fusarium sp. PT (assembly GCA_021020635.1). Lineage (NCBI taxonomy): Eukaryota > Fungi > Ascomycota > Sordariomycetes > Hypocreales > Nectriaceae > Fusarium > Fusarium sp. PT. The sequence continues at coordinate 1,109,902 of JAHMRZ010000010.1, forward strand.
GCCGCTCTCCGGCGATCGGTGCCCTTCCCTGTTTATGCCAGGTCTCAGCACTCTTGACATTCAGGACATCGCTGCGAAGGAATACGTCCTCCTCCTCCACTGTGCCACCCTTGCCCTTGCTTTTGAAGATTTTTGCAGGCTTCGCACCAGGTCTTAGCGCCTCCTCACGCTTCAGGTGGCGCTCAAGAGCGAACTCCTTGGACTGCTTGTAATATTGCAATGTCTCCTGGCCTTCCTTGACCTCCTTCTTCTCTGGCTTTGCGGGTGTTAGATCTGTGGATTCTTCCGCCTCGTCGATCTCTGTTATGGGATGTTTCTTGCTGCCTCTTCGGTATCCGGACATTGCTGTCTTGAACCAGTCAAAATGATCGTATCGTTTCACCTTTCCATGCCGGTTGTAGACTGGCACCTTTTCCGGTGTCATTCTCACTCCTTTGGTACGTCCAGGAAGCATGTTCCGCTTCAAATATCTAACCGTAACATCTTTAGCAGTCCCGTCTTGTGAATATCCGACAAGGTATGCCATAATTTGGCGAGCTTTGTCGGCTTTTGCTCCACGAGGCTCTAAGGACTCAATCAGATCTCGATTTGTTCCAACCACATTCTTGACGATCGCATCGACAGGTAGATACTTGTTGGTGACAGGTGATAAGACTTCTGTCCAATAGTGTGGAAAGTCAATATCGGCATCATGTTTCCTTGTCGACGCCTTTCGCGATGTGGTCTCCATTTCAACAACCGATTCATCGTCAGTATCCTTGTATTCGAGCTCTAGATCATCGGTATCGCTTATAATTTCGGCCTTGGGTTTTGTCTTTCGTGTTCGCGTTGAACCTTTCTTAGCCTCCTTGTTCTTTTTGGCGGACTGCTTTTTTGTTGAAGCCGCAGTTTTCGTATTTGTCTTTTTATCTGGGGTCGGTTTCGTCTGATTTGTACTGTCACCCTTCTCAGGTTCGGCGTCTTCAAGTTTATTCCATCCGAAACCTAAGCAAGGAAGGTTCGCAACCATTCGAGCCTCCAAACCCAATCCACGAAGCAGAGCGGTAAACAACTGAGCACCTACATCCCGACTACCCTCGCAAGTTCGGGCATGATGCCTGAATTCTTCCAAACCCGAAATCTTCTCGCCAAACTGCTCTGGATCATGAGGCTCTGCCTTTTGAGCTTTTGTAAGTCTGTCTAGTCGTTCAAGAGACATATAACCCCACTTCCTCAGCCCTGGCGCTGTAACACGAAATCGTTGTTTCCACCAAGCTGACAGTGTTTGCATAAGTCGAAATAGGGGATCGCCGTGACTCATGTTAACAGCCCCTTCCTCCAACCTTTCGGCTTCTGCACCCCAATCACGCGACCGTCGGTCCGGAATCTTTTTGCCTTTGCCTTTTGGTTTGCTGGTATCTTTTGCTGGTTTTTTGGGTGATGGCTTCTTCTCCAACCCACTATTACGCCTCCATCGATCCACCTCGTCCCAAAGTCTTGGAGGAAGGTGGGAGATCATGGTAGCCTGCACTTCAGGATCACAAAGCCACGAATTGCGAGTAGCATTGTGCCAAAGGAGTAACATGACATGAACGCAGTGTGTTGCATGTCGAACCTTTCTTTCACGCTTCGAAGGCCCCTTCCTATCAAAGGCATTCGTGAGCGAGATTCGGGTATCCCTGGTGAGTGTCAATTCCAAGTCTCCAGATGTGATTGGAGCGTCCGGCAAAGGCGCAACTGGCGCCTCAACGTCCTCAAATTCGATATCGTCTTCGTCTCCGGATTCCCCGTCGTCGCCTGCTGATTTCTTTGGTGGCACAACATCCTCAAATTCCTCATCTGATAAAGACGACAAAGAGCTTCCATCATCGTCGTCATCAAACCCATGAAGAACAGAATTTGAAGTAGGTGTCGCGGATGCGTCTAGGTCATCGTATAGCGTCGTTTTGCGCCGCGATGCTTCGGGCTTTTCTTTCACTGCTTTTGATGCTCTAACTTCTCCAGGCGGCGGCGACTCACGCAAGCGTTTGCGCGGTACAAGAGGAGGCATCCTGAAGTCGTAAATAAGATTGTCGCATTGTTCAAGATTGGACGAGTTCTCTCGTTGTGAACTATCAAGAGTGGATACCCGACTTCGTCATAGAAGAAATACAGAAACACGTGTTCACGTGATTCAATTAAACGGTGGCAGATGTCTACGACTGCCTAGACCGAGACCAACTGCTACCAGATAACGAGAGTTATGATTTGATTATGAGTAGTTCAAGCTCAGATTTGTAGTAGAGATTTCTTATTTCAGAAATGTGTCTACTCACAAGCTTGAACAGTTATTTAGGAGCGTTGGGTTTCATCGTGATCCGCAGAACACAACCAGCTGGTTCTAGAAGAGCAACAAACTAGACCACATCCTAAGAATTCGTATGTTTTACCCGATTGTTTGAGTAATTATCGCAATAATCCATTATTGTGACATCTATCATCTATTTCGCCCAAATTTTTCATGCCACTTTCCTTTACCTGCCATAGCTTTCGGAGTATCAGCTGCTTTATCAGGCACAGTATCTAACTCAACAGTCTCCTTGATGGTTGATATGATAGAGATGCCCTGCTCAACCGGCCCATCTGAAGACGAAGGCGGGGGAGTAGGCGAGAGGAGCATCATCGCATTTGACGTGTTCTTTTGACGAAGTGCGTACGTTTTTGTAGGTGTTTTGATAACAGCAGAGGTATCAGAGGATTCGAGGCGAAGGCTGAGTAAGATTAACATGGTGCTCGTATAAAATGACATAAGATCCAGCATGACTTACACGGGAGCGTCGTCAGATTCAAGAAGGGTTAATAAGTCCGGGGGTAGCTCGATGAGCCGGAAATTGGCAGAAGAAGGATTGTGCTGTACAGGTGTACCTCGTGATTGGCTCGTCATGGTGATGAGTTTCTCTTTAAAGGGGAATGAATATGTGATGATGTTTGGTAGTGAATCTAGAACGGAGATGGTGCTTGTGGAAGGATTCCCATGTGTAACCTCACATCGCGCTAGACGTCCGCGTATTTAGGTGGGTCCATCCATGTATCTAGGTACGGAGAGTGGTTGAAACTTTAAAACAAAACATATCGGGGCTGAAATATGAACAAACAATACTAAGAAGTGTGGGTCAAGACTTTTCCGCCCTGAAGATGTAGAGAATATGGGTTCAAGGAATCTTGGATTCAGTTATGATTGATCATGTGTGACAGCTGAGAGTTTAGTTATACATGGGAATGTTTCTCGTCAGGCACAGGATCTCACATCCGCTATTCCGGTACGGTAAGGTACTCCGTGCAATATAGAGAAATCTCACCATTGATCTACAGTGAAACAACCCTGGATAGCCTGAATGAGTAGGTACCATCACATTGGCTTACGCTTCCTTAGTAGTTTCGTCGTGTCAGATTATAGCTTCTGGAAGGGTTTCTGCCCCTGCGTGTATGCCGATATAAACCCTTAGAGCCCCCTTCCTGCTCGTCAGTCACATACCTGTTTCGCCACTCTCAAAATGACCATCTCCAACTCAAACAAGCCTAAGACGGTTGATGTCGTGGTCGTCGGTGCAGGCCTCTCTGGTCTACGTGCAGCAGTCGACATTCATGAAGCCGGTCACTCAGTTGTCGTTCTAGAAGCCGGTGATCGGGTTGGCGGCAAGACTCTGAGCGTCACTGCCTCCCACTTGGGAGGAAAGGTCGATCTCGGGGCTGCTTGGCTCAATGACACAAATCAGAGCGAGATTTACAAGCTTGCCCAAGAATTTGGGTTTGACTTGATCAAGCAGAGAGCCACCGGCCTGAATCTGCACCAGCAGGTGGACGGCAAAGTTGTCAAGTTAAAGCACGGAAGCGGGATGCCACTCCCTTCAGGGGCTGACGAACTGGTTCAGCAAGTTCTTGAGAAATTGAGCAAATGGGCTGACGAGATCGACCTGGAAAATCCCTCTAAGCATCCTGAGGCCAAGATGCTCGACTCCATGACATTTGGTGAGCTCTGCGTCAAGTATTTAGGACCTGAACTTGGTCCCCCTGTTGGCGATTCAGCAACTGGTCCTCTCTTGGGCGTGGGACCAGACGAAGTCAGTGCTTTGTACATGGTTGACTATATTCGCAGCGGAACTGGTATAGAGAACCTTGCTTCCGATGGAAAGGATGGAGGACAGTATCTGCGCAACAGACAAGGTCTGATGCCCCCTAGATCTCCTCGAACAGAACTATCAGTTAACACAAAAACAGGCAATCAGACTTTTTCAATCCGGCTGACGGCCAAGCTTCCAGAAACCGCCGTGAAACTCCGCAGTCCTGTCAAGACAATCAAGCAAGGCTCAGACGGTATCTTCATCGAAACGGCGAACCCAGGGCAAACCTTTCTAGCCAAGAGAGTGGTTGTTTCAGTACCAACTTGTCTCTACCCTTCCATTGCTTTCGAGCCGCCTCTGCCGAAGAGCAAACAGACGCTAGGTGAGAGCACTGCCCTGGGCTGTTATTCCAAAGCCATTTTTGTCTTTGAGAAGCCATGGTGGCGCGAAGCTGGCTTCAGCGGTATCATAGAGTGCGAGACAGGACCAATTTATTTTTCCAGGGATACATGCTCGGTAGAAGATGGACAATACAGCATTACTTGCTTCGTCGTTGGCGACAGAGGCAGAGAATGGTCCAAGTGGTCACTCGTAGAGCGACGAAGGATCGTATCAGAGCAGTTCAAAGGAGTGTTTAGTGGTGTGGGCGTCGAAACTCCAGAGCCAGTCAACATCATCATCCAGGAATGGATCAAGCAGCCTTGGATCTGGGGTGCGCCATCACCAGTGATGATGCCGGGGACAATGACGGATGACAGCGGGAAAGCACTGCGGGAACCTGTTGGGAATATTCATTTCGTGGGGACAGAAACTTCCTTACTCTGGAAGGGTTACATGGACGGTGCGGTGCGTTCTGGAAAACGAGGCGCTGAAGAGGTTGTCGAAGCGTTCAAGGTTGAAAGCCAGTCCCGCGGGCTTTAAAGTTTATAGTCTGTGCAATGTTTAAACATCCGCCCGTTGACGTTATTTCTTGGCGATTGTCTCATGTTTAATAGAATGTCTCGCGAGTTCACAACCTGATCGTGTAAGTGTGGCGTATGTTGTATCAACCGTAGCGATGAGCTTGAACTCGCGCTTAGGATGATAGTCCTAAGCTTATTCTATAACATGGTATTGAGGAGATAAAAAATTAACATTTCGGATTATACTTAAACTTTCGATCGCGTTAATCTTGAGTTTGACGGTTTAACCTAGGTGCGGATCCAGGATCTCCAGGGTAATGGGTAATCGATGGAGGGCGGGTGAAGTTTATGTTGGCGGGGCACCTGTGGAACTGTAAGTTCAGCGGTCAATGCCTTAAATCCTGGGAGTTTCCGCTAGTCCCCGCCCATTCGCGACAAAAGCAGGGTAGGTAGGGCATGGCATTGAATTTATGCCTGTTTGACCGCTGTTGTTTTTTGTTTCTTGGTCAACCGAGCTTATTTATCGATTTATTTTTAGATAAGGATATGTACGTATGGAGAAGCAAGTGAAAGTATTGAGTAGTTACTCAGCTTGAGAGTTACCGGAGAACTGTGAATGTTGGTCAAACATCAAGTTGTCTGTTGTTCGTTGTCGTATTATTTTTTCTGTTGATCAGCTGTTGAATGCAACGCCAATCTGTGCACGATCGTACTGTAGGGACCGTACCTAGCGTGTGGATTAATGGGCAAGGTGTGTACGGGTGTGTTTACTTGAGCCCCACATTCGCTTGGGTTCCCGCTCCCGACCTCTGTTGCTTGTTGCTTGTTGATACCTCCGACTGCTGTACGGTCCCAGCTCCAACAAAACGTCACTTCCTCACCCCCCCCACGAAACCCAACCACGAGTCGACTGCCCGCATGCGCGAATCTGAGTGTCCGTGACGAGGGAGGAGGCGACTCGTTCATAACCAAAAAAGAGTCTCGTCTCTCGGGCTAACAAACCGCACCTTAGAGGACTTGGCCGCCCGCTAAGCTCCCATCGCTTCTCGTCGAATCGCTCTCCGCCTGCGGCCCAACTTGGAGACCGCCGTCAACAACGGGAACGGCAGCAGCAACGTCAACACACCTCTCGTTCTTGATCTGCGCCCCCTTCATACGACGCCATGGCTCGCGTTACCGATGAGTTGGTGCTGTCGGCTGACAGCGTCGCTCTTTACCACGTCACCGATCCTCTACTCGGCCATCTTCCTCTGCTGCTTTTCCATGGACCCTCGACCACCGCAAACTACACCCTAAACAGCTCTCGAGTCCAAGTCCACGTCTTCACTCCCGCTGGCTTCCAGAGCTTCCCTCGAATTACAATCTCGCCCAATTCACCGTTCTACAGCGTCGTCCACCACCTACCCCGCGAGTTTCAGGGCGATGAGGTCTACCGCGCTCTAGCCTTTGGCCTCTTCAAGTACTTCACAGAACTGCCCGATTGTGTCAAACTACACCTCAAGAACCTTTATCCAACACGTGGACGACGTCCAGGTAGCGCACCTACCTTGTTCAGCGAGCAACATGCGGCTGAGATTGTCAAGGACATGGTCCAGAGCGACCATACCGCCGATATCATCGAAACCCTAAAGGACGCTCTACAAACACAACACATCAGTCATGTTGATGTCGACTTTGTTCTACCTCCAGGTGCTATTGTGCCGCTACAGATGGAGGACCTCGAAGACGTGCCCGATGACGAAGATGATATTCTTGATCCGACTTTGCGCCAGTATGGAGGATACACACCTTTGATAAAACTTTTTGGAGAGCCAGTCTTCTTGCCGACTAGCCGTTTGCGAAGAGCACCTTCTAAACCAACCGCATTGAATCGGAGCAAGTCATTTTTGAATCACCAGAAAGCGGAATTGCGCATGAAGTTGACGGAATTGGTGGAGACTGAAGAGCGTTATGTGGGCAAGGTGAGAGAGTTGGTCAACCACGTTGCTGCTGACTTCCGGGAGAGTGCTCAGGCACGAGCCCCCGGCAGTCTAAGTCCCTCCGAGGAAGAGCTAGAGAAACTCTTCCCCAGTTCAGCAGATGGCATTCTACAAGTCAACTCGGCCTTTATGGAGGAGATGCGGAGGATCATGGACGATTCTGAAGAAGAGGCGCTGCGGGATATGGAGACGCCTTCAATGGGCTTCACAGGTTCCAAAATCGGCCGAACAAAAGACCCAAGTGGTGCCTTGGCTATCGCCAAATTATTTCTAGAGTGGTTTCCCAAGTTCACTGAGTGTTATCAGGATTACATCAAAGCCAGCCAGCACTTTCCCACATTACTCAATTCTTTCCTCGATCAGCAGTCAAGCTTCAGGCAGAGAGTGGCCCAGACAGGCGAACAGGCGATTCGCTCCATTCTTATTGAGCCTGTCCAAAGACTTCCTCGCTACAGCTTACTTATAGACCAGATCGTTGGCTGCATTCCTATGACACATCCCGCCTTACAACCCATGCTAAAGGCCAGAGACATCATTACAAATATCTGCTCAATGGACGACCCGCTACCCGATAAGCCTCATGTGGCCAATCGACTTCGAAATATGGTTGAAGCTTGGCCCCTGAACCTTGAACCGCAAGGACGTCTTATTGCGGCAGCTGATTTCACCGAATTGGCACCACCCTTTCAGCCACTCCTCAACCAGTCGGATAGATCCGGCATCTTCCTCCTGTTCTCAGACTGTGTGGTTATCATCAAAAAGATGAGTGGGAACATGACTGGGCGAGATTTACTACGCGAAATCGAGAAGCCTTCGGCAGCCGGCCTGCTCATCTCCATGACCAATGCAGCAGGTGGTCCAGCAGCATACGAGTTTGTTTTTACAGGTTGGCATGATATGGCCGATATTCGCTTCACAGAATCAAGAGACGGCGCGCTTTTCTGGATGACATCCACGGCAGAGATGAGAGGGGCCCACCCTGGCGAGCATAGAATTAGTAAAGCGGTCACCTCCCGATGCTTTTTTTTGCAAGAGATGTACGAATCCAGAGCAGCCAAATGGGGAGAGGATGTGGTAAAAGCAAGAATTGAGGCTCGCTTCTCAGAAAAGGAACGAGAGGACCCCTCCTGGACTCTACGGACAGCGCGCATGCTAGATAGCAGTCTGGGACTTCACGCAGCCATCTTCCAGGAGGGCGCCGACCAATTGATTGAGGGTCGCAAGGAGCCTGCCCCGATTCGAGTGGTTGTCGACCATGACAGGGGCACTAAAGGAGCACCTGTAGGCCATTACGGGGTTGAGATTGTCGTAAATGTTACGACCAACGATATGAAACGGGTGTCAATGCTTACAGTTGGGTTGAATGGGAAGCAGTTCCAGGATGATGTTGCTCTGGAAGACTTCCTCCCAACAATGTCTCGACGAGGTGAGTATTGCTAACAAGTTCGTGAACACTGAGACTGACTGGGCGTAGTGATCCAACTTTTGAGCTACCAACACTGCATTTCCAACTTACTACTGACGGCACCACTCGTCTCTTACTACTCCAAGACGTTACATGGTCTTATGCTAAATACCCGGGCAGAGAAGACCAAGTCGTTCTTAGGTTCATCTCCCGTGAAGCTGCTTTCCAGTTTCTGGGGTGGCAGCTCCGTTCATATTTCAGATACAGCGAGCATAGGCTCAAAACATAAACAGATACCTTCTATCCATCGAAACAACAGTCAAGCGTCTGTTGTTAGCTCAATAAAGGGAGGCAAGGATAGCGTTTCTCAAGAGGAAACCCGTACCGACAACCCTTTGGTGCGTTTAGAACAGACATTTGCGAGTTATGTCGCAGCTCTCCAGTCTCGCAAGGGCCTCATCATTGGCCGTACATTGCTTCAACGATCTGTCGTCGACGAACTGTCGGTCAACGAGCTTTACAACAGGCTCATTGAAAGCCCGTTTGATTTTGATGCAACCGCTGATCTAGGCACGGAAGTCATTTTTGTGGCCTTTGAAAAGTTCCTGCGAATCGCTTGGACGGACCAAATAAGTCCAGTCATGTCAATGCGCTCTCTTGATACCCTTCAAGCTCGTGTCAACAAGAGGGTGCCTGGCGACTTCGCGGATTTTGTTAACTTCTTATTTGGAGACATGGCACCGCAGAATCGCCGTGCTTTCACTGCCCTCATCAAGCTACTAGCAGAGCTTTTGGATGGGTGCGGCAACGATGGTGATAGAGGAGCGCTGACACTTGCTTTTGCGGAACTACTCGTCTATGACGGGACAGCACCAAATTACATTAACCTACTCGATCGTCTCGTAGAAGACTGCGAACGAATTTTCGAGGAGCCCAGCTTGAACCACAGTTTTGGCCTAGATAACTCGACTTATGATACGATCAATTCGGCGATTCGCGGCAAGGGTTACGCGCCTTCGGTCGCCTCTAATACGTCCTCACTGCGCCGCAAATTTGGTTTCGACACCTTGCTGCGGCAGAATAGTAAGGACGAGCGCGCATCAGTATGGCGACAGCTCGGTAGGCATCGCAATCCCGCTACAGGCGAAGCAAATAGCTTATCCAAAGCATCACTAGGTCGATCAAGGTCCATCGATGACAACACGTTACCTCGAAAGCTAGCACGGCGCCCAGGCTCCAAGGATCGTCCTCCCATAGCAGGGGCGTTCGATGAATTGCAGAGACCTGGCAGCTCCCACAGATTACTGGAAACGATTGGAGAGCCGGAAACGGAGCGACCACCAGTGCCACGATCGCCCAGAAAGAAACGCCGCAGTTCGTTATCAGACCTCAAGGGTCTCATGGCAGCGACTACACTCGATGACGACGAATCACCACAGCCACTTCAAGATGCAAAGGAAACTTCGGAGAAGGTAAACGCGAGCCCCACAGCGACAACCCCGTCTAGAATACCTGTTAGTCCCGGCGTAGCCCAGACGATGCGAGTATCAAGGCAGAAAGAAAATGTCTTAGAGTCACTACTGCCAAGCCCTCTAGAACCATCCGATGAACCGCCCCGGCGCCCTTCGCCCCTGAAAGGTCACAGACATTCTAAGACTTTATCATCTACCAACATTCCGACATTGCGCCCATACCGGTCAGCACCTCAAGACTCTGAGTCACCCCCTCGTCCAAGCTCAAGCCCAGCCAGACGTGCAACCCAGAAACTCCGTCTACAATCGCCACAAAAGCTTCGAGAACGACTCAATACGGAGAAGCAGGCTGTCGATGAGGTAGACATTTCTCTCAAGTCCGAACTGTCCAAGATTGGTGAAGAAATGGCGCGCCTCAATAGTGTACGACCTCCAGGCTCACAGTCCGTTGACATGCGGCGAATGAATGCTGCTGTCCGGCAGCTAGAAGACCGCATCCCTGTTGCTATTCAAGAGATGCAAGAGAAGCACGACGCGATTGAGCACGACATGGAAACCACGGTGAAGGCAGCCGAGGCCAAGGTGCGAGCGATTGATCAACTATACAAGGAGGCAGTAGCAGAGAATGAGCTACTATACGAGAAGTTCAACGGAGAGCTCGGCAAGATCGTCAAGGCTCTCAAGGGCAAGGGCAAAGACGAAAAGGAAGAGCTCATGGCACGGTTGCGCGATCAAAGCGACGAAACAGCGCGAGTGAAGAAGGAAAACGCGCGATTGAAACGTGAGATGGTGAGTCTGCGCGCGGCGTTGAAGGGGACGACGGAGTAGGCGATGCTGTCCTCTGGGAGGCTGGCTGGAAGGCTGTTTGGGCGTTTGAAAACATTTTTGATGGTAATGAGTCGAGGAATATATCATGTTTTGACGGCCGGGCTGTACATCACGCGGCGGACTCTAGGTTTTGTTGGAGTAGGGAGCAGGAGGGCATGGCACGGACTGACCCAGGGCTGGGAACAAGGCCCAGGTCAATGGATTGATGTCATGTTAGACAAGATGAATTGAAGTGAAGGCTATGAAGTGTCATGATGACGATAATCTATCTATCTTAACAAATCGGGTATCATATGTATTAATACTTTATGAGGGTGTTATGAGTCGCCTTGTTCGATCCAGCATTCGAAAAACAAGGGTCCAGCTTGAACAGAGCGAATTGGTGTTGTATTTTGGCCGCCAAGAGAAGATCCTTGATTTAAAGAGGTATCAGTTGGTGGTTGAAGATTTGGTGGCGATGGGATCCAATGTTGCGGATGCTGTGAACGGTCAGCATATCACAAATTCTTAACTGATGACTTTTAAACTTACACCTATTGGCGCTGATGCTTCATCGCGAAGCTCAACAGCAAGGGTAAAAGTGCTCCCTTCAGGCAAAGAAGGCATCATCTCAGCCGCATGCGCAACACGACGCAGGGCCCCCCTGAACGCCTCATTTACATCCGTCCAATTCACGCCATCCTCCTCCTCGGCACCCTCCACCGCAGCGGGATTATACGTCGCCTCTTCCCTATCACCCCACCCTGCAGGGAAAGTCTCAACGTCAAAGACCCATCGCTCAAGCACATCAAACGTCTTTGCAGCGTGCATAACAATTGCTATACGGCGCACCGCGCCTTTACGAAGCTGTGCTGCCACAGCGGATACAGCGTCGTTTATCCATGCGCAGAGGCCGGGGTGGCGAGACTGGTGGACAGGGAGGTTCAGGGCGCGTGCGGTGAGGAAGGTTGTTGGTGGGTAGAGAGCGCGATGGTAGAGAAGGGTGTGGAGGGTTAGTGTGAGGAATGTTGTGAAGGAGGATAGGAGGTGGGATGCTTGGGATGCTTGGGATGCGGGGATTGAGGGGCCTGCGTCCATTGTGAGGTGAGGTGAGGTTGAGAAAGGAGTGGCGATATTGAAAGATTGGTGGTTTGGGAGACGTGATGGGACGCGTTGAGTGGAACGCGATATCACGTGAGAGAGTATTGTCATGAGCAAATCATTCACCTACCTAATCGAGAGATGCCTAATAACAAAATGGTTACCTACAATACGTTAATGATGATGCCTAATATATGGCTTATTCACTACCTACGTCTGGTTGGGAGTAAGGCATGCACACGTCTGCTGCAACAGGCGTTCATTGCCTGCTTACAGCCTGCATCGCAGTGCATCACTTTATGCCAAGAACAGTTAGTTTTCGTTGCTCTCTCAAGGTGCTTATCTGTTATACGAATAAAAGCGTATTCTGGCGTACTAATCTTACCTTAAGTCTTGTGGCACTTTTGGAAAAGAGATCCAGCAATCCCAGTAAAACCCACAGGAATATCAACCATAGAGGTCTCTACGCAGACCAAAGAGCAACAATAGCTTAAATCTGATAAGATTACCTAACAACATCTGCCACCACAACTCTATTTCCAGAGAATATAAAAAACCCCTGCAGGAACTAAATAGGGACCCCATACTTCAATTAACCCACTCAAGCTTACGAAAAGAAGATTGCGACAAGTGTTTGGCGTATTACAATTGCATCATACGGGTAACAATCCCCCGTTAGCCCCTGCCTAAAGCTTCACTGCCCCGCGGTACCCAAAAGGATCCACATATAGGGCTGAGAGGCAACTACTTCATGACGCAGCTTCTTAACCTCAGCTCTAACTCGAACAACTTGTAACCTCCATCTTCTCCACTACTTTACCGGGACTATCTATCGACTAACGTACTCCCTATCCACTCATCCATCAAACCCATCATAATCTCAGCATCAACGACATCAAAAACATCAAAGCTCACAATGTATGAGCCTCTCAGTGCCGCCGCCATTCTTGGCGGCATGGCAGATGCACTCCCGACGCATTCCCCCAGCGACGACTCCTCTGACCTCGCATCCGCATACGAAGTCGTCGCTCTACTCATCCACTCATATCTTTCAGCTATCGGATTCAAGCTCCAGGGCTTCGATGAGGACAAGAAAATACGTAAGTTTTCCCTCCACGATTGTCATGATATATCTCACACCAAAGCAATAGCCGAATGTGAATCTCTGGCCCCTCGTCTGCCATCACAATGGAACTCAGGCTTCGGCTCTTACAGCTTTGTCTACTCGCACAAGCAATCGGCCATGAGCTTCAGCATCCGCGTTGACCGCATGGGTAAGAAGGTCGAAGTCCGAGGACTAGCTGTTGGAGACGACAATATTCGTCGCTTCGAACGTTCTATTAGCGAAGTTGTGGACTCTAAGAAGCTCCCGATTCGCATCACAATCAAGGACGATCAAGAAGACCGATCCGATCTTGTCGACAAGCTTCGCGGTGTATTTACCTCTGAGAAAGCAATCGTTGGTATGTTTTTCATCTCGAAAGTGGTCTTTCTCTTAGTATCATATAAGCTGATCAAGCATCCTAGATATACTTCATGACCTTAAAGTCAATATTGTTCAGAAATTGATCCCCAAGCTTCAAAGTGACGGCTATATTGAGACAGCTGAAGCAGAAGCCAACGCACGTTCCGAGCGCCGCGCTCAAGAAGCACAGGACTCCCATCGACCCTTTCGCGGCGATCCTGTGCCGAACCCTAATATGCCTCTACCCCAGGCAAACCCACTGCCAGAAATGGCTCGTCCCCAGCCTCACCCAGTGGGGGACTTCCCTCCTCCGGGTTTCGATGATGAGTACGAGATGAATCGTCCTCCCCGCGACCTTCGAATGCCCGGTAGATCGCCTTACAACATCGGTCACGACGACCTCAATCCGCCGGGTTTGGGCCCCCACGATCCTCTTCGCGGCTCGTTCATCGGTGGAGGGTTACCCCGGCCAGGTGGTGGCTCAGGTATGCATCCCACCTTTGACGATCCCTTGTTTGGAGGCCAAGGAGGTGGTGGACAATTTGGGTTCGATCCACAAGCACCACCTGGAGCACGATGGGATCCCACTGGCCCTGGCGGCAACCCCAGATTCCCTGGTCCTGGCAGTGGAAGGGGCAACAATCCGTATGGTGGGGGTTTCGGTGGAGGGGGGTTTGGAGGAGGGTATGGCGGAGACATCATTTAATCAAAACTGATGGACTTCTAGTCGGCTTAGCTATGTGGCAAACAGCTGTACAATTAGAGAGCAGTGGTATGCACACACTACCATGAACACAATGACAAACCCATCTCTGGTCCACATATTCGCTCCGTAATCGACTCTTCCATTGTGACATCTCTCATGGTCCTAAAAGCGTGGCCAGTGAAACAGGCCATCCGCATATTCTTCTAATTCTATCAACGTTTCATGTCCTATCATCATAAAGCAGGCTTGTCTGCCATCCGTCATACCAGTCTCGTCCCAAAAGATTCTATCTACCAAGGTGCACCTAACGGGCTCTGTCCTCCATTTTTACCTCGCTAGGCATCGATTGTGCTTTCGCAACCCCCTTAACCAAGCCGATCCAGGCTGACGAGTCCTACACTCACATTTCCAATTCATATCTACTGTCCTGCCGCAACCTCGTTGAGCTTTGTCTTCTCTTCTTCTGTCAACATGTTATACCACTCCTGGAAGTTGGCAATGTTCTCCCGACCACAGCGGAAGAAGAAGTCTGTCAGGTAAGCTTGGGTCTCGTCGTCTCGCTGACGCTGACCACCTTCCATGAAGGACATCAGGTCAGACTTGGTGGTACCTAGGCTCAGGTCAAGGGTATCATCATCATCCTCCCAGCCATCCTCGTCATTCTCGTCATCGAAGCTAGCAGAGGCCACAGCAGCGGCCGCCGCATTTGCTGCAGCCCTTTGGCCAGACGCAGACAGGAGCTCTTCAATAAGAACCTTGATGATCTTAAGAGAAGCAGGAATAATGGTGTACTGGTCAGGGTCTGGTGTGAGGTTGGGTTGATTAGTGTCTTGAGCTGCAATATATTGGGCGTGTAAGGTGTTTAGAATGGAGGCGGTGCTTGAAGAGTCGTGGATGGCTGAATACATACTCTGCTTCGCTCGTGAGCGTGTCTTGATCAGGCCATCATCGTTGCTGACAATCAGGTCACCCTTGACTTGTGTTTGTGCAAGGCGGGGATCGTTGAGCGAGTATAACTTCGAAAGGGCGATCACGCTAGATATGTCAGCAAATATCACGGCTGTGAACCATATTGACATACTTTTGGCGAATCTCGTCATATCCGGCAAAATTGACAGAGTTCTCCAGCCACTTGGCGAGGACAACCTGTAAACCACTCTCACCGTTGATCTGAATCTGGCTCAGGAACTCAACAACGTCGTGGGCACCGGACAGTGTGAGACGGGCGAAGACAAGGATAAGGGATTGGATGAAGGCCGCAGCTTGGGCGGTAGCAAGTCGGTTAGCAACGGCTTGGAGAAGCTGGGGGAGGAAAGGACCAAGACGCTCCTGGCCAGCCTTCTCGACGAGCTCAGCAGCCAAGCCACCAACCTCAGAGGCCGAGTTATCCTCAATAGAAGGACCCAAAAGCCGGTCGATGATGTGTAGACAGACTTCCAGACCAGAACGGCCGCTGGCATCTTGCCAGGCAAGAACCTGCTGGTGGTCGTGCTGAAGCATCCACTTGACAACCTCAGATCCTGGTCGTAGAACCTCGCCCTCGGTAGACTCCATCAGGAGGCGGTTCAATTTGGGCAAGGTAGCTGCGACAAAGCCTGCGGGCAGTGGTTCAGGTCCGTTCTCGGCCAGGACAGCCAGCAACTCAGTAGCAACCTAAGGAGCGTTAGTTTAGCTCGAAAACATTTTCACAAACTAACTTACAGTGACCAGAGGGTTATCCTCAGTAAGGTTAGCGACGTCAAAAGCACCGGTAAGAGTAGGTAGAAGCTTGCCGCAGAGAGCGGTATAAGACTCAGTGTCTGAAAGAGCAGCGACGATATCCTCGAAGGCTTCGGAAATCAACATTGTGACTTGGAAGTTGCTTGCACCAAGCTTGGCCAGCAAGAAAAGCAGATCAACGGACTGAACATCGTTGGAGAGAGCGATGCGTGTGTCTATTGTGATAGCGGCGCGGAGAGCTTCAGCGAGCGTGACGAGAAGTTCGTCTGCATCTTCCATATCACTAGGGTCTTTGCCGTTCATGTAGCTTTGAATGGCGTTGATGATGGCAACCTGCCTATCCTGCGATACGCAGCCAGCATTGATCAAGCCCTCGACAGCCTTGATACAGGCAACCTGGACCACCTCAGACTCTTCTTGAGTGATAGATGTGATGATACGGTCCAGCAACTCGACAGGGGTCTGGAAAGAGCGGCAAAGGACACCAGCCACCAGGTAGCCCCTGGCGCGGAGTAGAGGCTCGTCGGGTCGGTTGATGGCGTAATCGACCAGCGCAAGATAAGCATGGGCTACAGCGTCAGGAATGGGCTTAGACATGTCCTGGAAGTCGCTAACCAACATAACAAAGAGATAGAGTGCGGCCTCCTGATTGCGCCAGTTGGAACCCTCGCTACCGAAGAGAGGTTGTGTTTGACCAAACAGACCATCAATGGTCTTTTGGTCGAACCATTCACCCATCTTGATCAACAGGTCACCAGCAGCAGTTCGTGCAGTGTAGTTGGCGGTCACGGAAGTCTCCTCAGCAAGATACAAGGAGCAATCGATATCCCACAATTCCTCCTCTTCCCGGGTGACCCGCGAGTAGCCAATGAGCATATTCATAATCTCCTTCATCCAAGGCACCTCTTGAGCAGATTGGGAAGCATTGAGGTGGCCGTCAAGCTCAGCCTGAACGGGCGGGGCCCTGAAACACTGGTTCAGGAAGTCTAGCTCCTCAAGGATAAGGAAATCCAAGGTGTATGGGAGATTGTCCGAGTCCTCAAGGCGTCCCTGGGTGTCCTGCTTGATATAGAGCTGCTCGTGGGAGCCCTGCAAAGTGGAAAGTTCTTCCCAGACTGCACTGAAGAAGATGGTACTTTGTGGGAGTAGTAGGTTGGGGAAGCTGCGTCTGATTCTAAGGAGAGTCTTGACGACCTGGAGCTTGAGTGCGATAATGTTGCTCCAGGATTCGGGCT
Organism: Fusarium sp. PT; assembly: GCA_021020635.1. Lineage (NCBI taxonomy): Eukaryota > Fungi > Ascomycota > Sordariomycetes > Hypocreales > Nectriaceae > Fusarium > Fusarium sp. PT. The sequence continues at coordinate 1,126,772 of JAHMRZ010000010.1, forward strand.
GGGTACCGCTCTCGAGGTTGGCCTCGGGCAGTGAGCTCTTCAGCACGGTAATGAAGAAGGGGTTCCATTGCTGCAGAAGGCCATCCGCAAAGGCGCGAACCTCCTTAGCGTGGTCCTCCTTGATCATGTTCAAGAGGTCGAAGCATCCCCGGAAAATGGAAATAGCAAGTGCTCGGTGCATGGGTTTTCGGTTCTCGTTGAGGGCGACTTCGGCCAGGGCCTTGGTGATATCTTGGACCATGGAGAAGAACTGGTCCTCGCTCAAGCTCTCTTCAATTATGTCGCTAAGTAGTCTCAAGGCGCCATGAAGCTGGGAATCGGTTCCTGCTGGGACGACGGAAAGGATCGTGGGAAGTAGGGTTGGCCATTGGTCGGGGAAGTCGTGGACAGCGATTTTTCCAACAGCATAACTGGCAGAAATCTTAACTTTGCGGTCATCATCCTGGCTCAAAACAAGGTCGAGCAGGACCTGCTTGAGCTGGCCCCTGGCCTCGTCGGAGATGGGAATTTGAGGCTCATCGTCCACCTCATCGTTGCTCCAGTTGTTCTCGATGAAAAGTCGCAGGTTGGTAAGGGCAGCCTGGCGAATGTTTGTCTCAATCGAGGTGTGTGCGGCGATGTTGGCGAGAGACAGGGGAAAGGCGGGATTCGTTCGTGCGCGCTTGAGCTCGATTTCGGCCTGCTGCCTAGGGCCTTGGTCTGGCAGCTGGGTGTTGGACAAGAGCTGCACCAACTGGTCCTCCATGATTGCAGATCGGGGACTTGGTAAATAAGGGGTTCGATTAGATGAAAAAGTTGAGGTTGGCGGGGAGAAAAGAAGCGGAATTGGTGATGATGGTGGGGGACAAACAAAAAGCGGGTCTTGAAGTTAAGCAAGGATGAAGACGTCCTTGGATCCAACACGATTCAAACATATCAACTGAATGAGCATAAGGTGTATATCAACAGATTTTCCAAAAACCCCAATCTAAGCAATCGACTCCCTCTTCTTCTTCTCGCTTTTCTCTCATATGTCAGAATGCCTCTACATGAGTGTTTCTTGGGGCAACAGCCTAGCTATTTACGTGTTTTCTATCTGGTTCCTTTGGACCCTGTTTTTGATATTGAACTGCCGTCTTGGCTGTCAAACCATGACATTAGTTGAACCTCAGAATATTAGAACTTGATATTTTTAGGGCCTAGCCACAAGTCGTTTGCCTTCCATTGGACGATATGTAAATGGCTTTTCTTAGTATTCTTGTAACAACTTTAATTACTGACTTCAAAACTCCATGATATAGGGTAGGTAGTTTACCACTTTGGCTTGATAACAACCTAGCCAACGTTCTCAGCCCCGTCCCTCTCGGCTAAACATGGTCTACTGCGGTGTTACATGGCTCATTTTCTGTATTAATCTGCCAATGGCTTACTTCCTACTGCCCCTGTGAAAGCTATTGGCATCTCTCGAAAGCCTAAGGTGTGCTCAACGCCCTGAGAGAGGTCGCTTACCCTGGGGTGAAAGGCGGAACAATAAAAAGCCAAATCTTTGTGGTCCGAATAATTTAATTGTGATTCACAGGATCGACAGGTTACACAATTTGCTGAGCACTGGGATTACGATCATAACTAGGTATATAAGTAAGAACGATGTACCACTTATGAAGTGAAACAGAGTCTCTCTCTTCGAGGTTTTATGTTGCTTACTTCTATGAGACTGAGAATGGAAGTGTTTAGTTGTCATTGGAAATAGTTCAAGACCGACACATCATGGTATGTCCCGAGCTCGGAGTCTAAGTTACATATTGCCGAGGAAAACATCAAATCGTATGAGGTACTTGCTTATGCTCCATCGAGTGAGTTGACCAGGTAAGCGGGCCGATAATTACTCGGTATAGGACCAATGCCATATCTGCTAATACTGGAACGATGTGAGTGTAGCTCGGTGATAAAGTTGTCAATTTATTGAGTAATACATAATACTGTTACACCCATCACAAGTGACCGGTACTTGATATGTAGAGATCAATCAATGAGATGTTCAATCACACAATGAATGGACCATAGGCTTCTTCAAAAATGGTCTCGATGCCACAATGTCTCGGTGTTACTCGGGATCTCAAGCTGCGTTGGTATGACCTCTGCATTCGCTTAAGGCCATGTCGGTCGAGAATAGAACTGTTGTGCCACATTTGACGGAGTATGAAACTGTGCTTTGAAGGCGGTTCGTGTGTTTGCGGCAACGTCGTTAGAGAAACAACGGTAGATACGGCAAACTTTACATGAAGCTAAAGGCGTTATCACGAGCTGATGAAACGTGTTCAGAGATTGCAATGCCGATTATCAATGTGCAAATTCTTGATTGAATGGGGCTTTGGAATGATTAGACGACAAAGTTTCGGGTGCGGCCCGAAATGACCTAAGTTGTTGACAACAAAATGGCATTTCAGTGACTACCAAGAGTGAGGTTGATGATAGCCCTGATAGGGTAGATAACTGCAAGCATAAAAAAATTGGTTATAAAAAGAGAAGGGTGACTCGATGAGATCGAGTAATAAGTTTATCCTGCAGCTCAAGGCTAAACTCAGTTTGGGCGGGTGCGCCAGTGCCAGTATCTGAATTGAATCGTCGCAGTGATAAGGAAGTCCTTTTCGACCAATGGCTGAGCTTCGTTTATATCCGCCCCGGGGTAACGACCCCGCCCATGGCATGGCTCTTGCTCTTATTCTGATAGTGGCTTGAGGCAGCTGCAGAGCATCTCCGGGACTAAGCGTCCAGAAACACCACCTCAGTTGGAGCAGGTTGATCTGCAATACACCTTCTGCGCGTCTGCTACGGGAAAAAGAGCACTGAGATCCTTTCTTTTTGGGTCTCTCTTTCCAAGTCGGCAAGTTATGTCGGGGATTAATCTTACGTCTACGTCAACATGAGCCAAATCATCTTGAGCAGCCACTCATGCTAAGCTTTGCTCCATGGATTTACGCATTCGAGGTCTCAAATGTGGGGGCAGCACCCACTGAGTACGACTTGGAGCTTGGCTTCTTGGGGCCCTTGTCACTCGAATCATCACTCCGCATCGCCCTATCCGATGCTGAAGTGCATAATGTACGTACTGTACCTTGTACTTTGCGCATACGCACTGCATTGACTGACGCTTCATCTTTGCAGCTGCCGACTGCCTTCCCTGAGAAGATCGACATGTTCCTCGAATAGCCGTTATCCAACAACAACAAAGCAACTCTTCTGCTCGTGTGCTCAAACAAACAACAATACAACTACCGGAATCGCAAACTGCTCTCTCTCTAGCCTCTCTAGCCTCTCTAGCCTCTCTAGCCTCTCAAACTCGACCAACCACGATTGGTGTGGCCGGCGGCGAGGGTCCTTACATGGGTACTACCATGGGATGGCGCATGGTTCTTACAGGCTAGCTATCTACAACGGCTGGGTCTGCCAGTCTGGGGATGACGATCATACTGATAGTGGCTGCTGATAACCTTGGAGCAAAGATGGGGTCCTTGGTTTTGGTCTTTGTGCTCAACGCGCCATGTCAATCCTCAAACCATAAATACCGACCGTCGCCCTCTACAACCAGACCTTCTAAGACAAGGACTTGGTGGAGAAGATCTAGCCGGCTCCCTCTTATCAACAGGCCAAACCACCAGTCATCACATCACTTCTTTTTCCATCTCTGGTGTCATTGCATTTGCCAGCCTTACTTGGTGTCACACCTGCATTGCACGTCATACCCTTTCGTCAATAAGACCTATCGGAATACATAAAGCATATCTTGCTTTGAGTTTCTCTCAGATTTTGTTTCGAACCTTCTTGACATTTGTTCTGTTGCTTTCGCGCCTCCCCCGACTCTGCAACCCACCTATCGAAATCATGGAGACCAGATCCCGGTTCAAAGTTTGGGCTGACAAAACCGCCGTTGAAAATGAACCTGGCTTGACAAGCACTCAGCTTATGGTATGATAGCCTTGCAACTCTATCGGTCCCCCGCCGACCTGCACAATCCAGTGCCATCAACGAAATGGAGTTGTACTGAGACCTTACACAGCTTACGAACCAAGATCTTAAACCCGTCGAGAAGGAGCGCCGACAATGGGGCCCATGGAACTTTGTTGGCTTCTGGATCGCTGATTCATTCAACATCAACACTTGGATGATTTCGTCGTCTATGATTATCAACGGTCTCTCATGGTGGCAGGCCTGGATTTGTGTTTGGATTGGCTACAGCATTACAGGTATATTTGTTGCGATCAATGCGCGCTTCGGTGCCATGTACCACATTGGTTTCCCCGTTGCCAACAGAACCTCCTTTGGTATCTGGGGTAGTTTGTGGCCTGTCCTGAATCGTGCTGCTATGGGTATGTTCTGGTCCTTTCGTCACTGACGCAATGCACTGCTAACACTCGATAGCCTGTGTCTGGTACGGAGTCCAAGCCTACATTGGCGGAACTTGCGTCTATCTCATGATCCGAACCATCTGGAAATCATGGTCCAACATCCCAAACTCGTTTAGCGAGGATTCTGGAACAGATACCGCGCATTTCGTTTCGTTCTTTATCTTCTGGCTTTGCTCACTTCCGGCCCTCTGGTTCCCTGTTCACAAGGTCCGACATCTATTCACCGTTAAGGCGTACATTGTTCCCGTAGCTGGAATCACTTTTCTTGCTTGGACTATCTCACGTGCTGGAGGCATCGGTCCTATTATCAAGTCAGGCAACAAGATCCATGGCAGCGATTTGGCATGGGAAATTGTCAAAGGTATCATGTCGTCAATTTCCAACTTTGCGACGCTCATTGTCAACGCCAGCGACTTTTCGCGATTTGCCGCAAAGCCCAAGGATGCACTTTGGTCACAGATGATTACGATTCCGTTCGGCTTCGCTATCACTTCATTCATCGGCATCATGGTCTCGTCCGCGTCGACAGTGCTGTACGATGAAGCCATCTGGAACCCCCTTGACTTGCTTGACAAGTTCATCGACGATGGAAGCTCCGCTGAGCGCTTTGGAGTCTTCTTCATTGCTTCCGCTTTCGCACTAGCTCAGCTAGGTACAAACATCGCAGCGAATAGTGTGAGCGCCGGGACGGACTTGACAGCTCTTCTCCCTCGCTGGATCAATATCCGACGAGGAAGCTATATGTGTGCCGTTGTCGGTCTTGCAATCTGCCCCTGGCAGCTTCTGAAGGACAGCAACCAGTTCACAACCTACCTCTCAGCCTACAGCGTGTTCCTCAGCTCCATCGCTGGTGTGATGGTGTCTGACTATTACTTCGTTCGTAAGGGATATATCGACACCAAAGAGCTCTACGACGCTCGCAAGGAGGGTCCATACTACTTCACCGGCGGTTTCAACTGGCGTGGATATGCTGCCTACATTGCTGGAATTGTCATCAACGTGGTTGGCTTCGCGGACGCCGTTGGCGCAAAGAACGTCCCTCAAGGTGCCGTCTACGTTTACCAGCTCAACTACTTCTGTGGTTTTATCGTCTCATCGCTTATGTACTGGGGCCTGTGTAAGATCTCGCCTGTCCCTGCTACTAGCGATCATTGGATGGAAGTTGGCGAAGAGATTGACGACATCCGACTTGCCTACAATTCGCGAACACCATCTTACGACGAAGAGCATGCGGCAGGCGGGGCTCCCAAGGGGGTTGACGAGACGAAACATTTCTGATTTTAAGCGTGTAAAACTTATATTTATTGTTTGATAGAAGTTTGGTCATTATGAACATTTCGGAGCTCAATATGAGCTAAAATTCCCAGTTGCTTTCTAGGCAATGAATCAATGAACATATTGTTTGCTGGACCTATGATCCTGAGTGTATTGTTGTAATCCTTTCCCTCAAGTTATAGTGGCTTATGAAGAGGGTCTCGGGCGGTTTGTGTTAAATACAATCTATCAGGTCAATTCTCAATACTGCTCTCCGCTGTTAATTGCAATCGACACGGCAGCTTTAGGTATAAATCTTTATATATTAGCTTTATACGTAAGTAAACAGGTGCTTGACCTGAATGCTTTATAAGTCAGGCGGACCAATATGGAAATTTATTTATCTAAGAGAAGGAAATGCCCCTAGGCCTGTCAAAGTAGTAAAGCATATTTTAGGGTTATCTGCTTATCCATCATCCAGGAAACTAATAGAGTAGTAGTAGCAATAATAGTAAATTCGAAATGAGGGAAAACGTATCCCTAATCACCAAGTGAGATCCGACAGCTCTTAAAACAATAACAGGCACCTCCAATCCTCCCCAAGAAGGCGTGAGGGCTGCTTCATCTTGTTGATGGGTAACATGTGGTAATGTTTCCCAAGACTTTGAGTGTGTAACTCGATCTTGATTATCAGATAGTAATTGATACGATTCGACGGGGGTTTGGGAGTGAACCGCAAGGTTACCAAGTCGATTAGGTTGGGCTTTTGTCTTTGTTATGGGCCGATCTCGTGGCTGTTCTCTGATACTGGAGCTTTGTAAGGGGTTTCTGTTTGATGGCGAGCCTCAGGATTAGGTGTGTATTCCGTGCCGTCTCTACCTGGTAATAGTGTAGGTTGCGGTGGAGGCTTGAGATATATGACAGTGTCTGAATAGATGCTGTAGTGCTCCTGGACGTTGGACTTCTTCATTCTGTATTGCAAGGTATATGCCAAGTGTCACCGCCACATGTGTAGTAATGAGATACGCGGGGTTGTTTAGACCAACAGTGGTGTATGTAACTTTCGTCAGGTATTCACAATGGCATTTCAAGTGAAGTCTACACCCTTAGTCAAGTGAATGGTTTCGAGTGGGTTCATGGTAGGGAAAGAGATAGGGATAGGTACTTAGGTAGTCCGTCTTGGGTAATATCTGGGAAGCCTGCAGTTCCAAGTGTTTTAGGCTGTAAGTTAAGTTATAATTGCACATACCTGCTGCTCACAGGATAGATCTCCATTTCAGCTATATTTCCGCCGGTAAATCAATACCCAGGACTTTGGGAAATCTTTCCCTTCTATGTTATACTTAGCCGTTGCCTACCAAGGCGATTACGGCCCTACACAGATTCTTGCTTCCGCAGGAGGGCAACCAAAACAAGAACCCCCATACCCAGAAAACCTTGGAGCCTTCAGGGCCGAACCTATAATTTGGATTGGTTACGCGACCGTCGATGATCTCTCGGTCCCGCAGCCCCTTGTACTCGGCCACAAGAACTGGTATAAGGCATATACCCCCGTTATCATCGGGTGCGAGCATTGCGAAGTTAATCATACTATCCAATTCAACTACACGAGAGATGCTCAATCGTTTGATATCAAGCGGCGCGATTACCTAAGAAAGGTGGTCAACACGACATACATAACCAAGAAAGACCCCGATAAACAGCTGACAGACGGAACGCGAGCTATCCCTGAGAGTAACTACATCCTTCCGACCAACGTTAAGGAATACCGCCGAGTGCCCGCTTATCATTCGATCGGGTCTGGACTGAGGCTGTACTTAAATGGAACCATCACGATGCCAAATTTTCTTGCAAACACAGACGTTATATACACGAGTTTAATCAATCGCAAGAACTACCTCCCGATCAAGGACTTCCGTAAGGGTGTTCAAAAAGCCTATGAGGATATGATCATATCCATGTTCGCTGAGCCGAATTTTAGCGCTGTCTCATGGGCTGCTGATGGAAAACCATGCGGCAAAGCCAAAGGCGGTCTTTCAACAGCCTATCCATGCCAGCGCCAAAGAATAACGACCTTTTTTTACTACAACATGACCCAACCTCTCAGCGTATATACAATAAGCATATTCTTGACAGTCGTCGGGGTGTCATTTGGGCTACAAGCCTATCGGGAGGAGGGTGCGATGCGTAACATGAAGCCATCTTCGATTATAGAAGCTTCAAGAGCGTCGAACCTCCATGCACTGGGGGCTCAGGGAAGGACTGTTAAGATTGGGTACGGATTTGTGCAGCAACAGGCTGGTGGAAGCGTTCGAAGTTTTGGAATTGAATAAGATGTGGAGCAGCAGCACCACCAAAGTCGTGTCGTGTCGAATACACGATGAGTATATTGTAAGCTATGGGAGTTGAACATGAATGGTACTGGGAAAGTGGGGAGAGCGTCGGTTGCTCAGAAGCCTTAAGCTTCCATTCTATCAGTATGTCATCCGACTTGTTAACCAGAGCCCTGTACGAGCTATCATCAACCATGATGTGAACGGAAACACTGAAGAAGGATATTGCTATTGACAGTTGTAGATGCGATGCGTTGTCAGAAAGTCATCTCGAGACTCTGAGGTTATAGTCCTAGCTACAAACGTGGTATCTCAAGCCCCGTTGGCTCAGTGGTAAAGCGTATCACTAGTAACACATCTCGAAATGATAAGATCACTGGTTCGATTCCAGTACGGGGCATCTTCATTTCTTAGCATCTTAGGATGTTCACTTTTTACATGTGCCGTACGTGGTGACTTTCCGTCTCCGAGGCTGACCAGTGCTTATTTTTATCGCTGTGTGACTTGAAAGCGGGACGGCACGAGTGCTTAATCAACTTTAGGTTTGTCGGGTGTGACGTCGCCACTCTATCACTTCAACTGCAGGTACCAGTGAACATGTGAAGATCTCCTCCAAGGATGACAGAATTAGGAGTATCGATGGGAACTCTTAGCTCCATCTCAAGTGGACATGAACATATCGTCTTTCTTTCTATTTCTATATACACAACAAGTCTAACGCTCGCAGTCCTAACGGAAGTAATAAGAGATAGCAGTTGTAACAGTAACCAGCTAAGTTGATAAATAGATGCAGTGCATTGCCGCTACTCCATTTGATTGTTATCCAGGTATCAAGAAACAAAGTCAGCATAATAAAATTACCGGTTGCGCCAGCGATGCGAGGTAAATGCCGGAAGGACTGACAGGACCACAGGAGCAGAGCGGGAGCTCCCGCATTTCCACGTGCAAAGTAAACGACTGATTTGACCAAAAGAAAATGGCTGAAGGGTGGGTCAAATTGGCAAAAGATTAAACTCGTTGAATCACATGCCCCGTACTGGAATCGAACCAGTGATCTTATCATTTCGATGTTTGTTACTAGTGATACGCTTTACCACTGAGCCAACGGGGCTTGTGAGGTGATTCCTCGTTTGTTGAGATGAGTTGGACTTTTTTGATATATAGACTATGATGATTGAAGACAGCTTACTCTCCATCGAGGAAACAGAAGCGCCCTTGTTGATGTGGGTTTGATACATTCAGTACTGCGTATCAGTTTGCTTCTCTTTACAGCTTCGTGATGGAAAGCTTGCTGGCAATTGATCGTTAGTCACGAAAAAGGTCAAATCAATCATATTGCCGTCAAAGCGCTCTGATTAGGTTCCAGTTTAGGCCTCGTGTTCTGTAGTACAGTAGTTGGTGCAGTCTTCCGCGAATTCCGATTTCATGTGGGTTCTCTATACACCGCACCCTCTTGGACCCTTAGTACATGCACCTCGAATGCAATATGTAGAGCATATACAATCGATAAACATGTCTCTTGGGGATGTCGTTTGAACATGACCTCAATTGTATTATATTCCTAGCTCTAGTATTGGGAGTTCTCTGATGTCAGCTTGCAAAGAAATAATGCACAGTTGCAGACGATTTGTTATCGGTCACCGACCCATATTTATCTAGCTAGTAGGTACAGACCTGGTTTGAAATCAAGTCATGAAATTTGATTTGCAAACACGAGTCAACACCATGTCGTATTAGAGTCGGTCACTTGACAAGGAGAGTTTGAACTGCGGTATTTTAAACCATGTCAGGATTTGCCAAGTAGTTCGTCACCTATTGTTAGGCTGGTACATGGATGTTGTAAGTTAACCTACCTCAACTTACACGCAGACAGACTTGTTACTGTTCTGGATACACTTCTACTTGCATCTTCTGACAACATTGGAACCAACCACAACGCTGCTTTATAAGTATACTCTGCTTTTGAGTCGTAGTAGGACTCAAATTCGAAGGGTTGGATACCAGCTTAACCATGATATTAAATCCTGACTCAGTTTAATGAAAGCTTTAGAAGTTGAGGTCCACTAAAGCAAGGCACATTCGGGGGACCCCACCACTGCGGATCATCCTCCGGCCCGCCTTAACCAATACCCCGCCAAAGTTATTGTGGTCGCAAAAAAAATGGCCGATATCGTCGTGACTGTTAGAGAAAAATTTTCCCGTAGGTTTCACAAACATCCAAATTCAAAGCCGTGACTGCTGTGAGAAGTGTTTTTTTCCTCTCTATTTTCTACGCGAACGTGACATATCGCATCATTCACAATGTGTGGTGTTTCGGGCATCTTGGTGAGTCTTCTCTTTCTACTGCCCCTCCCCCGCGCTCTGCGACCCTTGCCCGTGCTCGGACTTGAGACGGAAGTGTTACCAAAAGAACAAAAAGAATGAAACACATCTCACATAACATGTGCTGACGGTTATAACAGCTAGGCGATTCGGAAGCCACCTCCGCTGCCATTGACTTGCACGAATCTTTGTATTACCTTCAACATGTTAGTTACCGCGATCGCCGACAATTTCATACCGAACCCCGAATATCGATAGTCGAAGGAACGAATGAATGCTGATACTAGTAACAGCGTGGACAAGATGCTGCAGGTATCGCTGTTTGCCAGGGCGGAAGAGTTGCCCAGTGTAAGGGTCTAGGCATGGCCAGCAAGGTCTTTGCCGATGGCAAGCGACTCGAGCATCTTCCCGGCTACATGGGTATGGCAATGCGACTCGAAGATTACACGGAGACTGACTCTCCATAGGCCTGGGCCATGTTCGCTACCCTACCATGGGAACCGCTTCTGCGTATGTATCACTTGGAGCATAACTCTGTGCGCCGCTGACCAAGATTACAAATCCAGCTCTGAAGCTCAGCCATTCTACGTCAATTCGCCATTCGGTATCTCAATGAGCGTCAACGGTAACCTCGTCAACACCGAATACCTTCGCAAGTTCCTCGACGAAGAAGCCCACCGACACGTCAACTCTGATTCCGACTCAGAGCTCCTGTGCGTACCCGAAGCTCGCACTTGTTCGAATCAGGATGACTGATATGTACCAATAGCCTCAACATCTTCGCACACGGACTTCAGCAGCTCGGCAAGACCCGCGCCAACTCGGAGGATATCTTCACTGCTCTGAGCGATGTTTACGCCAAGTGCCAGGGAGCTTTCGCTTCTACTGCCATGATTGCAGGATTCGGTATCCTGGCTTTCCGGTGAGTCGCATGAACAATTTAGCAACCGGCTTCGAAAACTAACCGAAAGTTAGTGATGCCAACGGAATCCGACCCCTTGCCATGGGTTCCCGACCCTCCGCTACCCTCGACGGCGCCAAGGACTACATGTTTGCTTCTGAGTCTGTTGTCCTCAAGCAGCTCGGTTTCGAAGATATTATCGACATTCTGCCTGGACAGGCCTGCTTTTTGCAGAAGGGCTGTGCTCCCAAGTTCCGCCAGATCATTAACAACCAACCTTACACACCCGACTGCTTCGAATTCGTTTATGTTGCTCGTCCCGACTCGACCATGGATGGTATCTCCGTCTACCGCAGCCGACAAAACATGGGAGAGAAGCTGGCTAAGAAGATCCGAAATGTTCTTGGAGAGAAGGGAGTTGCGGAGATTGATGCTGGTATGTCATATCAGTATACGAAACTTTTGAACAATGCTAACAGAATGTTTAGTTATTCCAGTGCCTGAGGTATGCTGATCAAAACACTAAAGTTTCTGGTATTGTATAGAAACTAACGCCTCACTCGCAGACAAGTAATATCGCAGCAGCTACACTTGCTGAAAAGCTCGGCAAGCCATACGTTACAGCTCTTATCAAGAACCGATATGTTCAACGAACCTTCATTCTCCCAAACCAAGCCCTTCGAATGAAGAGTGTTCGTCGCAAGCTCTCACCCATCGATTCAGAGTTCAGGGGAAAGAACCTGATTCTTGTGGACGACAGTGTCGTTCGAGGCAGTAAGTCAATCCTTTCACTGATGCAGATCATCGCTAACCCGAAAATCAGCAACATCACGACAAATTGTACGTCAACCTTCTGCGAAATTGCCTGCAAAAGGCAATACTGATTCGTGATTATAGGTTCAAATGGCCAGAGACGCTGGAGCACTTCGTGTCATCTTCGTCTCAGCCTCTCCCGAATGCATACATCCACATATTGTAAGTTTGACTACCACGTTTCTTGGTTGGAATCTATGCTAACAATTCTAAAGTATGGCATTGATCTTGCGGATCCTATTGGTAAGAAGTTTTCTGAACGCTATGTCGAGTTACTGTGTCACTAACCATTATGAAGACCTGGTTGCTCATGGCCGAACAACACAACAGATTGCCGACTATATTGGTGCTGACGAGGTCATTTTCCAAGACCTTGATGGCCCTGACGGACTCAAGGCCGCTTGTATGGAAGCCGCTGAGAACACAAGTAAGGTCGTGGACTTTGAAGTTGGTGTGTTCTGTGGCAAGTACGTTACAGAGGTTCCAGAAGGTTATTTCGAGCATCTGAGTGATCTCCGTAACGGAAAGCGAAAGGCCAAGGCTGCTTTGACGGAGATCAAGGCGGGTGGCGATGAGGGTGGAAACGTGGTTGTCAGCTCTGGGCCTACAAACGGACCCCCTGAGTCTGACGAGCGAGAAGATATCAGGTGAGTTCATATTAGTGTTTGATTATTCTTGGAGGCTAACATAATAACCAGTATGCACAATGTCGCCAGCGAGCAAATCACAACATCATAGGGATTGAGGACAAGGCTCGTGTGGATTTGAATAATGAGCCCGCAGGGATAGAAACCTACTTGGAGAAAGAAGCAATTCTTTGGCGATGTTGATGGGCCTGAAATGCAGGCAGAGGAAGTGGAAATCAAACCGGCAATGACGGACCAGGAAACAGTCCAAAATGCCATGAAAAATAATGTAAACCACCAGAGCTGTCAGTTGGCTTACAAAAGGTGTCCGGTCATAGAAAAATGGTGTTGGCTGGCAGTTCTGCGAGGCATAGGGATACTAGAGATGCCGCAAGGCCGGGATGAAAACGAGATTATGAAAAGCCAAAATTTAAGAGCGTTACTTGAACTACTGCTGATATTTTATCGCCCTTTTTCAGCCTATGTGGTGTATGAGTAGTCAAGTATGCCATTCCGGCACTTTATCCCTCCCTGTAGCTACAAATGGCATATACCTCGACAAAACAATTGCGACATTTGCACTGAGTGGATTGAACTGGATATCTAGGGCATAAATCGATCCATCTTGGTAACGCATCGTATGTTGTGTGATTTCCTTTTCGAGGGTTTACGCTCCACCATAGAAACATTCGTCGCCACATTTTTCTAACTGAGGCCCATTGGAAAAGCCCACGGAGGGAAAATGCTTTGGCGAGCAAGGTGAAAAAATCCAAGTATCGTGAAGTGATACTCATGCAATTTTTTGGTGGAGTTGATAAACAAGTGGGAGGAGACTCCACTGATGAGGAGAAGTCAAGGGTTCTCCGATCAAAGGCCGGTTTAGATGATTTGACACCCAGGCCCTGCCAGCCCTGCTTGCGTAGGTAGCTTGCCCATCTTGCGCCTAGGATCGTCCTTGGCCCCATGAGGGGCGCATACTCGGTCAGTTTACGGATAGCCAAGTTACGTTGGAGACGGTCGGAGAGGATTCGAGTCTAGGGTCAAGCCGGAAATGCCAAAGTAGTTGATGGATGATTGTTAAATCCTGTGACTAGGCTGTAATCTTAGTGGATGGGTTCCGAGTTATTGAAGTTTAGCCAAAAAGCCACGAGCTATAGCAGAGAGTCAGGTTGATACCAATTCGCTGTCATTGATGCAGCAGAGCAAACGTGTCAGTATAAAAGCAGCAAGCATTATGCGGATCATTAGTGCCACAGCGGTTCATAAGCTCCGGAACGGATTTCCATGTCACGATCTCCAACGCATGGAACAAACCGCCCAGATTTCCCCTCACAATGGAGGGAGGGAAAAGAAACAAGGAGAAGGAGAAGAAGAAAAAAGAGAAAAGAGGGAAAGGAAAAAGAACAAGACATGGAAGAACCAAACATTACCCAATTGGGCCATCGTGTCACCTCTGGCTGGACGTTCTCCTTCTCCAACGACAATGACAAGCTTTCTGAGGACTCTGGTGGAAGGCCCATGATGCAGGTCCCGGAGGCTCGGCTGCACGATATGTCTTTCCTTTGCCTTTTTGGGGAGCACGGACATTGGCCATTGGCGAGCGTGGGGCTTTGTTGGTCGCCTAGATTCAAGTCAAGAGTCAAAGTCAAGGGAGGGAAAGACGAGGCGAGCATTAGAATTCATTGGGGGAGTACTAGGGTGGGTAGTCTAGTCTAGAATGCAAGCTGATAGTGTTAACGGCCTACCTTATATAATTACATACTATTTAGAGATGATTCATGCTATTGTCAGCTCTGATTGGAGCCGAGTCATGGGATCTACTTCTTACAGTAGCATGGGGTGTAGGTAGGCTGTTAGTATTGTACTTTTACACACCCTAGATCTTCTCTTTCGTACGGAGACATGACCTTGGCTTCACATTACTTTAGTCTGTAAAAAATGGCCATTTGACCTGCCATTCTCCAATTTCTATACAGGCACTCGATTCCCATACCTGGCACACCTTATATCTTCCTCCCTGACCTTATCTTATTCAATACTTGGTAAGTCTGACGTGCCTGCCTCTTACCTCACTCCTCGGTCAACCCGTGCCTTCTTCCATTTACCCCTCCATACTCCTCGTCCCGCCTTCCCATATCCATCTGTCTATACCTTAGCTTTAAGGTACTTCTACATTCCATATCTCCATCACTCTTCTTTTTTTTCTCCCCCGTCACAACCATCTTATCATCGTCGTCATTGCATCCCATCCCCGCTTACACCTGCACAGTCCTGCCTGACGCGATACAACCTCTTGTCTCAAAGTCCACCATGAACCTTCTGTAACGATTCGCCTCGTTGCATCCAAACCGCTGCCTCGCCCGTTACAGAGAGCTCGAGCACGACCTGGACCTAGTGAAATCCTAGGACACAACACCAGCAAAGGACCGTCAAGCTGCTCAGTCAGCACCCGGCGCATGCCGCCAAGCAACACCAAACCGTGTCACAACTGCCGTCGTCGACGCCTGCGCTGCGACCGCTCATGGCCGACATGCCACAAATGTGCGGTTTCAGGGCAGGAATGCCTCGGGTATGGCAAGGTCTTCGTCTGGACTCAAGGCATTGACTCCCAAGGGAACGTCAATCCGCCTCCCGGACGGAGACTAGCCGACGATTCTGACAGCTCCGCGACCGCCTCTGCTTCACCTCCGGGCAATCATCCAGGCCAAAGTAATAGTGACCGTCCGAGACCCCAACCCCAACCTGACTATAGCGATCAGCATCCTCTGGCGCGTTTGGTTCAGCAGGCTCAGCAAGCTGCTCAAGAGGCGGAAGACCTAAATCAGAGTCAGCAACAGCGGTCTACGCAGAATGATGAGTCGCCAACATCTAGCGATACCATGGACTGGTCCCCACCCACAGGTGCACTTACAGATCCTTTGTTCCAAGACCTTGACCATGCCTCACGTTCCTACCTTGCTCACTGTAAGTCTTGGCCCCAATCCCTGCCACTTCCAAGAGAATGCTAACACATTTTCCAGTCTCCGAAAGGGTTTGCAAAGATCTTGTGGTCCGAGACACGCCTGAGAGTAACCCCTTCCGCGAGTTGATACCCTTGACGCGGAAACACCCGCTTCTGTTGCAAGTTATCATTGCGACTTCAGCTATCCATTGGTCCAATATTGTCCGCCGGTTTGAGATCCCGCCCGGCATGACTGATTCTACTGGTATTGTCACTATGCTACGTTCAAGAGATCTTGTGACACAAAAGGCTCTCATCGATGCCTTGACGGCAAAGCAAAAGGCCATGAGCCACCTGAGAGAGGTTCTCGATACCCTTGACCCGGCTGGTAGCGAAGTGGCACTGGCTGCCATGCACTTCTTTATCAAATTTGACTTGATTGATCTGAACAAGCCGGACAACCAGAGCTGGAGGGCCCACCTTGAAGGCGCCACGAGTATCATGGCACTACTGAATCCGGATAGCAATCCTAACGCATCTAGTAGAATACTGCGGGACCGTGTCATTACTGACAGCTTCATGTAAGTCCCAGTTGTTGTTATAATATGGCAATTGCTGACATCTATTAGCTACAACATTTTGGGCTCGACATTGACATCTGGAGGGCTTGCAGCTCGCGTTGCACGACAGGCTTTTCAATTCTTGCCCGTTATGAAGCGAGTGGAGCTGACGAGCTACTTGTCGTGCCCTCCCGAGATCCTCAACATCATCCTTTCTGCATCCGAGTTGTCTCATGAAGTACCATGGACAGATCAGTCTTTGGGGGCGGCAGATAAAGCAATAGCTCTGATAGACGAAGCTCTTGCTGTTGACATTGTAGCTTGGGCGGATTACTTGCGGCAACACAACCTGATCCAAGACCTTGACAGCCGAGTGCATCTGGCTGCAGCCCACAGGTCAGCGGCATGTCTATACATCCTTCAAGCGTTACCGCTAGTTCGGTCAGTGCGGTCCGTCGACACCGATTTTTTGTTGGACGACGTTTTGAACAATTTAACCGCTATCGATGAGAACGACCCATACTTTAAGGCCTCATCGTGGCCAACCTTTGTTGCAGGGGCCGAGACACGAGACCCTGAAAGACGCATGTGGGCCCTGAGAAGGTTGTTGTCGATTTGGCAGATTTGTCCGTGGGGGTATCTCTTCACGGCAATTGAAATGCTCAAGGCAACTTGGGCGATGCAGGATACACGCGGTTCGGACAACGTCAACTGGCTACATGATCTACGAGGAATGGGGTTTGAAAACCTGATTGTCTGATATGATATGATATGATATGATTTTGGGTACGGAGTGTTTAAGTCCAGCGTTTTGGCGAAAAGTTAAATCGTGTTTTATTCTAGGACGCAGTATAGTACGTTTGTAAGCTCGGAGTACCAAAGTATTAGCTAATAGCTTAGAGGAGCGCCGCGTATTTTAGCAAGCTGTTCATAGTTCAGTAGTAGAGAATAGAGGTGTTTGGGCGTTGCAGTGGTTTTGTCGCAGTTCCGGTTCTAGACTGGTCGAAACTCGCGATGGCTTCACCGGTTCCGACAAGCTCCCTTTTGAGATAGGGGATTTATCAGCAGACCCACCACGTATGCGATATGACGGCAGTCTTGGAGTTTGTCACTCGACTTGGACTGCTCATTTCTCTCCAATTCATGGCTACTTGCGAGTCTGGATCGCAGAAGCGAGTCTACGGCGTTAACCGCATCTGCAGTTCTGATTTGTCTAGCTGGGATCTGACATGCCAAAGCCCAGGGTCCTAGACATTTTCTACTTTCTCCACTGGTTTAGAAGAACTAGAAGCATGCAGCTTGTCCAAAGCGGGCTGAGCTTGAAATCTCGGCCGAGACACCTGACCCCTCTAGCCACCTGCAAGACCGGCCTATTCGAGCGTGGTTCTTCTGAGCGAGAGATAGCAGTGAGAACAGTGAATGGACATGTTTTTGCACACGTGTAGAAGAATCTGGCTCACGATCTTCGAATGGAGGGGTTACACTGCATGACAACAAAAAGAAACGCCAAGATGTCTCTTTTCCCCTTTCTCCTCATTGTCTTGCGGTGCTTTGTGTTACCCCCTCATCTTGATGTCGAGATCTGACGGTGTTGGTGGTGTTGGTGTTGGTGTTGGTGTTGGTGTTGGTGTTGGTGTTGGTGTTGGTGTTGGTGTTGGTGTTGGTGATGGTGGTGGTGTAAGAAGCTCGGAGAGGTACGTACTGTAACTACGTAACGTCTTGCTTTTCGGTGTTGACGGGAACTTACATGCATGAGAAAGGGCAAGCGATAACGGAGGCAGGGAGGATGACAGGGATGGTGAAGAATAGTGAGGTGGGGAAATAATGCTTCTTACGGATAGAACGGCGTCATTCCATCATTGGCTGTTTTTATAGCGGAACTACTGTTAACTATCAAGCTGTCCATAGAAATTTCTCTTGTCTGGGAGTTGTGGTCTTGCTAGCGGAATTGAAGAGATGGTTTTGCAGGGTATAACAGAGCAAAGCCGAATGATTCATTATTAGAACGATATTGTTTAACTATAGTATTTACACGCAATAGATTGAATAAAGCGGTTATTGATTGCAGACAATATGGCATCGCGGAACATCTTGTGGCTTTCAATCATATTGCCAACTAAACTCAGATGATACAGTCCGTCTATAGTGATATATGAACAGTATACCTACATGGATATTAAAGATGATGACTGGCCCGATGCAACGAGAAAGGGCGTAGACCTACAGCTCCTTAATACTCTAAGACATATATACACTTTTTCCATATCTATGCAGTTGCACACTGCTCAACTTCGCCTATTTTCTCAATTAAAGCTGGTCGCCCGAGAAGCAGAGAAGCTCACATGCCCCGGTTTGTAAGTTATGTGTGCAGTGGCAACCCATCCGTTCACAAATCGGCTGTTGATGCAACCTCATCCTTTTCATATGGGACAACCTGCGGCAGCACAGCTTTGCCTATTGACTAATAGTAATAAGTACGCTACTAGAATAGGGCTGCATTTCCTCGTTCTATCAGGAGCTAGTTCACGCACTCTTGGCCTTTCATGCACCGTTGCAAAACCGGCCAGCATTAAAGTGCATGTGCTACGAAAGCAATGCAGAGGCTTCTGCGTCTGCCTTACCGATGAGACGGTAGTCTTACTACAAACTAACCTCTAGCTCGTGAAAGGGAGTAAGAACATTCACTTGAGTAGAGCGAAATGCGATATGGGGAGGTGCAAAGGAATGGCCAGGCACATAATGTTGGTCGATGGCGCACCAACAAGCCATGATTGATATCATGGGCAATGACTCGATAAGTCAAAGAAAAGCCACTTTCGAAACGGACAACGTGGTGGAAAATAGTAAGATTAAGAACGATCCACGCATACCTCGTGAATGATATACGCCAGCCATGCACCTTGGTCATGATCGTTAATGTAATAACCCGAAGCCTAAGCGCCATTTCAAGAAGCGAATTGAACCATGACCGAGATGAAAAGAGTTGAACGAAAGGGAAAGGGGGCAGTGCCTGGCCTAGATACAGGGAATATTGCAACGTAAGAGTTGCGGTATAAAGTTGGGGAACGAAACAAAGAAACCATCAAGTACCGGTTAGGTCAGGAAGTATAATATGAAGGCTGCGGACTGTCGCCATCGTGGCCTACCAACGTCGGCTATACTGGTGTTAGCTGTGCATGTCTCAGCCCACGATCGTGGCTTACCTGTAAGCTGAATCGAGCTTTGTCTGACGACGCTTGGGCTTCAGCCCTGACATGGACGGCTTGCGTTTTGGAGACTCATCGGGAGTCTTGGCCTTGGTATCCCGGCCAAGCAACTCAGCTTCCAAGGAATCCAACCCTGATGATGTTACGGAAATGGAAGAGTTTCGCGAGGACGGAGTCCGACTACGGCTACGGTCGCGGTTACGGCCACGACTGCGGTCTCTGTCCCGGCCTCGATGATGCCGCTCCGGAGACCGTCGACGATCATCCATGTTTCGGAAATCTCTTGCTTCGTGTTCGGAGCTATCTCGACGTGATCTGCGTCTCTTGGGTTCCCTGGGCTCGTACGTGTCTCGCGAATCCAAGTGACTGTCGTGTGATCCTCTTCGGTTGGCACTGGGAGGGCTTTGTGATCGTTGTCTCTTCAAAGGCCGCTCAACGGGCTTGTCGTCATCCGAGTGGCCTCGTTTGGACTGTTGTTCAGGGACCTCGCCACTCTCGGAGCGTTCACTCCGAAGGATTTCGTCAGGTTTCGATAGGAGCTCAGATACAGGATCTCCGCTAGGAAGTTTGCCGTCGCGGACAAACGCGGGGTCGGATTCGATTTCTGGCCAATACGGTTTTTCATGTATTGGCTTGACATACTCCTCGATATTGTCAGCTTGGACATAGTCCGTTTCGATGCATTTCGCATCCCATTTTCTAGGAAGAAGCACCTCGTCATTGTATTCTGCAGGCAATGGCTTGCCAACTTCATCCGGCGCATGATGGGGTTCTGGCTCTTTGAAGATGGCCTTGTTCTCCCATTCCCATTCGTCTTCGGTAGCCTTCTCGGGTACTGTATCTGGTCTCTGTGACAAATCAGGTTTCGGAGTTTCAACTTGAACCTTTTGAGTTTCAGGTGTTCCTGAAGGTGTACTTGGCTTTAACTTGATAGGAGTTGTCGAAGCCTTCTTCTCTTCTGGTTTTGGGGATGGTATAGGTTTAGGAAGGCTGGGTATCTTGGGATCAGAACGTCGGTTGCTGTTTTCTTGTGGTTTCTGATCTTGCCGGGGATGTGGTTGATTCTTTTTCTGTCGGTTGTCGTGGTTACGGTTATGACGGTCATTCTTGCGCTTATTCCGATGATCACGAGAATTATCAGGAAAGTCCCGACGACCTCTATTAGGCTGCCCATGCTGGTTAGGTTGTGGGGGCTTTGGGGGCAGAGGAGGTTTTGGAGGTAACGAAGCAGGTAAAGGTAATGTTGCGGCAGAAGTTGACCGTGGCACGGGAGGGGATCCTGATGATCGGTTTGGGCGTGGTATAGGGGGTGCTGGAGATGGGACAGGAGGCCTAGGAGGTGGAGGATGCCCGTACGTAGGTGGTGCGCTGTGGGAACCATATGGGGGCGGATATGATGGTGGCGGAGCATGCTGCCCATAAGATGTCGAGGCAGGTGGAGGGTAATGAGGATAATGAGGTGGTTGAGCGTAAGGTGCGTGGTCTTGACGAGGTGGAGGAGGTCCATACGGACGTGGATATGAGGATTGTGGTACCGGGTGCTGAGGAGGAGGCGGAGGAGGAGAAGCATATGTACCGGGAGGTCTAGGAGGTGCTGGAAGACCTGGGGGAGGGGCGCCGTATGAAGGTGGAGGATACGGTTGAGAGTAGCCCGGGGGAGAGTATCCAGGCGCATAACCAGACGTTGGAGTGCCATAAGGAGGGTAATGAGGAGGATATGAGGGAGGTGGTCCGGCTTGATAAGGTACAGGCGGAGGGCCGTAACCTGCAGGCGGGCCGTATCGAGCTATACCTGGTCCTGGCACCGGTGGTGGTGCATGCGCAGGTGCGTATTTGGTGATGATGGGTCCTTTAGACTTCTTGGAACCTCCATGATGATCTCTATTACCTCCATGCGCGGAAGTATTGGCGTTTCTCCAAGCTGCAAGACCGCTATCCACGAGTTAATACTTGAAAGATCCAAAGTCCAGGTCAGACTACCAGGACCTGAGCACTTACGCTGGTGTTTCCCTAGTAGGTTCCGGGCATGCTATAGTCCAATGACCAGAACCGCCGCAGTTGTAACATCGAGCCTCTTCCGGCCGAGGTTGGCCAGGAGCCGTGTTAGGCATGGCTGGAGAAGAGCAGAAGTGTATATAAAGAGAAGCCTTGACAAACACAGGACACTTCCTGGTAGCAGGCGATGTCAGAATGGCACAGTTGAGCCAACGCCGTAGCGTATATAACACTTGTGGGATGCTGTAGAAAAGCGATAGCGACTTGGTCAGCCAGATGTGATGCA
Source organism: Fusarium sp. PT (assembly GCA_021020635.1). Classification (NCBI taxonomy): domain Eukaryota; kingdom Fungi; phylum Ascomycota; class Sordariomycetes; order Hypocreales; family Nectriaceae; genus Fusarium; species Fusarium sp. PT. The sequence continues at coordinate 1,148,394 of JAHMRZ010000010.1, forward strand.
ATGAGATGCGACACTCCGCGGGCGCGACTCAATAGAACAAGTTTGAACAAGCGGTCTGAGGCTGACTTGAGTAACACTGTGATACGTCTCACAACAGAAAGCTCAGCGCGACTCAGAGGCGAAGCGAGGCGATGATATTGCTGTGTCAGGTAGCGATGGCCAAGCTTGTCAGTATCGGTATCAGTGCCAGCGCGCGGTCGCGATATGCAAAAGCCCCCTCCCTGAACCTGCTCCGGGCTTTATCAGAGAGGCTTCATTCAGGGATCCTTGAGGGAAGGGGCCTGATGAGATGGACGAGCTTCGAGTTAAGGTGATGACAATCTTTGAAAAACTGACGATGAGGCTCAATTGTCAGAGGCAGTAATTGATGGCGATGATAGTCATTGGTGGATGGCGATGCTGGAGGTTGTCGCGTGCGCACGGGCCACGTCTGAGGTCAGGTATGGGAAGTTGAAACTGAAATAAACTTTGGGCATTTCCCAGGAAATCAGGGCTCTTCTTTCTTGGCGTGCATCTATTTAAAGGAGAGCTCCTTCAGCGGAAAGTTATAATTTAGACATTGAAGCCTGGTTCTTTCCTCTACACAATGTGTCAACTCTATAGAATGTCTGGACATAAGATAGATATAATGTGTTTTATGAAACACTAACTCATCGAAACCTATTCCTTGTAAACCCTGCGGCAAATAGGTTTACTCCTAGTATTATCTACTATCTCTGGGAACGATATCCGTACTTCGTAGTATCTTACCACTTTCCGTCCTCAACTCTGAATGCCACAGATCAACCATTCTCATAGACTATATAGTCTCAGCCAGAATATATCTTTTTAAACAACATAAACAGAACAGTCCCAATAATTTGAACCAGCTTCCCACACACCAATACCTCCAGTATCTCCTCCACCTTAAATATAGTCCAAATGTGGGGAGTGAAACTGGCCGGGCCTTTTCCCCGCCGAGTCAGTGACGACTAAGCAAACCACCACCAGCTATCTAAAACATCCCACCGCCAAAAACACCACCATTACCACCACCATGCTGTATATGTAATCACGACTACGATACACGCGGACATAGCCTTTTGTCTTTTTTTTTTGTATCGCGAACCCTCGAGACCTTTTCACCTCCGCCGCGCTTGCTCTGCCTTCGACTATCTTCGCTCCCTGCGTCCATGTGAAGTGAACTGCCTTGGTCCCGATCATGTTGGTACAACCACCGAGCTCACCAGACATCATCCTTACCAGGAGCCGAATTCGACGCCGTCACTCTTAATGATACCTACGCCACAACATACGGTCTTCAATTTCTTAGCATAATACTTGCTTATCAACCTTACCGCTCACCCTACCCTGCCGGCATTTATAACGACTGCTATATATTCCACCATGCCCGGGCTACCTTGTAAGCGACGCATTCGAACGGAAGGGTTCCCAGGCTCACATTTCTGACCCCAGCGTCCGTCGATCTCGACGAGTGCATCTCGCGCTTGTACAACAAGGAGTTGCTCGCCGAGTCTGTCATAGAAGCCATCTGCGCCAAGACAAAAGAGCTTCTCATGCGCGAATCCAACGTCGTCCACGTCCGCGCACCCATCACTGTCGTAGGAGATATCCACGGCCAGTTCTTCGACCTTATCGAGATTTTCCGCATCGGCGGCTACTGCCCTGACACCAATTATTTGTTCCTCGGTAACCGCCCACGAGCTTGAGATATGGACATGGTGGACTTTTGCTGACCAAGCCTGGGGCGAAACAGGAGACTACGTTGATCGTGGCATGTTCAGTGTCGAAACAATATCGCTACTCGTGTGCTTGAAACTCCGATATCCTAATCGCGTACATCTGATCCGTGGAAACCATGAATCGCGCGGTGTCACGCAGTCATACGGCTTCTACACAGAATGCTCGCGCAAGTATGGTAATGCCAACGTGTGGCATTACTTTACAGACATGTTTGACTTTTTAACTTTGAGCGTTGTAATCAACGACCAAATATTTTGCGTTCATGGAGGTGGGTGCACAACATCTTGGGGAAACCCGCTTTACTGACGTGTGACCCAGGTCTTTCCCCTTCTATCCATTCTATCGATCAAATTAAAATCATAGATCGCTTCCGCGAGATCCCTCACGAAGGCCCCATGGCCGATCTCGTCTGGTCTGATCCTGACCCTGAACGCGACGAGTTCTCCCTTTCACCCCGCGGCGCGGGGTATACTTTTGGCGCACAAGTCGTTAAGAAGTTCCTGGCTGTCAACAACATGTCGCATATCCTGCGCGCTCACCAGCTCTGTCAGGAGGGCTTTCAGGTCCTCTACGATGACCGCCTCAGCACTGTCTGGAGTGCGCCCAACTACTGTTACCGTTGTGGCAACATGGCCAGTGTGCTTGAAGTTAGCGACACGGGTGAACGTTTCTTCAACGTTTTTGCGGCCGCTCCCGAGAACGATGTTCACAAGGACCTTCAACCTGGAAACGAAAAGTCTGCCGACGGGAATGCCTTGCCAGACTATTTCTTATAGACGAAACTACTCACACATACATACACCACCCTAGAGTCACAGGCTCGGGCTTAACGATCTTCACATCAATGATACCATGTCTTGAACGCAGGCATTCACGGGTTTGAACCGACAGATAGAGTTGCATAGCATAGAGCTTGATGTATATAGGCATTTTTATTCTCCTGAAGTATGAGGCTCTTAATCGAGCTCCAAGTACTGTCTAGTCAGCGACGAGTACATGATACGAAACAGAGCAGCCACCGTTCTCCGACCCAAATGAGGTTTTCTTTTAACTTTATGTAAGGTTTTGTCTGTGTGAGTTCTTCTCCGATGTTCAGGTATCTCATTATCTCATGATTTGTGTGATATGTATTTTCGAGTTATGTTGTCGGTGCGCGCACTTGAGCCTAGATGTTTACCAGTCCTTGGCAATGTCGAAACTCCACTCAAACTCGAGATGCTTCTTCTTATCGTCGTCAACGAAGCTAGAGATGGCGTTGTAGTGGCCTCGAGCGAGCATGCCGCTAGGAGCCTCCTCCTCCTGGACTATAAGTTTGTCAGTTGTCAATTCTCTACATTTCATATATGGAACCTACACTTCTTGATGTAAGTAGGCTGCTTGTCGGTGCTGGGGGCGTAGCTGCCAATCATCTCAGAGTCCTTGGAAACTCGAATGCCCTTTCGCTTGACGACCTGGACGTAGTGGAGACCGCTAAGAATCTCGTGCTGAACCTTGAACTTGGCGCTCATGGTGAACTTGGCACCCTCCTTGATGTTGAAGGGCTTGTCCTTGAGAGTGGTCTCGCTACCAGGGGTAGAAAGGTCGATGGTGACAGGAGGGCGTCCAGGAGAGTCCATTGTCAAGGAGAGAATGATACAGACTCGAGGGTCGTTGGGGTCGGAGATGTCGGTACCGCCGCCGAGACCAAGGGACTCCTTGTATCGTTGGAGAGACTCATCGCCGGCGTCTGGAGGATAGAAGTGTTAGCTTGATTGCAACTGAGGCAATTGGTTTGGTAGAAGCGGTAAGTGGAATGGCAGGCGATCTGGGGTAGCTAGATCTAGATGTGCTCTCTGATACAATAGATATTGTTGTTTTATGTCTTGATCTGAAGCTGGAGTTGTAGCTATAGCTATAGATAGAGCACATAATATAGGGTGAAAGTAGCATAACGCGTATCATGCCATGTCGGTGCCATATTAAGAGGCGACACACCACATACCCAAAGGCCTTTCGTTGCGCATACCACGGAGCATCAAACCAGGAAAGAGAGAAACACCTACCCATCTGCTGGTACTCAGCCAGACTCTGCTTGGGCTGAGAGAGCTTGTAGCCCTGAGTCTCCTCGGGCATAGTATCATCGTCGTGAGAAGCCATGGTGGGCGGGCGGGGCGAGTCTGGCAAAGACAAAAAGAGGCGGGGTGAGGAAACAGAAAGATGATATGCTACAGCACAAGTCGATCGAAGCTACCTAAGCAAAAGTTAGGTAAGTAGAAATGGAGATCGAGAGTTGAGTAAAGAAAGGAGAAGAAGAGGAGAGGAAGGAGAGGAAAAGATGGAAGCTTACTCGTTAGATCGAGACAAGGTTAGAGGTGAGCTTGGAGGGGCTTTCCATTGCACAGGCGGTGACGATAGAGGGGCCTGGAGGGGCTTCCCGTTCCCGCAGGGCGGTGTTGCAAGCCCAGAGGACCTAGTCTCCAGCTGCTACTGCTGGAACTTGGGCTAGAGGCGGTCGCTGCGGATGCTACAGTGGGGCCTGAAGATTGAACAAGCAATTCCAATTGGTGTGCGATTGATTGCAGTCAGAAATGCTAACGGTGACACCAATGATTGTTGTCGATTGTTATGGAGAACGTATCGTCTTCAGGGGTTCAATGTGAGACTGGTTGAGGCTTATTTTGGGCAGTTTATGGCGGCTGTGGCTCGATTGTGTTTCGAGTTGCGAGCAATTATCGGATTGAGAATGACCTGGACGTCAAATTGTCATGCCTGTATCTTGCTGACCGCCATAAGTAACTAAAACTACCCATGGGCTCTGTTTGTTGGTACTTCATTGTCAGATCAATAACGATAGAATTTGGGGTGCATACCGCCTTGGAAAACGAAATCACCACGTGGATGTTTATTGTCGTACTGCTACAGGGTAAGGAAATCTGTTTCTGCTTCGTTCTCACAAACCAACCTTCCGGGACACCATGCCGAGATAGTTTGTGAGTACAGTAACTCTTTGATTCTTTATTTTATCAAAGAAATCATATTGTCAATTTAGAAAGTGAGTCGGCGTTTTGTAAACATCGATTCTGTGAAGGCGTGGGCCGGCGCATCATGAATCACGTCCATTCCTCCAATTCAGCTCTGTGAGTGAATGCACGTCGACAGCTTAGACTTGAGTAGCATAATAACATGCAGCGCATATAGTGAGTTCTGCAGGGTAGTATGTAACAACCGTCTGTCAATCACAATTAACTAAAATAGGGTTCAGTGATATAATGACAGATACGTCAACAGTCAGGAAGAGATATAGTCGGAGCTTCGATCATGGATAGTTTCGATCTCATTATGATCCCCGATCAAACTTTCTTGAACGCTCGGAGCTCTTTCTAGGCAGATAATGTAGATACCTAGACGGGTTAACAAAAAAGAAGGAACATAAACTATCATTAGAGCCGGTGACATAAAGACTTGGTCAGATTTAGTGACCTGAATTGGTCTAAGTTTCTCAGTACTTTTGTCAATCTCATGAAGACTCCCTGGTAGGTACTTTATATCAGATACTGGACGATCAGCTGACCTGATACGCTGGCATGCAGCAGCAGCTTGACGCGCGATAAGTGACATGGTACGTCGTCATTCGTCAATGTCGTACGTAGGTACCTTAGCTGGTATCATCCCCTCCATGACCGAACACAGAAGCCAGGAGTGAGACTGAGACTGAGACTGAAATGGTCGCACTCATCCATCGTCTCTCTTCCGTGACCTCATCTGTCAGATTAGGCTCGTCAATCGTCAAGGCCCATGCATGCCATGTCTCTTGATTGTTTCGCTTCGCAGTTCAAGCCCGTCTCATGGCGCCGCACCCAAACGAGTCAATCTGAACCCATGCTAATTTCCCCGCGTTCTGAGCCAGCCCAGCAGCTCGCCGGGCTGTTCGCGCGCCGGGCACAGCGAAGCTCAGGGGACCCCAGAGCGTCAAGTCATTTTGGGGGTGCGGTTCACCCTGAAGATCGACGTTGGTTGGCGCTGGACTTTGTTGGGCTTGGCCTGGTACTGGTTGCTAGGGGCGGCAGAAGAGTTGCTGGCAGACTCCAGAACAGAGTTTCCCCACGTGCACTCCTGGCTAATGGAAAATCGAAGACGACATCAATGGCTGTACAAGAGAGGGCACGAGATTAGTATGCTAGCCTGCAAAACACGTTCTCTCTATTGGTAGCTTGAGACGCGGTCTCTTCACTCAACAAATTGACAATAAATCAAATTACACGGATAGCATCAGCTAGATCTGCCGGAAAAAAAGAGGGACGTACTCCCTGACCAGGGGAACTCTTCGGGTAATAGCGCTAAGTCAGGTGCGCGGTAAAATGGGGCTAATTTGACACAAAGATTAACAGAGAACCTCAAATTCACAGCATCACGCACCCAGAACTCCTGTACCAATCTATCTCGCAGCTCTCCACCCTGCTCCTGCGTGCTAATCCCCTTTAAGCCCGAGAACCCGCCCAACAGGACCACTGCTAAACCCTCGACGCTATCGACCATCTAATTTGCGCGACTCTCATCTCAGCTCTTCCCTCAAGTCTTGTCGCGAATCCTTCCTTTTTCCACTTTCATCTGCTTCATCCCATCTACTTCTCTCCCTCTATTTACGGCATCGGCACTGCTAAAGCTGCCTGCTTTCTTATCAATTTTATTGCCTGGAGCGCGATTGACGTTCCCCAAGGCTTCCTTTTTACACTGGATGAAATAAGCCCTGCCTTGACACGGTACGTTTGAAGCCAATCCTGTCGTGGCCCGTTATCCCCAATTTCGAGCCTGCGCCAGAAATCAATTACGTTGCACCGCCATCAATACAGCTGACACGACCTTTTCGATCTTCTACAGGCTTCATCCAGTTTTATAATCACTTGCGCGCCGAGATACGAAGGCAGAAACCATCGCCGTCGCGAGGATTCGATTCGTCGATTGTGAGGTAATCCACATCAGTCGCGCCGCGCCCCGTTTTCATCACGGCAAACCAGCATAGCATCATACAAGATGGCTCCCCAACATGAGCGCGTTTTGCCCGCTAAGAATAACCCTCTCATGACTGAGAACGTTCCCGATCGTAAATTCCCCCACTACTCTGGCGTCGCGAGTTCGCATGCTCATTCTTACTTTTAGATGCCGATTTGGTCGCGCGTAGACGCCTTGGTCAGACCAAGCTGACACCTAAGATGGTTGGCACTGGTGACGCTGAGCACGCAGCTCTTGGCGTTTTTGACTACGCGCATCTCCGAGCTCCTCTGCCCAAGGGAATCGTATCAGGCATTTTCAAGTCCAGCCCGAACAGTTATTTCCTCATGCGACGCAGCTTTGATGGTTACATCTCAGCGACCGGCATGTTCAAGGCCAGCTTCCCTTACGCTGAGGCATCCGACGAGGAGGCGGAGCGCAAATACGTCAAGTCTCTCCCCACTACGAGCCACGAGGAGACTGCCGGCAACATCTGGATTCCCCCAGAGCACGCTCTAATCCTCGCTGAGGAGTACAAGATTGCTCCCTGGATTCGCGCCCTTCTCGATCCCTCTAAGATTAACGTGGCAACTCCTCCGGACTCTCCGGCCAAGAACATCGTGCCACCTCCCAAGTTTGACCCTATCAAGGCGTCTCAGCCTGTGTTGGCTCCCCCCACTCCATCGACCATTTCTCGAAGCACTCGTTCGCGTCGTTCGGCCAGCCCCACCAAGAGCACAAGACGCGCTCCCGCTTCGCCCCGAAAGCGAAGCACACGCGCCAAGGCCGAGATCGTCGAGACCATTGCCGAGAAGACCGATCTGGTCAACGGCGCAACTGAGACCGAGGCCAAGTTCGAGGAGACTAGACAAGGCGACATTGTCTTGCAATCGACCGAATTCGAGCCTGCCATCGTGCTGGAGCCGAGAGAGGAAGACCCCAAGGTCAAGGTTCACATTGAAGAGGGTATCACAACGGACGATGCTGGTGTCGAAACAAGGCGCACAATCACCGAAGTCGAACTTCCTCTACCTACTGCTGGCCAGCCTCCTACCGCCGAGGAAATTGCTCATATGATGGAAGCAGCCAAGGAGATGGTCCAAAAGAGCAAGGCCGATGCGGGTATCCATACTGAGGAGGGAGGTGAGCAACAAGATGCCCCAGCTTCTGCCAAGAAGAGCAAACGAAAGGCCGGTGATATCTCGTTGGGAGACAAGGACGAGGAGGGGACAGAGACTACCACAGAGCTGCAGCCCAGGTCAAAGAAGGTCAAGACCGAGACGCAGTTACGGAAAGAAAAGGTCAAGAACCGCGCGCTACTTGGACTAGGTGCCACTGTTGCAGTTGGGTAAGTACATATGTTTGTCGTGCACGTTTGATACGATTGCTAACCGGTTGACAGTGCCATTGTTCCCTGGCTCATGAACTTTATCTAAGCTACGAATTATCATGTCATGTCTTCGGTAACTAGGCCTTTAGTAGGGGCCTGAATAGTCTCAAAATGACCGTGGCTGTGATATATGGATGGGACAGGCGGATTGGATCGGCGCGGCTCTTGTTTTTTTGGTTGTTTATATCGTTTCCTGTCGTTGTGTTGCACTTAACGGAATTCACTACCCAATACTCACTCACCTTGTTGGAGCAAGATGTGTTGAGTAGCCTCTCGGGGAGACGGCTACTTTCTATACCACATCGCTATACATAAATTTCTCCCCCTTTTCTTAACAACTTTTATTACCAAAACTTCCCACTCCCCCTATTGCACATACCCCTTTATAGCCTGGAGGTCGCCGACACGAGACATGTTGGTGAAGTCTGGGTTTTGCTTGCTTGATTGGCTCACACTTCGCTTGGAAGGATATTTGGGAGACGACAGACAGAGATGAGGTGGGCATGATGAAGACGGGAAGTTCATATGAGAGAACCCTCATCGAGGTTGACTGTGTCGACTCCCATCTGACTATGTACAAAGACCTTCGGACAAATAAAATAAAAACTAATACGACACCTGCTGTGCTTGACGCATCTGCCATCATGTAGTGTAAATTAGGCAGTTGAATGACTGAGGTGAGGTAGCCTGAACCAAGTCTCTTAACTGCCTAGACTGCTAGACTGCTAAACCTTTAGTGAGGATTGCCCCGTGTTTTAGCGCTTGTGCTCCATGATTCCCGCCAGCTTCCCCGCACAATCCCTCAAGCTCCTCCATTGACGGGCAATCCCCCAATTCATTCATCATGCTATCCATGGTCCCCTAACTTACGTGATGTAAATCAACTCGGCAACCCCCCAGCTCTGGCTAAGTACGGCAATGGCCGGCTGTCTTTCGGGTAACTAATCCCCCACACGCCCAGCCGGTCTCAGTGAGATATCCAACATCTCATCTGTTTTATTGTAAAGAAATCTATCTCTTGTGAACTATACCGCTTACTTAACTTCATATATCCCTACTACTCGATGAAACGTTGTTATACGTTTCTGTGGAATACATCTTAAGTTATAGTCACTCCCTCATACTCAGTCGATATGAGACCACCAATGCGCCTCGGGAGCTTTGTGCTTCGTCGAGGTTTTGCCAGTTCGGCACGACGACTTGATAACTATGGTTTCATTGGTCTGGGACAGATGGTATGCGACCTTCCTGTGACATTGGCAGGAAGTATTATGTACTAATGCAGTTGCAATAGGGATATCAAATGGCAAAGAACCTACAGTCGAAGCTGAAACCCTCAGATAAGGTCTCCATCTTCGACATCAACACTGAGTCAATGAAGGGCCTGGAAATAGAAATGAAGGCAACTTCGTCAGGAGCTCAAGTCGAACTTGTAGCCAGTGCGTTCGACGCTTCAAAAGATGCTGTAGGTTTATCTCTTACCTTGAGTGCGGTCCACTAACACTGCTAGGATACTATTATCACCGTCCTTCCGGAACCTCAGCACGTCAAAGGCGTCTATGAGTCCATCATAACTTCATCTCTCCCCAAAAAGGACCGCATCTTTATCGACTGCTCAACCATTGACCCCTCTACATCCCGCCAGGTCGCCAAAACGGTGTCATCTGCTGGCCAGGGGACGTTTGTCGATGCGCCCATGTCCGGAGGCGTCGTTGGCGCAACTGCTGGAACACTCACATTCATGCTCGGCGCATCACCCTCTCTGGTGCCCCGTCTCGAGCCCGTTCTCCTCCTCATGGGAAAGAAAGTTCTACACTGCGGCGAACAAGGCGCAGGTCTGTCTGCCAAACTAGCCAACAACTACCTCCTGGCTCTCAACAACATCGCCACAGCAGAGGCCATGAACCTGGGCATGCAATGGGGTCTGGATCCCAAGAAACTCGCAGGCGTCATCAACGTTAGCACAGGAAGATGCTGGCCGAGCGAAGTCAACAACCCCGTGGCGGGTGTCATCGAGACGGCGCCGGCCAACAGGGACTACAAAGGTGGGTTTGGTATCTCGCTCATGAAGAAGGATCTCAGACTAGCTATGGTGGCTGCTGAGGAGGCTGGAGCAAGGATGGAGCTGGCCAAGACTGCTTTTGCAGTGTACGAGGCTGCTGAGAAGGAGGAGGGTTGTCAAGGAAGGGACTTTTCGGTGGTGTATCGATACTTGGGTGGTAAGGAGGAGCATAGCTAGAGTTAGAGGGGAAGCCCGGTTTATATAAAATAAGTAGCGTTTAGAGCTGAGCGCTGAAGCATTTACAGGTTCATACTTGTATATTCACGATTGGAAAATAGTAGCAATCATTGAACGATGATGTAAGTATCGCCGTTGGATTGTGCATTAATGTTTCAACTAATACATCATGATGCATCTTAAAAAAAGAACATATGAAACATAACCAAACGTCAGATCGGCAATCTATAACATTCCGAATTCCTTCCACCAATGCAGCAGCGACATGAGACGGACCAGATATGACCCGACGCTACGGATACGGGCACTCTCTTTTTGCATCACCAGGGTTCGGCCGCCAAATGAGCAGCAAACAACATCGAAATCTCTTTTTACGACCAACCAGAAGCAGGACTTTCAGAGAAAAACACACCCGAAGTAACGCGAGAAATGCGAGAAGTGCGAGAAACGCGAGCAATAAGCATTTCGGACGTTGTCGAGATAAGCGGATCTACGTCCGGGAGTCAAAGTAGCCGGGCTTGGCTAGCTCGCTCTCGTTTTGTCAATTTAACCTGCAGAACCAGCCAGTAGCGACTGTTTATTCTTTGTTTGTCGCTGGACATTCTGTGTAATCCGTATAGCAGTAGGTCCCGAATTCCGGTTGTAGGCCCCGACCCCGTAAAACCCGGAGGAATCGAGTCAGAAAATAGTTACGTTGATGCTTACCGGGACGATAGATCATGGATGGGTAAGGTGGTATTGGTATGATATGGCAGAAGCTCTACGCCCTCTTGTAGATCGCTTTTCCCTCTTCTTTTCTTTCCTCTACTTCTTCTCATTTTCTCCCTTCATCCCCCTAATATCAAGTCTCTGTTAGCGTCTTGTGTCAAACACGGAGGTCATTTAACTACCAAGCGGGTCTTTCGAAACAAGTCCTCAAATCGTCATACACAGACAAAGAGGCGAAACCCCGACGCCTATTAATATTTGGCACTTTATTTATCTGCTTGACTTTTTTGTTTACTTCATCATATTCAGATAAAGTCTCAAATATACATCATGAACGATTTATTCGCCCGTCGTCCGGCGAGTTTCGACGACTGCACCGAAATAAGCGCCCTCTGTCCCGTCGAAGCTACAGTCCTGGGCTACGTTCCTAACAAAGGGTCCAGCATCTTCTTCACAATTTGCTTTGCGCTGCTGTTCTTCTCTGCTGTGGGATTGGGCGTTTGGAAGCGAACATGGACATATGCTGCGACGCTTGGAGCGGGTTTGCTCCTTGAGGCTATTGGTAAGTCTTACAATCCAACTGCAGCATCGCATAACTCGTCCAAAAGATGAGAAAGGAGCCTCCAATACTAACACATCTCAGGTTATATCGGACGTATACAGATGGACCCAAACCCCTGGAAATCATCAGCTTTCCAGACCCAAATATGCTGCATCATCATCGCCCCGACCTTCATCTGCGCCGCCATCTACCTCACCCTCAAGCACGTCGCTCTCGCGCTCAACCCGTCTCTCTCAAGAGTCCACCCTCGCTGGTATCCTCGCATCTTCCTCCCTGCCGACTTATCATGCCTCATCATCCAGGCCATCGGCGGCGGTGTCGCAGCAGCAGCCAAGCGCGACCAACCCGACCTCGCCCAGAACGGTAACAGGACTATCGTCGCTGGCGTCGTTCTCCAAGTCATTGTCCTTCTCGCCTTTGGCACCATGGCCACTGACTACTTCCTACGAGTCAAGAAGTACATGCACAGCCCTGAGGCAGCCCCTGAGTCGCTGCGCGTGTGGCAGGACAAGAAGTTCCGACTCTTTAGCTATGCTGTTAGCGGCGCTTACCTGGCCATTCTCACTCGTTGCGTCTACCGGTTAGTTTCATCACATTTGACATATCTTACATCAGCTGACGCGAGAAAAACAGAATTGCCGAAATGGCTGGAGGTTGGGGCAACCACATCATGCAGGACGAGCCCAGCTTCCTTGTACTCGATAGCTCCCTCGTTCTGATCACAGGCTTTCTCTTGACTGCCTTCCATCCGGGCCTGTTCTTCCCCCAAATGGCCGTTAGCATGCGACGAACGAAGAAGACAACTGAGGTTGAGACCCCTGCTGAGTCTTCCGGCGAGGAGAGAAAAGTAGAACAATCCTCCACCTAAAAGACCGTAGTTAGGATAGATTTGGGATGGTTATAGGGATAACCTTTCTAGGCTTGCTCTTATGAACTGGGTGCAGGGCGTTTAATGCTTGTAACGATACTAGAACAATTTTGTAGACTCAGATGAGTCCAAATTGAGCGTCTCATATATGCTTTCTATCAATATTAGGATTTGACCAGTCTATCAGCTTCCCCATCATCATCACTGTCTGATTCCTCCTCATCTTCCTCATCGTCGTCGTCATCATCATCTTCTTCCTCGTCTTCATCCTCGGATGATTCCTCTGATGATGATTCCTCCTCTGTCTCCTCACTTTCTTTCTCCTCTTCTCCAAGCCAATCATCCAAAGTCTTGGCCCCTACTGCTTCGCCTGTGCCGTTTGCATTTGCCTTGATCGGCATAACTGTCTTTGCCGCCTCGTCGAGTCTTTCGCTAGCAGGCAGTGTACTTCTCTCCACATCGTACCTGGAACTCTGACTACCTTCCGGCTCTCGCAGTCGGCGATCAGGTTGCTGTCCTTCCTCGACCCAATCAGGCAGGGGCTCATATCCCCGAAGACCATGGATACCACCGCCACCAGCAAGTACCAAAGTGGACGAGCCCAACAGGAACCCCTTTCGAGATTCAGATGGACTTGGAGCTTGGGGCGCAGGCTTCTCAGCGAGCAACATCAATGTCGCCAGTTGAGGGACCGCAAGGAGAGCTCGATACATTCTCGCACGATCTCGAAGGTCGAACGATGTGTCATATCTGACAAGAAGGAGAGCATACTCCCATAATCTCACAATAGGATGCGTGTCCGTCTCCATTGGTGAGTCCTCCTCTGCATCCCGCTCCTTTTCCGCTTCACTCCTGCGGTTGAGGTGATGAAGGTAGACCTTGGCAGCCAAGAGCAGGATCTGTTGCTTGGCAACTGGTGATTCATTAGTAAACTCCTTGAGCAAGATGCGAAGAACATCTGGTGCGATATTGTCCTCTCCGTTCAGACCAGAGAATTCACCAACCAACCACACGATCGTAGCACGCGCTTGAGGGTCTGTGGCTGAGTCGAGGTTCTTCGCTAGCCGAACAACTGTGCCAACATGACCCTGAACGTCCTGCTGTATCAAATGACGAATAACAGTCAACGACTCAGCAGCAAGAGTACCGTCCAGACTGGTGATCTGGCCTAGGAGCAACTTCAAACAACGAGGAGCCGTAGTGGTATCGGTTTGGGCGCAGCGGCCAATCGCACGCACTGCCTCGCGAACCAATGCTTTGTTTGTTCCCTGCGAGAAGTGTTCAAGCTCCTTCAGAATCAAACTTTTGACATGGGGCGGGCTATGGGGGAATATAATCGTCAAAATCTCCAGTTTCAATTCCCACACAGGAGCAGGGTCGGTGGCTCGAACTAGGAAGTGGCTAGCATATTTAACAAAGTCTGCTGGTCGAATAAGACAAACCGCAACGATGTTGAAAAGAGCGGTCTCTTGTATATCCTGAGCTCCACGAAGCAATGCGATTAAGGGGCCAATGGCCTGCTTGACATATTCCGGCGTTCCAATATCGACGTAGCATCTGGTAACGGCAACAACAACACCGGCGTTTCGGCTCTGTAGAAGAGGTATAATGCCGTTCAACAGTAGTGCTAGGTCTGGGTCCAAAACTGACGATCCCTGACCTCGATTGCCTTGTCGTGATTCGCCGTAGAAGTCGTCCACTTTCTGCTCCTGAGAATTTTCGATAGATTCGGCTGGTGACTGTGACTTTCGAGGGAAGCACTTGCGCGCATAATACATCATCAGTCGCAGTGTAGCCAGCTGGCTCCATTCGTCCATATCCACCACTTGTTTGATGAGAGCGCGATAATGCTTATGTATAAGATCTATCCGGTCAGGGCAAATCTCTAGGAAAGCCGATACGGCGGCTCCAGCAACAAAGTATTGCTTGTCACCCAACAAAGTCGTCAGATATTCGATCAGCTGCGGCGCTTGACTCGGGTCTAATCGATGGCACTTTGGTATCGAGAGGGCGGCGGCTTTCCTCACGTAGGGGCTCATGTCGGCGACACCTTTCTTGATAGCGAGAGACACAATCTGACTGATGACGGGAACTCGGATTCCAGACATGGTCTTGAGGGCGAGAGCTCGGACTTGGGGGTTCTGGTCGGATAGTGATTTCTGAATAGTGTTGATTGATAATAGGGCGAGGTCGGGCTCCTGCTCGGCATGGTGAATAAGGTAAATGTATACAAGCTTCTTGATCTCGATATTCGGCGATGCGACATTCTTGACGACAGATGAGAAGAATGGTAAGGTCTTGTGGTTTCGGTACATCATCTGCCTCATCGTTATTAGCGCCAGCTACACAGCAAAGAGACCCAGCAATACGCACCGCAATGACACGCCGTAGCCCCTCAAGGACCTCACGCTCGTTCCGACTATCCAGCAGCTTCCTCATCTGGTTCCGGTCCAAAGGCCTCGAGCTTGTGCGCGCACCGCGCGTCGCCTGGGCTGCATCGAGGGTGAGCTCCCTCGCTAGGGAATCAGTCAGTTCAGTAGAGCAACAGACAGTAGCGGTCAGCAAAAGGACATACCAGTCTCCATGAGACTCGAGATCCTCGCTATTGACTCCATGGCGCGAGTGAGGTTCTGAGCTTACGTCGCGTTTTGAGGAGAGAGAGCTTTCTGAGGGAGAAGTTGGGTGTAGGTGTTTGGGATGACGTTGAGGGATGGTCGCTACGAACTGGTGGAGGGGCGTGACGGTTGGTGGGGGACTAGAACAGATGTAGTATCGTCCTATCAACTTATACCAAGCAAAACAAAAAGAATTGTTACTTCTACCGACGAATTCTGAGTAACTACAATGTTGTTTACCAGGAGAGAGTATCTTAGACTATAAAGACGAAACAGAGATCCGAGAGCAGCTCATGCTGTTGATATCATTCTCATCGCCGGTTACCCTGTATCCTCGACACAACAACCATGGCATCTCAACCCATCGTCCTCTCTCCAGCAACTCCGTCAGAGCTTCTATCATATATCATATCTTACTATAGATATCCTACGACATTGATAATCGGTTCTTCCAAGTCAGAGTTTCACGCATCACTCATCGAGGACATTGCCCATCATCTCACCATCCAAGATGAGCAACATCATGGAGACGACTCCAAAGACTCAACCGCCACATCTGCTTCTCATGGTCTTCTAAAAGCACCACTATATCAAATAGCCATATCCCGCCATATTCGGATTTTATTCGCCCCAACCGTTACTCATCTACGCGCATATCTCTCTGTCTTCACACCCAACGATTCATCCATCTCAGCACCACCAAACCACAAGCCGAGTTCTGAAACACCACTCCTCCTGATCTACGGCCTTCTAGCTCTCCATCGCGATGCAAGCGAGTGGTCTGCACAGGGTATCGGTAACTCAGCAGCGCTCTTAGTGGATGCTGCGTCGCGAAATGCCTTCAGGGCAGCTATCATTGAGCCAAAAGGTGTAGGTGGACATGAAGACCCGGATCACATTGGAGGAGAACTGGTGCCTCTGTTGAATGGCACAATGAGAAGAGACGACGGATCATGGAGTGGAAGGACTGTCAGCATAAAACAAGTCTTGAACCGGTGGTTCGAGTTTAAAACAAGAGACCAGGAATGCTGATGCACCCAGATACCTCTGTCATATTATATAACAAACCATCTCAGAGGTTTCATGTCATCAAATGTATTATGTACCCATATTGGAAACATTGCATCATTGTTATCATGCTCAAAAAAGACGTGGCCTCGACGTTAACATTAACATATCATCATTACTCTCCAACGCCATCCCATGGTATCAATCCCAAATATCACCGCCAACAGTAACGTAAAGCAGGAGAAAACACAAATCATAACGTGGGCAGGACTAAGCAATTGCCTGCTCCATCTCGGCAATGTACAGCTTGATATGTGCCTCCATCTTGCGGT
Source organism: Fusarium sp. PT (assembly GCA_021020635.1). NCBI lineage: Eukaryota > Fungi > Ascomycota > Sordariomycetes > Hypocreales > Nectriaceae > Fusarium > Fusarium sp. PT. The sequence continues at coordinate 1,164,827 of JAHMRZ010000010.1, forward strand.
ACTCTTCATGAGCACTGTGAACCTCGTTCTCAATGTTCTCCTTCAAGTCAAGCATCTATGCACGCATTAGCAACCAACTTTGACATGGAACACCATAACATGACTTACCTTCTTTTCAGTTTGTTCAATCCTGACACGTCGAACCTCCATCTCCTTGCCCTTCTCCGTATGCTCCTCAGTAAGCTGTTTGTGAACTGCCCGAAGCTCATGCATCTTCTCCTTGGCCTCATGAGCCTTGTGATTGCTTTGCTCGCGAAGCTTTTCAGTTCTCTCCATCCACTTGGACAGCTGGCGCTTCAGCATAGTCTCAGTACGCTCAACTTCACGCGCGTTGTTACCACGCTCTGAGAGAGCATCACGTTGCTTAGCATTGCGTGCCAGTTCCTCCTCCTCCTTGGCGAGTTCTGAAGCAATCTCATCGAGGATCTTGATGCATGACGCAACGTCGGTTGAGACGACGGAGAAAGAATCCGTCGAAGTCTGAAGGGCTCGGGCTCTTCGGTCTAAAGCGTCGATATGCGACTTGTCGTTGTTGAGAATTTCACGCAGCTCAGCCAGGTTCTCCTGAAGATCCGATGCGCTCTGGAGCACATATGGTCGCAGCTTGGTACTTTCTTGTTTCAGAGTGACCTTTTCGTGAGTCTTTTGCTCCAATACAGCAGTGAGCTCGCCCTTTTTTTGCTTGGCCTCCTCAAGTCGTGCAGCAACCCTTTCTTGGTTTCGTCGAAGCTCAAGTAGCCTTTTCTTGAGTTCTTCATTCCTCATCGCCTTTTCTCGGACTTGCGCCTCCATTGCTTTGCGGTTGTGTTTCATATCCTCCAGTCGGCCCTCGTTCTCCTGGTTCTCCCCATAGAGTGTCTCGATACGGGTCTTTGTCGACTCTGCCTTATTGTAATACTGGTCGATAACAGCAGTTTGGGACTCGCGAAATCGAACAAAGTTGATCAAATAGCTGAATATCTTGACGAGGCGGTCATATGTGGGTTTATACAAGTCGTTGAAACTGAAATCGGTAATGCCGCACTCAAATAACAGCCTGCGGAGCGACACGTAGAAGCCCATCAGGTTGCGAGTGTCCGGAGGTATGACATCCGAGTACTCTCCCACAATATCCTCGGCAGCAGCACGCATAGCCGGCTCGACAGTCTCTCGTGTCGCATTAAGAAGAAGCTCGGCGAACCATTCGAAAATTGCCTGAACATGGGCTGCATTTGGTTTTTGAAGATCTGCGACGGTAAAGTTGATCCCGATATCTGTGATGCAGCCTACGATTTCGCGGTCAGGGAGGCGCATGAAGGCATCGGCCTCCTCCTCCTTCTTCCTCGTGCGCGATTGCTGCTGCGAGGTCGGAATAATGCTCATTCGCGGGTTGTATGCCATGATTGCTGATATCGTTGGGTTTGCTCAAGTCGGGCTCACTTCTGTGGTTGCGCTTTGGGTTAGTTTATCGCGATCTGAAAATGATAAACAGCCAGGGACTGTTGCCGTGGAGACCAACGGGAAGTCCATCACGTGACGTTGCTCATCGAGGCCCAGCGAAAGTGTGTCAGTGCTGTTTCAATAGAAGATTCCGTGCAGATCTTAAACAGGTGGCTTCAAACAAACTACGATTAGGGAATGTCTTTCCTCAATTATGTCATTGCTTCGGGTTGATATCCAACATGTGGGTTGCTGCATTACAGACAATATTTCATATCGAAACACTGCAACTATGCAGCCTCGGAGGGAAATAAAACGCGAGATGTGAGTCTGCCACCAAGATATTTTTAACCAAGTATAATAAATTTGTTTAATTTATTTCTCTTTATTTGAAGAGATGATAAGTAGTATTCACATTTTGTCTGAAATATATGATTTTTATATTCCTATTATTCTATTATAATATATATCCTAGCCGGAAAAGCCTAATATGTAGTAATTTTATACGTCGTGTTTTATTTCCTCCCGAGGGCAGCTTACACGGCTTGGAGTAGTTCTGGCCTGACTGCCCGACTAGAATTACCGATTGAGAGATTGTTAATGCTTAGATTATGGAAGAGGTTTAATAACATTGAACTGTTTCTTGAGTGTTCATATTATTGATGAGTCTGGTTATCGATGTGAGAAGCATGGGTTGACGAATTGGAAACATTCGCATCCACCAGAGCTCGTGTATCACTAAAGATAGTTACGATGATCGTCCAACATGTCATTGGCGAGGATCGATTGGTAATTCTCGCCTTTCCTGCACTTCGTCGTCTCACTTGCAGCCGTCAACTCGTCTTGTGCATTTACGACCTATGAATTAATCACTCAACTCGCGTGGCGGTGGTAATGCAGCAGATGCAAGCACAGAGAAGCAAGTTGCCGTGACATCTACTATTCTCTGCGGCAAGTAGTGAATAGCCAGCCACTCAAGTGATCCAATCCAATTCACTCACAGCGGACTTTACCTTGACTGCAGTTGCGTGTTAACTAGAGCTCGGAATCAAGCGTGTTTGCTATACAGTTCCTCATCACTCTTTGTCCCACGCAATTAGTTGTACCTACTCAATAAAGACTCACAGCTGCTACGTATCGCCATCCACGTGGCGGTCCGCCAACACGCCTGAGCCAGCTCGGACCGTTTCATTGCTTTTCAAGCGGCGGTAACGCCTGAAACGATCCGCCGTCGTCTTGCTCCGGGGCCTGGCCAGGGGGAGAGCCAGATCTGAAGTTTCGGCCCCAAAAGCAAAGACTCGATAACCCCGTGCGCTATTGAAACGTCAAAGATCGATTGGCTGTGCTGGGCTGTAGACCTGGTCCCTACAGCCCAATGCTTCCCAATGAAACGAAGCCTCAGGGGCATCGAAACGTTCGCGGCTTTGGCCCGATTGACTCTAACAAAGGAGTAAACCCTATTTTCTTTCTCGCTTCCACCGAAAGGGTTCAAACCGGTTTCCAGATTCAAAAGACTCACTGATTGATTGACTGGCTTGATGGTAGTTTACTGTAAATAGAACTTGGCTCGGAAGTTGACAAGAAACTTATTGGAAAAGGCAACGGGAAGCGACATACATCGAATGGTGGAACGCAAACAACTCTCGGGCATTGGCTGTGAGCAAAAGAAATCAGCCTTTGAGATGTCCTTTCTCCTGCATGACTTGACCTGCATTGACCCTTGCGGGAAAACCTCCTCGGACAGGGAACCCCCGTGTTAAGTATTTGCTAAGGTTATGGAGGGATGGGCCGCCCGCCCTTTGTTTCCGTGGCGGGCGCCGGGAGTGTTCAAGATGCACCACCAATTCATTCTTGGGACAAGGATCCCATTGCTTGCTGCATGATAAAATGATTATTGTTGGCACTGACAGATCACAGAAGGATTTAGGCATTAAGAATTCTATCCAAATTGTGCTGGGCAGCTGGGGCATGTTGAAATGTCACAGACTGCAGATGTCGAGATGATCAACGCCACGCGATTCAGGATCGCTAAGCCGGGTGAAGTCAAAAGCAAACCTTCTGGTCCCTGATTCGCAACGTCAAGGCCCGAGCTCCACGTTCCAACGGTCGCGCGGCGGGAGTGCTAGAGTAAGGCAGGTTCCGCGATAGATTGGCAATTGGACAAAGCAAAGCAAAGCAAAGCAAACCAAACCTCGCCAGCCACCAACCCAGGACCATCAGTCACGGCCATGTATGACAAGTCGATTGTGTGACGTTCAAGATGCGCTCTTCTTCCGACCCTGGAATCCAAGCTGAACTGGCTTGGCCTGACGCCTGTTGACGACTCAAGGAAATCCTGAATTGCAATTGACTAACCAAGAGCTTGAAGGTTGTTGGTAGATCTTTGAACCAGAACTCTGCTCAGCTATGACGCTCATTTCCATGTTAAGGTGGGATCGACGTTGAGGGCAGACGAAAACTTGATTAAGAGAACCCTGCCCATGCCATGTTCCTGATGGAAGCCCAGGATTGCACTTGAGGACTCGTTCTGCACTGAAGAGGCAGTGGTTTGGCCTGTTTCTCTCTGTCAGGGATCACAATACGGGTAGCTGTAGCTCAATCAGGAATATCTCTAGATTAACCTGATGTTCATGGATCATCTTGCTGGGTGATAGACAGACATGCAACGATCGTCAGGTCCCAACAGCACGAATAAGACTCAACGACGTGATGCCAATGTCCAGTCAGCAGTTTCTAATCATCCCGCCCGGCGACGGATACGAAGATCTAGATGGCGACAAGAACCCAAGATCGGGGTTCTGCCGTTCTAGACAGAGAGACTTCGTACTTGGGAAGATAATACGAAGAAACACGCAGGGACAGCGCAAACGGACCCAGGTTGCGTGGGTCTTGATGCGAGGTACAAAGGTACCGGTACCTGGCAAACGGACGAGGGAGGCTTGGCAGGATTATCCAGGTACAGGATACTTTGATAGTCGTTTGCCAATCCCAACTCTGCAACGTGCTCTGCACAGCAACTTAATTCGCAAGCTACTGTACTAGTTTATCAAGAATTGCTTTGTCGAAAAGATAGAGGGAGGAAATAGAGGGAATAAGCACCCTTCATCTCTGTATGCGCTGGGTGATTGTGAGACATAAATCGCCGAACAGCTCTTTACCTACATAACAGCAAGGGGCGGGTTTTTGGCGTGACAGCCTCGATCGCCTGGCGACGAAAGAGATGCTCGGACAGGGCGAAACAACGTCCCCTGTGCATAGCTAGCGTCGAGCGCAGCGCAAAGTCTGGCGATGTGATGGTTCGGATACTTAGACTAATCGTGTGGCGGGTAGAGAGCAGGCCACGAGACCGATTAATATTATGGATATAATTTACAAGGCCTGAGCAGAAGAAGCGAAAGAGCAGCAACTGATTACCTATCTAGTTTCTGGCATGTGCCAGTAGCATTTACATGCTGATACAACACGAACTTGACTCAGAAACTACTGTCCAGATGATAGAGACGGAAAAGGCGTTTACCTCGATCTTGTCAAATGAGAGCTGTGGCTGCAGAATGTGGCGAGCTATTGCAGAAGATCATACACTGAATTAGGAGTTCAACACCGACCATAGTTGTTCCCGTGGCATACCGAATTTCAAGAGTTGGAGGAACGGCAAGGCCACCAACTCGTGGTTAACGTTAACTTGGGCCTTTCACACCCTCTCGATTGAGAAATTGGCCAATCTAAGACGGTGGGACACTGCAGACGCGAACGAACTCGACCTGATGCATTGGTTGAGATGAGGTGAGAGGTTAAGATGAGATGTGAGCCACGAACATCGGCTTGCAATCGCATTCAAACCAATACCGTTGCCGATATCAATGCGAGGAGTCAGAGCTACTGACGATCATCGATGGGCCTCCTTTGTGGAGGGAAGATCCCGAGGGGGTCTAAATTTCTCTTAGCTCTAATTAATGCCAAGTATCAGTGCTCAATTGCCAATCCATCTGATCTTCCTGTCGGCATCTCCAAAATGAATTTGAAGGATGCGAATTGACATGCTTGCGCGCGTGACACGAAGAAAGATACTTCTGTACGGATACGTGCTGGTTGTTTTCATGCTATTTCCTTCAGGACATCGCCAAAATAGCATCCGCTACACCATACAGAGCTAACCTACGGAGTAGCGGCTGCTGATTTCAATGTTAGACTCGATGCCAAGACTGCTCAGCTTCTGCTTGGAGTTGGGACGCAATGACCGACAGGGGCAGGTAGTCCATGAGGAATGAGAGGGCCCAAGGCAATGCTTGGATCTATTCTCCTGCTGCTATATCTGGACGTTAACCAGTTCTCGAGATATGTTGTTAGTGTCGACTAGCATAGCAAGCACAGAGAATCGAAATCTCGAGGAGACATGTTCTGACATTGGCTGCCTCCCGTCATGATTCGTGCCTTAGTATTTCTCCCCGCCTTTACATCATTTTCATGCCATTGGACATTTCACTCTGGTGATATGGATGTATGTATACCTACTTTCGCACGAAAACAAACAAACCTCCAATCCAAGAAATCACTAATAATACCGAAGCTTTCCTAAGCTGCCTTGACCTTCCACGTTACCCCTCAACATAGACAAGTCAGCTTGGTCTCTCCTCTGGCTAAGTCGATGACCACCACCTGCTTGAAGATTTTACTTTAATGCGATTCATTCATCCGGCCCATCCTTTAGATCAGATCAGATCAGATCACGAGCACTTGAATAATTGCGGCTCTACTTACTGCTAAGCCGTGACAATGCCTATCTCTCTACTCCGTACTCCGTAGCTTACCGTAATTCCTTCTCGCTTGCTGTACGAAGCTCCCCTGCTCAAATACAAGTCTCACCGAGTCTTGCGATGTTGATGGCGGTCGTATTGGGTGTTTTCTGTCTTGTTGTCTTGTCGCTAAAGCTGGGCTATCAGTTCCATTACGAGGCTGCCCCGCCGCCTAACTTCCAGCACCTTACCTGCGCCAGCGGCGTCAACTCAGCGGCCCCTCTCGCCTCTTAGCCTAGGGCTTCCAACACCCGGGCTTCAGCGGGTTGGACGCCACCTCATCAGAAGTCTGAGCGTCCATGTCCATGCCCCTCGTCGCTTGTTGCTCAATGCCCTGGAAGTCCCCGCCAGCAAGTAACGGTTACCGGGCTTCGCCTGTTGAGTGCTTACACACACCAGCAGCCCTCGTACCGCTACCTCATGAGACCTCTTTCTGTGATCCACTACCTCTAAAAGGGCCCCGTTGAAAGGGTTCCAGATTGCCCGACGAGACCCTTGCCACGTCGACCAGGGGGGGCTTGTAGGTATCTGAGAGAGACTGGGGGCTTTTTTTGATGCCCTTTTGATGTGTGAAGGTCTAAAAAAAAAGAAGGAGTACGTACCGTATACTTTGTCACTTCCATGGTGGATGCCCTCAACTCCCGCTTTTTTCTCAGGTTAGCACTTTGCAAGGGACCAAGAGAAAAGCACAATTCAACGATAGTGGGCCCCTCCCGCCCTTTCCCTGTCCACGTCCTGTCTCTGCCCGTGTCTCTGCTTCCGCCGAAGCCTGACCCTGACGTCGACTTTTTTCCTTTCCATTCAACCTGCAGCATCTCGTTGGTCCCAGTCATTGGCCCTGGCCCCATTCCTTCCCTTCTTTCCCTTCCCTGCCGGTCCCCGGTGCCCTGAAAAATTGTCTTGATCCCGCCCCCCCGGACCACCACACCCACCTAAGCAAGCACCAGCACCAGCACCAGCAGTTACGTTACTGTACCGTTCCTTGCACTTACCTTAATTACCTAGCACCTGCTGCTTCCTCGACACTCTCACCACACACGTTTCGCCACGCACCAAACACCTACGACAACCACGACCTCGCCCGCGTACTTGCATTCCTTTATACTCAGTCACCACTTATTTTCGATTGCCACTGCAGCGGCTGTACTTGTATTCCTATCAGCGCCCATCGACGAGACCTGTCTTCGACCCCCGTTCTATCTGTTGCGGCCGTCGAATCCACCAGCGCAGCGAGCCGTTCGACACGACCCTGCAGCTCACACTCGCTTCTCCTGATGACCAGCTTGGTTCAACCGTTTTGACGACTCCACGATGCCCTCGCACACCCGATATAATCTAGACGACTTCGACTGTACATCGGCGACGATATTGGCTGCCCACAACTAGCTCTAATTTCTGGTGAAGAACTTAGAACCATGGCCCTTTGGCCATTCCGGCGACGGAGTAGCCGTAAGCGCTCCCGCAGCGGCGCTGCTTTCTCGGATGTAGAAGGCGCGCCGCTGCCTCACAATGAAGGGGCCAAAGTTGGATTAAAGAAACGACGTACCGAACCCCCCAAGCTTCCACAAGCAACCCGAACCTACAGCTTCTCCCCAGGACGCCAGGATGACATTCGCAACGATCGAGACCGGCCCCGCTCACCAGCTCGTGAACGAACCGGCCGAACGAGAACTACTGGTAACGTTGAAGAACGTCCCGGACTCTGGGATCGAACACCTACCCTTCGCCCTACACACCAACCATCAAGAAAACAGACGATAAAGAGGAGGAAGGAGAGAGAAGCCGAGATCAAGGCAATGAGCAATTTCATGCCAGTTCGACCAGCTACCGAGCAATGGAATTCAGGCAGGCCCATGAAGAAGGATTCCAAGAGATCAAGGACTGGCGGATTCGGAAGGCATCGAGCTGGACGCGACTCCGACGTTTCCCTTCCTGTGCCTGGCTCCATACATTCTAGTCTGTCTTCCGATTCGGAGTTTGGTTCATATAGAGTTTCTGCTCTTGCTGCTCTTGCACCACGACCAACGCTTCGCTATACACCAAACACACGATGGACCACTCCTCATTTACCTCAACCTCATAGAACTGGATCTTTGAGGAAAAAGCTCCTCGAGCAGGACTCCATTCCAGAAGAAACTATGAGGTCACATAGGCGAATTGATTCTCTTGCTGATGACCTTGACGCCCGCGATCTCAGAGAACTGATGGAGATCGACAATCGACGACGAGAGTTAAAGAGGCAAAAGGAGAGACAAAGAATGGAGCGACGAATTACACAGCGAGCACAACAACAACGAGCAGAGGAGATACAGGCGAAGAAGGCAGGTACTCCCCCACCAGAGAACCTTGAAAGAGGAGTTATGGGCCGCGAACTGGTTGGCTTGGGAATTGAGCCTGCTTCGGCTGTTATTGTTGACACAAAGCCTGAAGAACCAGAGCCCATGGATATTACCGATGATGAGAAAGTAGTTGAGTCTCCTAAGAAGGCCGAGGAGGCCTTCCACCGTACAGATACAGCTGCTTCTGAACCACCAGCACCTATGGAAGAAGTTGTTACAAAGGATACTTCATCCATGCGACAGCCGTCCGAGGACATGGGAAGCGTTTCGCCTGGAACGCGGTTTTCAGGTCTTCTGCGATCTGCCAAATCTCGATCCAGGTCGACCATAAGATCTGACCGAGACAGGATGGTATCACCCCCTCCCGAGACAATTGATGAGGAGGATGTCCACGTACCAAGACAAAACTCTCAGAGTTCTGATGGTAGCAAGAATGGTTTTGCTTCTATCAAAGCGTTCCTGAGAATCGGAAGCAAGCGACAACGACATGAGGGACCGTCGTCCTTTTCCAATACCTCCCGTGAGGAGATGTCAGCTGCTGCTGCCCAATCAAGAGCACAGGCGCAAGCATACGCCCTCGCTAAGCTCGAGGGTGATGATTTGGCCAACTCTTCGAATCCTAACTACCTATCTCGCAAACCTTCTATTGGCTCTCCAAAGAGAACGAGGTCTCGCTTCCGGGAGGACCTGCCGGAGCTACCTCTCTCGCCGCCATCTTCACGTGTGCAGTCACCCGAAGCAGAGCCACCAATGCCTGTTCTTACCGAACAAAAGATTCGTGAGATGGAACAGCTACGGTCGATAGGTGTGCGCTATGACACGCCAACATCGGGGCATCGGTCCGTCGAAGCCATGCGCCTCACCCCTTCTACAATGGAACGAACCCACGTTTCTCCTTCTCCCGAGGCCGGCATGTCTATGTCACTTGCTTCGATCGACTCCGAGGGCTCTTGGCTTTCTGGCAATACCAGTGGCCGAAGAGCTGCCATACGAGATAGTATTCGACGTGCAAACCAGCGCGAGCAAACCGACGCCAATGCTACTTCCCCAACAAATAGCACGGACGAGGAGCTTGAGATTGTTGAAGATGAATATCTTACCAAGCTCACGCCCCGAAGGAACTCAAATCCTGAAGTCATGGGTCGCCGCTCTGGTGAAGGACGTCCCAGCAGCGACGAGGAAGAGTTTGTCAATGGTGGAGATATGAAATGGGGTGCTGTTGGTTCCCAGCCCCAAGTCGTCCACAGATGGACTATGAAGAGCCACGAGGGTCTCCTCGAGATCGAATCTGAGGAAGAGAGCCCAACATCACCGGTTTCCCCGTCACACGAGCTTGTCAACGTCCGAAGCGCTAGAAGCGTTAACCTTGGCAAAGGCCATGTACGCAATTTTAGTGCTGGAAGTGCTAAGCTACTTGACATCACTCCTCGGGCCTCTGTTGACGCCAGAGGGAGTTCAGAGAGGCGACGAAGCCACGTCCTACCAGCCATGTGAAAGCAAAACTAATTTTTGATCGTTCCAAAGAAGAGTCTCCCGCAACTTTATTACCGTCCGCCAGAGGACACCTTACACTCCTTTTATTTCCTTACTATCTCAACTGACCCCAGTCATTCCTTACACTTTTCCTTATTACCAACTGTCACCGAAAACGAAAAAAAATACTTGAAAACACTCGAAAAACTTGAAAAACGACGGAGACTCTTCTTTTGGCGACCAAACCTTCTAACATAAGTGTATCACATGGACTGGCTTGGGCATAGGACTTCCTCTTGATGTATTACACGACCTTGATGACAACGGCGCATTCCAAGTTCACAGCTAGGATTTCTTTTCTCGACTACATATACCGCATTTTTTGATACCCCGCGTCGACCGCCAGTTACAGAGTACTGGAAGACTCGACGCGTTTGTTTTACCATTTATTGGTGAGGGAGCTAGCCTTCCTCGGTCGGACCCTATCCGTGTCTTTCGGCACTGTCACTCATTGGGAAACCGCCATTATTTTCCTTATCTGTGAGATGAGGGGAATATTTTGCTTTCTACTCGCCGGGGTTTATGGGAGCCGGGAAAAAGGGTTTGATTTGAGCCACTGGGATTTGCTTTTGCATTCAGGCGTCCAGACAGATGATCTGGTAGCCTGATATCGAGCTTGGCGCGAGTGGTAGGTTGCATGGAACAATAGATACCTTGCGATATCGCAATGAACATCAGTGGGAACTGGAGTGGGCAAGGTCGAAGAGCGACATGCGCTTGCTGCTCCTAAGGAGGAAGATGTAAATGTCTGTAAGCTGATAGGTTAATTGACCAAATCGAACAATACCTTTCAAATTAGAAGCTGTTTCACTACGCATCAAGTGATATGTTAAGATTATGCCATGGCCACATCCATTCGTGCATGACGGGCCTTCGGCAGTTGATGAAGAGCATGATTCAACCACTGTAGATCTCGGGAGCTAGTTTAGCTGCTGGTATGTGGAAATTACCATGCCATGTCTTGCATGCGTTCTCTGACCCTGAACCCGGGGTCTGTTATATCCACTAGGGCACGGTCATAGAAACTGTAGTAGTTTGGAGTCGTAGTTGGTTCATGTACGGAGTAAGGCTAAGAATGACATGTGGTGGCAGAGAGGAGAGTTGCAGGATGGCAGTACTATACACATGGGGATTGTAGGGCTAGTAAGGAAGATGATAGATGTAAAGTATCAAGTAGAAAGAGTGCATAGTGAAGCTTACCAGTGAACAGGCTTTTAGAACGTAGGAAAAGTCGGACGAACAGGCATATATTGCTCTTGGAAACCAATATAGGACTACGGTGTATGTATTGTATGTTTATAGCGCTGCGAACCAGAATGCTATACCGTAGAGTAGTATCAGAACTAGAAATCTGCAATAATTCCCCTAATGAATTATAAAGATAAAGATTACAGATCTAAGAACACCATCATGAAACTCCTCATCAAATATCATGAAACGCTCAAGATCAGTCATGAACTTTCGTCGTCATAACTTGATTGGCCAATCAAATCATTAGGCTCCACCCAAACAAGAAGCGTCAGAGCTAATAATTAGAAATCCAGATTTCTCATACACATCGAACTTTTTATAAAGAACTTTTTATAAATCGACTCATCTTATAAAATTCACAAAATGTCTTCTCCTTTCCGTCTCATGCGTCCTATCGCCCAGGCCGCTCGCTCTGGTGCTGTTCCTTTTGCTGCTCGCCCATTCCACAGCTCAGCCGCGAGATTGGCCGTGCAGGATATTAAGACGTGAGCTTCAAGAAGATAACGATAAACGATACGCAGCCAAACTAACGTGTTGGAATAGAACTAAGGAGTTTAAGGACCTTGTCTCTACAACGGACAAGGCTGTTCTCGTCGACTGCTTCGCTACCTGGTGCGGCCCCTGCAAGGCCATCTCTCCCATCCTCAGCAAGTAAGTGACCCAAGGACTACTTCATCTAATGTACAAAGCTAACATAAGTATCCCAGACTCTCCGAGCAAGACACACTCTCAAAGAGCATCCAGTTCGTCAAGTTTGACGTGGATGAGCTGCCTGACCTGACCGCCGACCTTGGAGTTCGGGCCATGCCGACTTTCTTCGTGTTTAAGAACGGTGACAAGGTTGACCAGCTTGTCGGTGCTGATCCTCAGGCACTTCAGACTATGCTGGCAAAACATGCTGCTTGAGTTCTCTACCATATTGTATATCGCTGATTCACTGTGAGGGGATAGCTCATAGGAACTTGTTTGACCTGTATATGCTGTGTAAGAAAGGCAGTATGGGGGACGGCTGTGTATAATAGCATAGTTAGACTTGGAAAAGGTTATTGTGTTTATTAGCTAGCTGGCTATAACATGTTGTTTCCAACCTGTGATCATACATTGACCTTCACAGCATAGACCTGTACGTCCGGCTAGAAGTGGCTCATATGCGATAGGCTAATCACACTGTCTGTTCTCACGCGGCCTTCTGTTTCCAGTATGGCCGCAGCGGAGGTGGAAGGCCGTCTTGTACATACATATGACCATTCGGCCAGTGTCACTTACGCCCAATGTCACTTACGCCTAAGGAAGAATGACATGGAGAAACCGACTTTTGCACTCAAATCAATTGGTCAATAATAGACTAGGCAAGACATGTCATTAACACGCTTATCATGTCGTTGTGCTCTGTGTTATCTTGACAGCGGAATCGGACCAGCCCCACTGTGAACACACCAATCAGAAGAGTCAATTTAGCTGGTTCCAAGATCGGGACTTCAATTGAGGACCGATCAGACGGTGCTATAAGTTGATGTGACAGCCTCAGCGGTATAGTCTTGGTCTTTAGCTCATTCAAGCACTATTTTGTTTAAATAAACTCTTTTACAGTGATCAATCAGCATACATACTTGGTGATAATCGTTAAAATGGCCAATACTATCGTTGTCGTTGGGTAAGCCTCCAAGTTCGAGGTCTTCTGAGACAAATGGCTAACATGGTCAAAGTGCTGGTGTTTCCGGCTTGACGTCGGCCTACCTTCTCTCCAAGAACAAAGGCAACAAGATCACGGTCGTAGGCAAACATATGCCTGGTGACTATGACATTGAATATGCCTCGCCCTTTGCCGGCGCCAATATCTGCCCGTAGGTCTACCTACATCTTGTGATTGATAGACCACATGCTTACACTCCCCAGAATGGCTACACAAGAAAACAGCAGGTGGGAACGTCGAACATGGATAGAATTTAAGAAACTATGCGAGCAAGTCCCTGAGGCGGGCATTCACTTCCAGAGTACGTCCCCATATCTGTCTTACAAGTGAGGCTAATGGCTAACGTCACAAAGAATGCCACATTCAAAGACGCAAGAAAGATGCTGAGGCGGCAGAGCACAGCACATTCCCTGACGCACTCTTCATGGAAGAGCCATGGTACAAGGAAATATTCGAGGACTTTCGCGAGCATAACCCCGATGAAGTCACCCCCGGTTACGACTCAGGCTGCGAGTTCACCTCTGTCTGCATCAACACCGCTATTTACCTCCCCTGGCTGGTAGGCCAATGCCTCAAGAACGGCGTCGTCTTCAAACGAGGTGTCCTGGTCGATATCATCGAGGCCAAGAAGCTGAGCCACACGGGCAACATCCCCAACATCATCGTCAACGCCACTGGCCTGGGCTCCCTCAAGCTCGGCGGTGTCAAAGATGAGACCATGGCGCCTGCGCGCGGCCAGGTCGTGGTGGTGCGCAACGAGTGCAGTCCCATGCTCATCACGTCTGGAGTCGAGGATGGCGGAAGCGATGTAATGTACTTGATGACGCGCGCAGCCGGCGGCGGTACAATTCTCGGTGGAACCTACGATATCGGCAACTGGGAGTCGCAGCCAGATCCCAACATTGCGCAGCGCATCATGCAGCGCATTGTTACAACACGCCCTGAGATTGCGGGTGGAAAGGGCGTCAAGGGATTGAGTGTTATTCGTCACGCTGTTGGACTGCGACCATGGAGAAAGGATGGTCTTCGTCTTGAGGAGGAGAAGTTGGATGATGAGACGTGGATTGTGCACAACTACGGTCATTCAGGATGGGGATATCAAGGATCTTATGGCTGTGCTGAGGGCGTTGTTGAATTGGTTGACAAAGTCGGCAAGGGCGCTAAATCAAAGCTGTAGATTGTTTAAGCTAGATTTATAATTAATGTTTGGATGAATTGGAACAATTAATTGCTATTATTCTTGCCCCATTGTCTTATCTATAACATATCTATTTCAACTTTGATGAGAAAAGTTGGACAATGGACAGATTATGCATATCGCGGGGCCCCGCATTTTGATACAGCTGTTCAATCAAGCTCATGAGCCCCTGGCCGAAGTCATGAAGCTTTTATCTCCCTCTTCCACAGGCCATTCGACACCCACAACCGGCAAAATGGCAGATCCCACGCCTAATGCCCTTACACAAGGAACCCGCTTCGTCCAAAATGTCATCACAGGCCGTCATGCGCTGTCCAAATTCATCCCCGTCGCGCTTTGGCTCGTCGACGCGATTGGAACTTGTCTGATCATCTGGAAGGTCCCATGTGCGTTGCGCCCGATGCTGTTAATTCCTAAGAAAAAAGCTAACATAGAATGGTCAGACACTGAGATTGACTGGGTGGCGTACATGCAGCAGATCTCGCAATTTCTCTCAGGTGAGCGAGACTACACCAATATCAAGGGCGATACTGGTCCTCTCGTGTATCCAGCTGCGCACGTCTACACTTTTACTGGACTGTACTACGCCACGGATGAGGGCAAGGATATCTTCCTGGCGCAGCAGATCTTTGGTGTTTTGTACATGGCTACGTTGGCAGTGGTGATGAGTTGCTACTGGAAAGCCAAGGTAAGCCATGACAAGAGACTTGTTTCTGATTGGATTTACTGACTGGGGTTCAGGTGCCCCCTTACATGTTCATTTTCCTGATCGCTTCGAAACGACTGCACAGTCTTTTCGTGTTGCGATGCTTCAATGACTGCTTCGCTGTTTTCTTCCTATGGCTCACAATCTTCTTCTTCCAACGTCGCAACTGGACTTTCGGATGTCTCGCCTATACCTGGGGCCTAGGAATTAAGATGACGCTGCTGCTGGTCCTCCCTGCGGTTGGCGTTATCCTTTTCCTCGGTCGGGGTTTTTGGCCCAGTATACAACTCGCATGGCTCATGACACAGGTTCAGTTCCTCATTGGAATCCCATTCATTGCGAAGAACCCTCGTGGGTACGCGGCTCGAGCTTTTGAGTTGTCGCGCGAGTTCAAGTTTCAATGGACGGTCAACTGGCGCATGTTGGGCGAGGAAACGTTCCTCAGCAAGTCTTTTGCTCTAACGCTTCTTGCTTGCCATGTCGCAGCACTTCTTATCTTCATCTCCAAGAGATGGCTTCAGCCAACTGGACGACCGCTCTCCACCATGATCCCCTCCTTCTTGCGGCTCAAATCCCCGTTTACTGAGCAGGAACAGCTTCGAATCTCCCACTACGTCACCCCTGAGTATGTCATGACAACAATGCTCTCCGCCAACCTCATCGGCCTGCTGTTTGCGAGGTCGTTGCACTACCAATTCTATGCTTATCTCGCATGGGCTTCGCCATATCTTCTTTGGCAAGCCACGGGTGATATCTTTATCGTGTCGATTATCTGGGCAGCGCAGGAGTGGGCTTGGAACATCTTCCCGAGCACCGACTTGAGCTCCGGTGTCACTGTGAATGCGATGCTTGCGACAGTCGTGTTGGTATATCTGGGGACAGCCAGACTTGCCGTTCCTGCATTTCAGGCTAGGAACAATGGAGCGCCTACACAGGCGAGGAATATCGAAGCGAAGAACAAATAGATCTGGATCTAGACGTCCAATTTCACTCATCTTCGGAGTCACTGGGTGGCATTTTTCCAACGTTGGATTCTTCCTCGGAGTCGCTCAGGTCGTATGTGTTCTTTTTGACAAATTCCTTGGGCCTACAATAGACGCGATTAGCCTAGTTCATTAGATACCACAAGCCACAAGCTCTCACCAGTAAGACTGTTTGCGCCAAGCCTTCTCATCTCGAACAACATTGACAATCTCTCCTTCTGCCCGGGTATCCTCTTTGCTGTCTTCGTATCTCTCGGCCAGGACAAATCCACCGCGTTTAATCCAGATGGTGTTTCGGAATCGCTGACCCAGTTCTAGGATAAGGGTTTTGGTGTTTGGAAGCTCGCAGGTGTATAGGTTGTTGCCCTCAGGCTTGACGACGCGAACAAGGGACTGGTTAGGCTCGAGAGCATCGGGAGGTGTCAGGGCAGCTTCTGCGGCTGCGAGAACGTTTCGCTTAGGACGGCCCATGGTGAATTATTCTGTGTACTTTTTGACAAAATGTCTTGAATATTTTTTTCCATGTGACGGAAGTAGAGGGGTTATGGAGGGGCAAACATCGCTACAGCGATATACCTTGATGAACTGAACGGCTTCAAGTATCGTATTATCCGAAATTCTATGCATTTAGGTAGACACGTCGGGATTACCCTATGTAGTCCCTCCGACGACGAGCGTCCTTTGCCGCTTTCTCATGATGTTGGATTATCAACCATGTCTCCCATAGATCCATGCTCTTTTCTATGGTGTACTTATTAAGTAATGCTTGAATTGGGCATAACGCTCTAAGTATGGTGCAAAATCTGCCAAATGCTGGTTTAGTAGCCCAAAGTGGTAAAACAACCAACCTGATCATCATGTGCAGGTAAAAGTGAGCACGACAGATGAAAATGGTGACCATCTTGTCAGCAATTTCTGATAAATTCCGAGCGATTATCCAATCGGGTCTTTTAGCAGTATCACTAACGTTAATGTGCAACCAACTGCATCAGGGTCGAGAGAACCGACCCGGTATTAGTGGATGGATATCGATGTCGTATATCAGACCCGGGTAAATTATTCGGTAGCGGCGTCTAGTGGTCTATTATTCATGTTTGCACCTCAAATGGCCTTTTCAATGTGGACTCGGCTTGACTACCCTTTCCTTGAGGCTCCTTCTCGCATGCCAAGGTGCTGGACACTACCAAATGGAGGCATTCCACCAGCAGAATGTCTTACGAAAGAGTAAAGACATGGACGACTGTGTGACTCAGCTGAGATTTGGGTGCAGACCTTTTAGTTGTGACGTTTTGGTCTTCATATCAATGCATATATTAATGGAAACATGGGCCAGTTCAGATACTCTTGATGGTCCTGGCACTTTCGACTTGCTCAGACGCTCTTACACACTCCGAGACTTATTGGCTTGTCTGCTTCTTCTCATTGATTGAGTAAAAGTCTTATCATGGGCGCCTCAATGCTGTCGGGTCTCGTTGCAGTGCAGTCTGCTCCCGCCGAATCTCCAACTGAAGAGCTATACCGACCCTTGACAGCTCCCCCCAAGACGCTCCCAAGATCACACATCAGCTCCCCCCAAAGAGAATCATTCGATCTCCATAAAATCCCAGTCCGCGATGGCAACAAGTCGGATGCTGTGCTCCCCAATGCCGGGAATGACTTGGAGATGAGTCGGCCGAATAGTCCCGACTCTGACACTGAAGCTGTCGAGGTTGTTCCTACCATCTGGAACCCTTTTATGAATCGCTTCAGGATTCTATTTGGCTGCCTGGCACAATTGGGTAATGCCCTTAGCGATGGTGCTGCCGGTGCTTTGATTCCTTACATGGAGAAGTATGTATAAGGCCTCTGTTGCTCAATGACAGCAGCTAACAAGTTCTAGATATTATGACATTGGCTATGCCACCGTATCCCTTATCTTTGTTGGTCAAGCTATTGGCTTCATTGCGGCAGCCGTATTCTTAGACGTACTGCGAGAAAAACTCGGTCGAGCCAAACTTCTCGGGTTGGGCCAAGCCCTTGTCACTCTGGCCTACATCCCTCTTGTCTGCGGAGCACCGTTCGTCGTCGTCGTTTTCTCATTCTTTTTCATCGGCTTCAGCATCTCGATCAACGTAGCCATTGGTAACCTCTTCTTTGGCGGACTCCGAAATGGAACGTTTATGCTCGGTATGCTTCATGGCACTTATGGAATAGGAGGCACCATCGGACCGCTCATTGCCACTGCACTTGTCACAGCTACTAACACAATATGGACTCGATACTACATCATCACATGCGCACTCGGCGCGTTGACATTCGTTCTGGGAACTTGGTCGTTCTGGAGATATGAAAAGGAGTTGAGTCCCGCTGCGCGCCAGAGAGAGACGTCGCAGGTGGGAGAGTCCATGATGAACAGCATGTTTGTCGCCATGAAGCTGCGCGTTGTCTTCTTGGGTTCCCTCTTTATTTTTGCCTACCAAGGGGCTGAGGTTTCCATCTCAGGCTGGGTAATCTCTTTTCTTATCAACGAACGTGATGGTGATCCTTCTTCAGTCGGTTACGTTACAGCAGGCTTCTGGGCAGGCATCACTATCGGCCGATTCGTCCTTTCTGCGCCCGCGCAACGAATCGGCGAGAAGAAACTTGTGTATGGTCTTACAATCGGCGCATTAGCCTTTGAGCTTCTCGTCTGGTTTGTACCCAACATCGTGGGCAACGCCATCGCGGTCTCTATTGTTGGTCTTCTACTCGGACCTATTTACCCATGCGCTGCAGCCGTCTTCCTTCGCAGTATGAATCGGCGTGAGGCTTTGAGTGGCATCGGCACAATTAGTGCTTGCGGAAGTGCCGGAGGAGCTGTTGCGCCCTTTATCACTGGTCTTCTTGCCCAGGCAGTAGGGACATTTGTGCTTCATCCGATTGTGATTTTCCTATTCCTTGTCATGTTGCTGTGCTGGTACTTTCTTCCTGCCGAAGACAAGAGAACGGAATAAAAGAATGTAATTGTTAGTGGTATGACTGGGTAGGGTGCATGACCAAGCTATTTGCAAAAGCGGGTAATGTGGTGGGCAGGACATGCGATATGGTGGAAGAACAGGTCGGATCTAGATAAATTGAGTCTATTCAAAAATCTATAACGAGTCTATAATATGATCGACTTAAGATGACTCGCATCTAATTTGCTATATGTGCCTCTAAGTTAGTATAGATACCGATTCCCTGTCTTCTCTTAGTGTCATAATTCTTGAAAGACTAGATACGGCCGCGAGCAGCATCCTGGACAGTTATGGTACCAGCCGCAATGTCCTTGACAGTTTGGGAGATGCTGGACCAGTCGCGGAACGTAACGAAGGGGACCTTCTCGTTCTCACACCAGGTGACAAGGTCTATAGAGAATTAGCATTGCGGGTAAGGCTCAGAGGGTATGGTATTATACGCACCCTTATCAGCCTTGGCAAACAGCAAGTCAGTCTCCTTGGCGGCAGAGAGATCGGAAACACCGTCACCAGCGTAGAACATGGTAGGTCGGTTGGGCAGCGAAGAGTACTTGCGGATCTCGATAGACTTGTCATGACCGTGGATACTGGAGGAGTCAGCGCTTAGTTTCGAAAGCAGAGAGAGGATGAGTATCTTTACCTGTCGTCATGGAACTCAATTCGCCAGCCGCCCTCATCCTCAAGAGTTTTACCCTCGCGCGCCGTCACATCATTGCTCACGATCTGAATGTCCCAGCCAGGGCCAAGAAGAGTGTCTAGTAGAGCTCGAATGACGGGCTCCATGCCGCCGCTAAGGATGACGATGGGGACGTTGTTCTGCTGAGCCCAGTCGTAGAACTCCTTGAAGCCAGGATCGAGCTTGATGTTCTTGAGAAGAATCTGGACGCACTCGTCGAAGGGGGTCTTGATGCTGTCGAGCATCTCCACGAAGCTGTCGCGGAAATGCATGTTTCCGAAGAGGACATCCTTATTCAGCTGGCGACGGCGCTCAACACCGAAGCCAAGGTTATCGGTCATGTAGTCATTGGAATCGGCGGTGGTGACGGTTCCGTCAAAGTCGGTAAAGAAGATGAACTTGGGGTTGTTCTTGAGAGCTGGGGTATCGGAAGCCATGATGACGGTCTGGTGTATTATTTGTTTAGTTTCTGAACTTGGATATGTCGTGAGTGTGTTCTACACCAATTGAGTTGTAGAAAGTGAGTAAATTATTTATCTTGAAACCGCAGTTCAAAAGACAGACGATTGTTTATGTTGGAAGATATGACAGAGTGCAATAAAATGGCGGGGCACAAGTTTTCATGAGATACAGCGCAACTAAAGATCGACAAGAATTAATAAAAGCACCTGCTGAGAATTAACTGAGCTGATTGGAGGTTGCAGCTAAAGACTCTAACTAGGCTACATACAACAAAACAGAAAACACCGCATATCTTTGGTTATCAGCTCTTGGCCGTGGCCTCTACCGTTAGTTTGGTTGGGCAAACGAAAGAGGTGTCGTCATTCTCATGACTCTGACGGACATGAACAGTGCCCCTCCACACTTCCTCTGCCTGTTATTGCCCTGAAGAATAGCTCTAGGGACCCTGAATCAAGCGTCGGGTGCTATCACCCCCACTACAGGGCACTTGCGCGGTAAAGGCGGTGGCTGTATTCGGCCTTGCCCCCCGGTGGCAGAAAAAGCCCGGGCACGGAGCCGGCTGTTAGCTTTATCGGCTCGGCCCATACGTTCATCCCATCTCCTCAACATTTCATTGCAGAGATCGAGTCAACTCGCCCACCCGCGACGTCGCCGCCGCATCACACGCCTCTCCCGGTAGCCATGCAGCCGTTTGCTCGTCCTGCGGCTCGGCTTGTCTGGAGCCATGCGCGATTAGGACTCGATCGGACCATGGGGCCCGGTAGGTCTTGTTGGGGAGCTTCCATACTTCAGAACCCAACGATATGTTTGCGCTGCACGATACCCGCCATTGGCCCCCAAGCAAGACTCTATTCGACTGGGCGACCACCGAAGGATTCAGACCCGAGCTCCAGGACGAACAAGGATGTCGAGGCTGAACTTGAATCGATCCTCAAACCTCGGCCCAATATTCTGAAAGAGCTTCAACCGCCTGCCGAGAGGCCGAAACTACAAGATGTCAAGTCCACTGATGCGACATCCCAAAGCGCCACCCTTCAAGACACGAAACCCGAGGCTCCCAAACTCGAGGACACTAAAGCCGAAACCTCAAAACACGACGATGCCACTCAATCAGATAAAACTCACTCAGCCGGCGAAAACCTCCATAAGCTCCGAAATCGCACCCAAGATCGTGTGAACGAGTTGAGGGAGAGATTTAGTCAAGCTATGGATAGGCTGCAATCAAGGGCTATGAACGCTTCACAAACCCTCAACGATATTACTGGATATACCAGCATCGAAACCATCAAGCGACAGAATGCCAAGCTGGAAACCGATCTTGCGGAGGCCCATGAGCTGGTCCGCAATGCTCGACATGAATACAAGACATCGAACGCCAGCCGCGCGACAACACAGCGCGAAGTTACAACATTATTGGCGCGGAAGGATAGCTGGTCTCCTGTCGATCTTGAACGGTTTACCGAGCTGTACCGTGCGGACCACACCCTGGAGGGTAAGGTAGCATCATCGCAGGAGGCTCTGACGGAAGCAGAGATCGAGGAGCAACGTCTCAGCCAACAACTCAATGCGGGTATCCTAAAGCGTTATCATGAGGAACAAATCTGGAGCGATCGAATCCGAAGAGCAAGCACTTGGGGTACCTGGGGCCTGATGGGCATGAACTTTGTACTTTTTGTGATACTGCAGTTTATAGCAGAGCCCTGGAAGAGAAGGAGGCTGGTGAGGGGCGTTGTGGCCGAAGAGATGGCTGTGCTTCAGGAGGTTCGTGTCGAGCTTGAGCAAGTCAAGCTTGCTATTGAAAGCCAAAACCAGCCCGCTGCTTCTGCCGCTTTGGCTTCAGCTGTCGAGGCATCTCGAGAATTGGAGGCTGAGCCAATCGCGGAGCCTGCGGCATCGGAGGAGATATTGCCTGCTGAAGACCTCCTACCGGTGGAAGAAGCCGAACCCAGCAAGGTACCTTTTGCTTCGCCCGTTGAACAAGTGGCTGAAGCGCCTATTTTTCATACTTTGCCCACTCTGCCCACGCGGACATGGGAGGAAGTTCTGCAAGATCCTGAGTGGTGGAGGGCCAAGGCAGAAGACCTCTACAGTGAGCGATGGATAGACATGCGCATGCGAGACGCTTCATTATTGGTGTTGGAGGGAGCATTGGCTGGAGCCGTGTGTGCGGGAAGCATCGTGCTGCTCATGGTGCGAAGATCATGACACTTTAAGATGTATCATAGATATAAAGTTTACCGTCCTGTATATTACTTTAATAAAGCTGTACTATTACTCGCCAGCGAGAAGAAGGTCAATTCACGATGCTTCAGAGCCGACTGGCCAATCGGATGGATATCTATTGCATGGCTGTAGGGCTGGTAGCCAGATAACGCAAGCCTCCAAAGCATGACACTAAACGTTTTGCAGGTAAATCGCGACAAGCAGTTCTGTGCACATCATTCGAGATATCCAATACAGATTGAATTCCAAGTGGCATTCAAGTGCCGACAAAGCATTACATAAGGCCAAGAAACCCTCTCTTGTTGAGAAACCCAGTTACGTAGTTCATCATGACAGTTACAAACACCGGCCCCTTGTCGTTCCACCCTCAAGGGTAACCCTGACGATTGATTTGATGAAAAAGTGCACATCGCAAATCTGATTTGCCAGTTGCTGAGATTAACGGCAACTAGATGTTAAGGGTCTTGCCGTTTACAGATATTGACCGCTCTCCCAACATGCGGTTTTGAATCAGAGCTGGAGGTTTTAGTGATCCATGGCGGGGCTTTAGCTGGTAATATTTAGGACTTTAAGGCCCTAATCGGCAAGATTTCAAAAGAGCGTTATTAGTGTAAAAAGATACATATAGACCGCCGGATATATCTCCTAAAGCCATAATTAGCTAGTCACCACATAAAGTTATTACCGCCTTCCTTTTCCGGCGAAATTAAAAGCAGAGATAGTATTATAGACTTACCCTTATAATTAAAGTTATCCCTATTAATAATCTATTAAGACTTACATTATAATTTAATTCCTTATATAGTATAATAGGGGCAAATATATTATAGACTAATACCTAAGATAATATAGTATTAATATTACCCTATAATCTAGCCCTTTAGCCGCTAATAACCCCTAATTAAGCTATTAATATAGTAGTAATATTGCTGCCCCCTCGGCGGTCTATAATACTTACTTCCTCCCCTTCGGTTATAAGCTAAGGCCTTATAATTCAATATAACCGCCTAAGGTAGTCGCTAAAGGCTACTATAGCTTTTCTTAAATACCTAACTAAGGTATATACTAAAAGAAGGCTTAAATCGTTAAAGGTATAATTCCTTATATCTATATTAATATTAATCTTTTTATAGCTTAAGGTATAATAGCTACTAAAGCCCTTTACTATAAAGAAGCTAATATAATACTATAAAAACCTATATACTAAGTACTATATATTTCTCTTAATAGCTTTAAAGAGCGGTATTTATTATAATAATAAGTTAGGTCTTATAGAGGTACCTAAGGAATTATAATTAGTATATAAAGTAGTATTTAGGTAATAGGGTAACTAGCTTATAAATAGCAATATATTAAGGCTGGAGCTATATTTAACTATATTTACCGATAATAGGGTAACTAGTAGTATAATTCATAAGGCTACTATACTATATAGTGGTAATTTAATCGATCTAACCTAATAGGGCGACTTTAAGGACTCTTTAGATAAAGAGAATAAAAAAAGGCTAAATTTATAGGTAAATTTAAGAGTAGCTATTTTAACTCTCTCTATATTACCTAAGAATTCATAGAAATATTATATCTCTAATATAGATATACTAAATATAAAAAGCTCTTCTTGCTACTATACCTAGCGGTTATTAGCTTATAATAATAATAAAGAGAGTATTATATAGCCATTAAGTCTTCTTATTAAGTCGATTAATTAGTATAGCTCTATAATTCAATAGGTTATAATATAATAAACCTAAGGAATTAGTATTAATAATATAGAGGAAGTAATATATAATATAAAAGTAATTTTTAGACTCTTAGGCTTATATTTAGTGAAGTTTATAAGGGGACTAATAATTCTAATAGTAATAATAATATAGAATAACTATAAAGGCGATATTAAAGTAAAGTAGATTCTTCTAGAGGAGTAGATTAAGGAGGAAGTTAATCCTATTTATAATATTAATAATAATAATAAAAGTAAAATCTTTAGTATTAATTAAAATTAGCTAGTAATATATACCTTAGGTATAAAAATAGGGTAATTAGAGCTTAATAGTTTAATTAATACCGAATCTCTATATAACCTTACGAAAGTAAAGTTATCTTAAGTCTTAAGGCTCTAACCTTACTATAAGGGTTTATATATAAATATATAATTCTTACTATAATAGAGGAAGAATTTAAAGGAAAGGAAGTAATTTCTATAATAAATAGTACCTAATAATCACAAAAATCATTTTTTTATATTTTTTTAGCTATATAATTATATTAAAATTATATACTTTCCTTTAAAGTAGGGGTAAGGTCTCTAGGGCTATAGATAAATTTCCCGTAATTAAACCCCTTAATACTAAGCAATCGATAATAAGCCTATAATTAAGTAACCTTTTAATGCCTTTAAGTAAAAAAGAGATAGCCCTACCTAAAATAATATACTATAGTTAGCGAATTTCTCCCTTAATACTATATAACTTAAGTATCTATATTATTATTAATACTATATAACTTAATCAAGAAGGCTAATACTAAAGTTATCTAAGATATTATCTTTAGAAGATAAGAAGTTAGAATTAGAATTAAGCGCTATAATATATTGATTATACTAGTCTTAATTTTTATTAGCGATATTATTATAAAGCCACTTTAGTCTCTTTCTAAGAACCTACTAGTTAATAAGCTCCTTTAGGTATATATATAAGCTTAATAATAGGCTTAAATCATTAGTATCTTCTTTTCCTTCTTTCTTAATAAAATTCTAAAGTCCTATATAGGTATATATAATTATAACTTAATATATAAACTTATACTTAATAGGATTACCGTATAATATTATAAACTTCTACTTAATTCGCCTAAAGGCCTACTCAATAATAATATAAAGTTAGGTATAATATAGATTATATAGTTCTTTCTTTATTGCCGGTCTATATAATAAATATCTCTAGTCATTAAGATAATAATATTAATCGGCAAAAGGAATAAGAATACCTTACTAAAGGCTAAAGCCTACATCTCTAAGATAATATTGTCCTTTAGGTATTTTAAAGTTTCCTCTAAGTACTATTTTTATTAACTATATATTATATATAGATCCTTTACTATCTATAAGAATATATATAAATATTCTATTGAATTTTATAGCAATAAAGATATTCTATATTATTTTGCCCTTATGGTTATAAAATCGTCTTTACTTTAATACCGGAATCTTTATATATATATATATACCATTAATTATACCAATATACCCTATAAAGGAGGTTACCTTTACCTTACTAATAATCTTAGGCGAGATAAAGTTATCTAGTAGCATTATTATAAAGCAGATATATATATAGAGAAGAAGCTAAAGTATATCCCTAAAGACCTCTAAAATAGTACTTTAAGAGATATAAAAGAAATATACTACTATATATTAACTAATATACTAACTAAAGATATAGAGTATAATAAGCACCTTCTATTTAAACGGCTAATATCTAGTTAATAATATCAATATATTCTAATTTAACTATAAATATAAGTCATAAAAGGTATTCTTATCTATCCTAAATAATTCAAAAAACTACTAATCTAATCCTTCTAATAGTACTTATATATATAATTTTATACCTTTATATCTCCCTAGATAAATAACTTAATAATTAAAAGTAACTCCTTATAAACGGTAGTAATCTTAGTAATACTAGCCAGAAGGGCTATTTTCTTTAATAACTACTATAGCTATAAATATTATAGATTTAAAGATAATATTATTAGAGCTAATAACTTTAAAGGGAATTATATTAAAAGGGTATTATATAATTAATTGGTTTTATAGTATATAAGCTAATAGGTAGAGAGATAGGAATTAGATATAATATCCTTATAAGGGTTAATAGTTAATAACTAAATACCCTATTTTCCTTAACTTTAATTATTAGTAGAATTATCCTTATTAGTGCCCTATATTAGGAAAGGTCAGTAATATTCTTCGCCGGATTAGGTAAAACACCAAAAGATATATCTAAATATTATTCCCGAAAAGGAAACCATAAACCTATAAGATTAGGCGCTAAATCGGTCTAGATTTATTCAAGCCGCAGGGTCACAATTGCCCCCAACCCCCACAAAGGGCCAAAAACTATTACTAAAGACCTCGCCGATCAGGGCCTAAAATAAGGGTTCGTAGGACTTTGCTGTAAGTTTCAACGGCTACACGGTGGGAATAAGAAAAACGCATATTCTCGGCTTGCCGGGCCCTGGTTTCACTGAAATGTTTTAATGCCTTTGTGGTATTACTTATTTATCTATGATACGAAAAGATATTTATGAGTTTGCCGTTTCATCGATTGGTTTCACAAGCAATAATCCAAGGTTTAAGCGTTCATGCAAAACTATCTGGTGATGTATCCTGAAACGCAATTCGAGTAGGACACACTTGGTGTGTATGCTTGTGAATGCTGTAAACAAAAGTGCCTACATGAATTAACATTCCAGGCAAGTTAATAGGTGCGTTATAGAGGGTTGCCTGTAACGACAAGATGCCTCTTCTTTGAATCTGTCTCATTACAGCTACGCCTCTTTGTTCACGTTATCATCGATGTCAGTCCTACCAAGTTCTGGCTACCTACTCAATAAGCAGCTTACCTCTTGGATTACCTCAATAGGATTTCGATCTTCTTACCTCTTGTCTCAGCCTTCTCCGTTGGACTTGGACCTAGGGATTCGATAGACCCTTGCTACAGTGCATTGTCCATTGTCACCCACCTCATTAACTGCCCGCAGAGCTACGAAAGCTACGCCGCTGCAAACCTGAAAGCTCCCCGCCAACAGAACAGAACAGAACAGAACCTGGAACTCCCCACCAAGAGCGGGCGCCTGGGTCTGAGCTCCTTGGGCATTAAGTTAGGACTTTAGTACCTGACCTGATCTGAGCGTTGAGCATCAGGCTTCTTCTTTGACCCTTTCTTCTCTGCTTATCAAACTCTCCTGGAGTGATCCCTTTCTTTGTGTGTTTTCAGATATTCTGCCTGTAAAAGCGGATATTTGCTTTTGAGTGGTAAATACCGTCTTTCTTTGACTTTGACTAACTGCAGTCTCCGTTAGCTTACCGCTAATCAAGGTACTACAGCGAGGGCTCCAGCTGTTTGCCCGTTCTGCATAAAATATAATACTCAGCACAAAAACCCCGCCAAAAGACGTCGTTTCCCATTTACCCCCTCCCTTCCCGTCCTCGATTCCTGAGGTTAAGGCAGCTTACCTACCTACTGTCTGTACTGTACTGTGCTGTGCTGTGCTGCGCCGGCAGTATCACTGACGACATCTTCCACCTTCCACCTGCCACTCTAGCACTCCCACTGCCATCTGCTGCCACCACCTGCATCTGGCAACGGCTGGGCTTAATAACCTAAACCCTCTCTTTCTCTCAACCTCCCCTCATCTCCACTCGCCAGCTTCGGCCTCATCCACCTGAAGCTAGTCGGCGAACCAAAATCACCTTCACGCACACGCAGACACAACCGGGATTTGGCCTCCTCTTGTTGTGTGCCTGTGCTTGTGCTTGTGCTTGGGGCTTGGTACCCAATATAACGACACAGGGCCGCCGTTATCCCGTCGTCTATCTTACGACCACTCACTCGCCCGCTATCCCATCGTAGAGGCGTCGTCGTCAAGTGCCCTCACCACCATTTGATATCGGCCCTCCTCTGAGCTTGTCTCCCCCTCCAGCCTCTCGTCGTCCCGCGCGAACGCATCGCGCAGCCTCTTCCGCAATGAATGACGATGACGCGATCCACAGCATCCACAAGAAGATTGAGCGAGAGAAGGCCCTCATCAACGCCGCCAATTCTATGAGGGCCCAGACGAACAATGAAGCTGTCAGGTCTCGTCTCGACTCCCAAATGCGCGATGGCCGCCGCAATCTTCAGTTCTTCGAGGAAAAGCTTCGCGATATCCAGCTGCGCCGCGTCAATCACGGTGTTGGAGATATGTCCCTCGGAGGATCTGATGATGTCGGTGGTGCTCCGACACCACCTCCCAAAGATGCCTCGAGCAACTTCCCAGGTGATCGAGAGTCATATGGCTCAGCCTCAGGACAATACAGTCAAGGTGGCGGTGGTTCTGACCTTACGCCTCCCCGCCATCCATATGCACCAGGACCTGAAGGCTCGGGTATTCCGAAGCCACGTCCCAACTTCACCAAGCTCGGTTCGTCGTTACCCCGCCATTGCTCATGGCATTCTCCGTCTTCTTCATATTGTGCTAACCTAGCTACAAGACCTGATCAAATATGACACGCCGCACTTGGGACCCCGGATCCAGCTCATGTTGTCGCAGATTCAATTCAAGCTCAACGTCGA
Organism: Fusarium sp. PT; assembly: GCA_021020635.1. Lineage (NCBI taxonomy): Eukaryota > Fungi > Ascomycota > Sordariomycetes > Hypocreales > Nectriaceae > Fusarium > Fusarium sp. PT. The sequence goes on from JAHMRZ010000010.1 coordinate 1,193,416, forward strand.
GGAGCAATACTTGAAGGGTATCGAGAAGATGGTTCAACTTTATAGCATGGAGGGCGACCGAAAGAGTAAGGCTGACGCAGCTGCCCGAAAGGTTGAGAGCAAGCAAAAGATCCTGCTGTTGAAGCAGGCACTCAAGAGATATGAAGAATTGCATGTTGATGCAGACGTTGCAGACGCTCAAGATGGTAAGTTTATTTTCAATTATGCCAAACCTGACAGGCTGACAAAATATTAGACGATTCAATCAACGCCCCTAACCTCAGGAAGCCTCTCAGTGGACAGCTATCGATTCGAATGTTGGCTATTAAAGATGTGGACCATGCCGCCACTGGACGATTCACGAGAGGACCCGAAACATTCATTGCCGTCAAGGTCGAGGATACCGTAATGGCTCGCACAAAGGCGTCCAGGAACGATCGTTGGGAAGCCGAATTTCACACTATCGAGGTTGATAAGGCCAACGAGATCGAGTTAACTGTTTACGACAAACCCGGCGAACATCCCATGCCCATTGCTATGCTTTGGGTTCGCATCTCCGACATCGTTGAGGAAATTCGTCGTAAAAGGATTGAGGCCGAGATGAACAGCTCTGGCTGGGTTTCTGCTGATCGAATGGGTAACACCAGCGCAGCCCCTACGCAGTTCCCTATGAGCCCATCTCAAGGCTCCTTTGGTCCTGGCTCTCCCACGGCTGGCGGTGAGGGCGGGGAGACAGGTCCATTCGGAACTGCTGGTCCTCAGCCTCAGGTGCAAACCGGACCTATTGAGGAATGGTTTAACCTTGAGCCAACCGGGCAGATCCAACTTCAGTTGACATTCAACAAGTCTAACAACAACAGCCGTCCTGCCGACCTTGGTCTTGGCAGAAAGGGTGCTGTGCGTCAACGCAAGGAGGAAGTTCACGAGATGTACGGCCACAAGTTCGTGCAGCACCAGTTCTACAACATCATGCGCTGTGCGCTTTGCGGAGATTTCCTCAAATACTCGGCTGGCATGCAGTGTGAGGACTGCAAGTACACCTGTCATACGAAGTGTTATTCCAGTGTGGTTACGAAGTGTATCAGCAAGAGTAACGCTGAGACTGATCCTGACGAGGAAAAGATCAACCATCGTATCCCGCACAGATTTAACCCTTATTCAAACATGACAGCAAACTGGTGTTGCCACTGTGGTTACATATTGCCATTTGGAAAGAAGAACTGCAGAAAGTGCTCAGGTATGTTTTGTCTGAACCCGTCTCCCTGTCGCGAAACTAACCCTATGCAGAATGTGGTCTCACTGCTCACGCCCAGTGCGTGCATCTTGTTCCTGACTTCTGTGGCATGTCCATGGCTGTGGCCAACCAGATCTTGGATGGCATTCGGACCCAGAAGCAGAGACAAGCCAAGGTGTCTTCACTAACAGAAAAGACGCTCCGACCTGGAAAGACTAGCCCGACTAGCACTCATTCACCGGCACCTTCATACTCTGGCTCGACCGCTCCTTCATATCATACAGGACCAGCCTCACCAGAAGCAACTGAGGCTGCTAAGATCATGTACTCGAATCAGACAACCCCAAGGCCCGCTCACCCCGATCGAACTTCATCGAGCTCGACAGCAGCGGCGGCTGCTTCCGCAGCCATGTCGGGAGGACCTGGCGCTGGCCAGCGACAACAATCTGACTACGGACGTTACAGCGGAGGCTATGATCAGCAACAAGAGGATCCGTACGCCCAAGGAGGTCAATATGGCGCGGCTCAGCAGCGCAAGTACAACCCCGCTGACTACGCAAACGTCAACCCTGGCTATGGAGGTCAGCCTCCTGCTGCCCAGGCCCAACGACCAGCCCAGCAACAACCAGCTGCCCAATCTCCTCCGCCTCAGCAACCACTACCACCAGTGCCGCAACATCAACAGCAGCAACAGCCACAGCAGCCACAACAACCTGCTTACCAACAACCATCAGTGCCAGCACACAAGCCTCAGACGCCGGAAGTCATGTCCCCCAAGCAGCAGTCTGCACCTGGTGGAAACAAGGCGCTGCCTTTGGCCACCGATCCTGGAACTGGCCAGCGTATTGGCCTCGATCATTTCAACTTTCTTGCTGTGCTTGGTAAGGGTAACTTCGGTAAGGTCATGCTTGCTGAAACAAAGCGATCTCGAAAGCTCTACGCTATCAAGGTGCTCAAGAAAGAGTTCATTATCGAGAATGACGAAGTCGAGAGTATACGCTCTGAGAAGCGTGTATTCCTGGTTGCCAACCGAGGCAGACACCCATTCTTGACCAACTTGCATGCATGCTTCCAAACCGAGACCCGTGTGTACTTCGTGATGGAGTACGTTAGCGGTGGTGATCTGATGTTGCACATTCAGAGAGGCCAATTCGGTACCAAGCGCGCGCAATTCTATGCTGCCGAAGTCTGCTTGGCACTCAAGTACTTCCATGAGAACGGCGTTATCTACCGTGATTTGAAGCTTGACAATATCCTCCTGGCTCCTGACGGACATGTCAAGATTGGTGATTACGGTCTGTGCAAGGAGGAAATGTGGTATGGCTCGACAACAAGCACATTCTGTGGTACCCCTGAATTTATGGCCCCAGAGGTATGTATTCGTAATCTAGCTTTTGCTTATGTCCTTTACTAACATGAACCAGATTCTCCTCGACAAGAAGTATGGCCGTGCTGTTGATTGGTGGGCCTTTGGTGTGTTGATCTACCAGATGCTTCTGCAGCAGTCTCCTTTCCGTGGAGAGGATGAAGATGAAATCTACGATGCTATTCTCGCCGACGAGCCTCTATACCCTATCCACATGCCCCGAGACTCTGTCTCCATTCTCCAGAAGCTGCTCACTCGTGAGCCCGACCAGCGACTCGGAAGCGGCCCAACTGATGCCCAGGAGGTGATGAGCCAGCCATTCTTCCGCAATATCAACTGGGACGATATCTACCACAAGAGAGTGGCGCCACCCTTTATGCCTCAGATCAAGTCCGCAACTGATACCAGTAACTTTGACTCCGAGTTTACTAGCGTCACCCCAGTTTTGACCCCAGTTCAGTCCGGTAAGTTTTGTTTTCTCCAGTATTTCTGGTGGTTCTATGCTAACACATTGACCAGTCTTGTCCCAAGCCATGCAAGAGGAGTTCCGAGGCTTCTCCTATACAGCTGATTTTGAGTAAACGCCTGCATATGAGATTGACGATTTTGCAATGTTTTATTGAGACGATGGAGCCGTGGTGGGGTTGTTGCCTTGTCTATCGGATACCCTGGAGCGATAGGAAAATAGATGGCCGGACGCTACGAGCAGGTGCCAGCGCGGGCGTCTGGATAGGACAGCCTCGTTTTTATGTTCGCTCGTTTGTAGTGGTTGGCATTCTGGATATAGGTGGCGGATGAGTAAAACGTATGATGATATGGACAGAGCCATATTGGTATGGTGTAGCGAGCGTGTTCAACGGTAGATGGATGAATGCCACGGGCAAACAGCATATGAATGGATGTCTGGTTAATAGAAGTACGAAGAGGATATCAAAATGAGAAGCACGCAATGTTCTTTACGATATTTCGACCCGATGAATATTGAATGTGACTATTTTTGGAACTCACTCAGAAACCTGCCGTGCGGTGCACTCCATCTCTCGGGTTTACCCTCACATCACAGTACACACGGACCTAGATGCGATATCTGACTTGTTTTAGATATTTTTTTGCCTTGTTCTGTTTATTCTATTTAAATATCCATCTCTTTCTAATATCTATTCCTTTTACGTAGTGTACTCCTTCTGGAGGAGCTTGGCAATAGTGTTGAGTCTATCACATGTGTTAGCATAATTTTTCACACCTCAAACTCGAACAGGGACGGAACTTACTGGATGTTGCTGGTACCCTCATAGATAGCACCGATCTTGCTGTCACGGAAGTACTTCTCAGCAAGACCTTCACGGACAAAGCCCATGCCTCCCATCCACTCAATGGCTTGTCCGCTAACACGTCCGGCAACTTGGGAAGCATAGAGCTTGGCCATGGCGGCGTCCTTGACGAAATCCTCGCCGGCCTCCTTCTTGCGAGCGGCAGTGTAGACGAGAGCGCGAGCAGCAGTGATCTCGGTGTAGGCCTGGGCAAGCTGGTGCTGCATACCCTGGAACTCACCGACCAGAGAACCGAATTGCTTGCGGTCGTTCCAGACGTAGCGAGCGGCGTTGTCGAAAGCACCAAGAGCAAGACCAGTCATCTGAGCAGCGATACCAATTCGGCCCTCGTTGAGAATGCTGATGGCGTACTTGTAACCCTGACCGCGCTCGCCAAGGAGGTTCTCCTTGGGAATCTCAACGTCGTCAAAGTTGATGACGCATGTGCTTGAGGCGCGGATACCGAGCTTCTTCTCCTTCTTAGCGATTGAAAAACCCTTGGTGCCCTTCTCAACGAGGAAGGCCGAGATACCCTTGTAACCCTTGCTGGGGTCGAGGTTAGCGAAGACGATGAAGAGATCAGCCTCCTTGGAGTTTGTGATCCACATCTTGCTACCCGAGATCTTGAAGCCGTCGGCGGTCTCTGTGGCCTTTGTAGCCATGGCAAAGGCATCGGAGCCAGAGACAGGCTCGGAAAGACAGAAAGAGGCGACAGTGTTGGTTGCGAGGCGAGGTAGCCACTTCTTCTTGATAGCGGTAGAACCGTGCTTGATAATAGCTGTGTTGCAGAGAGTGTTGTGCACATCGACGAGGACTGAAACGGAGGGATCCGCACGGGCAAGCTCCTCAATACCGATGATGGCTGCAGTGAAGTTCATGCCAGCACCACCATACTCCTCTGGGATCTCAATGCCCATGAGACCCTGCTCAAAGAGCTGCTCAACAACAACGGGGTCCATCTCTTCAGCCTCGTCCATATCGCGCGCACGAGGAAGGATCACATCTGTGGCGAACTTGGAGACAGTCTCGACCATGGCGGTCTCGAGCTCGGAGAGGTGAGTGATGGGCGTAGGAGGAATCTCCGAGATATCGATGTGTTCATTGCGGCGGGATGATGTTGTGGAAAGAGGACGGGCAGTGTTACTGAATCGCAGTGTTAGCAATTTGTTCAGTTGTAGATACTTTGACTGTGGTGTACTTACAGGTTTATTCTCGTCATGGGACGGGGAGCGGCGACTCGTGTGGCAACGCGCTGTGTGATGCCTCGTCCTCCCCTCAGCGCAGGGCGCACGACTCGAGTAAATGACGATGACATGGTGAGAATTGTGTTGTTTGCTGGAGAATGAAGAAGCGGTGACTATCAAAGTTGAAGGAGAGAAGACAGGGGACGTGGCTAGGTTAAAGGGAGGCGTGAGGCGGATTATGTTGGAGACGATCACAAGCCAGAAACGAGTAACCAACAAGACAACTTCTTTGTATGACAGTATGGAAGAAGTAGGAGAAGAAGAAGAAAGTCCAGGGAAGAGACAAGAAATTCAGTATTTTAATTATATGACCTCGGTATATACAGATCACCCATTGCCTCCCAGATCCGCAGCCACACTCTCTATCTTTAAACGGCTGAAGCGGTTGAAGAACCCTTGCGCAGCCGAGGATAACCACCGAGGTCGAGGATGTCTTCGGTATTACAGCGGTAACTACGGAGTAAACTCGACGGTTTTTGGGGTAGACGGGGCGGGATGCGGGGAGGTAAAGAGATGCCCCGGCGATTAACCGCTGACGTCAAGAACATGCTGGTCATTGAAGAATGAAAGCCGGGGTCCAATGCAGGCGTGGCAGGTCAGGTAGGCATGTGATCTTAGGCGGGTCCGGAGAATCTGACCTCCGATGGTCTTGGCTTTGGTCACCCCACGTGACTCGGCTTTGAGGCTGAGATTTTGATATTGGCGTTGGTTGAGCTCGAGGTTCAGGATAGCGAGAGGTCGAATACGGGATCAATTCGACCACTCCACGATACATCACCCCAATCCGACCATTGACGTCTCGCCCAAAATGGTCGGCTCTATCCTCCGCCAGTTCTTCTCCCCGGCGACCCGTCGTCCCCTCGCAGCGGCCCTCACAACACCACCACCGAGCCGACTCCTACAGCCATCGCTACGAACATTCACAACCTCAGCACCCCGCGCTTTCGCCCCGACGACCGTTCGCCCGGCGACGTTGAACCAGGTTCTCCGCGGTATTCGAAAGGGCAAGCGGGCTCGCCACGCTGTCTCCCCTGCTCTGTCCAATACCCACTGCCCAGCTCTCAAGGGCGTGTGTCTCCGAGTCGGTGTCGTTCGACCCAAGAAGCCCAACTCTGGAGAGCGAAAGACTGCTCGTGTCAAGCTCTCTACCGGAGCCGTCATTACAGCCTATATCCCTGGTGAGGGACACAACATCCAGCAGCACAGTGTTGTCCTAGTGAGAGGCGGTCGTGCGCAGGATTGTCCTGGTGTGAGATACCATCTTATTCGAGGAGCTCTTGATTTGGTATGTATCTGTCTTGGCTGGCTCCTCATGCAGAATGGCCGGTATGCACCCGATGGAAAAATGCTAACAATTTTAGGGTGGTGTTGCAAGCCGAACAACAAGTCGAAGCAAGTACGGTACCAAGAAGCCCAAGAAGGCCACCGTTGGTTAAGCTAGCTGGACAATTGGGATTGAATGAGTTAAAGCGATGGTATTAAATCCGTGTCAAGATTACATAGACCTGGGTATGGCCATGTATTGATATTGTACACTATTTCGAGCATATAAAGAAAGCATGCAAACGATCACAAAAGTATTCTTGATTCATACACTCTACATGACCAAAGCTGTCCAAAGTATTTCAAACCCAGACGCCTGATATTGGTTCCCGCAAGACCATCTCCCAATGCATACCCATTGTGTGCAACCCAAAACATGGAGACAATCTACCGAGCATTACAACCTGTATGATAACGTACAACCCTATGTATCCACCACTTAATCATATATCGTCTACTGTTGCTTCTCGTAACCCTTGGGCTTCTCCATGCCGTTGAGTTCGAAGAATCGGGAAGTGCCTAGATTTCAGTCAGATAATAATTCTCAGGATAAGTATGAAACACTTACAAGAGTAGCCCTTCCAGTCAAAGTTGTTATCGGGATTGCAGTGGCAACGGAGATCCAGACGTCGCTGCTCATCGGTTGGGCAATGGGTGAAGGGGACGTGGTAGTAAGCGATATCCTCGAAGAAGTGGAGCTGTTCCTTCTTAAGGAGAAGACCAGCAGCAATAGAGTGCACGGGGGCATCACCCCATCGCTCGTAGAAGAAACCGCCGTCCTTGTCCAGAGACTCGAAGAAGTCGAGGTAAGGCTTGCTGCGGAGCCAAGACAGACTACCAACTTCAAAGTTGGACCACTAAACAGAATTAGCAATGATTTGATCAAATCGCAATATTCAACTTACGAAATGGCACTTGTTGTAATTCTCACCACCATCATCACTGAGGAAGCGCATGGAGTTGTCGGCGGAAATGTGCTCAGGGTGGTTCTGCATGAACTTCTTGGTGCTAGCCCAAAGGGTAGGGATGGTGTCGATGTACTCGTAAAGCGAGAGAACAAAACTGTACTTCTTGTTGTTCTCATGCATGACGCGGAAGGGATCGTAGTGGATATCGCAGAAGAGCTTGACAGAGGGCTCAACACGCCAGTAGTACTCATAGTTCAGCATGAGTTCCTGTCGGAAGAAGAAACCAGACTCGAATCGGCACATGTGACGGTAGCTGACGGAGTCACCGTAGATGATCTTGCGCTCATGCATGTCCTCACGAACCTTACGAGCCTTCTCCTGGTCAATCCATTCAGGGAAAGACCAGTGCTCCTCGGGAATCAAGCCATAGTGAGTCTTGCCGGAGCAAAGAGAAGTGGTGACCTTCTTGAACTGGTCGTCGAAAGGCTTGTCGTTGAGGAAGACCCAATCGTAGTTGTAGCGACGGTTGAAACGATCCTCGACCTGTCGAATGGACTCGGCAATCTCCCAGACGTCCTGGTTTCGAGCAAGGGTGACGAATGTAGCGTTCATACGGGGACCAGGAGCAGTTCCCTGAAGGTTGTTCCAGCCAGGATCGTTGGGGGACATAGGCATAGCGGCTTCAGCAAGATCGCTCTGAGCAGGAGTGTCGGCAGGGACCTTGGGGGCTTCGGCGGGAATCTTGGGAGCATCAGCAGCAGCCTCAGCACCCTCGCCAGCGGGCTTCTGAGCGGGAACATCGTCCTTGGTGAGGGCAGTATCTCCCTCTTCAGCAGGTGTCTCCTGGCCGGGAAAGTTGACGTTGTTACCGGCAGGGGACTTGGGGACGGTGCCGGGAGCTTGCTGGCTGCTGGGGCTTCCAGGACCGCCTGGGAAGTTACCGACACTGCTGCCAGGAACGGGAATGTGCTCGATTCTGGAATTGGAGAAGAAGTAGAACATAGTGAGGGTCTAAAGGAGACGGGTTAGCAAGTGGCAACGTCAGCTGTCATGAGCTTCAAACGTAAGGTGACGTACGAAGAGCGCGAGCGCAATGTAGCGCACATAGCGCGTATGACCTGCCGCCATGATGAAAAGAGGATTGACGATGCAAAATCGTCAGTTTAAAGAAGCGTTGAAAGGAAGTGAAAGGTTGAAACAGAAGAAAGAAGATGGATGATCGAAAGTCGATACTGTGTCGCGGCACGGGGAAAAAGCAGGGGAGCCAGGGAGCGACGGACTCCAGTAAAGGCAACTCCTAGTGTGAACTAAAAAAAGATGGTCCTCAAGTACCTAACGACCACCCAACATTAGGTGCTGCGAATAGGTGGAGAGAACGAAGAGAGAGAAAGTCATATAGCAAAGAGAGATCTCTCGTATTCAGGATTGCAACAGTAACAGTTCTTAAAAAGAGATGCCTTAATTGATGCAGAATAAAAGGTACGAAAACAGGAACAAGTTGGTTGTCGAAGTGCTGGAATGGGATGAACAGCGTGTTCTAGGAAGCGGGCCCTTGATCGTCACCTTCAGCTAAAATCAGGTACGCGGACACTGGAGCGGGAGGCATAGCAAGGCTCCAGGCCCAGATAAGAGTTTGAAGACGGGTATCTTTACCAGGGACTAGGCCGTAAAATACCTAATTCCTATGTCTAGCCAATGCTAAGAGCTAAGTACCCCTCGTAAGGCGTATACTTGTCAACTGTGTTTTGGAGAATCTCAACCTGGCGTTCAGGGGGTACGTCTGCTAGCGGATCACAGTGGGAGGGAATAGCCTCTAGGCCAAACCACTGCCGAATCCAGACGCACTGGAGTGAGTCTATGAGATTTTGTGGGAGGCTTTTAGTTCTGGCTTCTCACTTCCCCTCGAGGCAAAATAGGCTGGTCGGCTGGAGTACCACAACAATGCGGTTCATTCTCAGGGAACGTCCTCTTTGGTCACACAATAACTCATTCGAGATGCGCCTCAGATTGTTTGGAATGAAAAGTCCACCAATTCCCAAGCCTCAAATTCAAAAAGCATTTGTTCTGAGCAAATCTGACCCTGGATCCGGAAAAGTGTCCCATGTCGAATGCATCACAATTTTTCTCGTATCCCTTGATGAGAAGGATGTGCCCCTTTTTACGCTTCTTGGGCCTCGTTTTGGGTTGACAAGAGGAACGCTGCAACCAGCCTGTAGCAGTTGCGGCTGTCTCCCCACTGTATCTCGTCTCCAACACCCCAAGCAGCTTGATCCTTTCTTCAGTGAGCTTCCATTGTGAAGTCATGCTTTTCGACGCCAGATCTGACGCTCGATTGAGTTTATGTTTTAGGCACGAAGTGATCCTCACAACAGAGCAATGCTGCTTGCAATTTGATGACTTTTCAAAATTAGAATATCTTGTCCAATACTTAAGATGCGACTCTAATATCGATGTCTCAACGTGTGGATTGCAGGTTTGTAAGTTGCTGATTCACTGGGATCAACTTTGTGTATATCATTACCACCTAGAATAATAAACAATGAAATAAGATGAGTAGCGATGAATTAATGAAGTTAGCCAATAGAGCAACACAGCCATGAAACTTGAATCGTCATTGAGGCTATCCGTCAAGACACATTTGTAGGTATGAATGCAATGATGCACGTGATATCTCACGTGAGAGCATGAACCTCCTCCCTTAGGTGGGGGAAAGCGGGCTTGGAGAATAGCGTTGGTATTTCGTCGCATCATCGTTGGCATCAGAGCTTCGCCGCGCATCAATATCGCCGTGAGCTCCCCTATAGCCGGTTGTCTTACTTCTACGACCACAAGGCTCGCTGAAAGAGCTTCAACATCTTCCGGCGCCCTTCCCACTGCCAGCATAGCACTCTCCTTGCATGCTTGGCCACGATACAAAGATCTTGAACGAATTTACTGGAAGACATCATGATAGATTTGTGCGCGCTGAACGATCCTGAACATATCTCCTTCTCTTAGTGGTGAGTGACTCTATCTTACCTGTCGCTTTCCAGCCCTGCTCGCTCCACTTGGATCTTGTTGGATATATGTGCTTGGGACACCTCTAGACGTTATGTCGATCTGTCGACGAAAGCCTCGAGGTGGTAAAGCTTCTGTCAAAGCAAGCTCTCTATGGGTAAGCCCAGGGACAAAACAAAATGTCTCCTCTCGTATGCAGTACATGCTACGAACGAAAGATGTGGCAATTCGGACTGAACAACTTCGCAACGTTGAGAACAATAAGTTCTGTGCACAATGGTTAAGCATATGGAATACTGCGAGAAACGAAACGACATGAGACACAATAGCAACTTCAAAAATATCATCGAACTCATTCGCGATTGAGGTGCCAGGAAGGCTCAGATATGGCTCAGCGAATCTACGGGGCGTTTCCTGAGGATACACCGAGCGGGGCACGGAGCTCATAGTGACTACAGTTGACTGGCGTTGGTACTAATTTCTTTCATAGTACAATCAACGTCCACTTCCCTAAATTCATTCAAAATGTCCTTTTTCGGTTTCGACAACGCGCGCCACAACACGGCAGCGCCTGGCTTCTCCCAAGCTCACGACCCATTTGCTGGCTTGTCGGGCAACGATGGAGACGCCAATGACGCTCTCGACTTCGAGGAGACGTATGATGGTCTTGGAGATCAACTCGAAGAGACCGGAGACTCCTTCAACGATGATACCTTCGGAGACAGTGGCCCAAAGGTTACTCGCAACGCTGGAAAAGACTTCGACTTCTTTGGCCAGACTGCCAAGGTTGCCGATGCGATAGACGAGGAACACCTTCGCTACCATCGTCAGGGACCAGCAGCTAAACCCGCTGCCGTAGCCCAGGCCCCTGCTCACCAGTATACCCAGGCCGACTACCAGTCCTACTACTCTGGCCAGCCTTACCAACAGCAGCAGCAAGCCTTTCAACAACAGCCTGTGCGATCTGGATATGAGAAATATCGCGACCCTGAGCCGCTTCCCGATCTACACGTCGACCGAAGTATCTGGGGCATTGGACCTTCTAAGCCTGCCCAACAAGCATCACCGGCCCCTGTTCCTGCAGCTCAGCCTATCCAGCATGCGGCCAGTCGCAAGGTCATGAGCTTGGAGGAAGTTGAGGCCGCTATGCGATCTCAACCCAAGCAGCATACACCTCAGCCTCACGCTGCAGATCTTGCCTTCCAGCAACCCCCTCCAGGATTCGCCGGTCACCAGCTTCAGCCTCCCCAGTCTCATGGGCACGGCCACCCGGTGACGATTCTGCAGAGGCCTCAAAGCACTCAGTCAAAGTCTATGTCGCCAGCCCCAGGACTTCAAGCAACTCCTGTCCAGCATCAGCAGCAACTCCATGCTAACCCGACTCAAATCCTCCAGAACCCCACCCGTGCAGGCTCGGATGCGCAGGTGCCCCTCCAACATGGCCATCAAGCCAAGCAGTCCCAGGGTCCTATTCCCAACGCCGCACAGCTCCAGGCTCATCCCCAGATGCAGCAAATGTCGGAGGAGGAAAACGCAGCTTACTTGGACCAAGAGACTAAGAGGGCCAAGCGCAACCACAAGATCTGGCTCTTGTCGAAGGACAATGGGCTGATGACTCCCCAGGACAAAAACTTTATTACCCGTATTCAGCTCCAGCAGCTGGTCTCCGCTACTGGTAATCCTGTCGAGGGATCTGATGCGACAATCGCCGAGGACTTTTATTACCAAGTCTACAGTCATATCCGAGCCGGTCAACGTCAAAACCCTAGCCAGCCTCTTAGCAACTTTGCGCAAACCTATCTGTACCAGACTGGTAGCCGTCAAGGTGGTATGCGACGCCACGGCCGGCCCGCCGAGAACCATTTCCAGCGAATGGAACAACAGGTCCAACGAGCTGTTGAAGCTGCCAAGAACAAGCCCAAAAACCCCCAGCTGGTCATTGCAGGCAGTCTTGGTAAGATTTCCTTCAGTAACGCCAAGACCCCTAAGCCTCTACTTAGCATCAAGCGCACCGAGAGCGAGCATCAAAGGCCAAACAATGGCAAGAAGGGGTCCAGCCTTGACCGAAAGACTATTCTACGAAACGTGGAGAAGGTCTACCAGACTTTGATGCAGATTGAAGATCATGTCCGACTTATTCCACCTCCCATGACCAGCCCTGATGAGGAGCTCGAGAACAAGCACAAGGAGTGGGCTACCATCTTGGAAACATACAACGCTAAGCTTTGGGAAGAGCTCAAGGTCCACGAACAGATCGGAGTCGTTGTTCCCCATCCATTCATCGCTTTCTTGTCCTGCGCCAAGGGTGAGAGGGCTATCCCTCGTCTCTTCCCCCATCTTTCTTTTGAACAACGAACCACTATCTTGACCATGATCATCTACCATCTCGACCAGTTGGATGTTGTCCAGGGCGCTGCTATCACACCGGGCGAGGTAACCACGATCAACGCACGAATGCGAGAGAAGATCGAACTTTTCATCTCTACTGTCATGCCATCACTGATGCAATACTTTAACGATACCGGCCTGGATATTGTTGACGGTGTCTTGAATCTGATTGCCACAAAGCTGAATGTCGATCTTATTGTTAGATCGAGAATTGGTGTGTCCATGCTGACACTTATCCTCAGCCGTGCCGTGCTTCTCAAGCAGACAGGAGCCGGCACTCCTGAGCAATGGGATAACTGGTAAGCAGCATTCTATTCGTCTTGCTTACTATTACTAACTGCTCAATAGGGATCGAACTTTTGAAATTTTGTTTACCAGACTTGAGCCTTCGCTGCCTTACATTTTCCCCGGCAGCGTCAATACCGGAGAAGACGTCTACGTGTGGCAGCTTCTCGCAGCTATGGGTGTCAGTGCTACCCATGACCAGCAAACTCGCTTGGTTCTTGCTGTCAAGGATCGTGTGCTCGATACAGTCACTGTTTCTAAGACACTGCCCCCTGTCATGGGTGCTGAGAGACTGAACAGTGTCAACCTGTTCATGCGATCTATCGGTTTAGATGTCGAACTTCTCCAGTAAATGGATATTCCATCAGCAAACATACTTTGTCAGGTGATTCTTGGGCTTTTTCTTGGGCTGGCATATAGGAGCCATCGAGAAAATCGGGATTAGCAAGATGCGACATAATAGGGTTCATTTGCTGGCGAAAGAATATTGGGAGTGGTGTCGTATAAAGGCATTCTGGGTGTACAAAATTCTTAAGCAGCGACATGGCGAGTGCTTCACCCGTTCATGTTTACCGACATCAATGTCGGATGATTGTTACTCATGGGGAGAGTTTGGGAGGACTCTTGTCCACTGGGGTATTAGGTTATATCGTATTTGAAAATTTACGCGTTTTTGCAAAGCACTCGACTTTTTATGCTGTAACAGTATTTTGGCCTATTCCATTCCATTCTATGAACTAATACCACAGATCCTTTACGCCGTTCCATGCAACCTATCTAGTACCCTTCCCTTATTCTAGTTTGGCCAATGTTTATTCATCAATGTTGACTGTCTTTGAAGTTGCAGCTCGAGGTTTGCCTCCTCGACGAACGACACCTCCCGCCGCACCTCCTCGTGGCCGAAGCTTGGGTTTCCGTGCCTCTTCCGATTCTGGCGCAGGCTGCTCTGCCTGTCTGGCAGGAGTGACCGGCTTGGGCTCAGTCTTCTTAACAGGCTCAGGTGCTGGTGCTGGTACTGGCTTCTTGATACCGCTCACAGCTTCGAGAAGAT